>CM045761.1:124654128-125388635 GCA_025200525.1 Camellia lanceoleosa | reverse complement strand
GTCTTCTTTCCAATTATGCAAGCCTCACATCAAAATTCCATGTGTACTAAGAGATATCCCTATTTTAGTGAAGAATGCTCAGTTTCGGTCCAACCGGAATGATGCCCAACTTCAGCCAATCATATCTCCCCCATCCGGACTCAGCTTCAGGAGATTCTTAAGTGAAAAATGAAGCCCCATAATTAATATTTCCAACGGTGGTGGCCTCATAGCTGAAATCCAAGTGTTTAAAAGGATAGGCCTGATTTAGCGAGGGCTGCTCGACTCTCTCTCTTAACTGTTCATGCCCAACTTCTTCCCCAATTTGGTTTCTTCCCTCTTCTCCTCTTTTATTTAACTCCAAACCCCTAAACAAGGTGTTTTGAAAGATTTTTCAAATCTCTCTGTCATTCATTTCCATTTTGTCCTTACTTGGTTTATCGAAAAGCGCAATATTTAACAAAATGCGAGCATCGGAACATCGTAGGAATCATTTTCAAAGCATTTTGAAAGAGAGGGTTTTAAGGTCTCAAAATATTTTGATTGAGATAGTTTTGGTCCGAAAAGGGGGCGTAGGGTTGGGATTTGACTCTCCTTTCTCCAAAGAAATCGACCCATTGCACTGCACAACTTTCACCACCAAGTAAACCATTAGTGACGCCCAAGTGTAGACAACCCATTTTTGACCGTCCTCAAGACTTGGACGTCACCGTTTGAACACTTGGTGATCATCCATGTTTGTGTTTGTCTTGAGTTCTCGGAGGTCTCGGCTACGCGCCTTACCTCAGGATCTCTTGACTCGACTGTTTTGTGTCTGGTTTTGCACCAAACACATGTGTTTTTCCTTGGAGGGGCAGGGAATGGCTTATGGGCCATCCCCACACACCACTGGCCATGGCTTGAGTCCACCGGCTATGTTTTGTTGCCATCGGCCATATATTTGGCCGACCGGCACTCTAGTTGGCCGACCGGCCACATATTTTGTCAAAATGACATTTTTGGCTAGCCGACCACTGTTCATCTACTTTTGCAGATATTTTTGTGCCAGCTGTGATAGCTGGCACCCACCTTGGCTCCGCTCTATACAAGCTTGTCTTGCCAGATATGGAGGGATCTCTCTCTTAACAAGCTTGTCTTGTAAGCTTTACAAGAGAGAGCCCTATAAGAAGAGGCTTCTTCTTCCCCCATGGGTGAACAACATTTTTTTAGAGGAGAGCTCTGGTTTTTAGGGCTAGGATTTGTATCTATCCTATATCTATCTCCCTCTCCCTTGTATTTGTGTGTGTTTAAGCCTTAGTATTGCACACAAACACCTACCATCACACCTTCCCTTGGCCACTGAGGTACTAAGGGGTTGTTTTTGAAGTTTTGGAGCTGATTCAAGCTTAAGGAAGCTGCTGGAACATTCTTTGTGAAGAAGGTCAACAAGGGTAAGAAACTTGTCCTTTTTTTCCCCATTCTTTCTTAGCTTCTTAGCCTATCTTGCAACTGTTTTTAAGCTTTGTGTATAACATATAAAAGCTCTATTTTTGGGTACTCTAAATAGTTGTTTAAGAGTGTTTTGTGATTTGGGGTTGTTTGACCCCTCTTAAGCCTTGTAAGGCTCCATTTTGTGCCATTTTGGTTGAGCTCCGAGACCATTGTGTTTGGGCCTCCTCACCACTGAAATCTTGAGGGATTTCAGTGGTGAGGATGGTGCCTTGAACTCCCAAGAAGGAGAGGGCCACCCCCTCTCCTTGTTGTCCTTGAAAAGGGCCATTTTTAGCCTCTTGAGGGAGCACCATGTTTAAGTGTATGTTGCCCATGCCTTAGCTATTTTTTGTGCTTATTATGTCATAATATAGCTCTGATTTCAATTGGTTTTGGTACACCATGCTTGCTTAGCATACATGCCTTGTAATGTCATGATTTGCCTCAATACATGCATAGCATTTAGACTATCATGCTCATGTGTTTTGGCCAAGCTTTGTGAAGCTTTTGTGTTTGTTTTAGCATGCTTAAGCTCGGTTTTTGGTTGTTTTGGTCAACCATCACATGCTTAGTATAGCTGCCTTGCATTTTGGCTTGTTAGCCTTAGGTGTGTGAGGGTGTAGCATGCTTTACTTGCAACATTTCAGTGGTTTGGAACCACTTACCATGTCATTTTAGTCCTTGTAGTATGCTTACATGCTTGCATTTTATCACTCCTTTGATGCTTTAAGAGGTTGTGTTGTATGCTTCATGTTTAAGCATTTGTGCATGCCTCCATGAGTAGATCATTTAGATGCCATCTAAGTGGTTTTTGGGGCTTGCCTTAACATGATTTCGGACTATTTTTGATCCATTTTGGTCATTTGCTTCATGTGTCATATGATCATGCTTTGAGTATTTGGACCGATTACATGCTATGCTTGTCATGTTTGAGCATTGTCTACCTAAGGCCATTGATTGAGCATTGTCTACCTAAGGCCATTGATTGATGAGTTGAAGGAGTTGTGGGAGAATGGAGTGATGACTTACGATGCCTCCACTGAACAGATCTTCTGGATGCATGCAGCTATAATGTGGACCATAAATGACTTCCCAACATATGGTGACTTATTCGGATGGAGAACTGAAGGTTATTTGGCTTGCCCTCCTTGTAATGATAATCCATTATCAGGCGGGTTGATCAGTAAGATCGGATGGGTGGGTCATCTAGTTTACTTGCCTGATAACCATCGTTCGAAGAAGGACAAGAAATTTGATGGTTTACTTGAGCTTAGGAAAAAATCCTTGGATTTACTGGTTCAAAAAGTAATAGCTCAATTGGATCAATTACGGAAGTCGAGTTTGGAAAGGATCTTACCAACAAGAAAAGGCCACAAGAGTCTGAAAAATTGAATTAGACAAAGAAATGCATAATGTGAGAGCTACCATATTGGAAGAAACTAAAGCTCCAACACAATCTTGATGTCATGCACATTGAGAAGAATATTTGTGAAAACTATTATGCGACGATGTTGGCCATAGAAGAGAAAAAACAAACACATACAAAGCACATGATGATTTGCAAGAAATGTGCGTAAGGCAAGAATTGCATCTACCAAGGAAAGATAATAGATCCATTGTCAAGCCTCGGGCAGTCCACACAATGGATGCTTGACAAATAAATGGTTTTTGTGAATTCTTGAAGTCTATTAGTTATCCAGATGGCTATGCAGCAAACATCTCAAGATGTGTGACTTCTAAAAATGGAAGATTATCAGGCATGAAAAGCCATGATTGTCATGTCCTACTTTAGTGACTTCTTCCAATTAGCATGCGTGGTTTTGTGAACAAGGAGATCTCTACAACACTATTTGAGTTGGGGAACTTCTTCCAAGAACTATGTTCAAAAACATTAAGGCAAAGTGATTTGGAAAAAAATGGAGGATCAAATTGTGCTCATACTTTGCAAGTTGGAGAAAAAATTTCCTCTAGCTTTTTTTGATGTGATGGTCCTTGGCTATTCACTTGCCACATGAGGCCATGTGTGCTGGACCGGTGCAATATCGACGGATGTACCCAATCGAAAGGTAGTCATTATGAACATATGGTTATTTATTAATTTTATTATAAGTAAACTATTATGCAAAAATCCTCCCATAAAAGACTATTGTGCAAAGGAGTAATTTTCCTGCATCAACAAGCATAATTTTCATTGTCAATTTTGGTTCAAGGTTTCTTGGGACTTTGAAAGGGTATGTCAATAATGGAGCACGTGCAAAAGGTTCTATCGCTGAGGCTTACATTGTCAAAGAGTGTCTTGCTTTTTGTTCAATGTACTGAAAAGGGATTGATAAACCCAAACGAAATGATGATGGTCGCGAATGTGGTCCCAGGATAGAGGTCTTCACCTAAAATGCTTGTCTATTCTCACCTATCACAAGGGCTCTTGACCCTTCACAGAATGAATGAGAAACGACTCATTGGTTTGTGTTGTACAATAGCTCTGAGGTGGAGCCATATATTGAGTATGTATTTCAATTTAATTATGTTTATGCATAATCGTTCCATTTTTGTTTCAAACTCTTGAAGTTACTTACGTTTATCACATTTCCTTGGGTAGTGAGCACAAGAATATTGTACATAATCTACAAGGACGCAACATAACTCAGGTACAATGAGAAGAATTCCTAAAGTGGTTCAAAAATCGTGTAAGGTATACTAAAGAACTTAACTGAATACTCATGTAATAAGTTTCAATTCACATTAACTCAGTACACTTGTTATATGGTGTTTTATTTAGATGAATTATTTGCGAACGAAAGGGTCACCTGAAGTAACTGACGAATTGTGGTCATTAGCAAATGGTCCTGGATCGGTAATTGACTTTTATTCTGGGTGCATCTGTAATGGAATTTGATTCCACACTAGAAATCGTGAAAATCGTTGTACGTGCCAAAATAGTGGGTTGGTTGCAGAAGGGGGCCATAATGGGAACCAAATTAATTTTACGACTACTTGGGCAAAATATGGAAATTGAAATACTTGCTTGGGTACAGTGGTTTTGTTTCAATGTGAATGGTATGACACCGGTCACAAGAATAGAATATACTCTGATGAACATGTCACAAGTATTGATGTTACAAGACTTTAGTATAAAGATGACCAATTTGTTCTACCTAGTCGGGTGAGACAAGTATTCTACGTCAACGATACCATGAAAGGAAAAACTTAGAGAGTCGTCGAATGGGTTAAGCATCGGGGAGTATGGGATATACCAGAGCGGGATGATGTGTCTAATGATGCCTCTAATGATGCTTTTCATCAGGATGAAACCACTGATGGTGTTGGGGTAGTGCTCCAAGGTAATGATGTTCAATACGGTAGGGGTGATATGGATCTTGAGATCATTTTCAATGATCAACTAATGGCAGATAATTTTGTTCACAATGATGATGATGATGACACAATGATAGAGTATAATGATGATGAAGATGATGAACAGCATAGACAACCTGATGTTGATGTAGATCCTGATATAGATCTTGATATAGATTATAATATGTAGTGTTTGCTTTTTTATTATATGGACAAGTGCTATAATTTAATAATAAATTGCTTGATTTACATTTCAGGGCATTGTTTTTCAAATTTCATAGCATTGTTTCACATTTCATTTCAGTTAATTATATGCCATATCTATAGTTGCAAAGATGTCCAAACATGGTAAATTATTTCTGAAGCCTGGCAGCTTGGTCCAGAAGATGACGAAATATGAGAAGGACAGAAAAAAACAATTCAAAAAAATAAAATCAGATTTGATGCTCTAAAGATAAAGACCCTCAAGAATTCAATGTTTGGTTCTATTCAAAAGGACAATAGTAAAAGTTCTAGGGTGGGAAAGAGAAAGGTTGGTGAATGTGATAATGACGAGGACTATCAACCACTTGATGATGATGAAGGGCTTTGATGGTGAGCCATTTGATTCTCAAGTGATTGAGGTAATACATGTGTGTATAAAAAGTAATTTCTTTATTTTTTTTCACTTGATATATTACTTGTGTTATGTCTAGTTATTTCAAACTTTTTTTTAATAAGCATCCTTAAATTATTGAAACTGTACTAACAATTCATTTTTATGTTATGTTAGGATATTCATATGGGTCCCAGTAAGAAACCAATTAGGTCTGCACCTCACCTAATAGCTTCACAAACACCTAGGAAAGAGAGAAGTACTCCTAATGAAGATACACCTACTCTTCCGAGACGACCTTTAGCAGCACAAGTTAATCATTCAGAGAGCACAACTGAGGTGTTGACCCAACCTATCTATCTTCCCGCCATATATACTAGGCCCGATCAGCTACCTACCTTAGCCACTCAACTTGACCACCTTTCGAGCCCATGTACTGTCACTAACAGTGGAGGTGAGAAATAAATGACCACTTAAATGAAATGATAATTTCTTATCTCAATATTTATTTAGTGCATTCATGTTTTAGGTCGACTAACTTGAATAAAATTTTGGTCATAATAGCATCAATTCTAGTTTTGGGCAATAAGTGTCACGCCCTCAAAATAAACCCATAATATATACAATATTGACAAGCATTGACATAAGAGAATAAAACATTCTTCCATTCATCAGAGTATTCTTACTAAAAGACATTACATGTAACAATGAAAGTAAATGCCCTACCGGCTTACAACTTTTCAAGCCAACACTTGGACACAAAAACTGAGTTATAACTCAACTACATATTAAGCCCGTGGCTTGAATTTACATGTAATATCAAAATAACAAAATAACTAAAAAGAGTCTTCAACTCCAAATCCTCCCAAGGTAAGTCCTTGGAGGTAGCATATCACCTGGACCTGAAAATGATGTTCCCATATAGGGTGAGCCACAGCCCAGCCGAGATATACTAAACCAAATATAAGCAATGACTAAAGCAATAGCATTCGATAGATGGTTAACACTTATAAATCAATTGCATCACAACCCAGTTTCATGACAATTATGTCCATGATACGTTTTACTTTCCGTTATTTATCCAACTTTCCATTTATACAAACATGGCTCAGAACCTGGCCAAACAATAAAATGAGACTACATCTCATATTAATATTACCTCCAATATCAACAATTCAAATGAGGCTAAGGCTCATACAAAAATACTTCCATAAATCAATAAGTACACATATTTGCTGTACTAGTAGATTAGTTCACAAAATGGGTCGAAGCGGAGGCTTTAACACATATACGAGATGCCGACATTAAACACTTTGTATGGAGAAACATCATAACACGATTCGGCATTCCAAGAGCGCTCATCTCAGACAATGGCACCCAGTTCGATTGTGGCGTATATCGAGAGTTATGCAGTAAATATGGCATCCGGCCTTACTTCTCTACACCGGCCTACCCCCAAAGCAATGGTCAAGCCGAAGCCTCTAACAAATCCATTTTGGACAGCATCGAAAAGAGGTTGGAAAAAGCTAAAGGCAAATGGGTCGAAAAATTGCCGAGTGTATTGTGGGCTCATCGTACTACGCCGAGGAGATCCACTGGAGAAACACCATTTGATCTATGCTTTGGAACCCAGGCAATCTTACCCCTGGAAATCGGCCTCCCAACTCTGAAATCGCAAGTTTTTGATATGGGCCGAAACGACATGATGCTTGCCCTGGATCTGATTCTAATCGAAGAACAAAGAGACCATGCCCTAGCATCCATGGCACGGTATCAGCAGCAGCTCGCCAAGTCGTACAATCAATGAGTTTAGTTGTGCCGATACATGCCAAGAGAGTTGGTCCTAAAAAAGGTACTTCCAGCCGATCGGAGATCGGTCGATGGAAAATTGGGTCCAAACTGGGACGGCCCCTATCAGATAGAATCTATCGCAGGAACATGGGCATATCGGCTCTCAGACATGTCAGGAAGAAGCCTGCCACGGCCTTGGAATTCAACATATTTACGTAAATTCTATCATTGACCCGACTTGTGGGCTTGATACTTGTACATGTTCCACTGTTGCAATACAAAGTTCCTCGTTTTCTCAAGCTCGTTCCCAAGCCTTCTAACGCCGAAATAAAGTCTCCGGATTCGGAGCCCCCCTTTTGGTGCATGACACCTTAGGGCCGATTAAGTCTCCGGATTCAGAGCGCCCTTCATGGATATCACGATTGGCCGAAATAAAGTCTCCGGATTCGAAGCCCCCCTTTTTTTGTGCATGACACCTTAGGGCCGATTAAATCTCTGGATTCGGAGCGCCTTTTGTGGATATCACGATTGGCTGAAATAAAGTCTCTGGATTCAGAGCCCCCCTTTTGGTGCATGACACCTTAGGGCCGATTAAGTCTCCAGATTCAGAGCGCCCTTCGTGGATATCACGATTGGCCGAAATAAAGTCTCCGGATTCAGAGCCCCCCCCTTTTTTGGTGCATGACACCTTAGGGCCGATTAAGTCTCCGGATTCGGAGTGCCCTTAGTGGATATCACGATTGGCTAAAATAAAGTCTCCGGATTCGGAGCCCCCCTTTCGGTGCATGACACCTTAGGACCGATTAAGACTCCGGATTCGGAGCGCCCTTCGTGGATATCACGATTGGCCGAAATAATGTCTCCAGATTCGAAGCCTCCCTTTTGGTGCATGACACCTTAGGGCCGATTAAGTCTCCGGATTCGGAGCGCCCTTCGTGGATATCACGATTGGCCAAAATAGTCTCCGAATTCGGAGCCCCTTTTTGCTTATGACACCTAAGGGCCGATTAAGTCTCTTAAGGCCGCTTAAGACTCTGGATTCGGAGCGCCCTTTGTGGATATCACGATTGGCCGAAATAAATTCTCCGGATTCGGAGCCTCCCTTTCGGTGCATGACACCTTAGGGCCGATTAAGTCTTCGGATTCGGAGCACCCTTCATGGATATCACGATTGGCCAAAATAGTCACCGAATTCGGAGTCCCTTTTTGCGCATGACACCTAAGGGCCGATTATGCCTCTTAAGGCCGATTAAGACTCCGGATTCGGAGTGCCCTTCGTGGATATCACGATTGACTAAAATAGTCTTCGGATTCGGAGCCCCTTTCGGCGCATGACACCTTAGGGCCGATTAAACCTCTTAAAGCCGGTTAAGACTTCGAATTCAGAGCGCCCTTCGTTTATATCATGATTGGCCAAAATAGTCTCTGGATTCGGAGCCCCTTTTTGCGCATGACACCTTAGGGCCGATTAAGCCTCTTAAGGCCGGTTAAGACTCCGAATTCGGAGCGCCCTTCGTGGATATCACGATTAGCCAAAATAAAGTCCCCGGATTCGGAGCCTTTGTGAGAGATGCATTCGGACCACTTCACTGGCCGAATAAATATTCACTGAGAATTGTTCTTAATTCGAGCTGGTCAATGCATGTTTAAACATTTGCACCACGCAACACAAAACTTGCCATTACGTTGAAATAATACGTTTAATTAAGCACATAACATTTCAAGACCAAATACGAACGTTGAAAATAAAAGAAATTCTATTTGTTCGGTGCGAAGTATGTTCTCGCGTTCCAAATTCTATTTATTCAACACCCTCATCGTCGCTCTTCTCAATTTCAAAATCGGAATAGGGTAAGTAGTGACGATGATACAGGGGCAAAGCTGAATCAATGCCCACGGCTTCGAGAGCTTTCTCGGTTGAAGGGCCTTGATCCAACCGTGCTTGAATCCACGATTTTCACATCGGCAGACCTCCTCGGCAAGGTCTTGTTTGGTCTTCTCTATCCCGACCTTCAGGCCATCCTGAAACCCCTTTTCATAACCCGAGGTCCGTTGGGTCACTCTCTCCTCAACGACCAATTTAGATTGACCGGCCGCTACCGACGCACTCGTTTGAACATTTTCAGCTCCCGAAGCTCATGCTCAGCCTTTTCCGCGCGAATCTCCAGACTGCGATTCCTTTCGTCATTTTTCTCGCTCTCACGTCGCGCTTCCCGCAGACGCATGCCGACTTCGTAAGCAGTATATAGTCCTTTCACAGCCCCATGTATGCCGTCTTGAAATACTTTGAAATCTTGATGTCTGACCATCAATTGTTGGACTTCCGGGGGGAAGATCTGTCGAGCGAACTCGACTGCCACACCTAGGTCTTTAATGATAGAATTCGCCTCCTTCATTGGTCTATTCCTTACAAGAACCAAAAAACTCAACGGTCGTGGCGTCGCATCAGGCTCGATTCTCGGTTGCGGGCGCGGAGAATCTCCCCGTTGTTGCCTGTCCTTTTGGGGCGATCTGCTTCGACGACTAAGGGGCTGCTGTGTTTCCCGATCCTTGGACGTTCTTCTTCCCGTACGCATAGGCTCGCTACTGCGACTCATTGCGGCATCTAATTCAGCCAATCTTCGTCCCTCCCAAGTTGCTTGAATGGAAATAAGTAGGGCCTCTGGCGTGCACCCGCCCCATTTATCCTTCAATGTATGCAGCTCTCCCGAGGCAACGTTAGTAATCCCAAACGTCAAAAGTTGGATGACAATTGTCCAGCCCACGACCTAGGCCCAAGCGCCGATCAATCTGTGCCTCAGCTAGCCCACGAGTTAGACCCATTCGGCTTCTTAAGCTCGCGCCCTGGCCAAGGCAAGGGCAGATTTACTAATCTGGTCGGCCATGTTTTCAAGCACAAGCGCCGATCAATCTGTGCCTCAGCTAGCCCACGAGTTAGACCCATTCGGCTTCTCAAGCTCGCGCCCTGGCCAAGGCAAGGGAAGATTTATTAATCTGGTCGGCCATGTTTTCAAGCGCAAGTGCCGATCAATCTGTGCCTCAGCCAAATTTAACGAGTTAGACCCATTCGCTTTCAAGCTCATACCGCTAAGGCAAGGGCAGATTTACTAATCTCGTCATTATGTTTTCAAGCTAGCACCGATCAATTCAGGCCTCACCACTTCACGAGCTAGACCCATTCGGCTACCCAAGCTCGCGCCCTGGCTAAGGCAATGGCAGATTTATTAATCTAGTCAGCCAAATACCTAAGCTAAGCAGCCAATCTGACCATAACCGAAAGCAATATCATTCATCAACAACATTTTCCTTAGCAAGTTGAGCACAAATCATGAAATTTTATATACGCAAATTAAAAAACAAAAAGCTACAAGCCCGCATGAAAATGCCTAGAAAACAACTACGACTGTAGCAATATATGAAAAATACCAAATTAAAAACTGTACAAATACATTCGACATCCTAAAAACTATGTTAGTCGCCCAGATCAGCCATCAGAATCAGACTCCAATGGCTCAACATCCACTTGCTCATATGGTATTGGCATAGTCAATGAAACTTTAGCAGCAGCAAGGGCTTTATGCCAGCCATGTTTGAATCCCTGATTTTCAAACTTGGGGACTTGGTCCAAATACTCGGCGAGTCCAGCATTTTTCCCGGCCTCGAATACTTTGGAAGCCTCCGAGTCGGCTGTTTCCTTCGCCGCCTTCATTTCAGCCAACTCAGCCTCCAGTTTGGAGACCGCCTTCTGGGCCAATTTGAGCACATCTTCGCTCGTGTCCGCCTTCTTCTCGGCATCCGATCTCAATTGATCCGCGCTACGAGCCCTCTCCATCTTGGCCTCAGCCTTTGAGGCTTCCTTGTTCGCCCTCAAAGCTTCGACCTCTGCCCTTCTCCTCTGGCCCTCAACTTTCTTTCATAAATGATCAATCTGCTTGACGGCGTCACGGTGGCGACGGCCCATATTGACTATCCTTCTAACGGTCTGCAAAACAAGAATTTAAAACCATAACTTCAATAGTATTTGGATTAAGTGAAGCAAAGTCCGAATATGTACCAAAAGTGCCACTTGGGCGGCTAGTGCTGTCGTATTCAGATCTGGTTCCACCCGGAAAGCCTCCCTGTCAAACGGCAACGACACGGACGTAGCCAAGCTGAATACGACTTCTGGATCTTTAAGCGCCGAAGCATTAGAAAAATTGGCATGTTTTTTTATCATCGGCTGAATGACAAAATGAACGATCACATTCGATCCCTCTAATCGAGGACGTTTGCCGCCTTATACTTCTGAGCCGGCCTCAAACTCGGCAGGGCGTTTCTCTGCCTTTTCCTCAACTTCTTAGTCGGCCTGCACGATCAATGTAGATTCGGCATTCTGATTTTTTGCCGTCTCCTCCTCAGTAACGCGCAAGGACTCTGATTCGCTAACAGGCAGGGAGAGTTGAGATTCGGTGGCGGGTGGTACTTCAGACGGAAGGGCCTCTGCTCTTCTCCATGCGGCCAACCTTTCCGCATTCGCCTTCCTGGCAAGTTTTGTTACGCTTAACCTGGCCATGTCTGCGGGGCCTGAGACGGAAAGATCCTCTAAGCCATGAAAAATGCCGTCAAGTGAAAGATCCCCTCAGCCCAAAGTGGATGGAGGATCGGCCGAATTCAATACCTCGTCAGACTCGGTTTCGGACTGATATGATTCGGTAACATTAGCTACATCCCGCTCCGAATTAGACCCTTCAAAACCAACCTGCCTCAAGTTCTTGAAGTCGGACAAAATAAGAGCGATAAGAGACTCTTCACCCTCCGGAACCGGGATATTTTCCGCCGTTGAGAAGGTCATATATGTCGCCTCGTAACGGCGTAACGTACGCCTCCCTATTTCGAAGACTTTTAATCGAAATACTTGAGCGCGACTTTGATATTCGAAAGAACAGTGTCGTCCGTTGAAGACAGGACTTTCTTCAAATCGTTCCCTGCACAAGCCAAGCTGTAACATTTCAAAGAAGAGGCTTTACAACAAAAAATGAACAAATAATAAAAGCGAGAAGGTAATCGGCCACCTGGCTCGCCCCTCCGTCTAGGAATAGGGTCGACGTGATCCTTCCCTTCGCGAAATTCCCTGTTACCCTGGACAACGACCATAACATCATCAACTCGTTTCCCAGAACTGGAAAGCATAGTAATTAACTGATGGTCGATATCCTTGGCCCTAAGGAAGTAACGCCCGTGCCGACCAGAAAACTTAGCCAAGGCATAGTAATGCCGGATGGCTGGAATGCCAAGGTTAATTCTAAGGCGACGGTTGAGCGCTATAACCCCCATTATAATTCTAAAGAAATTCACATTGGTTTGGGAAGGGATTAAACCCCAATGGTGAAGCACAGCCCTAAGAAACGGGTGAAGGGGAAAACGGACTCCACCCTCTGCAATTGACAAAAGAGGAAAGACAATCGTGGTTTTATCCTCCCTTTTCATATCAAGAGTGCCATCTACCACGAACGACAGACGGACATCATCAGGAATGAAGAAATGGCGTCAAAAGCAAGCAATTCGATCTGACGAGAGAAGGTCTTTTAAATGTTTTGCCATACCCTACAGTTTATAAGAATATGCCAAGGAATGAATAAACCAGAAAGAGTCTTCAAAGCAAGGAAGGAGAGAACTTACAAAGGACGAAGAGGATATCGGAGAAGAGAGTTGTAGGGACGATTCAAAAAGCAATCCAGCGACGAGCGTCATAAAATACATACTCGAAAGGACGTCAAAATTTTAAATCGCAATAAATAGACACGTACGAAGGGACGGGAAATCGACACGACAACCGAAAGGGGTGCGCTTCGATATCCGCATGAGGATGAGGCCAACCGCTGAATTTTGGCTCTGACTTTTCGAAATTCGGAACCAAGCACTCCAGCCAATTGTCGTTGGTAAAGTGCTTGGGGGCAATTGTGGGAGCGAAATAAATAAAAGAGTCGGAAGGTGCGTACCCCAGAAATCAGGCATTATTCGGCTCCATACTGCGTGACTAGGATGCCGAACACGTTAGGAAGGCCGAATAGCCAGAGATCAATAGCTCCGAATAAATAAAAGGGGAATGGGATAAAAGTAGGCTCAGGCCCCGAGGCCCAAAAGGCAAGTATAAATACAAGAACCACAGATTTAGAAAGGTATGTAAGAATCACTTCACTTAACTTAGTAGACATGCTATCTTGAGTGTTTGAACTGACTTGTCCGTCGGAGTGCTAATTCCGGCACCCCCGACCGGAGTGTTTGTGTCTTTTCAGGTGACTAGCTGAGGATCACTAGCGTCTCCCAGGATCTGAAGAGTATTTCCAAACCACTTCTCCACAATATTTATTTCATTTGAAAAATAAAATGAATAGAAAAGGTTCGGTGAAACTAGAAGAGCATAATCTGTAAAGCAAATAGGACCGAGAAATACAAATTCAGACTACTTTTCACAAAATTAGGTGCAATTTTCTATTGAAGTAGAGCTAGAGAAAGTCTAATTGACTTAAGATTTATACTAACCACAAAATGTTCCTACAGTCTCTAGCAAAACTAAAGAGCAACTATAGTAGAAATTAAGATAAAAGACAAACATTTTGACATTAATTTTGCAAACACAACTTGTGTTTGTAACAACTTAACAAAATCAACATCATGAGTCTTAAATATGAATCGGCTACAATACATTGAAAATTTCAATATACGATAAACTGCATACTTAAATAGTTCTTAGAGACGTGTATTAATTCATTTCTCTTCCTAACCTAAACAATGCCTTCTTAAAAGCCTTTAAGAACAGATTGCCCAGGTCCTTTTAGTGATGACATTGAACAATACTTTGAGTCACTTACACAAAGCATTGATTGAAGTTACTAACTTATAGTCATTCTTTCATAATTTGATGCAAATCTCTATACATGGGAGAGGACCACATAATGCAGTAATCATAACCCATAACATAAGAAATCTTCATGATACTAGCCAATCTTTCGGTAAAGTCACCAAATCCTTTGTGGTTGGTTTAAAAGAAATCAAACAACTATTTTTATGAAACTATGCTATTCAAGTGTTCATGAAAAGGACTAATGCACTATGAATATTCTATGGTGAAGAAAGGTGAGTTTTAAAGTATGTCCACTACAAATCTATAACCAATGATTAGAGAGAATTATATGTGCTATGACTAAATTGTGTCCTCATATACAAAAATTGAATAATGGCAGGGGTACCCTTTCAATGCTCAAACTAGGGCTCCTAGTGAGACCTCTCCCTGGGATAGGTTAGTTGGAGGGTGCCACTACAGTGTTTATGGCCTTCAATTTCTACTAGTTTTGGAGTCTTTGGAGAGAAGTCATTTGTTATCTTATTTTTAGACTTCTTAGGGTGAAAAGTTGAGTTGTGATAAACGCTTTAAACAAAGTAAGTTACAAGTTCAAATTCTAATAAGTGCTTGACTCTCTTCGGATCAATCTCAGGATGTGTTTGATAAAGGCAGAGTATATGTAAGACAAAAAAAAAATTGCATGTACCCAAACTAATCAAGATAAAACTCCTTGTATCAAAAGAGAAATCTGTAAATTGTAAATTATATTTTCATACATAATATCACAGGAGGATGGTCCCAATCATGTTTTGTACATTTTTATTCTATCTCCATCACTTGAATGTTGTTTGCGGAATGAACTCTCTTTCTAAGTTGAAGGTAAAATACTTCAAATCTCTATGAATATATTCATTATTTAGCAGATAGATCAAGCCTCTACATAAAAAAAAAAAAAAATCTAGAACAAAAATCATAACCCATTTACTTGGTTCCCAAAAATGAAACTCTTACAGCATCAAAAAAAACAAAAAAAAAAACCCCTAGAGCTAGATTGAAATGGGGAAATCAAGGGAGACAGACTAAGAGAGAGAGAGAGAGAGAGAGAGAGAGAGAGAGAGAGAGAGAGAGAGAGTGTGACAACCCCACCACGTATTATACTTGTACTTGTTTAATTTTGAATGTTAATTATGTGTTTGATATGTAATTGTGTGTATATCTTTTCATTAGTGAATTATCTGTTATGATTTCTATTTTGAATTCGAAATTGATAGGTTTAATTAGAATGACATAATTTTTAGAGCCTATTGAGATGTTTGATTAAAATTTGATTTAGTTCAGAAAAATTAAGTTTTGATTAATTAATTTATGTGGAATTAGTGAGCTTAAGCCTTAATTAGCACATTAATTAGCACCTTAAGCTAATCAACTCTTCTATATATATGTGTGTGTGTGTGTGTGTGTTAAGATTAGAAACTTCATTAGTTGAGCTCAAAAATATGAGGAGAGGATTTCTAGAGTGAGAGAGAGAGAGAGAGAGAGTAAGGCCATTCTAGAGAGAGAGGAGCTAGAATTTGGTAGATTTGGCTTGAAGGTTGTGGAATTGTAAAGCAAGACTTAAGTTCTTGCTAGATTGAGCTAAATTGAAGACTTTAGGTAAGTGTTTGATCCTCAATTCATGAATTTAAGTCATCAAGTATGTGAATTCAAGAAGATTATCTGATTAACTACAAGAATTGAGCTAAAGATGGTGAATTTAATGTTAATTCATACATGCATGCATGATTTTGAGGAGTTCTACTATTTTTTAGCATGATTTTGCTATCTAAGCTTGAATTGAATGTTGTATCATACATGCATTCATAATTCATAAAGTTTTGAAGATGAATTTCATGTTTTTGAAGTCTTAGAAAAGAATTTGGGTCAAGTTCATACATGCTTGAAGTTTTAAGTTTCAATTTTGCTAAATCAAGGAGTTTTGAGCAAGGAGTTTGGAAATGGTTTTGTATTCATGTTTTTGAAAGAGTTTTCATAGTTTAGAACATGTCATGCAAGAGTTTATGGGATTGAACTTGCGTTTTGAAGTTTAAGTTCTATTCTGGAAAACCCAAAATTTGGCCAAACCGCTTGAGCAAACAAGTTTTAGCTCGAGTGCCATCTCATGCATCAAGCATTTTTGCAGAACCTTGCACATGGCTTAAGCGACCAAGTGATTGCTCGAGCAACCTCAGATTGTTTAACACATTGGCTCCAATGATCATTGAGCCTAGATTCGGATCATCGAGTACTTTTGCAGACCATGTGGTCTGTTCAAGCGACAAATGTTGCGCTGGAGCGAAATGTCCTATTTCAATATGTTTTTAAAAGTTGTATTCTATTCATATCTCCAATCTCATTCCTTTCTAAGCATTCTTAGAAATGAATTGAGCCTCCAAAATGAATTAAGGAGTTAGAAATAAGCTTAAAAGAATTGAATAAACTAAGACTGATTCGATTAAGTAATGAGCCTCAATGTGTGTATATGGTTATGAATTATGTAGGTTCATCCACAAAGACGTGTCAATAACCAAATCACCATGAGTAATATCTTAGTAAAGATATTTTCATATACATTATTTTCTAAATGCTTCTAATATGATAAGTTTTCTAAACTTATGATTTTTTTAATATGAATGAGCCTTTTATCTATCCAATCCACATGATATTTGTAAATGTGATTGATAAGATACAAATGTATATGATGGACCCGAGGTCATTCTGTATATTTAGCAAGATGAAACCAAGGTCGTTTTGAATATTTGATAAGTCTGAATATCTGTTATGTATTGACCAAATGGTCATTATACAGCTGTAATGAATTGGACCCAAGGTCGTTCCATCAAGTATGATCTGCTTTGTTTTGTATTTCTGGTTATGTTAGACCAGAGGTCGTTTTTTTATGTATTGGGCCTGAGGTCGTTCTGCTATGATACAAAATTGATATGAGATCGATTTCATCTAAGTATTAAAACTCATTCTTATAACCCCTTTACTCTGATGTTATTCACTAGGCTTTAGCTCACTCTATTACATATATGTATGTAGGTGAGCAGTGGGATGTCTAGTCCTAGTGAACCCATGCAAGATTACCCGAGTTTTGTGAAGTCAGCTAAGGAGCGCCTTACGAACAAGACTTTTGTCTTTTGATCTTTTATTTTCTTTTGTTGGTCATGTTTGACCGTGTTTGTACATAAGCTTTTGGGTTTTATATAATGGTGACTTGTGAATGATCTTGATCATGGATAGATGTGAGTTATTAACGTATAAAATGTTTTTGTTTATACCATGTATGCACAGCTCATTAAGCCAACTTTAATAATTTTGCTTCTACTTCTGACCCCAAATAATTAAATATGAATTCAATTTTATCTAAGACCATAGGTGTAGACACCCCATTTTTCACCGTCCTCAAGACTTGGACGTCACCGCTTGAACACTCGGTGATCATCCTTGTTTGTGTTTGTCTTGAGTTCCCGGAAGTCTCGGATACGCTCCTTGCCTCAAGATCTCTTGACTCGACTGTTTTGTATCTGGTTTTGCACCAAACACTTGTGTTTTGCCTTGGAAGGGTAGGGAATGCCTTGTGAGGCCTCCCCACACTCCACCGGCCATAGATTGAGGCCATCGGCTGGGTTTTGTGTTCATCGGCCATATATTTGGCCGACCGGCACACTTGTTGGCCGACTGGCCATAAATTTTGTCAAAATAACATCTTTGGCCGGCCGACTACAGTCCATCTGCTTTTGTAGATATTTTGGTGCAACTGGCATGCACTTGGCTCCCCTCCAGACACGTGTATAGAGGGATCTCTCTCTTTAGAAGCTTGTCTTGTAAGCTTACAAGACTAAAACTCTATAAAAGAGAGCCTTCTCTCCCTCTTTGGCGGGTTGGACATTCTAGACAAGAGAGTTAGAGAGCTCTGGTTTTAGGGTTTGGTTTTTGTATCTAACCTATATCTGTGGCCGATAGTTTAATCAATAGGCGATGAGCATATCCTACGGCCGGTGGCCATTCTCCTCAGCCGGTGGTGTTTCCCAATGTCCAGAGAAGCATCTCTGAGACTTTGGCAGTCTTCAGAGGGGCAGAGCAGGGAAAACAGAGGCAGCTTGCGCATGGCAGTGACTTTCCGAGCGGAACCGAGAATGCATTGCACGAGGCCCTCTTCCCGAGGCTGTTTACTGTTCATCCCAGATTAGTTAATTTGATTAACTAGTTAACGGACTGTAATATTTAATTAGCTTGTAGGTTAATTATCTGTATATCCTTTCAGTCCTTCCGAGCGACGGCGAATGTGTAATAAGTGTGGGTGCGTGGGTGCGTGTGTGCATGTCTTCCAACCCCCACTTCTTTCTCCTTTTTACTTACCTGCTTTTGATGGTTAGTATTGGGACATATTTAATTCAGCATACCTTATGCTATGCATGCGTGCATTCATACATTTGTCTTGCATGCACCGGGCTCGGCACATCATGCTAACTGCATAGTATTTCAAATCTAACTTGAATACGTGCATCAAATAATTGCATTTCACATGCCATTTTAGGATTAGTCGAGCCTATTCTAAATTGCATTATGTATGCGTTGCATTAGCCACTTTAACATGAACTAGGGTCACGCATGTTTGCTAACTAGTTCATTGTTTTGGCGCGGAGTACATTGTAAGTATTTATGCTTTAGAATCTCGCGTGCATGTGAATGTTAACATGATAGCATAATTACCATGAGGCTAGCTACTTATGTGATATAACTGCTTGAATGCCTGTGGATGAAGGTCAAATTGCTTAAATTGGGATAATGCATTAAAACTGTGAGTTTTAAGCCCACATGATAGTGGCAAAACCATCTTTTCTAAAGCCCACTTGAGGGTGGCAAAACCTGCATTTTAGCCTACTTGCGAGTAGCAAATCGTTTTCAAAACGAACATGCAATGTTTTATTCCAGTTTAGGCGATTTGGTCTATACTTGTTTGTTGCGCGCATAACATAGTAATTCTAGGCTAATAACCAGAATAAGAATACATAATGTTTTCAAAATTGGATATCATGGTTAGTAGAGGCCGATCTTCGGATCGGGCGAGAGGGGGTGCTCATAGATGACCTTCCCCAATCGTACCAAAGTTCCCGAGCCGAGGCAACTTTGGTGATGACGGACACGTGGCCTTTGGCACCGAGTCAGGGTTTCCTAAATTTTCCAAAAATAAAATATTTAGGTGACGACTTTGTATCTGGCAAAGCAGTCCATGTTTGGCACTTCTTTCAAAAACCTGTTTTCTCAGAACAATTTGCCGGATTTGGACTCTTTGGTTCAGATCAAGAACCGTGACAAAATCGAGTCCGAACTGTAGAGTGAGGCCCTCACCGAGGCATGTCTACAATTTCTGGCGACTCTGCTGGGGATTATAGAGCTTGACTCGAACTCGTGATATCTTGTTTTGACTACACTTGTGTGTTTCTTTGCATTGCATGTGCATTGGTGCACCTAGGACACCGTGTTGGCCATCTGCTATTCCTGAGCGGTTTGCTGGAGGCTTGTCTTGTCAAGGCATGACCATAAGGCTGACCGGTTGCGGGCTTTGCCAGTATGGGAACACAAACCCGGTTTTACCGGGGCACCCTTTTTGACCATTCGACCTAGTGCATATTCAGAATCCGTAGTGACCATTCCAAACTAGGATAGGCTGCTTACCCAATATAGGTTGTTTGAAACCGCTGCGTGTGTAGTGAAACCCTAGCTCCTGACAAAATAGGACAGGGAAACCCTACCCCAACATAGGGGTGTTTTGGCTCTCTATTACCTGCTATGTGCTTTTAGAGTGTATCTCTACAGGAACGCACACATCAGTTTGCAAGTTTGAGTATCAGGCTTGAGAGCACCAGTATCAGTTTATGAGAATCAGTTGTACCTGTGGGTATCTGACTCAGTATTTTGGGAACAATAATTTTTTTTGGGAACAGTGATCAGTCATCAGAAATGGTTGTTCAGTTGTACTTACATGCATTACGATAAAGTTGAAATGAAATCTTTGCATGTTTTCCTTCGGTTCGTGGAATTCAAGATGAGTAGCCGGTATTCTCTTTAGTTGAGGCAAGGTAGACATCTAATCCGTCAGTCACCGTTCGGTTCAGTGGACTCATAACGACCCAAGGTTCAGAGGAAACAGTGGTTATGGCAGCCCCATTAGATCAAGGGATCACCTTGCGGAATGAGATCAATGTTGACACGCCACTCCCTCCCGGGTCGCTTGTCGCACACCCAATTTGGGCACCCCAGTTGTATCAGGCTCGTGAGCCAACCACGTTCGAGCTGATCGGAATGATAGGTGATCTCCAGAGGTCCGCGGTGAATCTCGCCTATGGAATGTCAGTTTCATCACTAGCAGCATCATATGCCGGGAATCTTGTGCTGCAGGAGCTTCCACTACTGGGACGGATTGTGATCGAGCTTAGCCAACCAGAGCCGACCTCCCACTATGTCAATGGCGTATTAACGTCAACCCAAACCCTCGATCAGGCTGAGGCTAGAGGCAAAGACAAAGCAAAGGCAGATGCCGATCCCATTGAACAACTGCTATGGGCAATCGAGGCTTTGAAAGCCGGGGGATGAACAAGCAATAGATGTCCGCGGTTGTGGCCAAAACTATGGATGATGTTTTCCCCACTCCGATCGAAGGCAGTTCAAGCCAGTCGGAAAATTGGGTCATGCCAGAACAATTCCTTCCAATCTCGACACTGCGCTTGGGAAGGATCAGAAAACCAAGGCAGTGCCTGCCGATCCGTTCACTAGTGTATCTAGCAAGAATACTCAAACTTCGAAGTACCTATCCCGAGGGCGCAGGGTCTTTCATGCTCTCTACATGCCGTTGTCCAAGGCACTTCAAATCCTGGCCGAAAGGGGGCATCTTAAACCCCTCGAGCCTAGGCCTCTCCCTAGTCCTCTTCCAGCAGGCGATGACGCTACTCAGTACTGCGCATACCATCAGCAAACCGGCCACCCTACCGATAATTGTTTCCGCCTCCGTCATGAGGTGCAAGATTTGATCGACAACGAGGTTATCCTCCCGCCCACCTCAGCAAAGTCCGTTACTACCCAGCTATTGGATTTTGAGGATACTGCGAGTATGTGATCGGGGATGGGCCACCTTCGGATGGCACCCGACATTTTTGATGTGGCGTTTGGCACGCATTTTTGGGCATCTGCGAATGCTAGTTTTGTAAATTCTGGCTTGGGTGTCGAGTCAGTCTTCTGTTTTGTTTCGAGTCTGTCTCTTCGTCTTGAGTTAGTCCTTTTTGCTTACGGGTCTGTCTTGTTGTAGCAAGTCGATCCCCTTTGTATAGGATGTCAGGTGATTCCGGGGCTGTTACCTCGAACACCGTTTTTGTAATTACCCCTTATGTTTTTCTCTTGAGTCTGTCTCTGCTGTGGAGCCAGTTACAACCGGGGAATCTGAATGAAACAGTTGCGGCTATCATGTTTCCGTGCTTATTGTCTGTTTTGGGCTAGTTGTGCCAGAGAATTTGACTGGAGCGACAACACATTTCACCTATTCTCTTGTGCCTCGAGAATCGTTGCATTGATTTAAGTTTTTCAAAACTTTTTCTAACACTGCGGTGATGAAAACGAAGAGGAAGGAATTCCTTGGCTTTTGCAAAACTTTGATCACATTGAGAGAAAGAGAGGCATGCTAAGCCCTTAATGAACGAAATCGTGCTTGTTAGCGTGAGTACTGAGAAGGACCCTGGCTTGACCCAGACTGGTTTCACACTATCTTCAACGCGAACGATTTGTCGCATTTTTAAAAACTTTTAAAAATGAAATGTTTTGCGTGGTCCTGTGAAGACCTGTGTGGAATCGCTCTTGAGATTGTACAGCCTAGGATCACTCTCAGACTCAAGGCTCAATCCGTTTGTTTTCGACCTCGAGCCCTAGATTTGAAGTAGAATGTTCAGCGGTCAACCGCCACGTAAAGCCCGTGTGGCCATATTTGAAACAGCCCTCGACCAAGAGGCATTGAAATAGATTAAGAAGGTCAGATCTCACCGCGAAAAGCTCGTGGAGCAACCGTGATGGATCCTTCTGCACATTAACACGACAGTCATTTTTCTGGATTCAGATGACTCCAATCTCAAAACCATTTGGCATGGACTTGTTACATTTTTACCCTTTGAGAGGCTCGTGGGCCGAAAACCCGGAAGGGCGACCCAGGCAAAAGTTAGAGCAAGAGAAAAAAAAAATGAAAGCAAAAAAATACAAAAAAAGAAAGCAAAAAAAATAATACAAAAAATGCAAAAAAAGAAAAAAGAAAAAAAGAATGAAAAGATACAAAAAAATTGAAAAAAAACAAGAAAAATGAAAAGAAGCTCGCAAGGTTGAAAACCCGCGTTGGGCGCCTTGGCAAAAGTTAGAGCCTAAAAAAAAAAAAAAAAAGTGAAGGTTAAAATACCCGAGTGTACCTTAACCGGAACTACATAAGGCTTGATTCCCATGTTTGGGATATGTAGGCAACTTCATCCTGAAGTCCAGCCCCCAACGCTTTCATAGCGTCTCACTCCATGTAATGGTTTTGATCACCTTTGCCTCATCTGAATCCAATAGTTTGGTTGTGACCACCAGAACTACGTAGGCAATTTCATCTAGAAGTCCAGCCGCCAGCACTTTCACAGTGACTGTGTCCATATATTGGTTTTGACCGTATTCGTCTTCTCCGTGTCCGAGAGTTCTTTTGCAATCATCACCAATGAAGACTGGTTTTCAGCATGCTGCGGCATCATCCAAACAAGGGGCAACTTTCCGTTGCCACGAGTCGTCGCAAGTCGCCGTTCAAACCAGGGGCAACTTTCCGTTGCCGTGCAACCCTCTCAAGCAAGGGGCAACTTTCCGTTGCCCCCGATCTGAGGTTGCATATCTCAAGGGTAAGTTCCGTGCTCGTTTAGCAGTGGCCGTTTGCAAAAATAGTTTTTGAAAATTTTTACTGACGTTGACTATTTTCTCGAAAGCTATTTCATTTTTTTGAAAACCGGACCATTTCTTGGACCCCAAAAAGGAAAATTTTCAGTGCTCATAGCCTGACTTGCATGATTTTCAAATCAAAAATCAAACAAGTGCGTTAATCCGACTCTCATTTTGGTCAAAATTGTTTTAGTAGAAAACCAAAACAAAAAAATGGTCAAAGTGATGAACTAGGGGCACAGTCGAGTTAGGTGTTCTGTCTTTCCCCCGTCGTCAACGTACTTGCCAGAAGGGCACTTTATTCGCCAGAAGAAGGCACAACCGAAGCTGTCAGTAAGGGGCTGAAAGCTCTGAACAACCTCCGAGCAACGAGGTATTGAACCGAGTGCGAGGCACAAATCGGAACGGATCAAGATACTCCGTCCCCTTTCCTGGGACACCGACTAGATGTCACCAGAAAAAGTAGCCGCGAGCTAACTGTATCGTGCATGAACCCACAACTTCCTATTTATCCATCAATCACCCTGGGGAGGGATGAAAAATGAGAGAATAAAGAATAGAGAGTTGTAAGTTGAGAGAAAAAGTGAGCACGAGGGTTTTGAGAGAAAAATCGAGCCTGAGGGCCGAGTGACGTGAGAATCACACAAATGAGAAAGGGTGGGAAATCTATCCGGAAAAACTGGCTCCTCGGGATTTGAGGTCTTTCTTTTTTGTAAACACGTCCGTGAGTCGTGTCCTTCGTTTTGTTTTTGTCTTGGCTTTTGTTTTGAGTCTTTTCCGAGTGTGTCTCGTTGTGTTCAAGTCGTGTACCCTTTTGTTGGGCCTTTCTCGCTGTGTTCAGTTGTAGGCTCGGTACCCCAGTTGAAAGCTGTTTTATTTCAAAAGTTAAAATCACTTATGCTCAGAATGCTGTGCCATTCTCCACATTTATGCAAAGCAAAAGAAGAAGAAGGAAAATTTGGGGCATCTGAGTGCGCTTCAACTTCAACTGGTTTCACCTTCGTATTCCGTCTTATCAGATTGGACTGTTTGTTCAGGGTTTGTCGTGTGCAGAATGAACCGAATGCTGTGTTACGGGCCGTATGTAGTCTAATGGGCTGTGTGTGCAGAATATAGCAGTGGGTTGCTGGGGTTTTTTTTTTTGCTATCGGTTGGTTAATCATCTGATTATTGCAATACAAGTGCTCAAATTTTAGACAACAGATCAATTCATTTACATTAAGGTGTAATACGATGCAATACAGTGCGAAGTATGAAATATACAAATGTAATAATTTTAGGCAAAAAGGTTTTGTTTCATTTCATCATCTGTTTCAAGTACATAAGTTTTGGAAACAAAAATCTGCCCGCAGCAGTACAAGGTAATCTAACTACCAGCAAAAAAGGAAAATACAAGAAAAGAAGAAAAATAGCAAAAATCTGGATCAATGTCAAAAGGTCTCAAGCCTGGAGGTCCGTCCTCATCCTCTTCCTGGACGAAGGTCCAGGAGCATCATCGCCGCATCATCATCAGAGCCCGGATCCGAGCCATCATCGGTCTCCTCCTCCGACGATTCTGCCTCCACCTCTGTCTCTGCCTCAGACTCGTCATCTGGAACTGGAGCCCGCGAGTAGCTCCCTACATGGGTACGCCCCGCCTTGGTGCGGGGGTATACTCTGCCATCCCGGGTAGAAATGGGAGGTCCAGCCGGAGCACCACCTACTGGAGGAATCTGAAAGGGAGGCTAAAAAGCATAAAAGGCAAATACATCAGAATGCCGTGAGCAGTTTATCAGTGCAGAATGCACTGTATGAGTACAGTGTGTGAATGCCGTGAGCAGTTTATCAATGCAGAATGCAGTATATGAGTACAGTGTGTAAATGCCGTGAGCGGTTTATCAGTGCAGAATGCAGTGTATGAGTACAGTGTGTGAATGCCATGAGCAGTTTATCAATGCAGAATGCAGTGTATGAGTACAGTGTGTGAATGTCGTGAGCGGTTTATCAGTGCAGAATGCAGTGTATGGGTATAGTGTGTGAATGCCATGAACAGTTTATCAGTGTAGAACGCAGTGTATAAATACAGTGTATCAGATGCCATGAGATCAGTGTGTCAAGTGTTGTGTCGTGCATCAGATTATGCGAATCAGTTTATGTATGGTTTGAGACCGTCGTCAGAAGAACATACCGGAATACTATAGAGGGCCAGGAGGTTGAAGGTCCGCTGTAGCATCCCCATCATAGAGGCATTCAACTCCAGGGACTGTCGGGTGTACTCGGAGGATGCCTGCAAAAGTATTAGATGCATCAGTATTCTGTGGATTATCAAATAAACTGAAATGAAATGCCAATGCAAGATACAAAATGAAATAATACATACTGGAGGCAAGTCATAGAAACCGACCAATTCATGATCAGCCGGGGGAGGAGCAAAGGGGATCTGGTAGGTCGCCCCACCCTGCCCTCTGTATGTCAGTGAAGTGGGCAGAGTAGGCCAACCAGCCCCCACCCTCTCTGAACTCCACCCCTGCCACGTACTCGGACCCTCCCCCGCACTCCTGCTCCCACTCCTGCCTCTGCCCTAGCCACTGGCATTGCAGGTCTCTCTCGCTCAGCCCAGCGACCATCGCTCAGAGGCCGCATGATGAAGGTCCAGACGTACTCCGAGTAGTTGCCCTCGCCCCTATAACCGCTCTCATCCCAGCCAAGGGTGTAGTCCGCCATCTGTTGAGGAGTGAACCTCTCGGTGTCCCTCATGTGCTCGAGAGGGTGAACCGGAACTATCTGCTCAGGTAAACCTAGGGTTTGGCGTAGGAAACGCTCACCCAGGTACCAAGCCCGACAGACCAGGCCTGAGGCCTCCGCACGCACCTTCCGTCGAAGCGGCGTGAGAACGGGACGACAAGAGGGGTCTCTGCGTCAGGTACTGAGGCTAGCCTGGGAAAGTAAGCATAGACCCACAACTGCAGAGCAAATACCAGTATGATCATCAGATAAAGCAGAGTGCAGAATAAAGCAAAAATAACAAAGCAGTGAATTGTGCAGTGTATCGTGCAAGCAGTATATTGTGTAGGGTGTACAGTGTGAGCGATGTATGCGATCGATGTAAGCGAGTATATATGTGCCGTGTATGCGATATCTGAGAATATAGAAAATGTAGAGCAGAAATGAAAAGCGGAAAAGAAATGTACCTCCCAAGCGCGCCAGTAGCCCCCGAGCAACTGTCCGCTGCCGCGGGAAGCTGAACTCATGTACCCATAGAGAGTGGCCAGAGCGGCGCCACCCCAGTCATAGTGTAGGATGTGCCTGATGTCCAGCAATGCACTAAGCAGGCAGAGAGGCACAGTGTTCGCCCGATCGGCGAAAATGGTAGTCCCAAACAGGAACATGAGAAAGCCGCGTGCGTATCTCTCTACGGCCTCCTGAGTCATCGGAGCCTCCTCGGTCAAAGCTGGCTGGACCCTAAACTGGACCTCGAACCAGGAATATCGAACGAAGCCTGGGCGCGCAAGAGGCGGTAGCTCGCCGAGCAAGTAGATCTGAGCAGCCTCTCACTCGTCCATATCAGTGTCAAAGGGGATCGAATCACTCCCCACCCCGATGCCTGTGAGCATCAAGAAGTCGTAGAGAGTCATCGTCATGTCTCTCGTGGCAGAGAGGTGGAACGAGTCGGTGGTGTCCCACCACCTCTCCGCTAGAACAGCGAGGAGAGGTCGGCTCGTGGTAAGTCTGGACAGCCCTCTGCAGAATGCACCAAAGCCGGCCTGTCCACGATGTGGCGGACCACATCGGGTAGCTCGGCGTACCAATCACGAGCGGCGATGTTCCCATACCCCCAGACGGTATGGGAATCTCCTTGTTTTCAAGCAAACAATGGCAAAGAAATGCTAAAGTACAGTTCTGAAAAGCATCTAGATTTGGTTGTGAACTACGACATGTGATGTGTCGGTGTGTTTGCATGGTTCAGTACAGATATAACATGTGTGCATGTTTTTAGATTCAAATAAATACCAGGCACCGGTGTGCTTACAGTGAACTACAACGTGTGGTGAGTCAGCATGTTTGGGTGGTTCAGTACAGTACAGCGTGTGTGCACGTGTTCAGATTCAAACAGATACTGGGTGCCGGTGTGCTTACAGTGAACTACAACGTTTGATGTGTCAGCATGTTTGGGTGGTTCAGTACAGTACAACGTGTGTGCACGTGTTCAGATTCAAATAGATATCGGGTGCCGGTGTGCTCTGCTCGTAGTGAACTACAGTGACTGATGTGTCAGTGTGTTTGAGTGGTTCAGGGCAAGTGCAGTGTGTGTGCGCACGTTCAGATTCAAACAGATATCAGTTGCAAGTGTGTTCACGGTTGATTACAGTGTACAGTGCCTCAGTGCATTTGGGCTAAGCAGTTAAAGAGCATAATCAGTTATGGCAGCTAAATGTTCTACATTGCGGAAAGTAAAGTAGAGGGAAGAATATACCTCCGAAGCGCCAAAGGACAGATGAGACGTCGGCTCGCGCAAGAGAAGCTCTGGAGGCACGCCCCTCTCGAAGCTCCTGAACTGGCGCAGTCCATCAGGAGGCAGGATGTGAATCGCCGGCCGGTAGGTCGCCGGGTCGAACGGGCGGACGCTCAGGGGGAGGAGCTCGGCCCCGGGATCCATCTCGTGATCCGGGGGAGTCCCGCCCTGTGAAATGTCGTCGGCCATGTCAAATGTGACGAGGAAAATGGTCGGGAAAGGAAAACAAAGCTGGAATACGAAGGGTCAACGAAAAGTCAACCCCCAGGAGGGCAGAAAATGGCCGGAAAAGCCGGAATGTGGAAAATGTGGGAAAATCAAGGAAAACTCGAGGGGAACAAACCCCAAAAAGAGGAAATAGCAAAGGAAGCACCGGAACGAAGTTTTAATCGGGTGAAAGTGTTCGAAACGCGATAAACTTCACGAATCAAACGATGAAACGGGCGTAAAACGCGAGAAAACGGAGAAAGGAGAGCGAGAAAATCTTCTAGAGAGAGAGGAAGAGTTTTCGGCTAGAGAGAGATGAGGAAAATGGGGTTTGAAACCCTATTTTAAAAGACCCGAAGCAAAAAGTCGAATCTGCCCCGAATCAAGCATTTTTGGCCGGTCGGCTATATTTTTGGCCGGTCGGCCAAAGTTTTGGCCGGTGATGTGTTTTTGCAGCCGGTGGACGGCCGGTGGCTTCTTCTTCCGGCCGGTGAGCCTCCTACGGCCTTGTTTTGGTTAAATATGTGGATTGGCACCTTTATTTCTCAAGATAGTACAAGAAAAGGCATTTCCGAAGCTCAACCGACCTCCGTTTTGACCCCGGACTGTATCTCCTGTGTGTGGCACTTGAATTCGTGCAAGGTGTATCCTTTCCGTATCCTTTTATCTTTTACGAAGCTTGAAAGTTGCCCCACGCGCGTCTCATTGCATTTGGCATGCATTCAATCGCGCTATTTTGCGCATCACACCGTTCGACGCACGACGGTCCGGCGTGACCTTAAACACGCTCGGTCTAGGAGACCTTAAATCCTTTGAAGGCGCAAAACCTTTGTTGTTGCGCATGTCTGCGTGTGTTGTAGTACGCATCATCCCTTGCATCATTTTGCATAACTACACGCGTTGTAACACGCACAATTTGCATCGTCATGCATTTTTCCTAGCATACGGTCCGGCGAGACCTTAAACATGCTCGGTCTAGGAGACCTTAAATCCTTTGAAGGTGAAAAACCTTTGTTGTTGCGCATGTCTGCGTGTGTTATAGTACGCATCATCCCTTGCATCGTTTTGCATAACTACACGCGTTGTAACGCGCACAATTTGCATCGTCATGCATTTTTCCCTAGCATACGGTCTAGGAGACCTTAAATCCTTGAAAGGTGTGAGACCTTTGGTGCATTGGTGTGCACACTCCATTTACAGTATCATGCATTTCAAAAACCGCGCATCACCACGCACTTAAAGTTCATGCATATTCATGCATCTCAAGCCGCGCATCATCGCGCATTAAGAAAAGATCATGCATTGTCATGCATTTCAAGCAACTTGCATTGTCGCGCATTCCATGCATCATGCATTTCAAAAAAAAAAAAAAAAAAACATGCATCATTGTAAATATTGCATATGTCATGCATTTCAAAAAAAAAAAAAAAAAAAAAAAAAAAAAAAACACACATGCATATGTCATGCATCATTGTAATATAGTGCATATGTCATGCATTTTTCTGTAAACATCCATTCCAGTGCATATTGCATTGTAGCTTGCATGCATCCATTGCATCACCTCCGTCTATGGCTCGCGCCTTTCCTTGTTGAGCTTGGTCTGGTATGTGCTCATACTTTTCACGTCGAAACGCAGTTCTGCATGTGTACACGCCTATTCCTTGATGAACTTGGTTTGAGGGTTGCGGCACCTTTTCTGTGTTAGACGCGGCTTGTACGTATACATGCCCTTCCTAGGCAAGATTTGGTTTGGCCCGCGTGCCATATCCCTTGTATATATTACATTGTAGTGTAATTTTTGCATCCAGCATTAGGATCATTGTTCTTTCCCCAGCGGATCGTTTCCCCACTCATGTCATCCCACCCAATACTTGTTCTTGTGTCTGTCTACATTACTCATAGTTCTGCATGTGTTCGCGCTTTGAGGGTTGCGACACCTTTTCTATGGTAGACAGACTTGTTACCTCCATCAATCTACTTGACATTTGTGCGATTTTGAACTGCTCATGATTGGATCATGATTCGATTGCGTTGCATATTATTTGCACTATTTATATTTGCTTTGTAGTTTTGCATATCATTTGCATTACATTAGATTCAATTGCATATCGTCGCACTGTTTTGTGCACATCACTGCATTTTGCATGCATTTCATCGCGCTATCTCACGCACCTCACTTGCACTTGTTAGTGCATTGCGCCGTCACGCAGTTTCCGATCGCGTTGTTATGCATATTGCTAACGATATTGTACCTATTGAGTTTGCTTTTTCTTTCAGGCACGATATTGCATGTATGGTTCATTTGAGGCTGGTGCAACCAGACGAGCCGCATAGGAATTGTATTCTCCGAGTGAGACGTATCGAGAATTGCATAATTCTCTTTCAACCTTTCTGCATTGTAGTGTAGTTTGGTGTATGCTAGCTTAAAGCTGTTGCATTGTATGTGCTTCATTACAACTTTCTTTGCATGATCATAAGTTATGCTCGGCTTCGTGCATTTGTCTTGCATTTTGCCCCTACCTTCGGGCGCATATCCTTATTGTCCTGCATGTTTGTCTAAGTCTTTGGCCTTGTCAAAAATGGGTCGTCTCTGGGCATTGACATTCACTCTCGTCATTGTTATGACTTCCGAGTTCTGTCAAAGAGGGGCAACTGTAGACACCCCATTTTTGACCGTCCTCAAGACTTGGACGTCACCGCTTGAATACTCGATGATCATCCTTGTTTGTGTTTGTCTTGAGTTCCTGGAGGTCTCGGATACGCGCCTTGCGTCAGGATCTCTCGACTCCACTGTTTTGTGTCTAGTTTTGCACCAAACACTTGTGTTTTTCCTTAGAAGGGCAGGGAATGCCTTGCGAGGCCTCCCCACATTCCACCGGCCATGGCTTGAGGCCATCGGCTGGGTTTTGTGTTCATCGGCTATATATTTGGCCGACCGGCACACTTGTTGGCCGACTGGCCATAAATTTTGTCAAAATGACATCTTTGGCCGGCCGACTACAGTCCATCTGCTTTTGTAGATATTTTGGTGCAACTGGCATGCACTTGGCTCCCCTCCATACACGTGTATAGAGGGATCTCTCTCTTTAGAAGCTTGTCTTGTAAGCTTACAAGACTAAAGCTCTATAAAAGAGAGCCTTCTCTCCCTCTTTGGGGGGTTGGACATTCTAGACAAGAGAGTTAGAGAGCTCTGGTTTTAGGGTTTGGTTTTTGTATCTAACCTATATCTATATCTCTCCCCCTCTTTCATTTGTGTGTGTTTTAGCCTTAGGATTGCACACAAACACCCACCATTACTCTATCCTCTTGGAGCTGAGGCCTTTGAGGGTTGTTCTTGGAGTTTTTCAGATTGTTTTGGAGCCAAAGAAGCAGCTGGAGTGCTATTCTTGAAGGAGGTCTTCAAGGGTAAGAAACTAGTCCCTTTTTATCCCATTTTTGCACACTCTCTTTGACTATCTTGCAACTATTTTTGAGCTTAGAATATAACATATAAAAGTCTTGTTTTTGTCTGCTCTAAATAGTTTGTTAAGGGTGTTTTAAGCTTTGGGGTTGTTTGACCCCTCTTAAGGCTTGTTTGGCCTTCATTTTGTGCCATTTTGAGTGAGCTCCGGGACCATTGAGTTTGGGCCTCCTCACCACTAAAATCTTGAGGGATTTCAGAGGTGAGGATGGTGCCTTGAAGTCCTAAGAAGGAGAGGGCCACCACCTCTCCTTGTTGTCCTTAAAAAGGACCGTTTTTAGCCTCTTGAGGGAGCACCATGTTTAGGTTCATGTTGACCATGCCCTAGCTGTTTTTCATGCTTATTATGTCATAATATAGCATTTTTGTATGTTGGTTTAGGTACACCATGCTGGTTTAGCATACATGCCTTGTAATGCCATGTTTAGGCTTTAATATGCCTTAGGTTGTAAGCCCTTGTTCTAGCATGTTTTAGGCCTAACTTTGTGAAGCTTTAGTGCATGTTTTTGTATGCGTTAGCTCTGTTTTAAATTGCTTTAGTCGTACTTGCCATGTATTGCATAGCCCCTTTGCATTGTTAGCTTGTAGGCTTTAAATATGTGAAGTGTTGAGCATGCATTTGCTTGATCTATTTCAGTGGTTTGGAACCACTTAATATGCCATTTCAGTCCTTATAACATGCTCATATGCTTGCCTTTCAATGCTTCTTTGATGCTTTAAAAGTTTGTGTTGTATGCTCCATGTTAAGCATTTGTGCATGCTTCCATACTTAGACCATTTAGATGCTATCTAGGTGTGCCTTTGTCCCTGTTTTGGCATGATTTGGGACTGTTTTGATTGACTTTGATCATTTGCTTCATGTGTCATGTGATCATGGTTTAAGTCCTTGGGCTAATTCCAAGCTTCTATGCACACTTTGCTTGTTTTGTTTACTTGGTTTGTCACCATTTATGACATGATTTCAGAGCTTATAATGCATGCCATATGCCCATGTTGTTCCTCTTTTAAGTGTGCTTAAGAGTTGTCTTTATGTGCCTAAGTGTTGGACATTGCATGCATGCCTATTTGTGTGTGTTTTGGTTTCCATTCTTGAGCCTTTGGCCGCCGTTTTGGACCTAGTTTAGGGCTGTCCAATTAGCATAAGTCCCTCCATTCGCATGTCTAGCATGCTTGACTTGTACATTGTTGCATACTTAGCCTCCATGTCTAGGTTGCATTCCATTTGCATGCATGCTTGGCCTCTTGAAATGCTTGTGATAGAGGTTGAGTCCCATTGGTTTGTTTATGTGCATTGTATTCCATATCAAAATGCACACTTGATCCTTTGGGCCATCACGCATGGAAATGCGTGATTGATGGTCCGAGAATCGAGGATCATGTCCCTTTGAGTCGTAAACATGATAAGGGGTGTGGTTGGTGCATACATTGCTTGAAATGCATTGCCATGCTATGCCTTGCCCTTTGCTGCAGTCAATTGTAGGTTCTCCGGGAATTCTTGGCCGACCGGCAGTGTTTGGTGCCGACCGGCCATCTATTTGTGGCCGATAGTTTAATCAACAGTCGATGAGCATATCCTACAGCCGGTGGCCATTCTCCTCAGCTGGTGGTGTTTCCCAATGTCCAGAGAAGCATCTCTGAGACTTTGGCAGTCTTCAGAGGGGCAGAGCAGGGAAAACAGAGGTAACTTGCGTATGGCGGTGACTTTCCGAGCGGAACCGAGCATGCATTGCACGAGGCCCTCTTCCTGAGGCTGTTTACTGTTCTTCACAGATTAGTTAATTTGATTAACTAGTTAACGGACTGTAATATTTAATTAGCTTGTAGGTTAATTATCTGTATATTCTTTCGGTCCCTCCGAGCGAGGGCGAATGTGTAATAAGTGTGGGTGCGTGTGTGCATGTCTTCCAACCCCCACTTCTTTCTCCCTTTTACTTACCCACTTTTGATGGTTAGTATTAGGACATATTTAATTCAGCATACCTTATGCTATGCATGCGTGCATTCATACATTTGTCTTGCATGCACCGGGCTCGGCGCATCATGCTAACTGCACAGTATTTCAAATCTAACTTGAATACGTGCATCAAATAATTGCATTTCACATGCCATTTTAGGATTAGCCGAGCCTATTCTAAATTGCATTATGTATGCGTTGCATTAGCCACTTTAACATGAACTAGGGTCACGCATGTTTGCTAACTAGTTTATTGTTTTGGCGCGGAGTACATTGTAAGTATTTATGCTTTAGCATCTCTCGTGTGTGTGAATGTTAACATGATAGCATAATTACCACGAGGCTAGCTACTTATGTGATATAACTGCTTGAATGCCTGTGGATGAAGGTCAAATTGCTTAAATTGGGATAATGCATTAAAACTGTAAGTTTTAAGCCCACTCGATAGTGGCAAAACCAACTTTCCTAAAGCCCACTTGAGGTTGGCAAAACTTGCATTTTAGCCTACTTGCGAGTAGCAAATCGTTTTCAAAACGAACATGCAATGTTTTTTTCCAGTTTAGGTGATTTGGTCTATACTTATTTGCTGTGCGCATAACATAGTAATTCTAGGCTAATAATTGGAATAAGAATACATAATGTTTTCAAAATTGGATATCATGGTTAGTAGAGGCCGATCTTCGGATCGGGCGAGAGGGGGTGCTCATAGCTGACCTTCCCCAATCGTATCCAAGTTCCCGAGCCGAGGCAACTTTGGTGATGACGGACACGTGGCCTTTGGCACCGAGTCAGGGTTTCCTAAATTTCCCAAAAATAAAATATTTAGGTGGCGACTCTGTATCTGGCAAAGCAGTCCATGTTTGGCACTTCTTTCAAAAACCTATTTTCTCAAAACGATTTGCTAGATTTGGACTCTTTGGTCCAGATCAAGAACTGTGACAAAATCGAGTCCGAACTGTAGAGTGAGGCCCTCACCGGGGCGCGTCTACAATAGGTAATCTCATGATTACTGGCCAGTTATGATCCAAACCTCTAGGAATGGGTTCGGGTCCTGATAGAGTGATATCAGAGTACAAGTTAATAACTTACACACTTGTCCAATTGAGCGTTAATGTGACAACCCCAAATTGCTATCGTAATTATAATTATTTAATCGTGTGTTAATTTTTAGTTTTGATAAGTGCCATGTGATTAATTTGTGTATATGTGTTTGATTTGAAAACTATTTGTTATGATTCATGTTTAGAATTCAAAATTGAAGGCTTAAATGATTTCAAAAACCAAAATTAACAAGTGGAATAGACTAATTGGAATTTTTAGAACCATTTGGTAAGTTTGATTAAAAATTGATTTAGTTTAGTAAATTAAGTTGTGTTTAATTAGCCAAGTGATCTAATTAATTTTTTAAGCTAATCCTAGCTATATATTTGTGTTTTGTGTGAGCCTTGAGCTCATTATTGTTCATTTTGAATTCTAAAATATGGGGAGATGTTTTGAGAGAGAGTGAGCTCTCATTCTAGAGAGAGAAAGTGAGAATTTGAAGAACTTGTTGATTTTTTCTAGAGGAACCAAGATTGTGCAAGAATTAGTGTTATTGAAGGCTCTAAGTGAGTTTTGTAACTTCAATTCTTGATGATAATCCATTTTAGAGTTGAGTTCATGGAGTAGATATGATCATTTGCATGTATTTTATTAAAAAATGTCAAGAAAGTGTTGTAGCTTTTCATGTATGCATGAATATGTAGAGTTTGAGAGTTAATTTGTACATGCATATTTTGATTCACCATGCTTTGACCTCTAATTTCGTGTTTTGAGGATTATGGAAAAGAGTTTTATACATGTATGGAGCTTTTGAGATCAATTTTGTTAAATACATGAGTTTTGAGAAAAGAGTCTGGAAAATCTTGCATGCATTAGCTTTTAAGTTCAATTTTGGTGGATTTAAAGAGATTTTGAGCAAATGATTTTTAAGGGGTCATGCATACATGTTTTCTAAAATAATTTTATATTTTTGAACAAGCCATGCATGACCCAAAGCTTTGAATTGGCATTTGGAAGCTCAAACTTTCAGTTTTGAAACCCAAAATTTTCACAAACCGCTCGAGCGACCAAGTGGTGGCTTGAGCAAGCTTGGCGAGCTCCTAGCATCTTTGCAATCTTTACAGACCGCTCGAGTGACCAACAAGTCGGTCGAGCAAACTCAGTGTATGTTTGGAATCCGCTCGAGCAACGAAGAGTTGGCTCCAGTGGACATCTGAACCATCCAATAGTTTTGCAAACCTTTCTGACCACTCGAGTGACCAAAAGTTGGCTCGAGCGAAGTCCCTGTTTCAGCATATTTTGGAAAGATATTTTGTTTTTGCATCTTTGTCCTCATGTCTTTCTGAGCATTCTTAGGCATAAAATATGATTCGTTAAGGATTAATAAGTAAGAAACCAACATTAATAATTGAATTAGAAAAGATAAGAAGAGTTATTTGATTCGAATATGTGTTAGAATGTGTATTGTTATGTGTGATATGTAGGTTAAAACGTTGATGAGGAACATCGAACTAGTCAAGGTGTGTAATGGCTTTGTAAAGATATTTTTGTATAAAGTACTTTGAAATTGGTTTCTCTATACGATGCATTATGAAGTCTATACTTTGTTACAAGTTATAAGATATGATAAGTTTTCCGAATAAGTACTTTTGAGACGTAAAGTTATGCTTTGAAACTTTGAACTGTGTACGGTATGATATGCTTTTTGAAATTACATCTTGTTGAGAATGAATCAGTTTCCTTTTGAACAACTATTACGATAATTTGGAAAATGTATTGTAATCTCCGATAACTTTTGTTCTACCTTCAATTTGTCATATACATTCTATATAAGCTATTGATCTGTTGTAAACGTTCCATATGATGTCAATCTTTGATGATCGTTCTGCACAACTTCAATAGCGATCAGTCTGTATGGTATCTACACATAATTGACATTCAGTATAAGTCGTCCATGTGGGCATTCCATATGATCTTGATAGTAATCATTCCATATGAGATCTACACGTAAAGGTGTTTTGAATGAGCTCATCAAATGTATAAACCATCAAAGTGATCTTTTGTATGAGTCATCAAAGTGATGTTCCGCATACGCAATATGTTAATCTACGAAAGGTTTGATGAACTGTATTTGTTATTATATGTTTCCAAAATAAGCTTTAATTATGTCAAAAACTTTGTATTATTTTGATAAGTTGTGGAACTCATTCCTTTAACCCCTTTACATTAGATTACTCATTGGGTTTCTAGCTCACTCTGTTTATATATATGTATGTAGGTGAGCATTAGGAAGTTCAGCATTGGAGACCACTTTGAAGTCAGCCTTTTATGAAGCCACTTGAGTTGTGCCTCTGCGTTGAGGCCTTAGTTTTGTTTTGGCTAAGCTTGTGAAGCTTTGGTTCTGTATAGTTTGTTATGTCACAAGTTTGGTCTTGGGATTTGTATATAAGATAAATATTTGTAAATATTATGATATGATGTGAGATGTGTTATGTATGTTTCTGTTCATGTCATGTATGCACATCTCAATGGACAAATTTTTATAATCTGCTTCAACTTTAGGCCCCGTATATTAAATTATATTTTGAAAATTCTATCTTTGAGGCCAGGTAATCTGGAATTTCTGGCTGGTTACGGCCTAAACCTCTAGGGGTGGGTTTGAGTCATGACAGAGTGGTATAGAGCACGTGCTATATCTCACACACATATCTATTTGAGCAATAAGAGTTTGTAGAATGAAATTGAGGGTTGCATTCATATGCATTTATCTGATAAGTATTCAGAAAGCAATCATCTGTTATATATATACATATATGTGCACTCAAGATATGTGAACTATGAATATGAGAATATGTGCCTATGTGCAAATATGTCTATGTGTGTAACGCCCCAACTTCTAGGCCGTTAATAAATCAAATTAACCTCAAATTTAAAATTCTAACTAATTAATAACCTCAAAAATACAGATTAGCTCCAAAATAATTACACAAATGTGTATAATTTATAATTTATACAAATCTCCAAAAACAATATATAGTGGTGGGCCCAAAAATCTCCAACTCAATAATTCTTTAAATGCTTTAACTCTAATAGCCACTACATTTGCTCCACACCTGAAAAATAAATTACTCCGGGAAGTATACAATACGACAGGAATAACAATGCTCGAATAGAGAATAAATCAACAGGGATCCAACAATTTACGACATGGCAAAAATGATTCGATTCGAGACACTAAGCAATTTACCAAATTGCACAAACAAGTCAACTCGACATATGATAATTTATCCAGGACCAAATACCCAGCCCTACTCCGTACATGACCAGTGACCGGCCTCACCCACCTCACCCAAGCACAACTTCTTAATCGGGCTATTGGTCCAAGCTATTGGCAAGGTCCATTCGATCCATGTACAGAGCATTTCTACGTCATTTAGCTAGACAAATCAACACTAATTACACAGAACAACTTCACAGAATTTATCAAATGACTAGAATAATCAAACGTATCAACGAGAATGATTTCACATAATTTAACATATGACCAGGATAATCAAGAAGAGTACAAATGAGAAGTAATTAAAATAAACACTCTTTGCAAAGAGATTTAGAGGAAGCATATTGTATACTACCCGAATTACCTCAAAACAATTCCATGACCACTTGATGCAAAATCCCTCCAACACCAATGCTTTAATCATTTTCTATATCACCATAAATCTCCAAAGGTTGTGGATCTAAAAGGTATGTAAAGTTTAACAAAATCTATAATTTTCCTCTTAAATAAAATGCTAACTCTCACTCTAAATGCTTTTAATCTAAACTCTAAATTTTCTATAATTTAAGAGAGAACAGTATGAGAAAGAGAGAGAGAGAGAGAGAGAGAGAGAGAGAGAGAGAGAGATGGATGGCCCAAGAAGAAGAATGGAAATAAGTTGAGAGGATGAGTTCCAATTTATAGGAAAAACAAAGAGTAGCCTCCAAGTAAACTTGGAGAGAAAGAAAGATAATTGACTTGTAGGCAAAGAAATGTTGCTTTGGGGGAAAGAAAAGAACATTTGCTTGGACGGAAAGAAAACAACCTTTACTTGGAGCCCAAGCAAACTAAAAAATAAAAAAATAAAAGAGATGAATAATGATAATAACGAAATAGAGGTAAAAAGAGATAAAACAAATAGAGAAAATAAGTTAGGTTCTCATCTAAAAATCTTACCACCAAACTACGACCAATATCTCTCACTAAAATATTAATACCTAAAAAATATGGGGTTTCACAATTGTAGACACTCCATTTTTGACCGCCCACAAGGCTTAAGCGTTTTGCCTGGTACACTCGATGATGAAAGTGGTGTTGTGCGTAGTTTGAGGTCTCAACGAAGGGGCTATGTTTAAGCTCTGAAACAATCCCAAACCTTACATATTCCCACTGATTATACCTCAAAAATCCATTTTTACAAATTGTACCACAATGTGTTGAGTTTGAAGCAAGGAAATAGGGGATCCCTTTGAGGCTCAGCCGTGCGTCATTGAGGGCCGGCTGTGGCTATTGATGATCGGCCGTGCCTTAGTAGCGAGAAACACTGTTTTGGGCGGGAGCCCGCCAGTTGTCCATTTTTGAAGATATTTATGACCCCTCTTGCTCAAATTTTATAAAAACAAAGTTTTATCTCTGTTTTGAGGGTTGAAGAATTTCTAAAAAGCTTATACACCTTTTTGAGAGATCCTTCTTCTTGTGCAAGCAACCTTTGATCAAGCTTACCACCTTGAACCTATATCCATACTCCATATACACCTTCACACCTTAACCAAGGAACCTATGTTGAGCCTTGAGCATCACAATTCAAGCTTGAGAGTGTGTTTGGACTTAGTTTGATTCACAACAAAGAGCTTACCTTTCTTGAGAGGTATAAGCTTACTATCTCTTCTCTTGCTATCTTTTCTATCATTTGTTATCAAGTTCTTGTATTTTTATATTGTTTTGATCTTCCTTCAAGTGTTTAAGATTGGGTTTAGAGAGCTACCAAAGGGTAGAGAGAGTTAACACTATTTCTTACACCTTCACCTATAGCTCAAACCCTTGCTTTTACACCATTTTCTTTGCTTTCTAACTTGATTTCCATGAGTTTAAAAAAGGCTAAAAATCATGCTTTGAGGTTTCAAAAGTGGAGGGGTTAGCCACCCCTCCGTGTTCTTGCTTACTAGCTTTATTTTCTTTCTTTATTGTTTAGCTTTTTAGGCTCTTTTCATGCACTTGAGCCATTGTTTTTCACCTATTAGAGGCTGTTTTAGGGCTGTCCTAGGTTGTTTAATTAATTCACGCTTTGATTAGTTTGCTTGTTGTCTTACAAGTCCTTATACATAGCTTGTTGCATATTGTTCTTGGCCTTTTCTTGTCTAATTTCCTTGTTTAAGAGCCTTATTTTAATAATCAACTTCCCATTCACTTCTTTCATTTGAGAGTTGTTTCAATCGGTTGACGGTTATTCAAAACATGAACTAGAGATCTATGCTTAATGGCTTAATCTCTATGGAGGTTCGTTGTCAACGGCATGGTCTCTTTTTCATGTTGAGAATCACTTCTCATTTGACTTGTTTCTCACTTAGTGAACGTAATCTTTAGTGGACATAACAATCATCTTGCACAAGTGGGTTAAAGAATGGCAAAGGCTAATGAATTTGACTTAAAATGAACAAACCCACATAAAGAAAATGAGTTATATTTCTTGGGCTAGGCTAGACATTATGTCGAGTCTATTGTGTCAAGAGTCGTTACACGTCAATTCATGGTGTTTTGATGACCCTTGAAGCATCTTTACTCCCCTCTTTTTGAGCTTATCCGATGATAAAAGGGAGGATGGTTGTTATTCATTACATTCATTGAATTTTGTCCAAATTGTGGTTGAAATCATCAAGCAAACAAATTGCTCATTGATGATTTTGGAAACGATTCCAACCTTCTCTTGAGGCTTTCCCATGATAGAGAAGTGTGAGAGGGACAAACAGAGTTCAGAATAACTTTGTCTGCACTGTTTTCACATCAGAGCATAAAACAGGATTTTGTATAAAATTAAGGCATGGTCAGCCTTATTTAGGCCCGCCCGGGCTTCATTGGAGGTTGACCGGCCATCAATGTTTGGTTAGCAGTATGTTTTGTAGAAAATAGAGGGTAGTGGCAGAAGGTGAAACAGAGAAGACCTAGGCAAACAGAGCAATTCTTGGACATTGTGCATGCAACCCTTGTGCCTCCTTACTTACATCAATGTTGTAAATTAATGCTCCGAGTATTGTTGTAATTTATTATTATTGTTACAATTAGTCTTGTTGTAATTATTGTTGTAATTATCATTATTATTGTTTATTTGTAATTGTATAGCTAGTTAACTTAGATGGTTAGTTTATTTCTCATTATTATCCTTGTTGTAATAGATTAGCTAGCTAGTTAATTCTTTGCTTATTTATTCATTCGGTTTTGTAATAATTAGTTTAATTTAGACTTTCAGACTTTGATTCGCACCCTTTTGTGCAAAGGCCAACAGGTAATAAGTTGTATGTCTTACAACCCAATGTCTTTCTCTCTTTTACTTATTTGCTTACGATTGTTAGTATAGAACATCATTTTTTCAAATTAGCATTCTTATGTTTTGCATCCATTGTCTTGCATGCATCCAAGGTTCGGCTTATCATACTAACCCAATATCAAAGTTCAAATTCATTGCTTGAATACGTGATGCGCCACATGTTTTGAATGGAATCATATGCCATGTTCATAGCCAAGCCTATTAAAAATTACGTTATGTGTGCGTTGCATTAGTCATATTGCATTATTTAGGAACATGCATGTTTCTAATTATTTTGCTTTATTTGGCTTGCCTTGGAGTACTAGGTGAGCAATTTTGAGCTTTAGCATCTTGCACCGAATGTTTGTGTTGCCATATCAAGCATGATTTCCATGAGGCTATTTGCTTAAATGATATACCTGTTTGAAGGTCTGTGGATGGAAGCTAATTGCCAAAATTGGGACAAATTGATTAATGTACAAACTTACCTTTTCAAATGACGAGTATCAAAAACAATTTTCAAACAAAACATGAAATCAAAGCGTTCCAACTTTTTGCAAAGTTAGTCTATACTTGTATGAGTCACATAGTAAAAATAGCTAATAAATCAGAATAAAAGCATATAACGTAAATAAGAATCACATCATGATTAGTAGCGGCCGATCTTTGATTGGGCGAGTGGGGTGCTCAATTCATGATTTTTCCCTCCCGTACCTAAGTTCCCGAGCCGAGACGCTTTGGTGATGATGGATAAGTGGCCTTTGGCATGAGTTTCGAGTTTCCTAAATTTCTCAAAACAAAATATTTAAGTGGTGACTCTGAAATCTAGGAAAGTAGTCCATTTTTGGCATTTAATTCAAACATTGATTTTCTAAAAGAATTGTCGGATTTGAACTCTTTTTGTGTTTTCACTATTTCACATTGCACTTGTGAAATCAGATTCAGAACCACGAGAGTTTGAACTGTAGGGCTAATCGTATCCAAAAGGAGCACAAAAAGCAAGCTACAACAATGTGTATCTATGTATATTTCTGTACTTGTCATAATATGAGTTCATGTAGAACATGGTGAGAACAACGACAGATGAGTTGGAATAAGTTTCCATAGCCTGACTTGATAGACTGGAAAGAATGGTACAAGAAATGGCTAAAACCTTAAGATAACAACAACAACAATCATTGCGACAAGAACCTCTGCCACCACCTATGCAAGAACATCAAGTGGATGACCGAACAATAGCTTGACAAAAGCGTTTAAGAAAATGAAACCACCGTTGTTCCATGTAGGAGTTGATCCTTTGAAAGCCGAGGCATGGGTTCTCGAAATTAATAAAAAAATTATTTGAAGTTTTCCCATGCACTGAAGCACAAAAAGTTATGTTAGCCGCAGTTACCTTAGAAGATGATGTTAGACAATGGTGGATCTTGGGCAGGGATGACAACATAAATATTACTTGGGCTAAATTTTTGAAAATCTTCTATGAAAAATACTTTCGGCAATGTGTTCGAGATAAAAAAAGTTTCTAAATGTGAAGGACTAAAGTAAGGCAACTGAACGATGGCTGAATATGAATCTCAATTTACCGAATTAGCAATATTTGCACCTCATATAATGGACACTGATTATAAGAAAAGTAAGGAAATTTGAAGGAGGACTTCGAGACTCCATCCAAAAAAGAGTTAATGTATTGAAATTAACAACATATGTTGATGTGTTAGATCGACCACTGATGTTTGAAACTAATATGAACCGATCTTTTGAATGGAAAGGAAAGAGACAAAAGCTCTGATGTGAATAAGAAAATTTTGAAGAGCAAGAAATCGAAGTAAAAAATGTCTAGTCAAGATGAACTCGCTCAAAGAAACAGTTCAACACCGACTTATTTAGAATGTGGAAAAAAACAATGAGGAATCTATTATCGAATCTCTAGGGCTTGTTATGGATGTGGTAAGATGAGCCATACAGTAAGAATCTATCCTCAGACTGAACAAAATCTGAATAGACCAGTCGCTAGCTTAACTGGATCAGTACCAATGACGAGACCTGTTACGTTAAGAGAAATTGATAGTCAAGGTCGAGTATTTGCACTTGTCCCAAAAACACCAAGAACACTAGGACCGCTATCGTAGGTATCTTTGCTATTTGTGAACATTTGCTCATGTATTAATTGATTTTGGACGCATATATGTATACCTTTGCTCGGAATGATTTGTGTACCTTACTTGTATAAAGTTGACTAGACTATTGGAACCATGACTATATGATACATGTTCCTATGTTATTGAGCACTCTATATTATGTGCAATTATGTAATTGTGTACCTACATGTGAAACTTATTTTGGAGAATGCTATATTGTATATGACATGATATGCTTTGATATGAACCATCATGATGTGATTTGAGAGTGGATGAATTTAGAACAAATTGTGACACTACCGACTGTTTACCTAAATGAATTGATTGTGACCTTTGGAACTAACTATATTTTGTTTGAGAATAATGGGATATAACCTTTATCTGATTTGATTTTGTTTATGAGGGATTGTGAACTACTTATGAACGAACGACCGAATTATCATTGTCAAAGGAATTGATAGACCGAAAACTTGAGTTTACTATTGATGACTGAATACTTAACCGATTTTGAAGACCTTATGTGAATTATTAATAATGGACTATTTTGATTATGAACACTATTTGGCATTAAAATGTCGACTGTTTGGAAGTATGTGAATTATGTATGTCATGTGATCGATTGCTTTGGTATTACATTTGCTGCCATGGGATTAATATATAGACTTGCTCTATATTCTTGACGACAACCGGATAATATTAAATCACTATGATGAATTACTGAATCGAATATTGAATCAAATTGTGAATTGTTCAATGATTGAGAAATGAATCGAACTTCTGTGACAAAGCTGAATAGGGAAGAAGCCACTTGGGATAAAGAACAATGATATAAGACCGAGATATCTGATCTGTATCCGATACAAGGTAACGCAAGTTTGGGGGACCAAACTTCTTAAGGGAGGAAGACTATAACGGCCCTAACATGCAAATCATAATTATAATTATTTAATTGTGTATTAATTTTTGGTTGTGATATGTGCCATTTGATTAATTTGTGTATATCTGTTTAATTTGAAAATTATTTGTTATGATTTCTATTCAGAATTCAAAATTGAAGGCTTAAATGATTTTAGAAAACCAAAATTAACAAGTGGAATAGACTAATTAGAATTTTTAGAACCATTTAGTAAGTGTGATTAAAAATTGATTCATTTGATAAATTAAGTTGTGTTTAATTAGCTTAATGATCTAATTAATGTATTAAGCTAATCCAAGCTACATATGTGTGTTTTGTGTGAGCCTTGAGCTCATTCTTGTTCATTTTGAGTTCTAAAATCTGTGGAGACTTTTAGAAAGAGAGAGTGAGCTCTCATTCTAGAGAGAGAAAGTGAGCATTTGAAGAAGAACTTGTTGATTTTTGCTAGAGGAACCAAGATTGTGCAAGAATTAGGGTAATTAAAGGCTCTAAGTGAGTTTTGTAACCTCAATTCTTGATGATAATCCATTTTAGAGTTGAGTTCATGGAGTAGACATGATCATTTGCATATATTTTGTTAAAGAAGGCCAAGAAAGTGTTGTAACTTTACATGCATGCATGAATATGTTCAGTTTGGAAGTTAATTTGTACATGCATCTTTGATTCACTATGCTTTGACCTCTAATTTCATGTTTCGAGGATTATGGAAAAGAGTTTTATACATGCATGGAGCTTTTGAGCTCAATTTTGTTAAATACATGAGTTTTGAGAAAAGAGTTTGGAAAATCTTGCATGCATGGGCTTTTAAGTTCAATTTTGAAGGATTTAAAGAGATTTTAAGCAAATAATTTTTAAGGGGTCATGTGTGCGTGTTTTCTAAAGTAATTTTGTATTTTTGAACAAGCCATGCATGACCCAAAGCTTCAAATTGGCGTTTCGAAGCTTAAACTTTTAGTTTTGAAACACAAAATTTTCACAGACCGCTTGAGTGACCAAGTGGTGGCTCGAGCGAACATGGCGAGCTCCTAACATCTTTGTAGTCTTTATAGACCGCTCGAGCGAACTTGGTGTATGTTTGGAATATGCTCAAGCGTATATCTAAACCATTTTCTAGTTTTGCAAACCTTTTTGACCGCTCGAGCGACCAAATGTTGGCTTGAGCGGAGTCCCTGTTTTAGCATATTTTGGAAAGATGTTTTGTATTCGTATCTTTGTCCTCATGTCTTTATGAGCATTCTTAGGCATGGAATATGATTTGTTGAGGATTAATAAGTAAGAAACCAACATGAATAATTGAATTAGAAAAGATAAAAAGAGTTATTTGATTTGAATATATGTTATAATGTGTATGGTTATGTGTAATATGTAGGTTGGAATGTTGAGGTTACTCATTGGGCTTCCAACTCACTCCGTTTATATATATGTATGTAGGCAAGCATCAGGAAGTTAAGCATTGGAGACCACTTCGGAGTCAGCCTTTTGTGAAGCCACCCGAGTTGTGCCTCTGCGTTGTGGCCTTAGTTTTGTTTTGGCCAAGCTTGTGAAGCTTTGGTTTTGTATAGTTTGTTATGTCATAAGTTTGGTCTTGGGTTTTGCATATAAGATAAATGTTTGTAAATACTATGATATGATGTGAGATATGTTATGTATGTTTTTGTTCACATCATATATGCATAGTTCAATGGGCAAATTTTTATATTTTGCTTCTACTTTAGGCCCTGTATATTTAATTATATTTTGAAAATTCTATCTTTGACGCTGGGTAATCTGGTATTACTGGCCGATTATGGCCTAAACCTCCATATATGGGTTTAGATCGTGACAATTAAGGTGTCTAGTAAAGACTAAGACTGTATTCATCTGATAAGTATATGCTGGTTTACATCTAGATTATGCAATTGTGTGAATATAGGAAACATGAACTGTTGTGACTATGTATATATGTGTAAATTTTTATGTTTATTATAATACAAGTTCATATAGATCATAGTGAGAACAAGGGCTAATGAGATAGAGGAGTCCTCTACTACTCATCAGGACAAAATGAAAAGAATGATTCAGGATATGGCTAAGTCGCTAAGGCACAATAGCAACCACCATCCCCACCTCCACTAATGTCCATATCAAGTTGATGACCGCTCAATTGCTTTGACTAAAGCATTCAAAAAAATGAAACCACTGCTGTTCTGGGGAGGAGTTGCTTGTTTGAAAGCCGAGGCATGGGTTCTTGGCGTTAAAACTTATTCGAAGTATTTTCATACACTGATGCACAAAAAGTTGAGTTAGCAGCTTTTACTTTGGAGGGCAATGCTCGTAGATGGTGGATTTTGGTTAGGGATGAAAATGTAGAAATTAGTTGGGCACGCTTTCTCAAAATCTTTTACGAGAAGTACTTCCTTCAATGCATCCGAGACCGAAAAGTATCGAAATTCAAGGGGTTGAAGCAAGGAAACCAAACAGTAGCTGAATGTGAGGCACGATTCACTGAGTTGGCCAGATTCATACCACACAAGGTCAACACTGATTACAAGAATGTGAGGAAGTTTGAGGGTGGATTTCGAAATACAATACTAGAAAAGGTGAATGTTCTGAAATTACCAAAGTACGTGGATATTCTTGACAGGGCTTTGATGTCTGAATCAAATTTGATTTCACATAACCGACCATTTGAATGGAAAGGAAAAAGATAAGGCCCTTATTCGAATAAGGAATCAACATCATTAAAGAAGAAAAATCTGGGGACATCTAATGCTTCCAACTCTACAAGAGATTTTGCACCAACTTATAATGAACGCGGCAAGAAACATCGAGGAGTCTGCTACCGCACTTCTGGGGCATTCTTTAGATGTGGTAAGATAGAGATATTGTGAGATATTGTCCCCAAACTGAACAGAGAAGTGGAAGACTAGTTGCTAGTTCAACTAGATCCATTCTAATGCCGGGAAACACTGCAAGACTTGCTGTTATAAGAGATACACTTAGACAATGGAGAGTCGTTGCACTAGTCCTAGGTGATACATAGAATACCGAGGCCGTTGTCTCAAGTACTATCTCTATTTGCAATCAAGATGTTTTTGTGCCAACTGATTTGGGTTTGAAACATTATTTTGTTTCTACTGTGTTTGTACATAGATTGAATATACCCATGAAATCATTATCTTATGTGTTATGTGTATTTGCTCCATTTGGGGAATTTATTTTGTGTTCGTTTGTATATCGTGCTTGTGAAATTCTTATTGGGAATGTTTCATTATATGTGGATTTGTTGCTTGTCGACATGAGACATTTTGATGTAATTTTAGGGATGGGTTGGTTGTCTAAATATTATGCTACCATTGATTATGTGACAAAACAAGTTTTATTTAGACCTCCAGGACAAGATGAACTTTCATTTCAAGGTAATGGTATAGTACCTCCACCATACTTAATTTTGGCAATGAAAGCATGTAAATTACTTAGGAAGGGATGTTAGGGTTATCTATGTAGTATTTTGATTGTTCAATCTATGAATACAATATTAGATGATATTCCAATAGTTAGAGAGTTCCTAGATGTGTTTCCAGAAGAATTGTTAGGGGAATTGATTGATCGAGAAATTGAATTTACTATTAAAGTGATGCCTGCCACTCAACTTATCTTAAAGACTTCGTATAGAATGTCAACTGTTGAAATAAAGGAATTGAAGGATCAGCTGCAAGATTTGTTTGACAAGGGTTTTATCCGACCAAGTACTTCATCGTAGGGTGCACTAGTTCTGTTTATAACGAAGAAAGACGGAACGTTATGCTGGTGTATTGATTATCGAGAATTGAATAAGGTAACAATCAAGAATAAATACCCTTTACCCCGCATTAATGATTTGTTTAATCAATTATAGGGTTCATAAGTGTTTTCAAAGATTGATTACCATCAACTGAAAGTGAAAGCTGAAGACATTAAGAAAATTGCATTTAGAACAAGGTATGGACATTATGAGTTTTTAGTTATGCTATTTGGAGTAATGAATACACCCGCAGCTTTTATGGACCTTATGAACCGAATTTTCAAATCCTATCTTTATGAATTCATTGTTATATTCATTGATGATATTCTAATTTATTAGAGAAGTAAAGAAGAATATGAACAACATCTGAGAATTATTCTGCAAACACTTAGAGAAAAGAAACTGTATGCAAAATTGAAGAAATGTGAATTTTGGTTTGATAAAGTTGTGTTTGTAGGGCATGTGATTAATGGAGATGGAATATATGTGGATCCTCAAAACATTGAGGCAATTGTGAATTGGCCTACACCGACAAATGCGACGAAAGTTCAAAGCTTTATGGGATTGGCTGGGTATTACAAAAGATTTGTAAAAGACTTTTCAAAGATAGTTGTCCACTTACCCAACTTAGTTGAAATGGAGAACCGTTTGAATAAACCGATGAAAGAGAGTATGCTTTCCTAGAATTGAAAATGAGGCTAACTACAGCACCAATTTTGACATTACTATTAGGTACAGAGGGCTTTGTTATATAGTGATGCTTCTTATAAGGGTTTGGATTGTGTCTTGATGCAGAACAGTAAAGTGATAGCTTATGCATCTTGACAATTAAAGCCTTATGAAAAGAACTACCCAACTCATGGCTTGGAGTTGGTCGCCGTTGTGTTTGCTTTTAAAATTTGGCGCCACTGCCTCTATGGAGCAATGTGTGAAGTCTACACTAACCATAAATAGTTTAAAGTACTTCTTTACTTAAAAGGAGTAAAACATGTGACAGAGGAGATTGTTAGAATTGATTAAAGACTATGACCTTCAGATTTAATATCATCTGGGCAAAGCCAATACAGTAGCCAATGATCTTAGTAGAAAATCAATAGGGAATTTGGCGTGTTTACGTACCAAACAAAGAGAGTTATTAAAAGACCTGGAAAGATCTGAGATAGAAATGGTGATTTACAAACCAAGCGGAATATTAGCTGCAATCTCAGCTCAACTGACAATTATTGCAGAGACAAAGCAAAAGCAATTGGAGTATGAATTCCTCAAGAAAGTGTTTGATGAAATGAAATCGAATCCAAGACCAGGGTTCAGTATTGAGAACCAAGTGTTGAAATTTTAGGGGAGATTATGTGTTCCAAATATTTCTGACTTGAAGAAAAGGATCTTAGAAGAGGCTCATAAGTCGAAGTTTGCAATACACTCGGGCAATAATAAAATGTATCAAGACTTGCAGTAGAGTTATTGGTGGCCTAGCATGAAAAAGGAAATTGTAGAATATGCATCTAGATGCCTTCAATGTTAGCAAGTTAAAGATGAACATTAGAAATTAGCAGGGCTACTTCAACCTCTCCCTATTCCAGAATGAAAATGGGAGCACATAACCGTGGACTTCATTGTTGGTTTACTTCGAACATCTAGAGGTATAAATTCTATTTGGATTATTGTGGATAAATTAACGAAATCCGTACGTTTTCTACCTGTGAGAACTGTTTATGATGCTTATGGACTTGTTACTATTTATATCGATGAGATAGCTCATTTGCATGGAGTTCCAGTATCCACTGTGTCAGATAGGGATCCAAATTTTGTGTCTAGATTTTGGAAAAGCATCCAAAGAGAAATTGGAATCGATTTGAGGTTTAGTATTGCTTTTCATCTACAAACCAATAGGCAATCAGAAAGAACTATTCAGACTTTAGAGGATATGCTCCAAATGTGTGCTCTATACTTTCAGGGAAGTTGGGAAACTTATTTGCTATTAGCAGAATTCGCAAACAACAACAGTTTCCATTCTAGCATTGGCATGGCACCGTATGAAGGCTTGTATGGAAGGAAATGTAGATCTTTTAATCTATTGGACAGAAGTTGGGGATAGAGTTTTGTTTGGTCCCGAGATTGTGCAAACAACCACTGAGAAGATTAAGATCATTTAACAAAGGCTCAGAATTGCGCAAAGCTAACAAAAGAGTTATGCGGATCAAAGAAGAAGGGCTTTTGAGTATGATGCCAGTGATTATGTGTTTATTTGAGTAATTCTGATGAAGGGTCAACCAATATTTAGCAAGAAATGAAAGTTATCACACTGGTACATTGGGCCATTTCAAATTTTGGAAAGGCTTGGTCCAGTTGTGCACTGAATTGCTTTACCACTAGGAATTGAACAAATGCACAATGTGTTTCATGTGTCAATGTTGAGGGGCTATCTCTGAGATCTGTTTCACGTTATTAATTATCATTGGATAGCTCTTGATAAAAATATGGAATATGTAGAGAGACCAATGTAGATTATTTCTCGACAAGTGAAATAGTTAAGGAATAAAGCTATCCCTATGGTTAAGGTAGAATGGAAGGAACATTATGGCACAGAAGCAATTTGGGAGAAAGAAGACGAAATGAAGCAAAGGTAACCTGAATTATTTCCGACACAAGGTAACACAAGTTTGGGGGACCAAACTTCTTAAGGGGGGAGACTGTGACAACCCCATCATGTATTATACTTGTACTTGTTTAATTTTGAATGTTAATTATGTGCTTGATGTCTAATTGTGTGTATATATGTTCATCGATGAATTATCTATTATGATTTCTGTTTTGAATTCGAAATTGAAGGTCTTAATGACTTTAGAAACTGAAATTGATAGGTTTAATTAGAATGAAAGAATTTTTAGAGCCTATTGGGATGTTTGATTAAAATTTGATTCAGTTCATAAAAATTAAGTTTTGATTAATTAATTTAAGTGGAATTAGTGAGCTCAAGCCTTAATTAGCACCTTAAGCTAATTAACTCTTACATATATGTGTGTTAAGATTAGAAACTTCATTATTTGAGCTCCAAAATATGAGGAGAAGAGTTCTATAGAGAGAGAGAGAGAGAGAGAGAGTAAGGCTATTCTAGAGAGAGAAGCTAGAATTTTAAAAATTTGGCTTGAAGGTTGTAGAATTGTGAAGTAGGACTCAAGTTCTTGCTAGATTGAGCTAAATTGAAAACTTTAGGTAAGTATTTGATCCTCAATTCATGAATTTAAGTCATCAAGTATGTGAATTCAGAAGATTATATGATAAAATACAAGAATTCAATTAAGGATGGTGAATTTAAAGCTAATTCATACATGCATGCATGATTTTGAGGAGTTCTACTATTTTTTAGCATGATTTTTCTATCTAAGCTTGAATTGAAGGTTGTATCATAAATGCATTCATAATTCATAAAGTTTTGAAGATGAGTTTCATGTTTTTGAACTCTTAGAAAAGAATTTGGGTCAAGTTCATACATGTTTGAAGTTTTAAGTTTCAATTTTACCAAATCGGGGAGTTTTGAGCATGAAGTTGGAAATGGTTTTGTATTCACGTTTTTGAAGGAGTTTTCATAGGTTAGAACATGTCATGTAAGAGTTTATGGCATTGAACTTGTGTTTTGAAGTTTAAGTTATGTTCTGGAAAACCCAAAATTAGGCCAAACCACTCGAGCGTATATCTTATGCATCCAGCATTTTTGTAGAACCTTGCACATGGCTCGAGCAACCAAGTGACCGCTTGAGTGACCTCAGTTTGCTTTACACATTGGCTCCAACGACCATCGAGCCTAGATTCAGACCATCCAGTACTTTTGCAAACCATGTGGTCTGCTCGAGCGACTAATGTTGTGCTAAAGCGAAATGTCATGTTTGAGCATGTTTTTAAAAGTTGTATTATGTTTATGAATTGTGTAGGTTCATCCATGAAGACATGTCAATAACCAAATTATTGTGAATAATATCTTAATAAAGATATTTTCATATACGTTATTTTCTAAATGTTTCCAATGTGGTTAGTTTTCCGAACTTATGATTTTGTAATATGAATGAGCCTTCTATCTGTCTGATCCACATGATATCTTTAAATGTCATTGATAAGATACAAATGTATATGATGGACCTAAGGTTGTTCTGTATATTTGACAAGATGGACCCAAGGCCGTTCCAAATATCTGATAAGTCTAAATATCTGTTATGTGTTGACCAAATGGTCATTATACAGTTGTAATGATTGGACCAAAGGTCATTCCGTCAAGTATTATCTGCTCTATTCTGTATTTCTAATTATGTTGGACTAGAGGTCGCTCTGTTATGCATTGGACCTAAGGTCATTCTACTATGATAGAAAATTGATATGATAACGATTTCATCTAAGCATGAAAAATCATTCATATAACCTCTTCACTCTGATGTTATTCACTAGGGTTTAGCTCACTTTGTTATATATATGTATGTAGATGAGTAGCGGGATGTCCAGTCCTAGTGAAACTGTACAAGATTACCTGAGTTTTGTGATGTCAGCCAATGAGTGCCTTACGAACGAAGCTTTTGTCTTTTGATCTTTTATTTTCTTTTGTTGGTCATGTGTGACTGTGTTTATACATAAACTTTTGGGTTTTGTATGATGATGACTTGTGAATGATCTTGGTCATGTAATATCTATTTGTATATGTATGGATCTGAGTTATTAATGTATAAAATATTTTTGTTTATACCATGTAAGCACAACTCATTGGACCAAGTTTTATAATTATGCTTCCGCTTCTAGCCCTATATAATTAAATATAAACGAATTATGTCTAAGGCCATAGGTAATTTCATGATTACTAGCAGATTATGATCTAAACCTCCAGGGGTGAGTTCAGATCGTGAGAGAAAGAGAGAGAAATACCTAAATCAAAATCAATGGCCTTTAGACAGTGTACCAACAGTGATGATGAGATGGTGAGCGATGGTCTGTTGATGAGGGAGAGCGATGGGCATTCGACCAAAGTGAGAGCAAGCTCTAATGTGTTGATTGGTTTTTGTTTGGTGTATGTATCGATACATATAGAGAAATAAAAATAAATTAAATTAAATTAAACATAAACCAAAATGAGGTAGGAATATTTAGTGTTCCCACCAAAAACATTTAGTTTTGTTGTCAACTAAATCATTTTGGTTACTGAAAATAACATTTGCCAACCACAATTTTTTGTAGTCAAAGATAGAAGTAAAACAGTGCTAATTATGTGGCGACTAAACTATTTTATTAGCCAAAAATTATTATTCCACGACAGAAACACTTTTGGTTATTGAAAATAAATATTTACCGACTAAATTTTGGTCGCCAAAAATTAATAGCAAATATTATGTGAGATGTTTGCTGACTAAATTTATTTTAGTAGGAAAAAAGTAGTATACGACAACTAATTAATAGCCAAAAAATTAAAAGTGATGCCGACTAAAATGTATTTTAGTCGCCTATTGGGCAACCTTTTAGCGACTAATATGTCTTTTAGTCGCCTATTGGGTAACCTTTTAGCTACTAATATGTTTATTGGGGCACTTGTTAGCGACTAATTATATTTTAGTCATGTATTGGGCCATTTTTAGTGACTAATTATTTTTTAGTCACCTATTGGATCACTTTTTAGTGACTAATTATGTTTTTAGTCGCCAATAAGTAACATACGTAGCTAAAATATGAAACATTGCTGACCAATACAAATTTTAGTCGACAAAGGTATGACTTTTGGCGACTAAATTAATTTCAATCGCCAAATTTGGTCGCAAAAAGTGCAAATTGTTGTAGTGATCTAACAAATCATATTAAATAAACCATATAATTCATCTAATAGCTCCAAAACCACTCAGGAGAGCACTCCCTAGAAACTGTTTGTTCTGTTCTTAAGAAGATCATCCTACAAGACACAAAATGGGTAAGCCAAACAGGAATTTGGCTAATTGAACTCTTCTTCCAGTTGAGATTTAGGCAAATTCAGAAAGTCATGAATAGAAGCTAAGTGGATCTTCCAAGGGGTGCTCATCTCTTCTACCTCCTCCACTCACAACAGTCACTTAGGGAAGAGGTAGATGAGCCTCAACCCTTAACAATAGCATAAACAGATATATATACAACAGATATTTTGTAACAAATTGACAAATTAAGAGGATCAAAGAAAAAACAAATTCAAGCCTAAGAAATAGATGTGAACCTACATCATCTCTTTGTGAATAAGGACAGATTAGTACCCATATTCATGCTATTAATTATAGAGTAGATTAATGCACTTTCTTTCTTAGTGGAAGCTTTGCCTTAAAAGCAAGGGATTCATAAAAAAATCCATTGAAAACTCTTCTTCTATTCATGGAACAAAGGTGTTTTCACCCCTTTCCATGTTCAGAAATGATTGAAAAGAGAGAGTTCAATGCCTATTGATATAAAATCTCTTGTTTTACTTTCAAAATACTCAATAAAGGAGAAGAACACAACTCTTTCACTATCAAATTCTAAGGATCATCCAGGCAATCCTATGAAACAATCCCTAGTACCCATTTATATTAAGTAAAGAGTTGAGACCCATGGATTGAAGAGCTGGAAAGAAGGGATATGTGAAGAGAAAGTGCGTAAAAATAAGAAAAACTATTCTACATATTAAACTTTTGAATGGATGGCTAATTTCTACTCCTAATCGCATCCTCAAGGTTCTAAAACGTACAACAACAAGAGACTTCATCTTAGGAGAGCAAGAAAGTAAAGAAAGACTATTAACTCAATGGATGAGTGGCTAATTTCTACCTCCTCCAAATCCATGAGGACTTGTTACATATTGACAACAATTATATAATGAAGAACAAGGTCAAAAATAAAGGAAAAGAGAATAAATGGTAGTCAAAAGTTCAATATCTTACCTCTTAAAATGGATCAGCTTCTTTGCTTTCCAAAACTCTCTATTGGTTCCCTCAAGTCCTTTTAGATATGTTTTAAATTGAATTAAAGGTATAATCCTTGAATAATGATGCTAAATCCATTTTACAAATTCATAAATTCAAATTCAACCTTAGGGAATTTGCACCTAAGAAGAAAGGATAAGAAACCAATTAGTACGGTGGCATTTGGAAACGTTTATATTTTTCGTTTTAAAAAAACAAAAGCAATAAACACGTTTAGTTTGAAAAAAAAAAAAAACTTCTTTCCTTTCATTTTTGCTTCAAAATGAAACTCCCAATGTTTGAACTCTTGATCTCAGGCTCAACTCTTCTTTCTACATTTCCTTCTACTTTTTTTTTTTTTTTTTGGGTGTTTATTTCTAATTTATAAACAAATGTAAACACTTTTTTGAGTTTATGATTTATGCCTTAGTTTTTAATTTGAAGGAACTTACTTTATGAACTCAAAAAATTACCACACAAATTTATATGACAGCTTTTAAAATTTTAACAATATAAACAGAAAATATAAACGTTGCCAAACAATCATTTGGCATACAATAAACATAGTAACACACACAAAAATAAAAAATAAATAAATCTCCACCCACCTAGTTCCTAACAAGTGCCAATTTAGTAAGTCTACGTATATAAAAAAATTTCAAAAAAATACGTAGAATACAGTGTTTGGCAAGCGAGCATAAGCTTTTTACATGTGTCGTAGTTGTCGAAGTCTTTCACTAGTTCCTTCCATTGCCATGAGCATCAAGGTCAATGATCACAATCATTAAAACCAAGTGTCTTTTAGTTAGAGAGTATTGCAAAGACACATGATAAATAACAACTCTTACTGCATATAGTGGTACTATATCCAAAGCACTAGAGACACTTAGATTGCACATCTTTTGTTTTCTATTTTTTAGGGCTAAATTTATGAGGTCCCCCATTACAGTTGTCACATGTAAGCATTCATCATAATTATGATGAACAATTGAACGATGATAATCTTCCATGAAAGTTTCCAACAAATTCTAATTATTATATCAATCAAATGCCAATGCAACCCTAACCTTCTCTTCTTGCTTATATTGTATTCTCTCTCTCTCTCTCACTTAATGAATTGACATGATTAGAGACGATAATATTTATATTAATGCATTAAAGGCAATGACATAATGGCATAGTATATTTTTAATTTATCTAGTAATTAGCTTAGGTCACGTCGTACGATAATTATTTAATAATCTCAGAGTATAAACACATAGTATTTTATAGTATTATGATTAGTAAAGAATATAGATAGGTGAGATATTGTATTAGGTGATTGGAAAACATGATGAGACATATTAAATAATGATTAGTTAAGAGTACAGGCACGTAATACTCCGGTAATATTTAATAATTTCCCCACACCGTATGTGTGTGCAATTGTGAGGAAGATGCTATATTAGGAAGGATTTGGTTAATCAACTATGATTATGGGATATTTTGGGAAGTGGGTTAAAAGCCACTTTCCAACTTTTAACTCGCTTCTTTTCTCATAAAAAAAGAAAAAAAAGAAAAAAAAAAATGTCAAAAAGCCATAAAAAAGTCAAAAAGTTAGTTTTTTTTTTAACTGTCTTCTCAAAACACCCCTATGTCTTCATGCCATCATCTAAAAGTTGCATATAATACAAGTCATTAATAAGAAGAGTATCTTCCATGAGTATGCACTCGTACACTATCTTTAGATAGTTTAAAAATGAATCAAGGAAGAAAAAGAATAGCTTAAGCTAAGTGTCCAAGAAAAGTGTATATATATTTAATTATATACCCTCTTGCTTAAAAATTCTGAAATTTATTTCTTTTGTCATTCTATGACTTGTTCAATACTCAAATAAAAATGGGTGATTTATGGCCCAAATGAAAAGTAACTCACACACTTTAGAATTGGTTGTGTTGTGTGCTGTGTAGTCCTTTGTCTTGCCACCTGTGCAAAAACACTATAGGTCAAGAAGCAAAAAAACAAAGAAAAAAAAAAAAAAAAGCAGTTTATAATCTAACTTTTTCTTTATGCCTTTTTTCTCAAAGGGGAAGATAGTTTCATAGTGCTCATGCTTTATGATAACTGAAGAACATCTTTCTGATGGAAAGTCAAAAATAAAGTGCATTTGCAACTAGTATAGTCATTGATAACTGCCAATTGTTGTAATTAGCTTAAGCATACTTTATTTTTTAATTTGCACCAAGTATTGTGTAAAACTTATCTAAGATAGTTATTATAAGAGTAAATTACACTTAGTTCCTTTATATTTGGTCATTTTTTTATTTTGGCCATAAAAGTTTTTTTTTTTTTTTTTTCCATTTTGACCCTTTATGTGTTAAGTTTTTTTGTTCAAAATTAAATAAAAAATGTCACATTAACTATCACATAATATAAAAATATTTTATTATATATAACTCACACTTCTAAGACAAACGCAAATCCTAATATAATAATATATTTTTTATGTCATGTGATAATTAAAGTGATTTTTTCTGTCTAATTTTGATCAAAAATTAGTTTTAGAAATAAATTGAGAAAAACTTGAACATGAAAGGCCAAAATGAGAAAAACAAACTTTAAGGGTCAAAGTGATAAAATGACTAAACATATAGGGGCAAAGTGTAATGTACTCTTATTGTACATAATAAGGCAAAATTCATTTAACCTCATTGGGTTTGAAGCTAGAGCACTTTACCCTCTTGCGGTTCAAATATAGTTAAAAAACTCTTATGTAATTTTAGACCAAAGTGCAATTGTTAACTCTGTTAATTATATATGTGAAATGATTATAGTACTCTCAAATCCTATACATTTTCTTTTTTATTTTCTTTCTCTCTCATCTCACACACATAATTTCTAATTTATAATATTAATTCAATCAATCACAATTTCTTAATTATTTATTGTAATCCTAACTTTTTAATTTAATTTTAATTTAGTTATATTTTGAATGACAATTAATCCTAAATCGTTAATTATTTATTATAATTCCTAAGTTTGTAATATAATTTTAATTTAATTATATTTTAAATTACAATTAATCAAAAATTATTTATTGTAATCCCTAAAATCTTAATCTAATTTTAATTTTAAAAAAGATTAATTTTTAATTATTATTTATTTTATATTTTAAATCAATCTTTAAGTATATATATATATATATATTTATCAATCTTTAACTATATTTTTATTTTATTTTATTTTAATTAATAGCTTAATTTAATTTTAGGTTTGCAAAATATGGGGGTAGATATGTCTTTTTTTGTGTTAATTTAACTTTATTTTTTCAGAAAACCAAGCTCTTTTTAATAATTGGTATGTGTGATACACCTTCTATTAGTTTGGATAAAAAAACTAACATTAAAATTTTAATCCAAAATCATGTGAGAATTTTTTTAATATATTTAAACCATAGGAGGTAAAATACTCCAAGTTCAAACCACAATGAGATAAAATAAATTTTGCCCTATATAAATATTTATGTGTATTTTTTTTAAGAATTGCTATATCTGGTGAGCTTAAACCATCAGTATTAAAATACATGATGTGTTCAGAGTGTGATTATCATTGCTCTAAAGAAATCAACCTAGCTTCTCAATTTTTCAATTCTTCCAAATTATTATTATTATTATTATTATTATTATTATTATTATTATTATTATTATTATTATTATTATTACTTTATGGATTCATTATAACCTTAAATGGACAAAACCGACTTCTAGGGTTTCACTATCCTAATCTGACCATTAAGGTGAATTTACTTTTTTGGAGTTAAAAAAAAAAATTAAATGGAATGTGTTTTGAAGATTTTAATTAAGGTGGATTTATTTTTGGAGTTAAAAAATAAAGAACATGTCATCCTATCTACTAATTTCAAATCTAGCACATGGAATAAGTATGGTCATTGTGTAGTTGTTGATGTTGTGTATTATTATTATCCATAAAATGTAATTGCACTATTTTAATTATTATTTCCTTAATTTGAAAATATATGGGAGGGAAATTTATTCCAACTAAATTTTTTGAATATCAACCAATTCATGATATGAAGTTCATTTTCAAAATTTGATCACTTTGGAAAATATGTTGTACTAGTAGTTTACTCAATTCCAGTATCCATATTTAAAAAATAAAAATAAAAATAAAAATAAAAATAAAAATAAAAATAAAAATAAAAATAAAAATAAAACCCCTAATTTAGAGAGGTGGATACCCCATTAATCATACATATGACTCTTGTCTCTAGGAGGTTTAAGAGATCACTCATATTGAAAAAACAAAGTAGCTATTAAATGATTCCATTATCTTCATTTAAGCATACATATCAATTTGAAATTTGAATATGGTCCACCACAAAAACCCAATTGAATTGGGAAAGAGTATGATAAGCAACTTGTCAAGACTAGCCATACCAAACATAAATAAACTAAATGGGTGCCCTTTTATTTTCTTCTTTTTTATTTCATTAGCCATTAATTGTTTTCCACTTTTTTCTTTTTCTGTTTTTAATTTTTTTATTTATAGATATTCATTTATTTTTACATCATTTTCATTTGTTGTTGAGAGGGCTCAGGAGGACCATGCATCCAGTTGCATCCATCTAAGATCATTAAGAAGAAAATGAAACATTCTTGCTAGGAAGAATTTATAGGGTAAGAATTCCACGTAGGATTAGAATGGATTTGGCCGACATCCATTCTCTCTTATTGTTTTTGCTACCGTACGATCAGTGGACTCAATTCCTCCTTCTTTTATTTTATTTTATTTTATTTTTAATTTAATTTTTTTAGAGTACATCGGGCGACCTAAATTAAACCTTGTGGGACATGTCATCTAATTTTAAGCATTTGATGTGGATGATTTTATAGCATAAGTTTGAAGTATATTTTTTTTACAACTTATTTAAAATTCTAGAATGGATTTCCTATATAATTTTCCCTTTATGGACTCCTAATCTTATTATTTATTAACTTATGTTTTTCTTTTTCTTTTTATTTTTGGTTTCATGTACCCCATTGTGTTAGCATATAATTTGAACAATCTTCTTTTTTGTAGTGCTCATTTCCACTCAATATTTCACTTGAAAATCCATAAAGTTAAACTTTTCCATTTTTGGGAAGTTTAGAATAAGTGCACTTTTTGACTTTTCTTGTATTATGTGTAGAAAAAATAGAGAGGAGATGTTGATTGATGTGACCCAAAAAAGATAAAAAGATGAAATAAGTGCACTTATATTGGGTACCCAAACAAGGCCTAATTTTCAGTCACTTCAAGCAAATTCGCCATTTTTCTTTCTCTTTTCTTGGGTTACTTTCTAGGGTTTTTGTTTGCGTTCTCCTAAAGTGTCCCAAACTCGTTTTGGGCCTAGATTAATCACATTGAATATTACATTCATCAACAAACCACTTGCATTAATAAATGATGTGCTACCATCCTCCATTATGTTTATTTTGGGTAAAAACAAAAACAAATCAAATATGTTTGGTACACACACAAAAAAAAAAAAAAAAAAAAAAAAAAAAAATTGGAGGTGGTGATCAAATGTGGTGATCGGCCACTAGAGGTAGTTTCCACCAAGAGGTGGTAGTCGAAAGTGATTTCCAATAGAAGATAATGGTGAAAGGCAGTTTCTACTGATAGGAGATGGTTGTTGGAAATCAAAGGTGATTGCCAATTGTAGGAAGTGATGGTCAGAAAAGATCATTGGTGATGGTGGTTGGAGATGTGGGAAGGTTGAATATGGCGGTTGGCGGTGATGATAAGTAGTGGTTGGTTGCTGGAGAGGTTGAGAAAGGAAGGAACAAAACTTCATTATTTAAAAATTCAAATTCCAAAATAACTGTGGCTCAGATATCAAAAATATTTTAAATTAGAATTTCCTTTTAAAGGTTTTAAAGTAGTTAAGGCTAAAGGCCCCTGAGAGGGTAATTTGTGTAAACTAATTGCGCCAAGCTAGGTAAGATTTCCTTTAGAAGTTGGGCCACGCAATGGGCCAAGATAAGAGCTTGTGTAGCTCGGTTTTGGGTTGAACCTGTGTTGGGCTGGTCAGAGATGGTTGTTTGGACATGGACCTAGCTATTTGTGTAGAGTTAGTAAGAAGACTGAGCGACTTCAATGGAAAAGGCCGAGCTAGATGTAGCTCGGCAAAACGCCATTTTTTGGTCAGGTTTAGCGCAGCTCGGCTAGAAGTAGAACAAAGCAATATAGCTCGATTGAGCGCAGCGATAGCTGAGTAAAGAGTTCTGGCCATCTCACTTGGTTGGCAGTAAAAAGAGCATCCCAGGGGTAAGCATTATCCTTAGGGAATGTGACTCCTAGGAGGACTTTGCTAAGGAGAATCAAAGTCTTGTTAGGATTGTGGCATAAGGAATTTATAAAAGCTCATGACTGTGCCTATTTCTAGGTATTGCAATTCATACTTCCGAATTCACAGAGCTTTTGTGTCTATTGTCTATTTGCTGACTTAGGCATCGGAGGGGTTTTCGGCACACACACGCTGGCTAACTCACTTTTGTGTTTTCAGGTGATAAGATGATGACATTTAGAGGAGTACAAACTTGATCAATAGGATTATGCAACACAAATTATTTCGTACTCGTACAATTTGCGTCGTCTATGGAAAAGATCACAGAAAACAAACCTTTTGATTGAGTTTTCCTTCAACTGATTTCAATGGTGCACAATGAAGACTTGCCTCATTTTACTGTTGATGGAAAAACTCTAGAAGGGAACATGAGGCGCAAGGATTTGCCTTTTGTTCCGTCCATGGTAGACTTAGACCCTCAGGGACGAAACCCTCATAGGAACGTGTAAGAAAAATGGGACTTCAGTCCTCGTCGCTATTAAAGCCCAGATGGATAGGGACGGATGATGGATGCCCAAATTTTGGAAGATGGCGTAAGGGAGCAAGGCAAATTGATTAAAAGAATGACAGCTGACACAAAGGCCATGAATGCCAGATGAAGGGCAAGGGTGTGGCAGGGGTGGAAATTCGCGAAGAAAGAACGCGTTCTCATAGCTCAGGAGATCGAGATAGGTAGGAAACACCTACACATTTCGATAGTAGGAGCCTCTGGACAAGCGATACATGCTCGAGGACCTCCAGGACTCATTATTCCAGGTTTGAGAGAATAAGGACTGAAAAGTCTTATACAGAGGAAAGCAATTACCGACCCTCACATACTCACCAAGCGACCTCTCAACACACTAAGTTGCCCAGATCGGTGGATCTGCGAACTATTCTTGAAGAAAGGGCGCAAATGAGGGAAGATGCCCAGACCTATGACCCTCAAAGGATCTCAGCTCTACAACGGCTAGCACCTAGAATGTATGGAAGCGTCAATGTTGGAATGCCAGTACCGCACCTTGCCTATGAACTAGCCGATAAGGCATTGGCAAGGTTGCAGAGCTCGTCGTTTGCTCCGGCAATAAAGAACGTACCACTGCCCTTGGGCTTCAACCAGCCTAAGTTCACAATCTACGAGAGAAAGTTAGACCCCTACATGCACTTTCGCCACTTTCACCAAGTTATGGCCACACATCAGCGGGAAAAAGCTCAAATGTGCATTTTGTTTTAGCTAAGCTTTGGGTGACTTGGGCTTAAAGTGGTTTGAAAAGTTGCCAGAAGGTAACATCGCTTTATGGGCACAACATACGGAAACGAACACCAAGATGCCAGTCGAGATAAATTAGTTGCTTGCCATTGACATGAACAACAAAGAAACATTAAAATCTTACAATAATAGGTATTGAGAGACTTTCGACTAGATAGGCGACTCTCCTACGAACCTAGCTATTGCATAGTACAAGCGGGGTCTACCAGTGGGTCATAAGTTTAGGGATTCAATGACAATGACGCTGCCCCTTACTATGGAAGCCCCAATGGAGAGAGTGCACCAACACATCTGGGTAGAGAAAGATGGGGCACACGCCAAGGTAGAGTCCAACACAACAGCGATGCCGGACAAAAATCATTCGGCGAAAGTTAACACGGTAGACAAGAAAGACGGACTGCCCAAAAATCTTTGCCCAATTGAGGGCAAAGTGAGTTGGTAGGTTTATCCAACTCTTTCTAGAAACCTTTGCACAAGTTGGGGCAAAGTGGTTTAATAGGTTTGACCAACAACTTTTTTCACTCTTTGACCGAGATGGTTATCTCGGCCAAAGAAGGTTGGTAAGTTTGACTAACAAATTTTTGCACTATTTCACCAAAATTGTTACCTCGACCAAAGAAGGTTGGCACGTTTGACCAATAAACTTTTGCACTCTTTGACTGAGATGGTTACCTCGGCTAAAAAAGATTGACAGGTTTGACTAACAAATTTTAGCACTTTTTGATCAAGATGGTTACCTCGGCCAAAGAAGGTTGGCAGGTTTGACCAACTATTTCTAGAAATCTTTGCACAACTGGGGCAAAGTGGGTTTGCAGGTTTAATGAACAATTTTTTGCACTCTTTGACCGAGATGGTTACCTTGGCTAAAGACGATTGACAGGTTTGACGAATAAATTTTTGCACTCTTTGAATAAGATGGTTACCTCGGCCAAAGAAGGTTGGTAGGTTTGACCAATAAATTTTTACACTTTTTGACCGAGATGATTATCTCGGCCAAAGAATGTTGGCAGGTTTGACCAACAAATTTTTACACTTTTTGACCGAGATGGTTACCTCAGCCAAAGAAAGTTGACAGATTTGACCAAATATTTTTTGCACTCTTTGACCAAGATAGTTATCTCCGCCAAAATAGGTTGGTAACCAACAATTTTTTGAACTCTTGCTCGAGATGACATTTATCTCAGCCAAGGAAGGTTTGCAGGTTTGATCAAAATTTTCAAACTATTTGATTGAGACGGTTATCTCGGCCAACGCGAGTTGACAGGTTTGACCAACACTTTTTTGAACTCTTAGATCGAGATGGTTATTTCAGCTAAAGAAGGTTGGTAGGGTTAGTGTAAACCGAGTTAGTTTGCTCAGCGAGACATAGAAAGAACGCCTCCTTGTATGATTGCGAACTCAAAGGTATTGGATTGTGTTTCGATGGGAGGAAGAAATGGAGTACTGGGTTTAGGGTATGTGAACGAAAATGGTGAACAGTGGCTGAAACCGTTTGAGTGTACAAGATATATACGTCAAAGGCAAAAAGGCGTGACTGTTTGAATTTTTAGGAGGTGCATGATGGCTGTAACAAGAGAATGGGGCTAATAGGGGCACGTCACGTGTCCTAGGAATGACATCGTGTCAGACATGCAAGAGTAGTGGAAGGACGTGTTGAGCAACTGACAAGACTTATTGGGGCCGAATATGTTGTGAGACCGAACAACTTTTCAAGCCCGGCAGAGTTGAGCGTTCTTAGCTTGGCTAGAGAAAAGTAATCCCAATCATGCTTCACAAATGTAATTAAGGGGCAATTGAGAGGGTAATTTGTGTAAACTAATTGGGCCGAGCTAGGTAAGATCTCCTTTGGAAGTTGGGGCATGCAATGGGCCGAGGTAAGAGCTGGTGTAACTCAGTTTTGGGTTGAACCTGTGTTGGGCTGGTTAGAGATGGTTGTTTGGACATGGACCTAGCCATTTATGCAAGGTCAGTAAACGGACTGAGGCGACTTCAATGGAAAAGGCCGAGCTAGACGTAGCTCAGCAAAACGCCACTCTTTGGTTAGGTTTAGCAAGGCTCGACTAGAAGTAGAACAAAGCAATATAGCTCGGTTGAGCACAGCGATAGCCGAGCAAAAAGTTTTGGCCATCTCACTTGGATGGCAGTGAGGCAGGTGTCCCAGGGATAAGCATTATCCTTAGGGAATGTGACTCTTAGGAAGACTCTGCTAAGAGTCTTTCTAAGATTGTGCCACGAGGAATCTATAAAAGCTCATGACTGTACCTATTGCTAGGTATTGCAATTCATACTCCCGAATGAACAGAACTTTGTGTCTATTGTCTATTTGCTAACTTAGGTATTGGAGGGATTTCCGGTACACACCCGCTGGCTAGTTTACGTTTGTATTTTCAGGTGATAAGACAACGACGTTTGGAGGAGTGCAAACTTGATCAACATGATTATATGAGACATATATAAAAAAATATTTTAAATTAGAATTTCCTTTTAAAGGTTTTTAAGTAGTTAAGGCTAAAGGCGCCAATGATTTTATGCACTTATATTTCTAAATTTTTAAAAATAAAAAAATTAAGATATTTATGAGTAGTGTCATACAACTAAAAAAAAATTATATATGATTTTGATATATAGAATAATGATATTAGTAGTGGGATAATTGTTTGACATGATAAAATATAATGACATGATCTTGTCATTTCTATATATATATGTTTTTGTGATGTTTTAATATATAATTTAACACCAATAAATAGGAAAGATATTAAAAAATTAAACATCAAAATCAGAATTTAGTACTAAAATTGAAACCACTTAAATTTCATCTATTCAAGGATTTGACAATTGACCCAATGAGCTAGCCTGGTAGTTTGACTCTTAAATATCCAAGTCATCAACCCGGATTTCAATCACCGCTCCCCCTTTCCCTAATGAATGTACTGATGTTCTTTTGATGTCAAAAAAGAAAATGAAAAAGAGAATAGAATTGGCTCCGGATAAGTAAATCATAGAGCGTAGCGGTCCAATCCTCCCACTTTTGTGTTCATATTTGATCAAATTCTAAAAGTCTCCGTGCACACACGTGCATACGTGCGTGCGTGTAATAAGAGGGATTAGTCATTGAATTTTTCTGGTAAAAGGAACACAAACAAGTTCGTGATAGGCCCCTCATTTTCTTAATCACTTATGTAAGCAACGAGTAATCCAAATAAAATATCATCAACAGGAAATATATAGAAAAAAATCTCATCTTTTTTTCTCCCATCTTTCCTAGATGTAACAATTAACAAGATATTTTTGAAAAGTCTAATGGGCAAGTTTGAAAAGAAATGTCAGCCAAATTTATATGGTGAATCAAAAAAGAAATAAAAATAACAATAATAATAATAATCTTATCCAATGTCTGATTTGAATCCAATAATAGAACCCCACACCAAGGATATTGTAACATCGCTTGGGTACCTACACACGTTAAATAGTTTGGACTCGCGATTTATTTGATCTAATCTTATGAGTGTGATGTGAAACATAAATGAGGGTCTAAATCTGACAACTTTTATAAAAAAATCCGTTTTATTATAAAACTTTTGCCAAAAATGAACTACATCACAAGATTTTTGAGTCGCCACCTAATATTTTAGAAAAATTAAGAAACCCGTGACTTGTGCCAATGCCACTGTTCATCGTAACCAAGGATGCTTAACTCGAAATCTTAAATACGAGAGGTGAATATCATTAATTAAGCACCCACACTTATCCAATCAAAGATCGGCCTCTACTAAATTATAATATAAATTTTATTAACTTTATAAATCCATATTCTAACTATTTAATAAATCCTAAAAATTATTATGTGAAGCAAACAGGTATAGACTGTGTCATTCATTTTTGAACAACTTGATTTCATATATTTTGAAAGAGTTTTGAAGATATACAACTCAAAGAAATTGAGTTCATAAACATAAAAATCAACATCATTCCAAATTAAGCAACGTAACCTCCATCCACCGGCATTCATATAGATATATCAAATAAGCAAGTAGCCATATGATAGGATGCTTAAACATAATAAGAAAAATACACAAAAGCGAAATGCTAAAGTATAAAAACTTACATATTTACCGACATCCCGTGAATAACTAAAAAACAAAGTTAGCAAAATATATATGATCTTATGTACAAAATTCTAATGCAATTCACTCGTGAGATGCAACTAAAGATTCGGTTTCTAATATACGACATGTGAATCATCTCACGAGCATGAGATAACTCACATAATCACATAAGAACTCATTAAATTCATAGATGCAAATTTAGCCGAATCAAGATGCATGAAACATGAATGCAAAGCATGAATATGATGAAAAGCAAAATATGATGTTTATCTACAAATAAGGAAAGCAAGTAAAAGAACAGGATAGAAAGAAACGATGCGGGAAATCATTGTAACACTTTGAATAAATAATTACAAACCAAGTGGGAGAGGGAGGAGGAAAATATTACAACAAAATAAAATTAAAAAAAAAAAACTCGTCAAACTCTCAAATGAAAAGAAAATAAATTCATGCGCCTTGGGGACCACTAGAAATTGTTATGTTCAACACTGGAAGACTACACTACTCCGTCCAAAAGAAGCCAACTTGACCTAATAAAACCTATCTTGTTGCAACACTGAGAAAAAAACAAACAAGGAATATGTAGGTGGCTCAACTAACCACTTTTGGTTAGATTACAACAAAACTAGTATGAAATTAAAATACAAAAACAAATATAAGATAAAAAAAATGGAAGAAAATGAAAGAATTAAAAATTCACATTCTAAAGAAAGATTGAACTTAATGATTTCTACACTTCCTTTTGATCACCCTCAAGGTCGTTAATTATGTTTTCAATCCTCAATTCAAAAGCTTTGAATATGAGCTAGAATGGGGGCTTTGGACAAGGAGATGATCACTTTCTAATCTTCTTAAACTTGGCAAAGATTACTCTCTCATTGATCAAAGCTCTAGGACTTGGTTTCAATGAGTTTGTTAGGAGGTTTTTATGTAATGAAAGATGAGATATATGAAGGCTAGACAACTTCTCTATTTTGGGAAGACAACACTCTTGTTTTCAAAGCTTTTTTTTTTTTTTTTTTTCTCAAACTCTAATATTCTCCTCTCAAATTCAACATTCTGTCTACACTTCTTCTCTCAAATTCATCTCCACAAATTCAAGACTTGAGCTCTCCTTATATAGACAATGCAAGTCAAGCAATGGTGGAAGTCAAAGTGGAGAACTAATAGAGCATTTAGGAAAGATAATGGAACTAATGGAACACAAATGGAGTAACAAATAAGAAGCATTACCCCAATGGATCAAGCACCAATCAATGAAGGCTGAGTATACATGTATTTGGTGCAAAAATGGGTCAAAAAATGGGGTTGTGAAATCTCACACTAGATGTCACAACCCAAACCCATCCATAAAAGTTTGGATCATGACCGACCAATGATCTCTTGATTACCTACGGCTTCAAACAGATTACAGAGAATTTTAAGAACGGGGCCTAAGCAGAAGCAAATAAAATAGCAGAACGTCCATTAAGCAGTGCTTATATGCCTGAATTTAGAGATCGTGTCTTATATTGAAAGTTTGCATACACAGTTCATACATATAAGTTCGATTCGTATAGATATATTCAAGGAGTCAACAACTCAAAAATTACATGTTAACAAAGTGTCCAAAAAAAAAAAAGTAGTCACCAAAGACTTAAACAAAATTTGCCATCATAGAAAATCCCCAAAAACAAAAGGCTCAGGCTTATCAAAGAAACTCCACTAAAAATGACTCTTGAAGCTGACCTAAGACTGGCCTCTGAGTTGATGACCTAAGATGGAATGACCTTGGGCCCAACATAAAATGGAACGGCCTCAGGCCCAACATGGTAACAGCTATTCTGAATGACCTCAGGTCCAAACATTGCTTATCATAGAGTAGATTGAACACCGACATGCCTCCATCTCCCATATAGAACGGAACGACGTTAGGCCCATAATTCATAAGCAATCCTATCAAACGTAACAACCTCGGGCCTATTACATATAACAGAAACAGAACGACCTCGGGTTCATTTCATATGCCATTGTGGTCAAATGCTCAATCATCTCAAACAAAACACAACTTGTATAAAGCATGTCATTCACGATAAAAAATATATAAGTCATAACATATCGTTATACTACTATTACTCACAGTGATTTGGTCATACAATGGTCCCTTCTTGTGAGTGACCTACACATTACACACATACAAACTTGACAAGCAATTTATTCATTTCTTAGCTTCTTTTATTTAGTCATTTTCCCATTTTGTTCAATTTCTATTTGTCCTTAAGCATTTAGTAGGGATTAAACACACTCATTAACAAATTCAGAGGGTTGAAAAGATGAACAAAATTTAACAGTTTTTCCCCTTGTTTTCTGCATGCGCGGAAGGTGCCGCACGCACCTTTATTTCAGAATGTTCGGCTTTGCTTGCTTTGTTTTCCGCACTTGCGGCTGTGAGCCCCGCACGTGCGGTTCTTGTCCTATTTGTGCGCTTTGAAAATCTATCAAGTTCAAGCTTTCCATATAGATTTCTAAGGCACAATTCAAGCAATTTCACTTCAAAAACATAAGATATGAACATAATAAGAGTGAAATTCAAGCTCAATTACATCAAAACTTCCTTTCCATATTTTCTTAATTTTCCTCATCTTCCTTCAAGTTCACATAACTTTTCATTTTGTATAAAATTGTATATGCTTACATGAGTTCAAAGCATGCAAAGACTCAAGATTAGATAGCAATTTCTCATAATCCAACTCAAGACAAACCCAACATAAAAGAATCAACCCTTTAAGATCATAATCCAAAAATCCTAACTTTTATGAGTGTCAAAGCTTCATCCTAATTCTTGATTTTAACCAATTGAAACAAAATTTAAAGTATTTGAGTTGATTAACACTTACCTTGAGCTAATGAATCCTCTTTCAATTTCTTCAATCTCCAAGCATTAGGTTGAAATTCCTCTTTTCTCTCTCTTTTCTTCCTCTAGCTCTCCTCTAGGAGATATTTTTGTGTTTGGTTGAGTCTAAGTCTCCTATAAGGCTCGTGTAGATATCTCTTGTCTACTAAGGATTAGCTTATTTGAGTATAAGTTTTACATAATTAAGAGTTTAGCCTAATTAAATCAAATTAATTCGTTACGAATCAAATTTGTACAAAACTTCATATTATACCCAAAAAATTATGCTAATCATAACTATAAAGTTGATTTTGGTTTATTACACCTCTAAGGCTTTCAATTTTCAGTCCAAAGGTCACAATTTCAACAGATTTTCTTATAATCGACAGTTACAATTTCATAATCATCTAAGTCACACATTTAAAAATGTAATTTCACATCAAGAAAATAATCGCACGTGTAATTAAAGACTTAAAATATATAGGAGAGTTGGATTGTCACAGTCTTCCCCCCTTTAGGAAGTTTGGTCCCTCAAACTTGTTTTACCTCAAGTCGAAAATAACTCCGGATACCGTTGTTTCATTTCCTCTTCTCGTTCCCAAGTGGCTTCTTTCCCGTAGTGTTCCTGCCATTTAACTTTTACCATTGGAATTGTCTTGTTCCGTAGTTGTTTCACTTGTAGATCCAAAATTTGAATAGTTTTCTCTTCATAGATCATGTTGTCATCCAAAGCAATTTGACGGTAGTCTACAATATGGGATAGATCTTAGAGGTAACCTCGTAACATTGATACATGAAACACGTTATGTATTTATGCAATACTCGGTGGTAGAGCAATACGATAAGCAACTGGATCCATTCTTTCCAGAATTTGAATGGATCTACAAATCGGGGTGCTAATTTCCTTTTCTTACCAAATGTTGTTTTCCCTTTCACCGAGATGACATTAACAAAAACATAATTTCCAACCTCAAATTCTAAATCCCTTCTTCTATGATCTGCATAATTCTTTTGCCAGCTTTCAGCCGTTCTTAATCTTTGTTGAATGATCTTAATTTTCTCGGTTGTCAATTGTACCATTTCGGGCCAAAAACAATGATCTATCGCCAACTTTGGTCCAACACACTGGGGAGCGACATTTTCGTCCGTAAAAAGCTTCGTTTGGTGCCATTCCTATGCTCAAGTGGAAACTACTGTTGTATGCAAACTCTACCAAAGGTAGATACATTTTGTAGCTCTCCTGGAAGTCCAAGACACACATCCAAAGCATATCCTCCAATGTTTGTATTGTTCTCTCTGATTGGCCATCAGTTTGTGGGTGGAATGCCGTGCTAAACCTCAACTCTATTCCCATAGCATCCTATAAACTTTTCCAAAATCTGGATACAAATTTTGGATCACTATCAGATAAAATTGAAACTAGAACACTATGTAATCGAACAATTTCATTTATATATGTAGTAGCAAGTTTATTCGCATTTTATTGAGTTTTCATGGGTATGAAGTGAGCAGATTTAGTTAGTCTGTTAATAATAACCAATATGGAATTCATACCTAGGGGTGTTCGGGGTAAGCCAACAATAAAATACATAGTTATGTGTTCCCACTTCCACTCTGGGATCGGGAGAAGCCGAAGTAAACCCGCGGGTCTTTGGTGCTCTGCTTTTACTTGTTGACGTTGTAGACATTTTAAAACAAACTCTGCAATATCTTTCTTCATATTTGGCCACCAAAACGTTTGCTTGAGATCTTGGTACATTTTAGTGTTACTCGGATGTAGTGAAAATTTAGACTTACGCGCTTCTTCCATAATTCTCCTTTTAATTTCTGGAACATTTGGAACACACAATCTGTCTCTAAATTTCAACATTGAATTTGCAAGGGTGAACCCAGGCCTTGGCTTTATTTCTATCTCATCACAAATTTTCTTCAGAAACTCATCTTCCACTTACCTTTGCTTGATTTCTTCAATAATTTTCGGTCGAGCTGATATTGCCGCTAACATTACGCCTTGTTCATGTAGCACAATTTTCATGTCAATTCTTTCCAACTCAAGTGGCAACTCTTTTCACCCTGGGAGCAAACTTTTCAATTTTCGCATAACCTTTCTGCTTGAGCATCTGCAACTGTATTAGCTTTGTTGGGGTGGTAGTGGATTTGCAGGTCATAATCCTTAATGAGCTCTAACCACCGTCTTTGTCGCATATATAACTCCTTTTGAGTGAAGAAATACTTTAGGCTTTTATGGTCGGTGTAGACCTCACATGTTGCATTTTTATGGTAGGTGTAGACCTCACATGTTGTACCATACAAATAATGTGGCCATATCTTCAAAGCAAATACCACTGCGGCTAGTTCCAAGTCACGTGTGGGATAATTCATCTCATGAGGCTTGAGTTGACGAGAAGCATATGCAATGACCCTTCCATTCTGCACGAGTACACATTTTAATCCTTTGTAAGATACATCACTGTAAATAACAAACCCCTCTGTACCAGACGGTTGAGCAAGAATTAGTGTCATAGTTAACCTTGTTTTCAACTCCTGGAAGGCAAATTCCCTTTGTTCTGTCCACTCAAATGGAACACCCTTTTGGGTCAATTGGGTAAGCGGTACTGCAATTTTGGAAAAGTCTTTAACAAACCTCCGGTATTATCCTGCTAAACCCAAGAAGCTACGCACCACTGTCACATTCGTAGGGGTTGGCCAATTCATAAGGGCTTCTATCTTGTGTGGGTGAATAGAAACACCCTTCTTATTAATTACATGCCCCAAGAACACCACTTCATGCAACCAAAATTCACATTTCTTCAATTTCACATATAATTTCTTATCTCTAAGTGTTTGAAGAATTAATTGTAATTGGTTCTCATGAGCTTCAGTGCTTTTCAAATAGATGAGTATGTCATCAATGAACACAACTACAAATTCATCCAAGTACGGTTTAAAAACACGGTTCATTAAATCCATGAAGGCTGTCAGTGCATTAGTAACCCTAAATGGCATAACCAAAAATTCATAATGCCCACATCTGGTTCAAAAAGCAATCTTCTCAATGTCTTCGGCTTTTACCTTTAATTGATGATACTCGGATCTCAAATCTATATTTGAAAAGACTTGTACACCTTGCAGCTGATCAAATAAATCGTTGATTCTAGGCAAGGGAAACTTATTCTTTATAGCTACTTTATTGAGCTACCGATAGTCAACACATAACCGGAGTGTCCTATCTTTCTTTTATAAAAAAAAGAACTGGTGCGCCCCTAGGATAGGTACTTGGGCAAATGAATCCTTTATCAAGCATTTCTTGCAATTTTACCTTTAATTCTTTCATTTCAGTCGGTGACATTCTATATAGAGTTTTTGAAATTGGTTGAGTTCTCAACACCATATCTAGCAAATGTTTTCGACACAAATGAATGGATGGAACCTGACTCAAATAATACATGAGCAGAATGACCATTGATAGAGAATGTACTTGATACCACAGCCTCCGTATTTTTCACATCAGAATAAAGGCAAAAACTCTTCCCTGTATAACATTGTCTTTGGTACTGGTAGGTTTTGCAGCAGTCTTTGTTGTTGGAGCTGGAGTTGAACAAGCTGAAGTTGTAGTGGTTTTATTCCCATTATGTCATTCTCTGAGAGGACAATCCTTCATTAAGTGGCCCATCTTTCCACATTTGAAGCAAGCCCCAGTTACCCGATAACAAATCCCACAGTGTCTCTTCCTACATTCTGAACAAATTGGTGTTGAGTCACGAGTAGAGGTGGAAGTACTAGAGTTCCCCAAATTCGATTTCTTATTCTATGATGACGCTGATCCCCTTTGTACTTGCGTACTCTGTCTTTTCCCTTTGCACTCAAAAATTCGATTTTGAGAAGCTATATTACCTTCAGCCATTATCGTCCTTTCCAACACATCGACATATGTAGGCAATTTTAATAGATTGATCCGATCTAGAATGGCATTCCGGAGTCCTCCCACAAATTTTCTTGCTTTCTTATAATCCGTATCCACCATGTGTGGTGCAAAATGGGCTAGTTCCATGAATTGTGCTTCATACTTTGTTATAGTCTTGTTTTCTTGCCTAAAAGTCTTAAATTATGTCACTTTCCAATCTCGTATACACTGTGGGAAATACTTGTCATAGAAGAGCTCCAAAAATTGAGCCTAGTTCAATTCCCGGTGTTCATTTCTAGTGAGCATCCACCATCTCCGCGCTTCATCTTCGAGAGTAAAAGCGGCAAGTTGTACTTTCTATGCCTTGGTACATGGAAAGACCTCAAACAATTTCACTCTACCGAGCACCCATGCCTCTACTTTCATCGGATCAATTCCCCCCTGAGCAATGGTGGTTTCATGTTCTTAAACTCTTTCGCTAGGGCAATTGTTCAGTCTTTGGCTTGGTGGTCTTGCACCACTAGTGGTGGTATAGGCATTAGTGGCAGTGGTGGTTGCTGTTGTTGTTGCTGTTGTTGTCTCATAGCTTTTGCCATGTCCATTTTCATCTGTTCCAATCTATCAAGCTGTGTAGAGGTAGACTCCTCCACTACATCCGCTCTTGTTCTCACCATGATCTATATAATAGTGGATTATAATACACACAGAAAAGATACACAAGTACACATTGACAATGTTCATTTTGTACTCCACATCATTTTTCATAACATATACAAATCATTATACCATATTTCATATTGTATGCGTATCATATAGAAACATCATGAATGTAACCTAAGTCTTTTTTAGACTCCATATAGCTCAAATGGACCCATGTGTGAGGTAGTAACTCTTGCTCTGATATTAAATTGCCATGACCCAATCCCGCCCCTAAAAGTTTGGATCATAACCGGCCAGTAACCTCTTGATTACCCACAACCTCAGACAGATTACAAAGAATTTTAAGAACGGGGCCTAAGCAGAAGCAAATAAAATAGCAGAATGTCTATTGAGCAGTGCTTATATGCCTGAATTTAGACATCGTGTCATATGCTGAAAGTTTGCATACACAATTCATATATATAAGTTCGATTCATATAGATATATGCAAGGAGTCAGCAACTCAAAAATTACATGTTAACAAAATGTCCAAAAAAAAAGTCACCAAAGACTTAACAAAATTTGCCATCATAGAAAATCACCCAAAACAAAAGGCTCAGGCTTATCAAAGCAACTCCACCAAAAATGACTCATGAAGCTGACCTAAGACTGGCCTCCGAGTTGATCACCTACTGTACACACCCCATTTTTGACTGCCTGTAAGACTCAAGCACTTTGTCTTGTGCACTCAACTCGATGATGAAAGTTACATTATGTGTGATTCGAATTCTCAACGAAGGACTCCAAGGTCAAGCTTTGAAACAATCCCAAAACTATCATATTTACCATGTTCATACCTTAGAGGTCCTTTTTGAACATTGTGCCACTCTACAATGAGCTTGAAACAAAGAAACATGGGAGCACATTGGGGCCCGGCTGTGCCTCATTGGAAGTCGGCCGTGGCCATTTGGGGCCGGTCATGCCTTGTTGGCGATAAACAGTATTCTGGGCAGGAGCTCGCCAGCTGTCCATTTTTGAAGATATTTTCGATCTATTTTTCTTAAATTGTATAAGTACGAGGTTATATCTTTGTTTTGAGGGTTGAACAATTTCCAAAGAGCCTATACACTCATTTCAGAGCTCCTTCTTCTTTTACAAGCTATCTTTGAGCAAGCTTATCATCCTTACACCATATCTATACACCACATACAACCTTAGAGGAAAAACCTTAGAGCCTTGGTTGAGACTTGTGAATCACAATTCACACTTGAGAGGGCCTTTGGATTGAGTTTGGTTTACAACAAGAGCTTGTCCTCTTCAAGAGGTAAAAGCTTACCACCTTTCTCCTTGCTTTTGTTTCTGTCTCTTTCCATCTATTTTAGTGTTTTTGTGTTGTTTCAGCTCCATTTCAAGTGTTGGAACTTGGGGTTGAATAGCTACCAAAGGTCAAGAGGGCTTACACCCTTTCTTGTGCCTTAACTCATAGCTCATATCTCTTGTTCTTGCTCTCTTTTTCTTTGGCATTCAAACTGAATTTCAGAGTTTAAAAGGGCCAAAAAATATGGTTTAGAAGTCTCAAATATGGAGAGGTTAGCCACCTCTCCTTGTTATAGCTTACAAGTTTAGTATCCCTTTGTTATTCGCATCTTGTGTGCTCTTTAACTTTTGTTTTAGTCACTAAATTTCAACTATTCGAGGTTGTTTAAGGCTATCCTAGTTTATTTAATTAGCTTATGCTTTGAATATCTAGCTTGTTGTGTTGTAAGTCCTTGTGGCTTCAGTTGTTTAGGCCTTAGACACCGGGTCATGTGAGTTGATGGCTTTGCTTTACTTAGTTTTTTCGTATCAAGAGTCTAATCCTAATAATCAAGTTCATGTGATCATTTCTGCAACCTCCCTGTTTTCTTCTTTTCTTTTGTTTGAGAGTTATTTCAAAAGATTGATGGTTATTCAAGGCATGAGAAAGAGGTCTATGCTTAATGGTTTAACCTCAACGGAGGTTCATCGTCATGGCGTAGTCCCTTTTTCATGTCAAGGATCACTTCTCATTTGACGTTTCTTTTCATTTAGTGGACTTAAACATCACTTGGGACAAATTGATTAAAGAATGAAAAAGGATTAATAAAATTGGTTTAAAATTAATGAAACCGACATAAAGAAAATGTTTAGATGGTTGGGTTTGGCCGGATGTTATGCCAAGTCCATCACTCTGAGAATTATCACTTATCAATCCATGATACGTTGATGAGACTTACAGTGTGTCTACTTCCCTCTTTGACCCTTCATGATAGGAGGGAGGGGCAGTGGTTTTTCATTGCATTTATTCAATTTTGTCCAAACGTGCTCGAGATCATCAAGCCATCAACTTGTGCTTATTAGTGGTTTCGGACTCGAATTTGTTCTTCTCTTGAGTTTAACTTGACAGAGAAGAGCATAAGGGATAAACAAGGCCTAGAAAGGCTCTGTTTGCACTGTCCTCACCTTAGGCACAAAAACATTTTTGGCATAAAATTAGGGCAAGACCAGCTCATTTTGGACTCAGCCGCGTTTCATTTGGGTTCGGCCTGCTCCCAATGTTTAGTAAGCAGTGACTTTTGGCAAAAACAAAGGGCAGTGGCCAAAGGTGAGGTAGAGTGGGTTGGGCAGATAGAATAGCTTCTGGCACTACGCATCTGATTGTTGTACCTCATTGTTGCTTGTATTAATAATTGTAATTATTATTGTTGTTCATTATATTGATTGTAATTGTTATCATAATATCCTTGTTGTAATAAGTTAGATAACTAGTTTACTTATTTGGTCATTCGGATTGGTAATAGTTAGTTTATTCAAACACTTGGACAACCAAAAATATGTAATAATGGTGCATGTCTTCCAACCACCATTTCTTTCTCTATTTTATTTACCCGCTTATAATGGCAGTAAAAAGCATCGTGTTTCCTTAGCATTTCCCATGTTTCCATACACTCGTCTTTGTCTCATATGCATTTGGGTTTGGCTCATGATATTAACCAATGTTGTATTCAACTTTCTTAAATGAATACATGATTTATCACATGTCTTGAATTGGATCATACACCATCCTAGTAGCCAGGCCTATTTACTTGCATGATTGCGTGTGCCACATTAGTCATATGGCATTGTTTAGAGGCATGCATGCTTTCTAATTCTTTTGTTTCGTTGGCTTGCCTTGGAGTACTAGGTGAGCATTTTATCCTTTACCATATTGCATTACGTGTGATTGTCGCCATGTCAAGCATGTTTTCCATTAGGCTTATTGCTTAGTTGATATACCTGTTTGAGTGCTTGTGGATGGAGGCTTTTTTTGCTTAAAATTGGGATAATTTGATTAATGTACATATGAGATAACTTTTTCGAGTGGTACATAATCAAATACTTTTCAAAACGAACATGAAATCGAAGTGTTCCAACTTTGCAAATTAGTCTATAATTGTGTGCATCACGTACAACAGCATATAATGTAAATAAGAATCACATCATGATTAGTAGAGGTCGATCTTTGATCGGCCGAGTGGGGTGCTCAATTCATGACCTTCCCCTCTCGTACCTAAGTTCCTGAGCTGAGACATTTTGGTGATGACAGACACATGGCCTTTGGCACAAGTCATGGGTTTTCTAAATTTCTCAAAAATATTTAGGTGGCGACTCTGTAATCTGGCAAAGAAGTCCATTTTTGGCATTTTGATTCAAAATTGATTTTTCAAAAGATTTGTCAGATTTGGATTCTTTTGTGTTTATCTATTTCACATTGCACTTGTGGGATCAGATTCAGAACCACATGAGTCAGAACTGTAGGGCTATCGTATTTGAAAGGAGCACGAAATTCAAGCTACAGTTTCTAGCGACTTTGCTGGGGAATTTAGAAAACTTGACTTGAAACTCATGATGTGAATTTTTATCTACACTTATATGTTCTTTGCATTGGATTTGCATTTGTTACTCAAGTCACTGTGTTTTCCATCTGCTATTCCTAGACGGCTTGCCTAAAGAGCTTGCCAAAAGGTTAGTTGGTCATTGGCTCTACCATGTTGTAAATACAACCATTGGATCTGGATTACTGTTTTACCGCTTGATCCTTTTTTCACTTCTCGGTATTAGGTGTGAGAGGTATATTAGGTAATCTTGCTGAGGTATCCTTTTGGACCAATTGGCCTAGTGCATATAGTACGCTCCAGTGACTATCCCAAATTAGGATAGGATACCACCCGTATACAGGATGCTATGAAACTACTGGCTTGAAGTAGTGCAGCCTAGATCATGTCAAAATCTAGGGCGGGGTAACCCTACACCATCGTAGGGGTGTTTTGGCTCTCTTTTACCTGGTATGTGCTTTTACAGTGAAACTGTACAGGGATGTTAAAATCTGAGGTACAAACGTTGGTATCAATTTGGGAACAGAGTTCAGTAGGGATTAATAGTTCTTTAGCTGTCTGTTATGATTGTTGTGGATTGGACCGAAGTACTGTCCACTTTTCATTGTTTTTATTTTCTTTCTTTTACTAGGTAGTTTACCATCATAGCTTCAGAGAGACCCAATATTCCCCAAGTTGTGTGGGCTTATTCTGGCCGGCTTAGCAAAACTCAAGATCTTGTTGACGATTAGCCAATATTAGTCTCACTTCCATCGGTTACTTAACGAAGAAGGAATAGACAATCATTAGCACCAGCATAGATCAGTCAACAAACACCTATCCGTTCCTACCCAATCAGTTCACCAGCATCTAGCTCACCCAGATCAAGAATGGCACAGAACACAACACAGAACACAGAAGAATTTGTTGCCGTGATGACAGCATTCCAAAAAACCATGGATACTGTAAATCAAAGGATGGCTACACAAGATGAGATTATCGTTGATATGTGACGCCCATCTGGGGGATCAGCATCAACTGTTCACCCAATCCCAGCTGCCCAGCCTGATACTGATCTACCTCCGCCACTAGAAAACCCTTCGGTTCCGGATCATCAGGAGACATTCTCACAAGTTCCAGCTTTCAGGCCTCTAGCATAACCTTACGGGGAACTTCCTTCCTTTGACATCAATGATATCGACCTGGCTCTGATTAAGATTACCAGGTTGGAGAAAGTGCTGAAAAAGTCCCAGGGCTTCAATTCCATTCCAGATATTGAAGACAGGTACACTGAGGCTTCGGTCAGGTTACTAGAGAAGTTCAAGATGCCTCACATTGACAAATTCGATGGGAGTGGGGATCCGATTGTCCATGTCTGCCTATTTTCTGATGTGCTAAGACTGATGGACCTTTCTCGTGCTCATAAATTATCATTGTTTGTAAGAACTCTGTCCGACGTAGTGACCATCTGGTATGCTAAACTAGAGGATTCTACGAAGAGGAACTGGGAGATCCAGGATCTCATTGACAACAAAGTCCTCGATCTGCGACCTCTCCCTGACCCATTGCCATATGAACCCAGCCCATGCCCTTAAAATGTTAATGGAAAGGGGACATCTCAAGCCCTCGATCTGCGACCTCTCCCTGACCCACTGCCATCTAGGCATGACCCGACCTAGTACTGTTTATTTCACCAATAACACGGCTACCCCACAGACTTGTGCTATCGCCTACGTCATGAGATCCAGGATCTCATTGACAACAAAGTCATTGCCCTACCCTCCAAATCGAACGTACCTACCAATCCACTTCCTGCTCATAACCAAGTCACCCCATCCAGAAACATTAACCAAATCCATACACTACCACCCTCCTTTAAACCCAGCACATATATTACCTGATCCCACTTACCAAAACTTGAGGTAGTTATCCTAGAAGGCACAGACATGTGTATGATGGGCCTAACACCGCAAACCCAACCCAGGCCTGTGGTGGCAGAGATAGAAGAAAAGGAGAATGCATGGAAGACAGGGTCGTCTGATACCCGCGTCATAGAGAAGGGGGCCTCGCTCGTGGAGGAGTATGACCCCAGCTTATACATTGTGGCTGTTGATCAGCCAAAGCTAGTGGTCATACTATCGGACTCCCTCAACATCAATGCTATTGGAGAGGATGAGCTAAGGTAACATCAGAACGATTGGCCTGAACAAGGCCTTAATGACTTGGTCGAGTTAGGAGAGGACTTGGCAGAATTGGAAGAGGATTTAGACAAACTCTATTTCTTTGAAGAAAAAGATACAGGCAGTCTACAGATTGGGTGGTGAGACCCCAGCCAGCCGAAAACAAGCAACAGGTGGTTGAGTGAGGAGGAGTCAGATGTTGAGGAACAAACAAGAGAGACTGGAAAAGAAGAGGGAGTTCGTTGCATTGTGTTTGGAATAGGAGTTAGTCCGAACACAGGAAACGAGGGATGTTTCGTACTCAAAGTGATGAAACGTGCCTCGATTCGCGGTCGCTGACACTCTTGACTACCCATGACGGAGTTGTTGGCTTTAGGTGCTTGTATGTGCATTCATTTCATATTGAGTCGTGCAATTCGACTCCTCGGCCATCATGCATCGAGATGTGCGACCGGTAGCCCGAGGGTCGAGGACTACACTCCCTAGAGCTTATGCAATGACGGGGAGAGTGGTCATGCACACATGTGTTGTAAATACCTTGTCGTGCCTCTCTCTTTCCCTTTGTTGCAGAAAAACAGAATTCAGGAGAAGAAACTGGTCGGCCGACCAGGTTTTCTGGCAGGCCGACCACCTTATTTGGTTTCCACCACAAAAGGTGGTCGGTAGTTGGTCTCCCATGCCTATAAGCTGGTCGGCAGCCTTCCCACAGTTTCCCGGAATGAAGTTTCATCTCTCTGGAGCTTTGTGCAAATTTCTGAAATTGCAAATAAAGGCAAGCCGGGGCATCGCGATGGATTTCCTGACAAGGTGACTCGAGCATGCATGCATCCTTTATCATTCAAGGCAGAGCTGAGACAGTCCACATTCATTGCATGCTAGTTTAATTACTTACTTGCTTAGTTTGTTAATTAATTAGAGTTGTGTAATAATTAGCTGTAATTTATTATTCATTTTGGATGTGTAATGACTAGCTTAATTAGATTAGCTTAGATTAGCTAGTTGGTGTTGTATTATTTATTCAGACCCTCCTCCGAGAGGGCAATGTTGTAAATAAGTGTGCGTGTGTGTGATGCATGTCTTTCAACCCCCATTTCTTTCTCCCTTTTATTTACTAGCTTACGATGGTTAGTTTTAGGGCATGTTTCAATTAGCATCCTTATGCTTTGCATGTTTGCATTCATTCATCTGTCTTACATGCATCGAGCTCGGCGCATCATACTAACTGCATTGTATTTCAATTCCGAGTTGAATACATGTTATCTGTAGCATCTCATAGGCCATCTTAGAATAGCCGACCCTATCTTAGTTGCATTATGCATGTGTTGCATTAGCCATCTTAACATGAACTAGGATCATGCATTGATTACTAACTAGTTTCTATTTTGGCTTGAAGTACTCAGTGAGTGTTTATACTTTAGCATCCTTGCATGTGTGTGGGTGACTGCCATGATAGCATGCCTGCCATGAGGCTAACTGATTATGTGATATACCTGCCTGAATGCCTGTGAGCGAAGGTTGTATTATTTAAATTGGAACAATTCATCGATTGCGAGTTTTAAGCCCACTTGAGAGTAGCAAATCACCACGTTTTCTAAGCCCACTTGAGGGTGACAAAATCCGCATTTTAGCCTACTTGCGATTAGCAAACCGTTTGAAAAAATAAACATGAGGTGTTTTGTTCCAACTTAGACGATCTAGTCTATACTTGTATGCTGTGCGCATTACGTAGCAATTCTAGTCTAATAAACCGGAATAAGAATGCAAGTGTTTTCAAAAATTCGATATCATGTTTAGTAGTGGCCTATCTTTGATCGAGTGAGCGGGGGTGCTCATTGCATGACCTTCCCCAATCGTACCCAAGTTCCCGAGCCGAGGCAACTTTGATGATGACGGACACGTGTCCTTAGGCATGAGTCGGGGTTTCCTAAATTCCCCCAAAATAAAATATTTAGGTGGCGACTCTGTATCTGGCAAAGCAGTCTATGTTTGGCACTTCTTTCTAAAAATTAGTTTTTCAAAACGATTTGCCAGATTTGGACTCTTTAGTGATTTATCGGCCTTGCATTGCACTTTGCGGGATTAGATTCAGAACTGTGACATTTGAGTCCGAACAGTAGTAAGTCCAATGAACAAAACGGGATTTTCTCGGGACGTTCGGGGATGTCTACAAGGTGCTGTTAGAGGCCATGAACAGAAAATATATATATATATATATATTCGCCCATCGACGCCACTGCTGACCAATTGGTGTCATTGGTTACATTCGGGGACGTTACGCCAGTGATATCTTTTACAGATAAGGAGTTACCACCCGAGGGTGCTAACCACAACCGACCCTATATATGTGACCCTGGAAAGCCGATAAAAGTGGTGGTGCTAGTAGATACCGGATCGACGATTAATTTATGTCCAGTGAGAACTGCCTATGCCATCGCTTTAAGGCCGACTGACTTTACGCCCACAACCTAAGTCGTTCGGGCTTATGATAACATTAGCTGGGATGTTATGGGAACATTCAAGAGCCATATCCTAATCGGTCTGTTCGAGCATGAGGTGGAATTCCATGTCATGGACGTTGGCCACTTTCAATCTACTACTTGAAAGGACCTTTCTACATCAGACGAGGGATGTGTCATCAACAATTCACCATCTGGTGAATTACCCCTTCAAAGGCAGGATTGCTACTGTGTACGACAATTCTATGATCTACTCTCTCCGGGGAACCACCACACCCTTTCTGGAAATCATACACGGGGAAGAAGATGTATTCCTCTCTGGCAGAGGCCCAGGTGGTCCAAACTATCATGGCGGAGGACGATAGGAATTACATCAGTGCCCAGTTTGTTTATATGATGAACAAACAGGGGTATCTTCCTAGGTGAGGACTAGGCAGAAGCGGCAGGTAGGGAGGTACTATTTCCAAGGAAATGAGTCATAAAACCCATGCTTTTAGGCTGGGGTACAAACCTACCACTACAAATTGGCAAAGAAAGGGGGAGAAGTTAAGAGGAAGGCTGAAGGGAAAGAGAACATGGAGGCAGTATGACTTAGTCCACATGCCAATACGGGGAACCCTGAACTGATGTTTTGTCTGCCAAGGGGAAGATTTCCCATTTTGTGGATTTCCATAGCATTGGTTTGATCGGGAAACAAAGACCAGGTACCCGGGGTTCGAGATCTTCTTCGGGCACCAATTACCGGAAGAGGAGGATAAGTAGACAGACCTGAGCACCCATACAGATCAAAGCAGGACTGCAAGCCTGGATGTTGATCTACTAACAAGTTCTCATGCTGGGACTAAGCCTGTCAACTTGGGGGATAGTTTTACTATCTCAATGACTGGGGATTGTAGACACCCCATTTTTTATTATCCTCAAGGTTTGGACGTCACCATTTGAACATTCGGTGATCATCCATGTTCGTGTTCGTCTCAAGTTCTCGGAGGTTTCGGCCGCATGCCTTGCCTCAAGACCTCCCGACTTGTGTTTTTGCTTCTGAGGGCAAGGAATGGCTTGATTGGACATCCTCACACCTCACCAGCCATGGCTTGAGGCCACCGGCCCTGTTTTCTTGCCACCGGCCATTGGTGATGCTCCGTCGGCACTATTGGTGGTCGATCGGCCATCTTTGTTGCCCAATTGGCTCTTTTTCTGGCTGAGAGCTCTTCTTGGGGAGGCTTGACCCTTTTGATCCCCCTGTTTTAGCTTCTTGAGGAAGCTTGAACCTTTTGAACCCTTGGGTTTAGCTTCTTGAGGAAGCTTGAACCTTTTGACTCTTTGTTCTAGCTTCTCCAAGAAGCTTGAACCCTTTGTCTAGCTTCTCCAAGAAGCTTGAACTCTTCTAAGCTTCCAAGAGAAGCTTGCCCCTTTTGCACCCTTGTCTAGCTTCTCTAAGAAGCTTGACCCCTTTGCCTAGCTTCTCCAAGAAGCTTGGACCTTTTGCTTAGCTTCCCTTGGAAGCTTGCCCCCTTTGACCCTTTTGCCTTAGCTTCTCCAAGAAGCTTAGGCCTTTTGCCTTGTCTATATAAGGAGAGCTTCTCCTTCCATTTCAAGGGTTGAAAAAAATCTGATATATAGGATATATATATCACTCTCTCTCTCTCTCTCTATATCTCCCTCTCTCTCTACATTTGTGTGGGTTAGAAGGTTCAAAAGGGTCTAATTCTTGCACATTTACACTACACCTCTTAGCCTAACACCTCCAACACCAACCTAAGCTTCTTGGAGGGTGTTGAGAGGTCCTAAGGAGCTGCATTTTTGGTCCATAAGCTGTTGGAGTCGCAGCTTTGAAGAAGTTCATCGAGGGTGAGCACTATTCCCTCTTTATTCTCCGTTTTTGCACACACTTTTAGCCTGACTTTAAAGCATATTTTGGCTTTGTCATAAACTGAAACAAGTCTTATTTTGAGCTCCTTTTGAAGTTTTTTTAAGAACACTTTTGTGTTTGGGGTCGTTTACCCCCTCTTAGGCCTTGTTTGGCCTCTTTTTTGTGCATTTTTGGTGAGCTCCAGGACCACCTTGTGTGGACCTCCTCACCATTGAAATCTGGAGGGATTTCAGTGGTGAGGATGGTGGTTTGAGGTCCTAAGAAGGAGAGGGACATCCCCTCTCCTTATTGTTTTGTTTACTTGCATTTTTGGCCTTACAAAGGAGCCCATACTTGCATGCTTCCAAGCTTTGTTTCAGGCATTTTTCAGTGGGCTTTAGGACCCCCATAAGCCATTTCCAAAGTTTTCTTGGCTATGTTGAATGTCCTTCTTGCATGTGTAGAGTAGCCCTCTTATTGGCCTTTCAAAGGAACGCATCATTCTTGCATGCATGGACCTTGTTTCTATGGGTTTTTGGGGCTTATTTGACATACCATGTCACTTTTTTTGGCTGGTTTGGTGATCTCTCATATGCTTCATATAGGTGTAGTGTAAACCATGCTCACTAGCCTATGTTGCATGATTGTTTTGGCCCTTCATGTTAGCACCTTTTGGCCATGCCTTGAACTGATTTCATGCATGTTTTGGACTGCCTTAGCATTGTTTTCATGCCTCATGGTCGAATAATGCTTGTTATGCATGCTTGTAGTGCAATGCCCATGCCTAGCTTTAAGTTTTGAAGCTTCTTGCATGCCTGAATGGTAGTGTTTTCATGTTTTAGGGTCATTTTGGAGTCATTTGGCATGCCATTTCAGATCTGGAACATGCATCATTGTATGCCATATTTCCTCCTTGCCATGCTTTGGTAGAGTTGCATTTTTGTGCCTTAAGCTTGGTTAATGCATTGTGCATGCATTCCATGTATTTTGTTGCCTCACTTGCATCATTATGGCCACTGATTTTGGCATGCTTACGAGCTACCCATGTTAGTTTAAGTCCATCATCGCATGTTGTTGTATGCCATGTATGTTTACATGTCTAGGTTGTGTGCCTATTGCATATTAGATGCATTGCATAATCATGTTTCATTAGCCTTGCTTGCATGCTTTGGTTGCATTACATTGTGCATGCATCCCTTGCCTCTTGATCAAGCATAATAGAGGTTAGGGCCTTTGATGTGTTTTGTGTGTGCATTTCATTTGATATTGAAGTTGCAAACTTGGCCTCTTAGGCCATCATGCATTGAAATGCATAATTGATAGCCTGAGGGTCGAGGGTCATGCTCCCTTGAGTTCATTGCATGATAGGGAGTGTGTCCATGCATACATTTGCTTGAAAATTCCATGCCATACACTGCTTGCCCTCTGCTGCTGTCAACTGCAGGTTTCAGTAGGAAGAATTGGCCGGCCGACAGTGTTGAGTGCCGACCGGCAAAACATGTTTGGCCGATAGCACAAGTTTTGGCCGATAGTACCATTCCCATGGCCGGTGCAATTGTGTTCTAGCCGGTGACATTCCAGAACACTCAGGCAGTGATTCAAAGCAGTTCTGGAAATTTGTGTGATCCTCAGAGGGGTAGGGCAGTGAAAACAGAGGCAACAGTGTTATGGCAGCGAGTTTTCCGGGCGAGACAGATCAAGCATGCATCATTCACGCATCCCGAGGCAGGGCTACGGCCACCTTCTTTCTGCATTTATTTCGTTAAATAATTAAGGGTCCATAATAATTAATTAGCTAGGATAGTAGATTTATTATTTGGCCTGTATATTCTTTTGGTCTCTCCGAACGAGGGCGAATTGTAATAAGTGTGGGTGCGCGTGTGCATGTCTTCCAACCCCCGCTTCTTTCTCCCTTTTACTTACCTGCTTTTGATGGTTAGTATTAGGTCATGTTTAATTTAGCATACCTTATGCTATGCATGCGTGCATCCATTCATTTGTCTTACATGCACCGGGCTCGGCACATCACGCTAACTACATTTGTATTTCAATTCCAAGTTGAGTACTTGTTAGTTGTAGCATTTCACATGCCATCTTTAGGATAGCCGAGCCTATTGTAGTTGCATTTTGCATGTGTTGCATTAGCCACCTTAACATGAACTAGGATCATACATATGATTACTAACTAGTTTTTGTTTTGGTTTGGATTACTAGGTAAGTTTTTATGCTTTAGCATACCGCATGCGTGTGAGTGTTGCCATAATAGCATGATTACCATGAGGCTAGCTGCTTATGTGTTATAACTGCTTGAATGCCTGTGGGTGGAGGTTGAGTTGTTTAAATTGAAACAATGCATTGAACGCGAGTTTTAAGCCCACTAGATAGTGGCAAAACCATATTTTCTAAAAAAAAGCCCACTCAAGGGTGGCAAAACCTGCATTTTAGCCTACTTACGAGTAGCAAACCATTTTCAAAACAAACATGGAATGTATTGTTCCAATTTAGGCGATTTGATCTATACTTGTTTGCTGTGCGCATAACATAGTAATTCTAGGCTAATAACCGGAATAAGAACGCGTAATGTTTTCAAAACAAGATATCATGGTTAGTAGAGGCCGATCTTCGGATCGGGCGAGAGGGGGTGCTCATAGCTAACCTTCCCCAATCATACCCAAGTTCCCGAGCCGAGGCAACTTTGGTGATGACGGACACGTGGCCTTTGGCACCGAGTCAGGGTTTCCTAAATTCCCCCATTATAAAATATTTAGGTGGCGACTCTGTATCTGGAAAAGCAGTCCATGTTTGGGACTCCTTTTCTAAAAATCTGTTTTCTCAAAACGATTTGTCGGATTTGGACTCTTTGGTTCAGATTAAGAACCGTGACAAAACGAGTCCAAACTATGGTAGCACAAGTCCCTCGGGGTGCGTCCACAGGGATACACCGGCAGCTGATTTTACTAGTCACATCATGGATGCATATGAGGATCCACGCCTAGTTTGGAAGTTTGAGCTGGGTTCCATCAGCAATTTTGAATCAGATAGAGAGTCCGAATCTGATTCCACTGAGTTTGTGGAGTCAGAGTTAGATTCTAGTTCCTCTGAGTCTGGTACTTCCGGGAGTGGTAACCCGGATACCAAAGTCCTGTCTAGGTCATCTTTCAGCTTTTCTTTTGAGTCCACTGCAACTGAAGATCTAGACATTTTGAATGAGAACGTTGTAGATTTCACTTACTTCTCTGTGCCTTTAGTTTGTTGCACTGATCTTGATTTTCAAAATTTTGACTGAAATGAAGAGGAAGAAATTCCTCAGGGTTTGAAAATTTTGGTTGACCATGAGGAGGAGAGGCATGTTAAGCGTTGTATAGATGAAATCGTATCAATTAACGTGGGCACTGAGGAATATCCTTGCTTGGTCCAGATCGGGTCCACGTTGTCTTCGAAGGAATGCAAGCGTTTTATCGCTTTGTTAAAAGATTGTAAAGATGTTTTCGCGTGGTCCTACGAAGACATGCCTGGATTCGATCTTGAGATCGTACAACACCGGATCCCTCTTGACCCTGAGGCCTGGCCAATTAAGAAGAAGCTGCGTAGAGTTCGCCCAGATTAGGCTTTGAAGTTAACCAAATAGATTAAGGCAGGGTTCTTGTTTGTATTTGAGTACCCGACGTGGTTGGCCAACATTGTTCCAATCCCGAAGAAGGATGGTAGAATTAGGGTTTGTGTCAACTTTAGAGATCTGAATACAGCAAGTCCAAATGACGACTTTCCACTGTTGTACATTGATGAGTTGGTGGACTTTATTGTCGGCCATGCCTTGCTTTCATTTATGGATGGGTTTTCTGGGTACAATTAGATTTGGATGGCACCAGAGGACAGGGAAAAGACTGGTTTCACTACACCATAGGGTACGTACTGCTACTGGGTTATGCCTTTTGGGTCGAAAAATGATGGGGCTATCTATCAGAGGGCTGCAACCACGATCTTGCATGACATGATCCATAACAAAGTTAAGTTCTATGCGGACGACATGATTGTTAAGTCCAAAGAGCGAGAAGGCCACTACACCGCACTGAAAAAATTCTTTCAACGGATCAGGGAATACTGGCTGAGTTTAAATGCACAGAAGTGCACCTTTGGGTTAACGACAGGGAAATTCTTAGGATTTCTGATCACCTAGAGGGGAATTAAAGCAGATCCGTCCAAAATCAAGGCTATCCTAGAAATGCCACCACCAAGGACTAAAAATGAGGTGCATGGCTTTCTGGGTAAGGTGCAATTCATAAGATAGTTTATTTCAAAATTAACCTTGATTAGTGAACTACTATTTGGTCTCCTAAAGAAAGGGAAGAAGTTCCAGTGAAATAATCGCTGTTAGTTTGCCTTTGAGCAGGTTAAGCAATACTTATAGAATTCACCTGTGTTATCACTACCAGAACTGGGGAAGTCGCTGATTTTGTACCTGTCAATGACGAATTCTACCATGGGGTGTATGCTCACTCAAGAATTTTAAACCAAAGTGGAGAAGGCTATCTACTACCTGAGCAATAAGATGCTAGATTACGAGACTCGTTACACTCCCTTGAAGAAAGCTTGCATAGCCTTGGTATAGGCTACCAAGAAGTTGAGGCACTACTTGTTAGCTTATTTTGTAATTCTGGCTTCGAGATTAGATCCCATCAAATATCTCTTTGAGAAATCGGCGCTTACGGGTAGGTTAGTTCGTTGGTTGCTTTCTCTCTCTAAATTTGATCTCAAATATGTCACATGCAAGTCGGTTAAAAGGAGAGCCATAGCAGAATTTTTGGCAGACCACCCAGTTGAAGGAGATGAGGCGGTGGAATACCTATTCCCAGATGAAGACATTTTGCCGGTGGGAGAAGAAACGTGGATGATGTACTTTGATGAAACGTCCAATCAATACGGTTATGTGATAGGTGTGTTGCTGATAGCACCAGACGATTCCCATATACCCTTGGCCTTCAAACTCCGATTCAAAGTGTTCAACAATGAAGCAGAATATGAAGCGTGTATTGCTGGTTTGGAAGCTGCCCTAGAACTAGGGGCAATAAGGTTGGTTGTTATCGGAGATTCGAATTTGGTTGTTCTTCAAGCAAACGGAGACTAGAAAGTCAAAGAGAAGAAAATGAAGGTTTACCATCAAGCTCTAGATATTCTAATTCTGAGGTTTGAAAAGTTAATATTTACGCATCTACTGTGGGAGAACAATAGGTTCGCTAATGTTTTGGGAACTTTATCTTCTATGGTAGACATCCCGTTGGGAGTTAAGATGCATCCAATCATTATCGAATAGAAACACACACCGACTTATGAGACCATTGCTGCAATAGATGAAGTGCAAGATAGAAACTCCTAGTATTATGATACTTGGAACTTTTTGGAAAAGGAGATGTATCCACTAGGGGCAAATGCCAAAGACAAACGAGGAATACGGCGTCTGGCCATCAAATTTATCATTTGCGGAAATAAGCTGTATAAAAAAGGTCATCTGGGAATGCACAAGTTGTGTGTAGATGAAGAGGAATGGAAGCAGCTCATGAAGGCTATCCACAAAGAAGAGTGCGGAGCTCACATGAATGGTGTGATGCTAGCCCAAAAGATCCTTAGACAAGGCAATTACTGGTCAACCATGGAGGAGAACTGCATTAGTTTTGTTCGATGGTGCCACAAATGTTAGATCCATGCCAATCACATGAATATTCCACAGCCGAAGCTCTATAATATGACTTCACCATGGCCCTTTTCAGTTTGGGGAATTGATGTCATTGGGGTGGTCACGACAAAGGGATCACACGGACATGAGTTCATCCTAGTAGCGATTGACTACTTCACGAAGTGGGTGGAAGCTCAGTCCTATGCCGTGTTAAAAGTGTCTCATGTAACCAAATTCATCAGAAATAACATCATCAGCCGGTATGGAGTTCCGAACGAGATTATATCAAATAATGGCCTACATTTCAAGAAAGAGGCGGTGGATCTACTTGAGAAATATAACATGGCTTTTCACAAGTCATCAACATATAGACCACAGACCAATGGAGCTGTTGAGGCCGCTAATAAGAACGTTAAGAACATCCTGTAGAAGATGGTTAAAACCTATAGGGACTGGCCGAATAAACTGTTGTTTGCTCTCTGGGGCCACAAAACGCCAATTCGAACATCCACAAGGGCGACCCCCTATTCTCTAGTGTATGAGATGGAAGCCGTTCTCCCAATTGAAATTGAACTATCGTCGCTGCGAATTATGGCCAAGTGTCAGATAGCAAAGGCAGACTGGCAATAGAGTAGATTTAAGGAGTTGATGCTATTTGATGAGAGGAGGCTGATGGCATTATACCACATCCAAGGCTACCAACACCGGATTGCTAGTGCTTTTAATAAGAAAGTTAAGTCCAGGAATCTTAAAGAAGGGGATATGGTAGTGAAGGACGACCGAGCTCTCATCCATGACTCTAGGGGCAAGTTCAGGCCCAATTGGACTAGTCCTTATATCATCAAGTCAATCTAGTCAGGAGGGCCAATTATTCTCATGGATTTAGATGGTCTGGAGTTTTCACAGCCAATCAATATGGACAAATTGAAGAAATATTACCGTTAAGAGGCTTGCTAGGCTGAAAACCCAAAAGGGCGACCTAGGCAAAAGTTAGAGTATGAAAAATTAGAAATAAAGAAAAACTGAGCTCGCAAGGTCGAAAACCCTAAAGGGCTCCTTTGGCAAAAGTTATAATGCAAAAGGAGAGAGTTAATACTCGAGTGAACCCCAATCGAACTACGTAAGTTTTGATTCCCATCTTTGGGATATGTAGGCAACTTTATCCTGAAGTTCGACCATAACCATTTCTAACTTAGCTGGCTTGTTCATCTATATGATCAGGTCATCTTTTTCCATCCTCCATTCTCTAGATTGTGTTACCTTCATTTGGCAGAAAGGTCAGTTACAAGATGAAGCAGTAATGATGACTGCAATTGGAAGCGGTTGTGATTTTCCGATTTGGGGTTGTATATCTTAAGGATCAATTCCATGTGTGTCAAGTGGTGATCGCTTCTGAAAATCATTTTGAAAAGTTTTAGTAAAGTTGATTTTTCTCAAAATTTTACCTTTTACAACTTAGACCATTTTTGGGACCAAAAAGGAAAATTTTAAGTGCTCGCAACTTTAATTTTATTGATTTCAACACAAGTACATTCTCCAACTCTATGATTTAAATCAAAGTTACTTTTACATCATAAAAGTTGAAAAGAAAGATCAAAGTAGTAAAACTAGGAGCACAGTTAAGTCAAGTAGCTTTATGTCTTATGCTTGCACTCATGGAAGTTACTGTAGCCAAAGATGGCCCAACTTGTTCTTTGTCTTTGAGCCAAGCCAAGCACTTTCCAAAAAGGGTGTAATTGAAGCTAGGGGCAGGGGCGCCAGAAGTTCTCTCATTCTCCAAGCAGTGAGGTACCGAGTCAAGTGTGAACCACAAATGGGAAATAAAGCCGAGTATTCTACCCCTTCTTCTAGACAAGTCTGATCATGTCCAAATTGGCGTCTAAACCAGAATAGAAAATAGAACACGCAGTGCATAAGGGCAATCAACTGTATATCAGGCTGTCAGGACATGTTGTTGCTCATCTCCGTCAGATTGAGCCAGGGGCAACACCAAGGTACGTCAGCCCCAGATCTGCTGTACATCCAATCACACCACCATCCCTCTGAAGGGAAGTTCACTAGCCTTTGGTGAAAAAAGTAAGCTCTCACTGAGTACTCGGGCCAAGGGTCCACCACTTTCAGCTTATCCATGAGCCATACCTAGGAAGGGATGAAAAATAAGAGAGATTAAAGAATAGAGAGATGTACGTTGAGAGAAAAGTAAGAAAAGGGCTTTAAGAAAAAATAGAGAGTGAATGCAGAGTGATGCAAGGAATCATAAATAAGAAAGGGTGGAAAACAATACTTGAAGAAGCAATGAGCAAATCGGGTGGTCTCTCGTCGATGAAAAGCATCTAAATCCACCAGGGTCTCGACCAGTGCTAAACCAATGTAGCTCTTGCCCTCTTTCAAGCATTGAGCCACCTCAATCAACCTAATGCTGGCTTTGCTGTAACTAAGGGCAAGAAGGAAGTGTGCGAGTAAGCATAAACAAAGGGCATGTTGTCAATAATCTCGCCAAAGAAGGTCGTCTCTGTCTCTAATGGCGGAAAACTGACGAATCAAACTTGGGGTGTCAACCTCCCCACCATGAGCCAAGGATCGAGCCCCATGCAAAGTAAGTCCACATATCTATTCCAAAGCTTGGGCATGGCCAAAGTAGGGTTGAGGCATGATTTTTTCATCATGCCCGGATTCTATCAATGCTTGAAATTCCTCAAGCATCAGACACATTTCTTGTGACCTGAAGCAAAATACATGTGTAATCAGGTTCCAACATCGAGCTGCGGCATGGAGGAACAGAAAGCAAAGCAAAGTGCGACTCAAAAAAAAAAAGAGCTTTAAGGCTGAAACCGCGAAAGTTCACCTTTTTTGAGCCATCTAAAGTGGCAATCCAATCTCAGAGCCTATTGTTGAGAAGAATCTCCATCTTGAGAGCAAAATATCAAAATTTTGTTATTCTGCCAAGAAAATAACTTGGGATTACCTTTTATAGACTTTAAGAATGAGCATTGCATGACAGTTGGATCCCTGGCTGACATCACTTTTAGAGCCGGTCGTGCCTATTTGGACCCGGCCGGCTCTTAATGACCACTAGACTAGAGCAGTTGTAGAGAAGGCAAGTTCTCACCTTGGCGAACCGGAGCTGTGTTTTGAGTTTTGTCTTGTTTGTATCAGGTGTTGTTTAGTGTTTTTAGGTTATTTTTATTTCTTTTTCTTGTTTTCGAGTTGTATTTTGCATTTTGTCCAGTTGTAGGTTATTCGATTCAAGAATAATTCAAAAGCAAGCATTCACAGTTTTAAAGCCTTATACAAGATTATCATGCAACGGTTGTGCCATTCAGTCATCACATGCTATGCAATGCCAAAGAAATCATCCAAAGTAGTCTTTTCATAAACAGAAGGGTCCAACCCCAATCATTGTTTTACAAAAACAAAACAAAAGAAAAAGTTTTCCAAAGTAAAACAAAAGGGTCTATCTGAAGCTAGTTCTTAACTACAAAGAAAATAAAATAAAATAAAATAAAGAAAATTAGCAACTCATCATCGCTTTCTTCCTCCTTGACTGCAGAGGGGATGCGTCATTGTCATCCCTGGAACTGCTGGACTGGATGTCGACCTCATTCTCCTTATCCTCAGGAGTCGTGTAGTCATCAAAAGACTTCTTGGAAAGCGAGCGCTGTCTCACTTTGCCTCTTCCCCAGTTAGCCCATCCTCTGCCTTTCACTGGGCTTCGTCTCTATCTCTTAGCTAGAGGAGGTCCTGCAGGCACCACTAGTGCTGGCTCAAGTTAGAAAGAGTATAGATATCAGAATATGAAGCAGATATCGTAATAGAAAAATAGAATGGACAACTACAACAGACTATGGACGAAGTGTACCTCGATCCCATGGGTGACTAGAGCAGTCTGCCTCCTTCGCAGCATCAGAAGTAGTCTGTCAACTGGTTGGAGGAGATTATCCACATACCCCGCAAGCAACTACAAAAGAGGAAAGGTTTGAGAATGTCGAACAAAGTAATAGAGCATAGTGGGTCGAAAGTAATAGAGCATAGTGGGTCGAAAGTAATAGAGCATAGTGGGCAGAAATAAAGAGAACCGTGTACCTGCTCGACGTCGGGAGTAAGCACCAACCTGCGGTCCCTCCCCTCAATGTGCTAATAAGGGATTTACTCAATGACCCCATCTGGTCGCATGTACGCAACCTTAATAGGAATCACCGAAAGCCCAGGGATGGGAGCTACAACATGAACCCCTCTAGCGGCAACAACCTCCGGAATGGCGCAAATCAGACCCTGGGTAAGAGGCTCCATCACCCGAGTCTGTAAAATGGCAATAAAGTCACCAAACTCATGGTATCAATCACTGTCCTCCCTTAACATCAGGAAGTTAATCTGGGGTCCATTGTAGAGATTATCAACTACCCTCATGCCTGGAGGAGGAGGAGGAGGATATGGAATGTTAGGATCAGCTACGCCTCGCATCTGACAGATGAACCTCTCTTCCAAGTAATATGCCCTTCCAAAGGGACTCTCGAATAAAATCCCCATGGTAGAGGCATGTCATGCAGCAACATGGGTCATCCTCGCTGCCTGAGAAATGTCTGCCTAGGGGTGCAAGTCAACCTGTGAATAGAATATGCAAGCTGAGTGTCAGATATCAGGGGTTCAGTAGTATGGAAATAGGAAAATGTAAAAACTAGTATTTTGTTACCCGATCTGCGGTGATGGTGTCAAATAAGCGACTAAAGTAAGGGAAGTCTTGGTCTATGTGCCGACGTCGCTCGAATTAGGAGTTGTAGTACTGGGAGTGGGGTACTGCTAACTCAATCGGCCTCACAGGGACTGGAGCCAGAGAAGTGAAATATGTGTAGACCCACAGCTGCAAAAAGAAAACAAGTTGGGGAATAAGTGAAGCAGATGAGCAGGTATAAACAGAAAATGCAAAACTGGTATAAACATGGAATGCAAGCTGAACAAAAAAGTAAGTGTGAGGTGTACCTCACAAACCCTCTATTAGCCGCAAAGTGAATCCAACTTACAGCGGGATACGGAGCTCATATAACAGTACAGGGTGGCCAGGATAGCACCACCCCAATCATACTCTGCCACCTGCAGTAGATGCACGAGTGCGCCTAAGAGGTAGAGCCCCACGGCATTTTCCCTATTCGCAAACAGGGTAGTACCAAGGAGATACATGAGAAACCCACAGGCATACTGAGCAACCTCCTCTAGGGTGACTGGCTGAAGGTCAGTGAAGTGATCAAAGAGCCATCTATAGTGCACCATCCCATGACTGGTAGTGTCTAGGATCACCTCAAGAAGCTGACGCTGAGCAGCTCTCCCCTGTGTCATGTCAAGATCGAACGAGATCAGGCCGCCAACCCCTACCTGCAGGCCAGTGAGCATCGAGAAATCATACGAGGTCAAAGTCAACTCCCTGATCGGCGAGAAGTGGAACGAGTCTGTGGTGTCCCACCATCTCTCTACCAAGGACCCGTAGAGCAGTGGCTTAGCTCTCATCTGTATGAGTCCTGAACAAAAAGGCCCAAAGTCGGTAGAGTCGACCAATGTGCGGACCTCTGCAGGAAGCCTCTTATACCAGTGCCGGGGGTCGAATATGGATCCATACCTGCCAATCCTCCTGGCTATCACCTGTAGGTTGGGAATGTTATCAATGTTTGCATGGCATTAAAGGATAATTTGCTTACGAGATTCAAAATATGTGCAAAATGAAGGAAAGATTGCTTACCGTGGAGGCATTGGTAGAGAAGTGCTCTGCGGGCTCTTGTAGCAAGATGTCCTTGTCTATCCCTGGGATGAGGCCCTCGAATCTCAAAATACTGCCTGGGTTCGGAGCGTGTGTACGTGGCTGGTAGGTGGCCGCATCAAATGGTCTGTCAGCAAGGGGAGAGAGAGCGGGCTCGAGAACGTCCTTAGCCTCTATATCATTACCTAGGATGGCATCAATACCCACAAGGGGGTCGGGGATGGGAACCTCATCACTAGCCATAGAGAGAAAATGGGAAAATTAAGAAAAAGTGAGCGAGTGAGTGAGTTTAAGTGAAAAATCCCAAAAAACCCCAAAGGTCTAAACCCTAGGGGAGAAAAAACAAAGAGAGAGTGAAAAATCAAAGGGGAAAAGGGAAAAGTGTGGGTAGATGTGTGAAAACCTAAGAAAAAACAAGAAAAACCCCAAAACTCAACCAAATCAAGTTTTGTTCGATTCAAAATGTAGAGGAGTGAGTGAGTTTTATGAAAAAATTCGCGAGGGTTTGTGGGTTTTGCTAAAATAGGAAGAATCTAGAGAGAGAGAGGAGGCTTAGAGAGAGGGAGGGAGGTTTTCCGGGTGTGAGTGTATGTGGGAATAAAGATTGGGTTAGATTTAAACCAACCACGGTTTGCTCTTTTACCAGTTCTGCCCTTGTCGCTATCGCGACCCGGCCGTGCTTCATTGAGGGCCGACCAGCCTCAAATGCAACCTTTTTCATTTTATTTTACTTTTGTTGTTTATTTATTTATTGTTTGTTCATTTCCATTTTGAGCCTCGATCTGAGTTTGGGGAGAGAAAAAAATAGAAAAAAGAAAAAAGAGAAAAGAAAAAATAGAAAAAGAATAGAAAAAATGAGAAAAAGAAAAAGAAGAGGAGGAAAAGAGTTTTGTTACTTTATTTCATAAGTTGTTTAAATGTATAAGTTGTTTAAATTCATAAGTTGTTTAATTCATAATCGTTTTGTTTACTCATAATTTGTTTAAGTTGATCCGTTTATTCATAAATTGGTTTGCCTAAGTCAAAATGTGTTCCATTATTTCCTCCATTAAGTCATGGTTTGGCATTGCATAAATTTTTTCAATTGTTTCATTATTTCATAATTTGTTTTAAATATATGATTTTCTCATTTATATTTGTTCTGGTATGTCCGAATTTCACACATCATGGACTTGTTATTGCATGCTTCTCTTTTGGGGATTGATACTTAGGCCCTGTTTTCAAAGAGAAATCGTTGTGTTTGTTTTGCTTTTGTCTTTGTTTAAGGTTCACGCTCGAATTCGCATTTGTGTTTCATACCTTGATTTGAGTTGTCTCTGTGGGATTCATTTTCTGCGGCCTCCCCAGGATGAGATAATCTCGCTTTACCAAGTTTTGAAAACTTGTTTGCTCCTTCATTGATTTGATTTAACTTGGTTAAAAACACCAGGTGTACCTGGTGTTCACACCACATTTCCTCTCGCGTGAGACGCGTTAGGATTATTGTTTTAACTCGGTTAAAAACATCAGGTGCACCTGGTGTGAACACCACATTTCCTTCTCTCACATGAGACGCGTTAGGATTGTTGTTTTAACTCAGTTAAAAATACCAGGTGTGCCTAGTGTTCAAACCAGCTTTCCTCTTCTCATGTGAGACTCGTTAGCATTATTGTTTTAACTCAATTAAAAACATTAGGTTCGCCTAGTGTTCACACCACCTTTCCTCCTCTAACGTGAGACGAGTTAGGATTGTTGTTTCCTCAGTTAAAAACATCAGGTTCACCTGGTGTTCACATCATCTTTACTCATTTCATGTGAGACGTGTTAGGATCTTGAGTTTCCTTGGTTAAAATTAATAGGTGCGCCTGTTGTTCACACCATCTTTCCTCCTTTCACATGAGACGCGTTAGTGTCTCGAGTTTCCTCGATTAAAAACATCAGGTGCGCCTGGTGTTCACACCATCATTCCTCCTTTCGTGACGCACTCTGAGTAGTTTTCCTCGATTCAAAACATCAGGTGCGTTTGGTGTTCACACCATCCCCTCACCCCCTCTGCGTGAGACGTAGTTTGGCTTGGAGCTTTTCACCCTTCCTATATGAGACGTAGTTAGGCCTGTATTTTCTTACATCCTTTCCGCATGAGACATAGCTTAGTTGTACTTTCTTTGTCCCCTTTCACGTGAGACGTGTTTATTTACCCACTTCTTTCCGTGTGAGACACTGCTAGATTTGTTTTGCTTTGATGTATGCTTTCGTTCAACGTTGCATTCTTGTGTTGATTGCATTATTTCATTGCATGATCATAATTTATGTTCTACATATTATTTTCATCCTACCCCTGAACTACACAAGTTTGATTCCTTACAAAGGGATACATAGGCAACCCTTGGGTTCAACCAATTGTATTGATCTATTTTCTTGCCCGAGTCTTACGGCCGCATCAAATAGGTCGTCTTTGGGTTTTAACATTCTCTCATGTCGTTTCACGACTTTGAGCTCTGTCAAAGAGGGGCAACTATAGACACCCCATTTTTGACTGCCCATAAGACTTGGGCGCTTTGTCATGTGCACTTGATGATGAAAGAGACACTGTGTGTGATTCGAATTCTCAACGAAGGACTCCAAGGTCGAGCTTTGAAACAATCCCAAAACCGTCATATTTACCTTGTTCATACCTCAGAGGTCCCTTTTGAACATTGTGCCACCCTATACTGAGCTTGAAATAGAGGAACAAGGGAGCACATTGGGGCTCGGCCATGCCTCATTGGGAGTCGGCCATGGCCATTTTAGGTCGACAATGCCTTGTTGGTCATAAACACTGTTCTGGGTGGGAGCTCGCCAGCTGTCCATGTTTGAAGATATTTTCGACCTATTTTGCTCAAATTCTATAAATACGAGGTTATATCTCTGTTTTGAGGATTGAACAATTTCCAAAGAACCTATACATTCATTCGAGAGCTCCTTCTTCTTGTGCAAGCTATCTTTGAGCAAGCTTATCATCCTTACACCATATCTATACACCACATACAACCTTAGAGGAAAAGCCTTAGAGCCTTGGTTGAGACTTGTGAATCACAATTCACACTTGAGAGGGCCTTTGGATTGAGTTTGGTTTACAACAAAAGCTTGTCCTCTTCAAGAGGTAGAAGCTTACCACCTTTCTCCTTGCTTTCATTTCTGTCTCCTTCCATCTATTTTTAGTGTTTTTGTGTTGTTTTGGATCCATTTCAAGTGTTGGAACTTAGGGTTGAATAGCTACCAAAGGTAGAGAGGGCTAACACCCTTTCTTGTGCCTTAACTCATAGCTCATACCTCTTATTCTTGCTCTCTTTTTCTTTGGTTCAAATTGAATTTCAGAGTTTAAAAGGGCTGGAAAATATGGTTTAGAAGTCTCAAAAGTGGAGAGGTTAGCCTCCTCTCCTTGTTCTAGCTTACAAGTTTAGTATCCCTTTGTTATTTCCCATCTTGTGTGCTCTTCAACTTTTGTTTTAGCCACTATTTTACAACTATTAGTGGTTGTATAGGGCTGTCCTAATTTATTTAATTAGCTTATGCTTTGAATATCTCGCTTGTTGTGTTGTAAGTCCTCATGGCTTCGGTTGTTTAGGCCTTAGACACTGGGTCATTCGAGTTAATGGCTTTGCTTTACTTAGTTTTTTCATATCAAGAGTCTAATTCTAATAATCAAGTTCATGTGATCATTTCTGCAACCTCCCTGTTTTCTTCTTTTATTTTGTTTGAGAGTTATTTCAAAAGATAGATGGTTATTCAAGGCGTGAGAAAGAGATCTATGCTTAATGGCTTAACACCTCTACGGACGTTCATCGTCAAGGCGAAGTCCCTTTTTCATGTCAAGGATCACTTCTCATTTGACATTTCTCTCATTTATTGGACTTAAACATCAATTGGGACAAATTGATTAAAGAATGGAAAGGATTAATAAAATTGATTTAAAATGAATGAAACCGACATAAAGAAAATGTTTAGATAGTTAGGTTTCGCCGGACGTTATGCCAAGTCCATCGCTCTGAGAATTATCACTTATCAATCCATGATACATTGATAAGACTTAGAGTGTGTCTACTTCCCTCTTTAAGCCTTCATGATAGGAGGGAGGGATGGTGGTTTTTCATTGCATTTATTTAATTTTGTCCAAACGTGCTCGAGATAATCAAGCCATCAACTTGTGCTTATTAGTCATTTCAAACTCAAATTTGTTCTTCTCTTGAGTTTAACATAACAGAGAAGAGCAAAAGGGACAAACAGGGCCTAGAAAGGCTCTGTCCACACTGTCCTCACCTTAGAGCACAAAAAAAAAAAATTGGCATAAAATTAGGGCACGACCGGTTCTTTTTGGACCTGACCGGGTTTCATTTGGGGTTGGACGGCTCCCAATGTTTGGTAAGCAGTGACTTTTGGCATAAACAAAGGGCAGTGGCTAAGGGTGAGGCAGAGTAGGCTAGGCAGACAGAACAATTTTTGGGCACTGCGCATGCGATCGTTGTGCCTCATTATTACTTGTATTAATAATTGTAATTATTATTGTTGTTTATTATATTGATTGTAATTGTTATCATAATATCCTTGTTGTAATAAGTTAGATAACTAGTTTACTTATTTGTTCATTCTGATTTGTAATAGTTAGTTTATTTGGACACTTTGACACCCATTCAGACCCTCCTGTGCAAGGGCAAAAATATGTAATAATGGTGCATGTCTTCCAAACCCCATTTCTTTCTCCATTTTACTTACCCACTTATAATGGTAGCATAAAGCATCAAGTTTCCTTAGCATTTACCATGTTTGCATACACTCGTCTTCATCTTGCATGCATTTGGGTTTGGCTCATCATACTAACCAATGTCGCATTCAAGTTTCTTAAATGAATACATGATTTATCACATGTCTTGAATTGGATCATACACCATGCTAGTAGCTGGGCATATTTACTTGCACGATTACGTGTGCTACATTAGTCATATTGCATTATTTAGAGGCATGCATGCTTTCTAATTCTTTTGTTTTGTTGGCATGCTTTGGAGTACTAGATGAGCGTTTTATCCTTTAGCATATTGCATTGCATGTGATTGTCACTATGTCAAGCATGTTTTCCATGAGGCTAATTGCTTAGTTGATATACATGTTTGAGTGCCTATGGATGGAGGCTTTTTTGCTTAAAATTGGGATAATTTGATTAATGTATACATGAGATCATTTTTTCAAGTGGTACTTATTCAAACACTTTTCAAAACGAACATGAAATCAAACTGTTTCAACTTTTGCAAATTAGTCCATACTTGTGTGCATCATATACAAGTGCATATAATGTAAATAAGAATCACATCATGATTAGTTGAGGCAGATCTTTGATTGGGTGAGTGGGGTGCTCAATTCATGACTTTCTCCTCTCGTACCTAAGTTCCCAAGCCGAGACACTTTGGTGATGATGGACACGTGGCCTTTGGCACAAGTCATGGGTTTACTAAGTTTTCCAAAAATATTTTGGTGGCGACTCTGTAATCTAGCAAAGCAATCTATTTTTGACATTTTGATTCAAAATCGATTTTCCAAAAGATTTGCCGAATTTGGACACTTTTGTGTTTATCTATTTCACATTGCACTTGTAAGATCAGATTCAGAACCACGGGAGTCCAAACTGTAGGGCTATCGTATCCGAAAGGAGCACGAAAAGCAAGCTACACCTACAGATATATATATACAGAGTGAGTGAGGCTCAGTGTGTAATAATAATGTAAGGTGGTTAAAATGAATGAGTATATGTCTTGACGAATATATATATACATACCATATACATTTCTTATTTATGATCACATTCCAGAACGGTCTCAAGCCCATATAAGACGGAACGGACTTGGACCCAACATAATATGGAACGGCCTCAGGCCCAACATGGTAACAACTAATCCACACGACCTCAGGTTCAAACATTGCTTATCATAGAGTAGATGGAACATCGACATGCCTCCATCTCCCATATAAAATAGAATGGCCTTAGGCCCATAATTCATTAGCAATCCATATCAAATATAACGGCCTTAGGCCCATCACATACAACAGAAACAGAATGACCTCGGGTCCATTTCATATGCCATTGTGGTCAAATGCTCAATCATCTCAAACAAAACACAACTTGTATAAAGCATGTTATTCACGATAAAAAATACATAAGTCGTAACATATCGTTACACTACTATTACTTATAGTGATTTGGTCATGCAGTGGTCCCTTCTTGCGAGTGACCAACACATTACACACATACAAACTTGATAAGCAATTCATTCATTTCATAGATTCTTTTATTTAGTCATTTTTCCGTTTCGTTCAATTTCTATTTGTCCTTCAGCATTTCGGAGGGATTAAACACACTCATTAATAGATTCAGATGGTCGAAAAGATGAATGAAATTTAACAGTTTTTCTCCTTGTTTTCCGCACATGCAGAAGACCCCCACTACACATACGGAAGGTGCCTCATGTGCCTTTATTTTAGAATGTTCGGCTTTGCTTGCTCTGTTTTCCGCACGTGTGGCTGTGAGCCCCCCACGTGCTATTTTTGCCCTATTTGTGCAGTCCGAAAATCTATCAAGTTCAAGCTTTCCATATTCATTTCTATGGCCTAATTCAAGCAATTTCACATCAAAAACATAAGATATGAACATAACAAGAGTAAAACTCAAGCTCAATTAGATCAAAAATTCCTTTAGCTTGACATATAAAACCCCAATTTCCATATTTCCTTAATTTTCCTCATCTTCCTTCAAGTTCACATAACTTTTCATTTTGTATATGGTTGTATATGCTTGCATAAGTTCGAAGCATGCAAAGACTCAAGATTAGATAGCAATTTTTCACAATCCAACTCAAGACAAACCTAACATAAAAGAATGAACCCTTTAATTAAACAAACCCAAGGATTCTATGTTCATTTTCATGAAATTTGTTAAGTTAAGATCATAATTGAAAAACCCTAACTTTTATGAGTGTCGAAGCTTCATCTTAAGTGCTGATCTTAACCAATTGAAAAAATATTTAAAGTATTTGAGTTGATTAACATTTACCTTGAGCTAATTCTTTGAATCCTCTTTCAATTTCTTCAATCTCCAAGCTTTTGGTTGAAATTCCTCTTTTCTTCCTCTAGCTCTCCTCTAGGGGATAGATTTGTGTTTGGTTGAATCTAAGTCTCCTATAAGGCTCATGTAGACATCTCTTGTCTACTAAGGATTAGCTTATTTGAGTCAAAGTTTTACTTAATTAAGACTTTGGCCTAATTAAATCGAATTAATTCGATACGAATCTAATTTTTAAAAAACTTCATATTATGACCTAAAAATTATGCGAATCATAACTAGAACATTGATTTCGGTTTATCGCGCCTCTAAGGCTTTCAACTTTCAGTCCAAAGGTCGTAATTTCAATAGATTTTCTTATAACCGACATATGCAATTTCGTAATCATGTAAGTCACACATTTAAACATGTAATTTCACATCAAGCATATAAACAAACATATAATTAAAGACTTAAAGCATATAAGAGAATCGGGCTGTCATAGTCTTCCCCCCTTTAGGATGGTTGGTCACTCAAACTTGTTTTACCTCAAGTCAAAAATAACTCCGGATACAGCAGTTTCGTTTCCTCTTCTCGTTCCCAAGTGGCTTCCTTCTCATTGTGTTCCTGCCATTGAACTTTTACAATTGGAATTGTTTTGTTCCGTAGTTGTTTCACTTCTCGATCCAAAATTTGAATAGGTTTCTCTTCATAGATCATGTTGTCATCCAAAGCAATCTGACGGTAGTCTATAAGATGGGACGAATCTTGGAGGTAACCTCGTAACACTGATACATGAAACATGTTATGTATTTGTGCAATACGATAAACAACTGGACCCACTCTTTCCAGAATTTTAAATGGACCTACATATCGAGGTGCTAATTTCCTTTTATTGCCAAATCTTGTTTGCCCTTTCATCGTGGTGACGTTAACAAAAACATAATTTCCAACCTCAAATTCTAAATCCCTTCTTCTATGATCCACATAACTCTTTTGTCAGCTTTAAGCCGTATTCAATCTTTGCTGAATGATCTTAATTTACTCGGTCGTCAATTGTACCATTTCAGGCTCAAACAATGATCTATTGCCAACTTCGGTCCAACACACTGGGGAGTGACATTTTTGTCCGTATAAAGCTTCATTTGGTGTGATTCCTATGCTCGAGTGGAAACTATTGTTGTATGCAAATTCTGCCAATGTTAGATAAGTTTCCCAGCTCCACTAGAAGTCCAAGACACACATCCGAAGCATATCCTCCAATGTTTGTATTGTTCTCTCTGATTGGCCATCAGTTTGTGGGTGGAATGCCATGCTAAACCTCAACTCTATTCCCATAGCATCCTGTAAACTTTGCCAAAATTTAAATACAAATTTCGAATCTCTATCGGATACAATTGAAATTGGAACACCATGTAATTGAACAATATCATTTATATACACAATAACAAGTTTATTCGCATTATATTGAGTTTTCACAGGCAGGAAGTGAGCAAATATAGTTAGTCTGTCAACAATAACCCATACATAATTCATACCTCGGGGTGTTCGGGGTAAGCCAACAATAAAATCCATAATTATGTGTTCTCATTTCCACTTCGGGAGTGGGAGAGGTTGAAGTAAATTAGCTAGTCTTTGGTGCTCTACTTTTATTAGTTGACATTGTAGACATTTTGAAACAAACTTTGCAATTTCTTTCTTCATATTTGGCCGCCAAAAAGTTTGCTTGAGATCTTGGTACATTTTTGTGTTACCGGGATGCAGTGAAAATTTAGACTTATGCTCTTCTTCCATAATTCTCCTTTTAATTTATGGAATATTTGGAACACACAATCTGTCTTTAAATTTCCACAATGAATTTGTAAGGGTGAACTTGGGCCTTGGCTTTGTTTCCATCTCATCACAAATTTTCTTCAAAAACTCATTTTCCACTTGCCTTTGCTTGATTTCTTCAATAATTGCCAGTTGAGCTGATATTGCCGCTAACACTACGCCTTGTTCATGTAGCACAATTTCCATGTCCATTCTTTCAACTTAAGTATCAACTCTTTTTGCCCTGGGAGCAAACTTGCCAAATTTCACATAACCTTTCTGCTAAGAGCATCTACAAGCTTTGCCGAGGTGGTAGTGGATTTGTAGGTCATAATCCTTGATGAGCTCTAACCACCGTCTTTGTCACATATTTAACTTCTTTTGAGTAAAGAAATACTTTTCGCTTTTATGGTCGGTGTAGACCTCACATGTTGCACTTTTATGGTCAGTGTAGACCTCACAAGTTACACCTTACAAATAATGTGGCCATATCTTCAAAGCAAATACCACTACGACTAGTTCAAAGTCATGTGTGGGATAATTCTTTTCATGAGGCTTGAGTTGATGAGAAGCATATGCAATGACCTTTCCATTCTGCATAAGTACACATCCCAATCCTTTGTAAGAGGCGTCACTATAAATAACAAACCCCTCTATACCAGACGGTAGAGCAAGAACTGGTGTTGTAGTTAACCTTGTTTTCATCTCCTAGAAGGAAGATTCCCTTTATTCTGTCCACTCAAATGGAACACCCTTTTGGGTTAATTGGGTAAGCGGTACTACAATTTTGGAAAAGTCTTTAACAAACCGTTGGTAGTATCTTGCTAAACCCAAGAAGCTACGTACCACTGTCAAATTTGTAGGGGTTGGCCAATTCACAATGGCTTCTATCTTGTATGGGTGAATAGAAACACCCTCATTATTAATTACATGCCCCAAGAACACCACTTCGTGCAACCAAAATTCACATTTCTTCAATTTTGCATATAATTTCTTATCTCTAAGTGTTTGAAGAATTAATCGTAATTGGTTCTTATGAGCTTCAGTGCTTTTCGAATAGATGAGTATGTCATCAATGAACGCAACTACAAATTCATCCAAGTATGGTTTAAAAACACGGTTCATTAAATCCATGATCCTTGCACTATATCTAGCAAATGTTTTCAACACAAATGAATAGGTGAAACCCGAATCAAATAACACATGAGCAAGATGACCATTGATAGACAATGTACCTAATACCACAGCCTTCGTATTCTACACAACACCAGGAATAAAGGCAAAAACTCTTCCCTGTCTAACATAATCTCTGGTAATGGTATGTTTTCTAGCAATCTTTGTTGTTAGAGCTGGAGTTGAGCAGGCTGAACTTGTAGTGTTTCTATTTCCATTCTGTCATTCTCTCTGAGGACAATTCCTCACTAAGTGGCCCATCTTTCCACATTTAAAGCAAGCCCCAGTTACCCGATAATAAATCCCATGGTGTCTCTTTCCACATTCTGAACAAATTTGCGCCGAGTCACGAGTAGAGGTGGAAGTACTAGAGGTCTCCAAATTTGGTTTCTTATTTTGTGATGACACCGATCCCCTTTGTACTTGCATACCCTGTCTCTTCCCTTTCCACTCGAAAATTTGATTTTGAGCAGCTATATTACCTTTAGCCATTATCACCCTTTCCAACGCATCGACATATGTAGGCAATTTTAACACGTTGATTCGATCTAGAATGGTGTTCTGGAGTCCCCCTTCGAATTTTCTTGCTTTCTTATAATCTGTATCCACCATGTGTGGTACGAAACGGGCTAGTTCTGCGAATTGTGCTTCATACATTGCCATAGTCTTGTTTTCTTGCCGAAAAGTCTCAAATTATGTCACTTTCCTGTCTCGTATAGACTATGGGAAATACTTTTCATAGAAAAGCTCCAAAAATCGAGCCCATTTCAATTCCCAGTGTTCATTTCTAGTGAGCATCCACCATCTCCGTGCTTCATCTTTGAGAGTTAAAGCGGCAAGTTATACTTTTTGTGCCTCGGTACATGGAAACACCTCAAACAATTTCTCTATACCCAGCACCCATGCCTCCATCGGATCAATTCCCCCCTTCAACAATGGTGGTTTTATCATCTTAAACTCTTTCATAAGTGCAATTGTTCGGTCTTTAGCTTGGTGGTCTTGCACCACTGGTGGGGGTATAGGCATTGGTGGCGGTAGTGGTTGCTGTTGTTGTTGCTGCTAATGTCTCATAGCTTCTGCCATGTCCATTATCATCTATTCCAATCTATCAAGCCGTGTAGAGGTAGACTCCTCCACTTCATCCACTCTCGTTCTCACCATGATCTATATAACCGTGCATTATAATACACACAGAAAAGATACACAAGTACACATTGACAATTTTCATTTCGTACTCCATATCATTTTTCATAACATACAAAAATCATTATACTATCTTTCATATTGTATGCATATCATATAGAAACATCATGAACGTAACCTAAGTCTTTTCTAGACTCCTTATAACTCAAATGGACCCGTGTGTGAGGTAGTAACTCGTGCTCTGATACCAAACTGTGACGACCCAAACCCGTCCCTAAAAGTTTGGATCATGACCGGCCAGTAACCTCTTGATTACCTACGGCCTCAGACAGATTACAGAGATCATTAAGAATGAGGCCTAAGTGAAAGCAAATAAAATAGCAAAACGTCCGTTGAGGAGTGCTTATATGCCCCGAATTTAGACATCGTGTCATATATTGAAAGTTTGCATACATAGTTCATACATATAAGTTTGATTCACATAGATATATGCAATGAGTCAGCAACTCCAAATTTACATGTTAACAAAGTGTCCAAACAAAAGTCACCAAAGACTTAACAAAATTTTCCATCATAGAAAATCCCTAAAAACAAGAGGCTCAGGCTTATCAAAGGAGGTCTAGCAAAAGTGACTCCTGAAGCTGACCTAAGACTGGCGTTCAAGTTGATCACCTACACATATATAAAATAACGGATTGAGCGAGGCTCAGTGAGTAATAATAATGTAAAGAGGTTAAAATGAATGAGCATATATCTTGAAGAATATATATATATATATACCATATACATTTCTTATTCATGATCACATTCCAGAATGGCCTCGAGCCCATAAAAGACGGAACGGCCTTAGGGCCCAACATGGTAATAGCTGTTCTGAATGACCTCAAGTCCAAACATTGCTTATCATAAAGTAGATGGAACATTGACATGTCTCTATCTCCCACATAAAACGGAACGGCCTTAGGCCTATAATTCATAAGCAATCCATGTCAAACATAAGGCCTTGGGCCCATCTCATAGAACAGAAATAGAACGACCTTAGGTCCATTTCATATGCCCTTGTGGTCAAATGCTCAATTATCTCATACAAAACACAACTTGTATAAAGCATGTAATTCACGATAAAAAATACATAATTCATAACATATCGTTACACTACTATTACTCACAACGATTTGGTCGTGCAGTGGTCCCTTCTGGCGAGTGACCTACACATTACGCACATACAAACTCAATTCATTACTTTCTTGGCTTCTTTTATTTAATCATTTTTCTATTTTGTTCAATTTCTATTTGTCCTTCAGCATTTCAGAGGGATTAAACACACTCATTAATAGATTTGGAGGGTCGAAAGATGAACAAAATTTAACAGTTTTGTCCCCTGTTCTCCACACATGCACAAGACCCCCACCGCACGTGCGAAAGTTAACGCACATACAACCCATACGTGCCTTTATTTAAGAATTTTTGGCTTTGCTTGCTCTGTTTTCCACACTTGCGGCTGTGAACCCCGCACATGTGGTTCTTGCCCTGTTTGTGTAGTCCAAAAATTTATGAAGTTAAAGCTTTCCATATGCATTTATAAGGCCCAATTCAAGCAATTTCACTTCAAAGACATAAGATATGAACATAATAAAAGTGAACTCAGGCACAATTAGATCAAAAATTCCTTTAGTTTGAAATATAAAACCCCAATTTCCATATTTCCTTAATTTTCCTTATCTTCCTTGAAATTCACATAACTTTTCATTTTGTATATCGTTGTATATGCTTACATGAGTTCAAAGCATGCAAAGACTCAAGATTAGATAGCAATTTCTCATAATCCAACTCAAGACAAACCCAATATAAAAGAATCAACCCTTTAATTAAACGAACCCAAGGATTCCATGTTCAAGCGTTTGAGTTGATTAACACTTACCTTGAACTAATTCTTCGAATCCTCTTTCAATTTCTTCAATCTCCAAGCTTTAGGTTGAAATTCCTCTTTTCTCTATCTTTTCTTCCGCATTTTAACCAATTGAAGAAATATTTAAAGTGTTTGAGTTGATTAACACTTACCTTGAGCTAATTCTTTGAATCCTCTTTTAATTTCTTCAATCTCCAAGCTTTAGGTTGAAATTCATCTTTTCTCTATCTTTTCTTCCTCTAGCTCTCTTCCAGGAGATATTTTTGTATTTGGTTAAGTCTAAATCTCCTATAAGACTCATGTCGGTATCTCTTGTCTACTAAGGATTAGCTTATTTGATTATGAGTTTTTCTTAAGTAAGAGTTTAGCCTAATTAAATCGAATTAATTCATTACGAATCAAATTTTCACAAAACTTCATATTATATCATAAAAATTATGCTAATCATAACTATAAAGTCGATTTTAGTTTATCGTGCCTCTAAGGCTTTCAATTTTTAGTCCAACGATCATAATTTCAATATATTTTCTAACTGGCTGGTAGACCGGGCGGTCGATCGACGAAGGAGAAAGTTGGCCGTTTTGCTTCGATTCGGTCCAACTTTGCTCTGGTTGTCCAATGGGAATTAAACACTTGACAAAAGTAGGCTTAGGGTTAGGAACAAAGCTCAAATTCCATATTTTTACTGAGGACAATTTCAGGAAACACATTCTTATTTTCATCATTGGGAGATCAAAAGAAAGTGCCCAAGTTTTAGGGCCGGTCACAATGAGGTGTCTCTAGTTTCCCATCTTTGACAGAGCTCGAAGTCATTTCATGATGTGAGTGAATGTCAAAGCCCAAAAACAACCCTTTGGACAAGGCCATAAGACTTAGGCAAACAAACAAGATGCAAATGCAGTTGGGTGAACCCGAAGGTTGACTACGTATCCCTTTGCAAGGAATCAAACCAACGTAGTTCAGGAACAAAATGCAAATCATAATGCAATTTGAAAATTGGACTTACACACTTCGCGGAGCCGTTTTTGTTTTCTTTTGAAAATTCATAATTTATTCAATGCCATGTAACAGGTAATATGCGAGGCAAGCCTCGTACAAATGATATAAAGCATAACAAGGGATACAATCCAAACACACTAACATGAGAGGAGAAAAGAGGGTTTTAATCAACAATCGATACACAAATCATACCTTAATACAAAATAGGGGATTGATTTCAACCGGGTAAAGGAGAAAAGGGTCTTAACCAACGTGTGAGACCTACATCATACCTCTATACAAAATAGGGGATAGGTTTCAATTGGGTAAAGGAGAAAAGAGTTGTAACCAACAAGCAAGACCTAGACCATACCTCGATAAGAAATAGGGAATGGACTTCAACCGGTAAAAGATAAAATGGTCTTAACCAATAACAAGACCTAAATCGTACCTTAATACGAAAGAAGGGATAGGTTTCAACTGGGTAAAGGGGAAAAAGGTCTTAACTAACATGCGTGACCTAGACCGTACCTTAATAAGAAATAGGGGATGGATTTCAACCGGGTAAAAGGGAAATATTGTATCCAAATGTTTGAATAATTGTAAGCAAGTGATGCAACAGTGTGGCAATTGTAACCATGTATGATAGGTATAATAGTTAGTGCAAGTGTGATAATGAATGCAAAACCATGAAGAGGCAATGTGAGACATGCAATATGCAATGTGATGATATGATGCAAAAACAGACAAATTTTTTTTTTCTATTTTTTTTTCACAATTCTCTCTCTCTCTCTCTCTCTGTGTGTATTTTTTTGATTTTTTTTTGGTTTTTTTGATTTTTTGATACATACCATATATATATATATATACAGATACAAATGATATACAAAATACGTGTTATATATATACATATACATACTGATACATACATATAGATACATACATACATACGGTATACATATACACATATACACATATACACATATACATACACAATACATATATCTCCCCTGTTCTTGTCTCTCTTTCCCTCATTCGTCTCCTTCGAATATCGCGTCTGGCACGCGATTTCAACAATTACGGCGCCTGACCGACAACAGCAAGACCGGCCTTGATTTTCAATGATTGCCTTGGCAATCCCTCTCCTTTAGATTTTTCTTCTCCTTCGTTTTCTCCCTCATCTTCTTAAGGACAATCTGTGAGGAAGAGGCAGAACAAAACCAACAACTGCAAAATCACTCTGCAACTCTCCCTTTTGGCATTACCCTCCTTTGTTATGGCCTCATCTTGTCGTACTCTTTCCCTCTTCCTAGACCATAATGACTTCCTGATAAAGATTACTGACACCAACCCCTCTAAGTGTCGACAAAGTGCCATTGCCCCTGCTCCTATTTTCAATTTTTCGGCACTATCAGTCGAGCAACTGATGCCAGCACAGTCTGACATCGAGGCCAACTCTTACACTTTGAAATCCTGTGTGGAGACTGTGACCGTGGTCTCCAATTTGTACCGCTAGCTATAGGGTAGGACAAGTGAAGTACATCAATTAAACGTACAACTCTCCCTACTCCAGCATATGTACAAGCATGCTCGAGAAGAGATTAGCAACTTAAAAAAACAAAACAAAGAGTTAGAACAACTGGCGAGCTCCGTGGTATAATTCGGAGCTCCTTCGTGCTCTTCATTTGACAATCGGCGAAAACTAATCTCTTTTGGAAGCTCTGCCAATGTTGAGGTAGAGTCTTCAAGGGCTTCCAAAGAGTGAAGATGTGGTGAGGCAATCATCAATGGAAGTGGATGGTGAAAGTAAGGCGTCAACCTATACCCTTTTGTTGCTGGAAACACAAGTCACCGAAAATCAAAAACCGAAAACATTGTTTTCATTCTCTGTTTTTTCTTTTCATTTTTGACATTTATTTTTTTTCCCTGTATTTTTGCTTGGGAGTGGACACTTATAGCTTCAACTCTCTTTTGTACAACTTTGATCGAGGTTTGATCCCAAACATTTAATAAAAAGAGTTTTCTTTTGCAAATCCGAATGGCATGAATGGCACTTGAGCATGAAAACCATTTTGTTTTGAATTTTGAAATTGAAAATGGTTGCATTTCAATGAGTTCTGAACTGAATATTGAGTCTATCGTGACCAAAACATAAAATATAACTCAAGGAAAGGAAAACAAAGCAAAAATCATCCCAAATGCTCCCTTGTACACTTCCCGAAATAAAATGGACACAAAACAAAACATCACCGATCGATAACCTGCCTGAAGGACATTGCCGGAGACAACTACTGTGCATATACAAGTTAAGGGAACGAGGACTGGAGAGTACGGGGAAAGGACAAAAAACTTGACTTGACAATGTCCCTAGTTCATCGCCTTGACTTTTTCTTTTGGTTTTTTACTAAAAAGATTTTGATCAACATGAGAGTTAGATTAGCATGCTTGTTCCACTCTCTATTTTGAAATCATGTAAGTCAATTTGTGAGCACGGAAATTTTTTCTCTTTTTGGTCTAAAGAGTGGTCTGGTTTTTGTAAACAATAATTTTTGAGAAAATTTGTCAACTTCATTACAAGTCCTCGTAATTTGTTTTCGCAAATGGCCACTACCCGATCAATATGAAATCAAGCCTTGAGATGCACAAACTCAAAATCAAACAACCCGAGCAGGATATACTGACCACCGAATCTGTCTTGCAACTGAACCCGTCATGAAAAAGAAATAGGACAACTAAATCGAATAGAGACGCGCCAATCAAACATAGATAGGACAATCGAGTCAAATAAAGATACACCAATCAAACATGTTCAAAATGAAGCAGCCTACGTATCCCAAAGATAGGAATCAGACTTTACGTAGTTCATGGCTAAGGTTCACTCAGGTATTAACACTCCCCTTTTGTGCTCTAACTTTTGCCAAAGCTGCATTTTCAGGTTTTCTACCTTGCAAGCTTTTTCTCATTTTTCTTTTTTAGTTTTTTTCATCATTTTTCATTTTTCCCTAACTTTTTCCTGGGTCACCCTTCTGAGTTTTCTGCCCAACAAGCCTCTCAAGGGTAGTACCTTTTAGCTTGTCCATGTTGATTGGTTGTAAGAACTCTAGGCCATCTAAATCCATAAGAATGGCTACTACACTTGACCAGATAGGCTTGATGATGTAAGAACCCATCTAATTGGGTGTGAATTTGCCTCTAGAGTCGTAGATAGGAGTTCGATTTTCCTTCAGCACTAAATCTTCTTCCCTCAAAATCTAGAATTTGATTTTCTTTTTCTGGTCTTCACTTCCTTAAGAAATGACCTCATTGCAATCACTAATCACATTCAATGTTCATGCCCTTAGTTCAAGGGCTGCTTCTATTTATGCTATGTAAGTCTCATAATCTAGTTGATTATTTGAACACTCTAAATCAAGGTTTGAAAGCTAAGGGGTCGGGCCTCAGGTAGAGAGGGATCCTATGTTGTACAATCTCAAGATTAATTCTCAGCATGTTGTAGACACCCCCTTTTTGACCACCCTTAAGACTTGGGCACATTATTCCAAACACCCGATGATAAAAGTTACATTGTGCAATCTTGAGTTCTCAGCGAAGAAATTTGGATTCAAGCTCTAATCCCAAACCTTGCACCCCATTTTGGCCAACTATTTTAGACCTTAAAACCCTTTTTTTCAATATATTTTTCTAAATGCTTCTACGATGTTCCAAGGCTCGCATTTTGATTAAAATATTTCACTTTTTGGTAAATCAAATAAAGACAAAGTGGAAATAAATGAAATAAAGGTGAACACTTTCAAAAATATTTAAAAACATCTTATATATAGGTTTGGAGTTGAAGGAAATAGGATGGGATGGAAGAAAACTAGTTTAGGAAGAAGTTGAGCATCAAACCGTTGAGAAAGAATAAGAATCTTGCACTAAATTAGACATATCTCTCTGACCACTCAGGATTTAGATGTAATACTACCACCATTGGAAAGTAGACTTCCTGGGCTTCAATTTAGACTAAAGAATCACCTAAAATCGAGTCTAGATGAAAGAGATATGCCCATTTGAAGTGGGGCTTGAAATGCAGATTTTTGGACCCAGGGCCTTGCCTTATTTAGACCCGGCTGGGTCTTAATGAAAACTTTTCTGTAGTTGCTTTTTAGGCCCGGTCGGGTCACAATGACAAAAAATAGGACAGTTAGCGAGAATTCGCTAGCTGTTGTTTTTTGAAGATATTTTCAACCAAATTGGCTCAAATTCTATAAATAGACCCCCTGCATTTAGATTTTAAGGTTAGAAGATTTTCCTAAAGGCTTTATGGGAGATTGAGAGCTAAAACCATCCACTTTGCTTTCTTTGGCCTTCAACCATTCTTGAACAATACATACACCATTAGAGCATGTTCTTGAAGCTTTTTGTTGAAGTTCCAAACCATATTTCATAAACTTGAGGGTGTTTGGAATCAAGTTTGATCAACAACCAATGCTTAGTCTCTTTAAGAGGTATAAGCTTGTCATCTTTTTCCTTGCTTTCATTTCAATCTTTTTCTTGTGTTTTCTTACTATTTTGGATCCATTCCAGGTGTTGGAACTTGGCGTTGAAGAGCTACCAAAGGTAGAGAGGCTTAACACCCTTTCTTGCACCTTATCCTATAGCTCATACCCTTTGTTTTTGCACTCTTTTCTTTGGTTTTTACACTGATTTTCAGAGTTTAAAAAGCCTGAAAAAATGGTTTAAAAGTCTCAAAAGTGGAGGGATTAGCCACCTCTCCTTGATTTTGTTTACTAGCTTTATATCTTTTGTCTATCTTTTTGTGCTCTTTAAATACACTTTTAGCCACTATTTTTGGGCTGTTTTGGGATTGTTTTGGGGCTGAAACATGTGATTTAAAATTGCCAAAAGTGGAGGGATTAACCATCCCTCCTTAGGCTTTGTTCCATAGCTTTTTCTCTACCCTTTTTACTTATTTTCTCTTGCCTTTAGCTACTATTTTTTTTAAACATTTTAGGGGCTGTTAAATTCATTTAAATACTTTATGCTTTGAATATCATACTTGTTGTGTTGTAAGTCCTCATGGCTTCGATTGTTTAGGCCTTAGACACCGAGTCATTTGAGTTGATAGCTTTATTTAGTTTTTATGCGAATAGTTTCATTTTAAATAATCGACTTTGCATAATCATTTCTACCACCTCCCATCTTTTCTTCCTTTTCTTTATTTCGTTTGAGAGTTATTTCAAACGATTGATAGTTGTTTGAGGCATGGGAAAGAGACATATGCTTAATGGCTTAATCTTGACGGAGGTTCATCGTCAAGGCATATGCTCTCTTTCATGCCAAGAATCACTTCTCGTTTGATATTCCTTCTCATTTAGTGGACTTAATCATCACTTTTGACAAATTGATTAAAGAATGGCAAAGACTAATAAAATTGGCTTAAAATCAATGAAACCAACATTAAAAAAAAATGTTTAGAATTGGTTGGATTCGGCCAAACGTTATGTTGAGTCCATCGCTTCGAGAATTGTCACTTATCAATCCATGATATTTTGACAAAACTTGAGGCATGTCTATCTCCCTCTTTGAGCCTCCATGATGAGAGGGAGAGGTGGTCGTATTCATTGCTTTTATTAATTGTTTTGTCCAAATTATGCTCGAAATCATCAAGCCATCAACTAGTGCCAATTGATGGTTTCAGACTCGAATTCACTCTTCTGTTGAGTTTCATGATAGAGGAGAGCAGAAGGGACAAACATGGCTTATAGTTGTTCTGTCTACATTGTTTTCACCTCAGAGCACAAAACATTTTTTGGCATAAAATTAGGGCACAGCTGGCACTTTTTTGACCCGGCCAGGTCTCATTGGGGGTCGATCGGCTTCTAATGTTTGGTAAGTAATGAATTTTGGCAGAAACAGAGAGAAAAAGATGAGGATGAAATAGAACGGTTTGGGCAAACAGAGCAGCTTCTAGGCACTGTGCATATGATCATTGTGTCTCACGGTTGCTTAGATTAAATTTCTTATTAGCTTTGTTGTAATTATTATTGTTGTAATCAATTATTGTTGTTGTAATTAATTATTGTTGTAGTTATTATTATTATTTATTTGTAATTGTAAAACTAGTTAACTTAGACTGCTAGTTTATTACCCATTCTAATATCCTTGTTGTAATAACTTAGCTAGTTTTAAATTCATTTATTCGAATTTGTAATAGTTAGCTATTAATTAGGACATTTGGTCACTCATTCGGATCCTCCTGCGCGAGGGAAAAAATATGTAATAAGCATGTATGTCTTCCAACCCCCATTTCTTTCTCCCTTTTATTTACCCGTTTATAATGCTAGCATCATATTTACTTAGCATTTTCCATGACTTGCATCCATTCATCTTACACACATAAGGGTTCGGCTCATCATTCTAACCAATGTCAATCTCAAATTCTTTGCTTGAATACGTGCTTTATCGCATGCCTTGAATTGAATCACATGCCATGTTAGTAGCCGAGCTTATTATTTGCATAATGTGTGTGCTGTATTTGTCATATTGCATTGTTTAGAAGCATGCATTTTTTCTAATTATTTCGCTTTATTTGGCTTGCCTTGGAGTACTAGGTGAGCATTTATTGCTTTAGCATATTGTATTGCATGTTAGCGTTGCCATATCGAGCATATTCCATGAGGCTAAGTGCTTAACTGTGTAGACACCCCATTTTTTACCATCCTCAAGACTTGGACGTCATCGTTTGAACACCCAATGATTTCACATGCTCGTGTTCGTTTTGAGTCCCTAAAGGTCTCAGCTAAGCACCTTGCCTTGGGGCCTCTTAACTTGTCTATTTTGTGCTTGGTTGTGGACCAAGAGGTTGTTGGTTTGAATCTGGAGGAGATGGTGGCTTTTCGGCCATCCCTAATGTCCATCGGACATGGCTTGTGCCTGTCGGCCATCAGTGGTGGCCGGTCGGCCACTTATGATGGCCGATGGCCATTTTTCTCCTTTTTCAGATATTTATTTGCCAGCTGTGCCAGCTGTTGATCACTGATACTCATCTCCATACACGTGTATGGAAGGAAGAAGGCAAGCTTTTGGCTTGTTTTTCTATATAATGGGGGGTCTCTCCCCTATTTAAGGGGTTACAAAAATTTGTGAGCAAATTTCCTCTCTCTTTCTCTAGAATCCTCTCTCTTCCTATTTTGTGCTTGAAAGTGAGAATTCTCTACACATTTGCACTAAGACCCTTGACCAAACACCTTCACCTTGAAGCTGAGGTTCTTGGAGGCCTTGTTTGAGTTCATAAGGCTGGTTTTAGCTCAGAACTATTGTTATTTGTTGCTGTGCTTCAAAGGTATAATACTTTACCTTGTAAGCTTTGTTCTAGTTGCTTGCTTTGCCATCTTTTTACACTATTTTTGGCCTAGTTTTCAACTACAAAAAACTCTTATTTTTAGGCCTTAACATGTTGGTTTGAGCTTATTTTGTGTTAGGGGATTATCTCTCCCTTTTATTCCTTAGCTTGTGAGCTTCTTGCATCATCTTTTAACATGCTAAAGTCAAACTTTTTGGCCCTTTAAACCACTGAATTCCAAGGGAATTTTAGTGGTAAAAACTTGGTTTTGAGGTCCAAAATAGGAGGGGGTGGCCTCCCCTCCTTGTGTCTTGTTTGCAAGTGTAGATAGCCCAACATGTGAGCATGTTTTTCTACCTTTTTTGTGACTTGATCTCAGCATATTTTAGGCTCTAATTTGGCATGATATAACTCTATTTTGAGCTATCTTGGTCATATGAGCCTTGTATTGCATAGCTATAGTGCAAGTGCCTTCACTAGCTTAGTGATTTAAGGCCTCCAACATGTTTTGCTTGAAAGGATTGCATGTTGTAGCATCATTTAGCATGTGATTTCAGTGTGTATAGCTTTTTCACACTCTCACTTATTTCACTCTTTCACTGCTTTTGAGAGTTGTGCCTTGAGCTTTATTTGTAGCCTAACATGTGAGCATGTTTTTCTTGCCTTCTATGCTTCAATCTCAGCATGTTTTAGCCACTGTTTTGGCATGTCTTAGCTCTGTTTTGAGTTGGTTTGATCATTTGAGCTTGATATTGCAAGCCTCTAGTGTAGTGCTCTTCACTAGTTTGGTGTTTTTGGCTTTTGAACATGTTGTGCATGTGTTGCTTGCATGTTGTAGCACTATTTTTCATGCCATTTCAGCACTGAAAATTCTGTAACCTTCCTCTATTCTTCACTTTTCAATTTGTTTTGAAAGTAGTCTTGAGCCCCTTGTTGGCTTGAGTGTAAACTTGAGGCTCTCATGCCTAATAGTTTTAACCTTCTCTTGAGGGTTCCTCCTAACCAACAGCATGAGGCCTCTTTCATGCTCAAGGCACTTGTGGCTTAGGCCATCTTTCTAATTAGAGGACTTTCACATTGGGCTTAATCGGTTAAAGGATTAATCAATAATGTAAAATGTGTAAACAAAATGAGCAAGGTAAAACATGAACAAGATAAGCATTTGTGTTGCATTGCATGTGTTTGAATCAGACGTTAATCCAAACACAAGAAATGCGGGACGTTTCATACTCAAAGTGATGAAACGTGTCACATTTCTTGGTCGCCATCACCCTTGATCATGCATGATAAGGTGGTGGTCCTTTGAGTCTTATTTGTGCATTCATTGACTTTGTACAAGCTTGGTTCTTTGGCCATCATGCATTGAAAATGCTTGATTGATGGCTTGAGAGCCAAGGATTACACTCCTTTGAGCTTGAGAAATGATAAGGAGGGTAATGGTACATATATTGTTTGAGAATACACTGATTTGCCTCTGTTTGCTCTCCATTGTAGCAAATGGGAGAATTCCAGGAAAAGAGTGGCCGACCGGCCACCAGTTGTGGCCGACAGCCACAAACTGTGGCCGGCCGGTCAGTAGTAGTGGCCGACAGCCACCTATGGTAGCCAACCGGCCATCAGTGGAAAAGTTGTTCAAAGTGTTCCTGAGGTGGAGCAGAAGCAGTCTGGAAATTGGTGTAATGTTCAAAGATCAAAGCAAAGTGCAAACAAAGGCATCCAAAGGCAAGGCAGTCGATTTTTGGAACAAAGCCAACCGAGCATGCATGCGTCCCTTGCCCTCGAGGCCATTTAATTGTTTCAATTTGTTACCGTAGCTAATCATTTAATTCAAGTGTTACAATATTTTAATTAGCTTAGTATAGCTAGTAATTCAATTGTGTTGAAATAATTAATTACCTAGAATAGTTAATTAGTTGTTTTGTAATAATTAGCTTAGCTTAGTGTAGCTTAGCTTATTCATTCGGACCCTCCTTCGCGAGGGCACTATGTTATAATAAGGGTGCGTGTGTGTGTGCATGTCTTCCAACCACACTTCTTTCTCCCTTTTACTTAACCGCTTTCGATGGTTAGTTTAGGGTCATTTTTAATTAGCATACCTTATGGTTGCATGTTTGCATCATTCATTTGTCTTGCATGCACCGGGCTCGGCGTATCATTCAAACTGCATCGTATTTCAATACTTCTTTGAATATGTATAGCAAATTGTTGTATTCATATGCCATCTTAGATTGCTGAGCCTATTAGTTGCATTATTGCATGTGGTGCATTAGGCATTTTAACATAGTTAGGATCATGCATTGTTTCTAACTAGCTTTTGTTTTGGCTCGGAGTACTCTGTAAGTTTTACGTTTTGTCATACTTGCATGAGTGTGAGTGTTGCCATGATAGCATGCTTGCCATGAGTCTATTTGCTTATATGATTAACTGCATGAATACCTATGGGTGAAGGCTTGGTTGCTTGAATTGGAACAATTCGATAATTGTGAGTTTTAAGCCCACTTTGCGAAGTGGCAAAATCATATTTTAAGCCCACCCGAGGGTGGCAAATCCGCATTTTAGCCCACTTGAGAGTGGCATCTTCAAATCATTTTCGAAAACAAACATGAGTTGTTTTGTTTCAATTCTCACGACTTAGTCTATACTCGCTCGTGTGTGCGTCACATAGTAAAGTTAGATTAATAACCGGATAAGAAGACATGAGATTTATAAAACAATATATCATGCTAGTAGAGGCCGATCCTTTGATCGGGCGAGCAGGGGTGCTCATTTCATGACCTTCCTCTCTCGTATCCCTGTTCCCGAGCCAAGGCAACTTTGATGATGACGGACACGTAGCCTTTGGCACGAGTCAGGGTTTCTTAAATTTCCCAAAATAACATATTTAGGTGGCGACTCTGTAATCTGGCAAACCAGTCCAGTTTTGGCATTATTTGATTTAAAATCAATTTTCCAAACGATTTACTGAATTTGGACTATTTGGTGTTCATCAGTCTCACATTGCACTTTGTGAGATTAGATTCAGAACCATGATAGGAGTCCGAACTGTAGGAGACCAATTCGCGCCTCTCTAAAAGGGGGGCGCACGAAGAAAGTCGAATCTACAGTTTCTGGCGACTCTGCTAGGGATTTAGAAAACTTGACTCGAACTCATGATATGTTGCTTTATCTACATTTATGTGTTTCTTTGCATTGCATTTGCATAGGTGCGCCTAAGTCATAGTGTTTGCCATCTGCTATTCTTGAAAGTTTGCTGGAGGCTTGCTTGGAAAAGCGTGCCATAAGGCAGATCGGTTACGGGCTCTACCACGATGGGAACACAAACCTTGGATCTGGACTACCGCTGTGCCGTTTGATCCTCCTTTCACTTCTCGGTGTTAGGAGCGAGATGTATATTAGTTGGTCTTGCTAAGGCACCCCTTTTGACCAACTGACCTAGTTGCATATTGGAATCCTTAGAGACTGTTCCAAACTAGGACATGTTGCTCACCCGAATGCAGGATTGTGTGAAACCGCATGCGTGCGTAGTAAACCCCTAGTTCTTGACGAAACTAGGACAGGGAAACCCTACCCCACCATAGGGGTGTTTTGGCTCTCACTTGCTTGATATGTGCTGTTAGGGTGTGTCTCTACAGGAATGTATGTGTCAGTTGAAAGTCTGGGTATCAATTTGAGGGTATCAGTTTTGAGGCAGAAATTTAGGGGGCAGAAATCTGTGTTTGAGTACAGATTGTCCAGCTTATGATTTCAACTGTGTGTTGTCTCTATCTAAGCTGAGGTGCTATGTGTTTGCTGATTTGTTGTTTCCTTTCTGCTTTAGTTTTCTTTTTGCAAGGTAGTATTTCACAATTTCTTTCGACGAGGCAGATACCCCCTGAGCACTCTGGACCAGAGTCAGGAGGATTTACAGATCAGAGGATCTTATTGGAGGACAACCAGTGTTCGCTTCACTACCCTTGGTTACGAGACGGAGAACAGTCAGGCATAGATCACCGGTTCAACAGTCACCAATTCAGTGGTCACTATATGTTTCACCTGTTCGTAGTCAGGCCCAGTCTTATGCTTCCACCCCAGAAGAGAGTATACAGCAGTTCTGATAGATCAGCACCCCTCAGTCAGTATAGAGGATATGATCTGTCAACTTCAACAAACTATCGAGGCCATGCAGCGGGACGCTGCTCGCTAAGCAGAAGTTACCTCTCGTCAAACAAAGGTTATAGCCCAGCAGCTTGAAGTGATTACTAGGCTTCAACAGCAATAGCAACAACAACCATAACAAGCAGAAACTTCTGCTTCGTACCCACCCTCAGTTAAGGTTTTGATACCCGGGGATACTACTAATGTCTAGGAGAACACGGACATTCCAGCAGGGCCAGTCCCACCTCAGACTTCCAAAGCACCGGCCTACCCAACCGACGTGTCGTTTGAGTTTGTGGTCAATCCTACCGCCTTAAAAGTGAGCAAGCTTGTGAAGCTTTTCAAACGAGCTCAGGGAGTCAACTCGTTCCCAGATATAAAGGACGGCTACACAGATTCGGTGGTGACATTGCCAGACAGATTTAAAATGCCTTATATAGACCGCTTCGACAGTTCGGGTGATCCCATAGTTCATTTGAGGCTATTTTCAGATATTCTGCGGTCAATGGGCCTGACTAGACTGCAAAAGCTATCCCTCTTTGATCGACCCGTCAGTCATGTATATATATCGTGGTATGCTAAACCGAGGATTCGAAAAAAACTACTGCTCTATTATGCTAAAGCGGAGGATATGAAAAGGAATTTGCTGGAAGAGATGGCCGAGGCCTTCATTGCCCAATATTCTTATAATACTCAAATCGAGGTCACAACTTGTGATCTCGAGGCAACTCAACAAGAGCCGAAGGACGGCTTCTCCAACTTCGTCACTCGGTGGAGGGCCAAGGCCTCCATCATGACCACCAGGCTAGCAGAAAAAGACCAGATAAGAATGGTTGTTCGTAATCTACAGCCGAAGCTGCTGCAGAAGATGATTGTCTTACCCCTACCTACCTTTACTGATCTTCATGAGATAGGGGTGCAGACAGAGGATGTGATGAAACAGGGTCTGATTGACCATGAAAAGGAGCAACCCAAGAGGCTTTTACACGCAATTCAAATGCGGCTACGAATAGCAACGCAACTACAAGGACCTCTGACGTTGGTATGGTCACCACCACACCGAAAACAGCCACACCCTTTACCGACACATCTGGAGCCACCCCGAGGCCAGAGGGTTTTCACCCCACTCTACATGTCTCTGTCTGCGGCCTTGAGGGTCCTGATTAGAAAAGGGCTTCTGAAGCCCCTAGAACCACGCCCATTGCCTAATCCTCTCCCTCCAACACACAACTCGGCCAAGTATTGCGCCTTCCACTAGCACCATGGTCATGATACCGACCTATGCTTTAGACTCCGTCATGAGATTCAAGATCTCATTGACAACAAACTGATAGCGCCTCCTGAGAAGCCTAATGTCACTATAAATCCTCTCCCACCGCATAACCAATCCTCACCACCTAGGAAAGTAAACCTTATCCAAACAATGGCCATCCCATACAACCCCAGCATATACATCACTTCCTCCCACCTGCCCAAGCCGGCGTTGCTCATCCCAGAAAGCACAGACTTGTGCATGATGAGTACGTCCATATCTCAACTCGAACCCATGCTGGTGGATGTGATAGAAGAAGGCGTGCTTGAGGGCACCGTGAGCTTAATTGAGGAAGCATACAACCATTGCCGCTTTATTGCGCCAACTGATCAGACCAAGTCGATGGTAGAATTATCGAAGGGGATGGAGGTTAATGCAGTCCGAGAGGACTGGCCAAGCCAGGGGCTGGATGATTTAGCTGAGCTTGAGGAGGACATCAGTAATTTGCAGTTCTTTGATGAACATGATCTGGGGAATGTACAGATCGGCTGGTTTGATGTGAATGGATCAACGGATAATACAGGGTGGCTTAGTGATGAGCCGAATGTTGATGAGGGGTCACAACCAAAGCAGAACGGTCGACAGCAAATGGAAGTTACCAGAGAGCACTTGTACAAAGAATTTTGCTCAAGAATTGGGTACTTTGTGTACAGCTGATACAAAACAGGAGGCTGCACTAAAGCAGTTCGAGCAGGAAATAACTGAGACTGACCAGAAGGCCAGAAAAGCCAAAGGCCCTACAGGGACTGAATGCGTTGTGAACACGGGAACAATTACAGCGGAACCAGACAGCTGTTTGTCGGTTGCCGAACGAATGTGGTGGGAAGACAATGATTTGCATCTTGCCCATAATGATGAGGACTGGGGACAGAATCTGCCGGATGATACGTGGTATACCGAAGAAGTCGATCACATGGCTCGGAGTGGACGGTATTTTAAGCCCCCACACCTGGACGAGCCAGAGGCATCAGGGAAAGACAAGGAAGCAGAGAAACAAAAAGATAGACTGTTAGAGGAAGAAGATTTACTGAAGCAGTTGAAAAAGATTCAAGCAGACATCTCCATATGGGGATTGCTCATGGCCTCACGGGTGCATAGACAAGCCGTTCTATCAGCAATGGATAAGGCTAAGCTCTCTATTGACACAACCCCCAAGCAATTAGTGGGACTGGTTTTCCCGGGTGGCGCTTCACCAACTTTCACCTTTACCGAAAAAGAATTGCCGCCTGAGGGCTCTAAGCACAACAAGCCACTGTATATCTCTGTGGAATATAAAGAGAACTGGATACCAGTTGTCTTGGTTGATACGGGATCTGCAATTAATGTGTGTCTGTCATGTACGGCCTATGCTATCAGTTTGAAGTCGGTAGATTTCGCACCAACAACCCTAGTGATTCGAGTTTATGACAATACCAGTCGAGAAGTGATGGGGACAGTGCGGATCAGAACTCAGGTTGGCCCGGTACAACAGGACATCGAGTTTCATGTTCTAGATGTTCCAGCCACCTTTAATTTACTCCTTGGACGGCCGTGGCTACACCAAGTAAAGAGCAGCCTCTTCCACTCTGCATCAGATGCTAAAGTACCCCCATGGAAAGGGGGTAGCAATTTTTTTTGAGAACTCTTCCATACATCTGCCGCTGGAGATTACTGCACCGGTCTTGGAAATTGCACACAATGAGGAGGATGTCTTTTTGTCTGGATTCACCTTGGCTGAGGCTCGGGTAGTACAAGATATTCTGGTTGTTAATGAGGGCTTATATGTCAGTGCACAATCCGTCTACCTCATGAATAAGCTTCGACATGTACCCGGAATGGGATTGGAAAGGAGTGGCCAAAACGGCGTTGTTGCGTTGGCCGAAGTGCCACACAACCCTCATACCTTTGGTCTAGGTTACACACCTACCAAAGAGGATTGGGTAAGAAAGGGAAAGGAAATGGCAGGAAATGCCAAGGCTAAACAAGCTGGAAAGCACTATGAGTTGGTGGGTAGACCTATCCAAGGAACCCTGAACAGCCGCTTTGTCCGAGAAGGGAAAGATTTCCCATTTTGTGGCTTTCCTAAGCCATGGCTGAATTTTGAGAAGCGGCATTTTCCCAGCTTTGAGATCTTTTTCGGCCTACAGTTGCAAAGAAATGACGTTGCGGAAGAGCAGATTGGCCTACCAGCTGAGGCTGAACAGTGCAAAGAGGATGAGTTCGATGGCACAGAACTTGAGATGGGAGTAGCGCTGGCTTGTCTCCTCTCGAGTCCTCATATCACACCAGAGAGCTTGGGGGTGACTTCTCTGTTTCCATGATTGGAGATCAAACGGCTGTGGGCCCTTCTTTTGGCATTCTGGATGCATCTATCACACCCTCTCCCATTTGGCAGTTCGAGGAGGGCTTTTTGTCCAGCAGTTCTAAGTCAGGTAGTGAACCGGAATCTGATTCCACAGAGTCTATGGAGTCGAAATCAGATTCTAGTTATTCTGAGTTTGAGTCCGATATTCCTAGGGTTGATAACCCAGATGCCATTATTTTGCCCAGGTCATCTTTTTCCTTTTCTTTTGAGTCGGTTATAACCGAGGAATTGGACGAACTGGAAGTTGTGAATGAGAATGGTACCACTGATGTTTCCGAGTACTTTTCTGTGCCACTCGTTTATTGCATTAATCAGGACTTTCAAAACCTTGATAAAAATGACGAGGAAGAAATTCCTCCGATTTTGAAACATTTGATTGATCGAGAGGAGGAGAGGTTTGTAAAACCTTTGGTTGATGAAATCACTTAAATTAATGTTGGTACTGAGAAGGATCCGCGTCTGGTCCAGATCGGGTCCACGTTGTCTTCGGAGGAACGCGAGCACTTAGTTGCTTTATTAAAAAAATTCAAAAATGTTTTCGCGTGATCCTACGAAGACATGCCTGGAATCGATCCTGAGATTGTACAGCATTGGATCCCTTTTGACCCTGAGGCCCGACCCATCAAGTGGAAGCTTCGGAGAATATGCCCGGACTGGGCTCTAAAAATCAAGGAAGAGATCACCAAGCAGATAGATGTAGGGTTCCTGTTAGTATCTGAGTATCCTACTTGGTTGGCCAACATTGTTCCGGTGCCGAAGAAAAATGGCAAAATTCGGGAGTGTGTTGATTTCAGGGATCTAAACAAAGCCAGTCTGAAGGACGACTTTCCTCTACCGCACATCGACGAATTAGTGGACTTTACTACAGGGCATGCGTTGCTCTCCTTTATGGATGGGTTTTTCGGGTACAACCAGATCTTAATGGCACCTAAAGATAGGGAGAAGACTGCCTTCACCACGCCATGGGGAATCTACTGCTACAAAGTGATGCCGTTTGGTTTGAAAAATGCTGGGGCTACTTATCAACGGGCTGCGACCATGATTCTACATGATATGATCTACAAAGAGGTTGAGGTGTATGTGGATGGCATGATTGTCAAGTCCAAGGAAAGAGAGGGCCACTACACCGCCTTGAAGAAATTTTTCCAACGGATCAGAGAGTATCGGTTGCGACTGAATCCTCAAAAATGTACTTTTGGTGTCACAGCAGGGAAAATACTGGGGTTCTTGATTACACAAAGGGGCAATGAGGTCGATCCTTCCAAGATTAATGCCATCTTAGAAATGCACTACCAAGGACCGAAAAGGAGGTGTGAGGCTTTCTGGGTAAAGTGCAATTCATAAGACGGTTTATTGCAAAACTAACCTTGACTTGTGAACCACTATTTGGTCTCCTGAAGAAAGGAAAGAAATTCCAATAGGATGACCGATGCCAAGTTGCTTTTGAGCAGATCAAGCAGTATCTACAGAACCCACCCGTGTTGTCACCGCCAGAGCCGGGGAAACCGTTGATTTTGTATCTGTCAGTCACCGACACGACAATGGGCTACATGCTTGCGCAGGAATATGCGGATAAAGTGGAGATGGCCATCTATTACCTGAGCAAGAAGATACTAAAATATGAGACCCGTTACACTCCACTGGAGAAGACTTGCTTAGCCTTGGTATGGGCTACCAGGAAGTTGAGGCACTACCTGTTAGCTCACTCTGTAATATTGGTTTCGAGATTGGATCCCATCAAATATATCTTCGAGAAACCAGCACTTATGGGTAGGCTAGCCTATTGGTTGCTTCTTCTTTCCGAATTTGATTTGAAGTACATGACTTGCAAGTCTGTGACAGGGAGAGCGGTAGCGGAGTTCCTAGCCGATCACCCAGTGGAGGGAGACGAAGCAGTAGAGTATTTGTTCCCAGATGAGGACATTCTACAGGTCGAAGAAGAGATTTGGACTATGTGCTTTGACGGAGCATCTAACCAGTACAGGTATAGGATAGGGGTATTGTTGATAGCACCCGACAATTCCCACATACCCTTGGCTTTCAAACTCCGGTTTAAAGTATCAAACAACGAAGCAGAGTACGAGGCATATATCGCTGGCTTGGAAGCCGCCTTGGAACTAGGGGCAAAATGGTTGGACATCATTGGGGACTCGAACCTGGTTGTGTCTCAAGCGAAAGGAGACTGGAAGGTTAAGGAAGAAAGGATGAAAATCTATCACCAAACCCTGGATGTTCTGATTCCTAGGTTTGAGAAGCTAACCTTCACACATCTGTTAAGAGAGAGCAACAAGTTCGCTGACGCTTTATCAACTCTATCTTCCATGATAGACATCTTTTTGGGAGTCCGGATGCGTCTGATCATTATTGAACAGAGGTATGTGCCGGTTTATGAGTTAATCTCCGCAATAGATGAAGTACAAGATCAGAACCCCTAGTACTATGACATCTGGAACTTCTTAGAAAATGAGACTTATCCACAAGGGGCAAATGCCAAAGATAAAAGGGCAATATGAAGAATGGCTGCTCAGTTTATCATCTGAGGGGGTAAATTGTACAAACGGGGCCATCTGGGAATGCATAAGCTGTGTGTTGATTAAGGCAAGTCGAAGTGCCTAATGGAGGCCATCCACGGAGGACAGTGCAGAGCGCACATTAGCAGAGTGATGCTAGCTCAGAAAATTCTCAGACAGGGTTACTACTGGTCAACCATGGAGGAGGATTGTATTGGTTTTGTTCGACGATGCCACAAATGTCAGATCTATGCAAATCGTATGAATATCCCGCCGTCAAAGTTGTACAACATGACTTCACCGTGACCGTTTTCAGTCTGGAAAATTGATCTTATTGGGGCAGTTACTCCGAAGGGGTTAAACGGGCATGAGTATATCCCGGTGGCGATAGATTACTTTTCAAAGTGGGTCGAGGCCCAATCCTACACAGTGCTGAAAGCGTCGCATGTAGCCAAGTTCATCAGGAATAATATCATTTGTCGTTATGGGGTCCCGAATGAGATCATCTTGGACAATGGTTCCCACTTCAAGAAGGAAGTGATCGACTTGTTGGAGAAATACAATGTAGCTTTTTATAAGTCATCCACATATCGACCGCAAACCAACAGAGCTGTTGAGGCCGCCAACAAGAACATCAAGCACATTCTATAGAAGATAGTGGAAACCTATAGGGACTGGCCATATAAGCTGTCATTGCTCTTTGGGGCTACAGAACATCAATTCAAACTTCTACTAGGGCAACTCCGTATTCTCTGGTTTATGGGATGGAGGCTGTTTTGCCGATTGAAGTTGAAGTTCCATCGCTGCAGGTTATGGCTGAGTGCCAGATAGCAGAAGCAGATTGGCAGCAGAGGAGGTTTGAGGAACTTATGTTGTTCGACGAGAGAAGGCTGAAAGCACTGTACCACGTCCAAGTTTATCAACGCAGAATTGCTAGGGCTTTCAACAAGAAGGTTAAGTCCAGGAATCTGAAAGAAAGGGATTTGGTGTTCAAAGACAACCGAGCTCCCATCCATGACCCTAGGGGCAAGTTTAGACCTAATTGGACTGGTCCTTACATCATCAAATCAATTTGGTCGGGTGGAGCTGTCATTCTTATGGACCTAGATGGCCTCGAATTCTCCCAACCAATCAATATGGACAAGTTGAAGAAATACTACCCTTGAGAGGCTCGCTAGGCTGAAAACCCGAAAGGGTGACCTAGGCAAAAGTTAGACCACAAAAAATTGGAAATAAGAAAAACTGAGCTCGCAAGGTTGAAAACTCAGAAAGGGCGGCTTTGGAAAAAGTTAGAGCGCAAAAGGAGAGTGTTAACACCCGAGTGAACCCGCACCGAACTACGTAAGGCTCGATTCCCGTCTTTGGGATATGTAGGCAACTTCATTATGAAGTCCAACCATAAACATTTCCAAATCAACTGTGTCCATGTGATTGTTTTAGTCATCTTTGTCTTTTCTGCCTCCAAGAGTTCGGTTGTGATCTTTGCTATCAGAGCTGGTTACAGTACAATGCTATTCAAACAAGGGGTAACTTTCTAGTTATTGGATTTGCAGTTGTACATCTCAAGGATTGATTCCGAGTGTGTCTAGTTGTGATCCTTATCGAAAATAGTTTTGAAAAGTTTTAATAAAAGTTTATCGTGTTCAAATTAATTTTTTTACAACTTAGACCATTTTTGGACCAAAAGGAAAATTTTTAGTACCCACAACCTTCAATTTCATTGATTTCAATACAGAGTTCTCCGACTCTTGATACAAATTGAAGTTGCTTTTTATTACATTCAAAAAGAAAACTTGAAAGTACAGATTAAAGCAATAAACTTGGGGCATCGATAAGTCAGGTGTTCCTGCGTCCCCTCCCAGAGCTTGTGGAAGCTTTAGTTGCCAAAGTAGGCCCAATTTGTGCCTCATCTTCAAGCCAAGATATGCATTCAGCAGAAAGGGTGCAACTGAAATTGCGAGCGGGGGCCAGAAGCTCTCTTGTCCTCCACACAGTGGAATACCGAGCTAGCTGTGAGCCTCGGATCGGAAATGAAGCTGGGTACTTGTAGACACAACATTTTTTACCGTCCTCAAGACTTGGGTGTGCTTGTAGGTACATCCGGCGACCAGTTTGATTTCTCGCTGAGCGCTCGACTTCCACGACGGAATGCTCCAGGTTTGATACTTCCAGACCCTATTTCCATTCTGTCTCATTTTTGGACCATGCTTTGGTCTCTCTATAGTGCTTGTTTTGGTACACTGCCGGCCATCAATTTATTCCTGCCGGCCATTGATGAGGCATGTCGGCCATTAATGAGGCACTGCCGGCCACCACTGATGGCCAACCGGCCACCATTATTTCAACAGATATTGTTTTGATATTTTTAAGCCAGCTGTTTGCAGGATAGACCATCTGCGCCCACGTAGATGGCTGGATTTGTTTGAGGGCTCCTTGTATTTCCTATATATAGAGACCTTCCTTTTGCATGCAAAGGGTTACAAGAATTGAGCTGAGCTAAATCTCTCTCTCTCTCCTCTCTCTCTCTATTTTAGGCTTGGAAGTGGTCTTTCTCTACAAGTTTGCACTAACACTCTTAGCCAAACACTCTCATATTGGAGCTGAGGTCTCTTAAGGCTTGGTTTGAAGGCTCAAAGTTGGTTTTAGCTCAAGAAAGTTATTGTTTTAAAGTTGTGCGTCAAGGGTGAGAATCTACCTCTTTAAGCTTTGTTTTTCTACATTGGTTTGGCCACCCTTGCATGCTATTTTTGGCCTATATTCCAACTACAAAAATCTCTATTTTTAAGTGTTAAAAGTGATTGTTTGAGGCCCTACGGGAGTTAAGGGTGTTTCACCACCTTGTGTGCCTTATTTGCTTAAGCCTTGTGCCATCTCTTAAGGCTTTTGAGGCACCCTTTGTTTGGCCTTTCTACCACTAAAACTCAGAGAAATTTCAATGGTAGAAATAATGTTTTGAGGTCCAAAGTAGGAGGGGGTGGCCTCCCCTCTTTGCTTCTTGGTTGCCTGTCTTGTTAGCCTACTTGTTGAGCATGTTTTCCTACCATCACTTGACTTGATCTCAGCCTCTTTTTGACCTTATTTTAGCATGTTGTAACTTTGTTTTGGCCTGGTTGAGTCACCTCATGCATGCTTCTTACACTTGTAGTGTGAGCTTGCTAATTAGCCTTGTATGCTTGATGCTTTAGCCCATCATTATAGCTTATTTTGGCCACACTCCAGCATGGTTTTACCCATGTTTTAGCATGCTACAACTGTGTTTTGAGTGGTTTGGATCATATGATGATTGCTTTGTATAGCTATAGTGTAAATGGCCTTGGCTAGTTTTGAGTTTCAAAGTCTTTAACAAGGTAAGCTTGAGGTGTTTGCATGTTTTAGCATTATTTCACACATGATTTTAGTGCTTGTAGCTTAGTCACACTTTCACATTTTTCACTCTTTCAATGTGTTTGAGAGTTGAGTTTTGTGCTTTGCTTGCGAGCCATCATTTAAGCATGCTTTTTCTTGCTTTTCATGCTGACATTTCAGCTCATTTTGGCCACTATTTTGGCATGCTTGGGGTCTATTTAGGGCTGGTTTAGTCCTTTCAGCATTGTATTGCATGGTGCTAGTGTTGTGTCCTTCACTAGTTTTTGATGCTTAAGTCTCTTAGCATGTTGTGCATGCGTTGTTTGCATGTTAGAGTCTTGTGTTTCATGCCATATCATGCATTGCATGGCTACCACCTCCCTCATTTCTTCATTCTTCAATTTGCTTTGACGGTTGTTTGGCCTTAAGGTAATGTTTAAACATGAGGTAGGGTTGGTGCTCAAACGGCTTTAACCCTCTTTTGAGAGTTTCTCCTAGTCAAAGGCATCATCCCTCTCATGCCTTAAACTCCCATTTTGGTTGAACCCTTATCATTAGAGGACTTTCACATTTTGACAAATCAATTAAGGAATGGTTGGTAATGTTAAAATGTGTAAACAAAATCAATCAAGTAAAACATGCCAAGATTAGCATGTTGTTTGCATTGCATCGTGTTCAACCGGATGTTATGTTGAACACAAGGTGAATCGGTCCATTTCATACTCAAAGTGATGAAAATGAGTCAATTCCCTTTGTCTCCATTGCCTTTGATCTTCCATAATAAGGTAGTGGCCTTGGAGTCATGTTTGTCTTGCATTTATTGAAATGTGTACAACTTGAATCTTTGGCCATCATGCATTGAGATGCTTGATTGATGGTTTTGGATCTAATAGTGCCTCTCCCTTGATGTTTTGAAATGATAAGGAGTGGCACAGTACATACATGCCCTAGGGAGACCATCCATTTCCTCTGTTTTGTGCTCTATTGCAGTTTGGTGTCACAGCACACCAGTGGCCAGCAGTGCCACACTGATGGCCGACACCCTTGCACTGTTGGCCGGCAGATGGCTGGCAGCAACTCCTTATAGCCGGCAGGCCACTGGTGCACTCCCCAGCATTGTTTTGGTAAGGTTTAGCAGCAAGCTCTTAAAGACACCCTACAAACAGAGCCTCTAAAGAGCAAACCGGGAGGCTTTTCGGGGTGAGAAACGGAATGCGTGCATGCATGTTCAACTTCTTAGAGCAGAGCTGAGGCAGTACAAGTTTAGGGCTTTACTTGTTAGTTAGCTTGTTTTTGTAATTTAATTAATTAGTGTGCTAATTAGTTAAAGTGTTGTAATAATTAAGTAGCTTGGTTTAGCTGTTTGTTTATTGGTTTGTAATAATTAGTCTAACTAGATTAATTAGATTAGTTAGCTAAGCTTAACTTATTCGGACCCTCCTGCTAGAAAGCGCATTGTTGTAATAAGGGTGCGTGTGTGTGCGCATGTCTTCCAACCCAACTTCTTTCTCCCTTTTACTTATCAGCTTTTGATGGTTAGTTTAGGGCATATCTCAATTAGCATACCTTATGCTTTGCATGTTTGCATCATTCATTTGTATTACATGCACCGAGCTCGGCGCATCATTCAAACTGCATCGTATTTCAATATCTATTTGAATACATGTTATCAAGTGTTGCATTCATATGCCATTTTAGATAGCCGAGCCTATTAATTGGATTTTGCATGTGTTGCATTAGGCATCTTGTATAGTTAGGATCATGCATTGTTTTCTAACTAGCTTTCTGTTTTGGCTCAGAGTACACTGTAAGTGTTTACGCTTTAGCATACTTCCATGAGTGTGAGTGTTGCCATGATAGCATGCTTTCTATGAGGCTACTTGCTTAAGTGATTAACTGTTTGAATGTCTGTGGATAAAGGCTCGATTACTTGAATTGGAACAATTCGACGATTGTGAGTTTTAAGCCCACTTGAGGTGGCAAAATCATGTTGTTTTAAGCCCACTTGAGGGTGGCAAATCTGCACTTTAGCCTACTTGCGAGTAGCACTTCCAAACCATTTTCAAAAGACAAACATAAGTTGTTTTGTTCTAACTTGAGCGATTTAGTCTATACTTGTATGCTATGCGCATCACATAGTAAAGCTAGATTAATAACTAGAATAAGAACACATGTGTTCGGAAAACAACTTATCATGTTTAGTAGAGGCCGATCTTTGATCGGGCGAGCGGGGGTGCTCATTTCAGGATCTTCCCCTTTCGTACCCAAGTTCCCGAGCCGAGGTAACTTTGGTGATGACAGACACGTGGCCTTTGGCACGAGTCAGGGTTTACTAAATTTTTCAAAAATAAAATATTTAGGTGGCGACTCTGTAATCTGGCAAAGCAGTCCACGTTTGGCGATTTTTCATTCAAAATTGATTTTCCAAAACCAATTGCTAGATTCGGACTCTTTGGTGTTTATCAGTCTCACATTGCACTTTGTGAGATTAGGTTCAGAACCGTTACAAGAGTCCGAACTATAGTAAGACCAATTCGTGCCTTCTCCGAAAGGAAGGGGCACGCGAAGAAAGTCGGGTCTACAGTACTCTACCCCCTCTTCTGGGCAAGTTTGGTCTTGTCCGAACTGACGCCAGAATCGAAAAGGAAAGTAGAAGACACAGTGTGTCAAGCTAATCTACTGAATGCCAAGTTGTCGAGACATGCTGTAGCTCATCTCGGGCAAATCAAACCACAGGCAACGCCAAGCAATGTCAACAGCAGACCTATTACACATACATTGGCACCACCATCCCTCGTTCGGGAAATCAACTAGCCATGGGCGAAAGAAATAGCCGCGCGCTGAATACGCAAGACAAGAGTTCACTACTTTCAACCTGTCCATAAGCCATACCTGGGGAGGGATGAAAAATAAAAGAGATTAAAGAATAGAGAGGTGTATGTGGAGAGAAAAGTGAGAAAGGGTTTTGAGAGAAAAACAGAGCCTGAGGGCTGAGTGATATGAGAAACACATGTGAGAAGGGTGGGAAACATTACCTGCAAGAGTAGTGGACTTTCTACGAACCTAGTCGTCTCTCGGCGATGAAAAGCATCCAAACCCATTAAAGTCTCAGCTAGTGTCAAGCCAATGCAGCTCTTGCCCTCTTTCAAGCCTTACGCAACTTCAATAAAGCGAATGCTAGATCCTCCGGAGCCAAGGGCAAGCAGAAAATGGGCCAACATGCACAAACAAAGGGCATGCTGCAAAAAACCTTGCCAAAGATGATCGCGGCGGTCACCGGCTTCTGAAAATCGGTGAATGAGGCTGGGAATATCTAACTCCCCGTTGTAAACTAAAGATTGAGCATCGTGTAAAGTAAGCCCACACATCCATCCTAAAGCTTGGATGTGACCAAAACGAGACTAGGGCAAGATCTCATCATCACGCCGGGATTCCATCAAAGCTTGGAATTCATCGATTGTGGGGCATAGCTCTTCTCCACCAAAGTTGAAAACATGTGTAACCGGGTTCCAACATCTAGCTGCAGCATGGAGGAATGGAAAACATAGTGGAGTGTGACTCAGCAGGAATATTGCATTTATCCCGAAACCTCGAAAATTCATCTTTTCAAAGCCATCTAAAGTTGCAATCAAAGTCGAGAGTTCTTGGCAAAGAATGGCTCCATTTGTGGCAAAAACAGAGCTGAATTGAAGAAATCACGAAGTTGGAGCTTTTGTAGAAGATAAGGTGCTGAGTGGAAAACAGGTGGCAACAATCTGGAGGTTTCTTACACTGGTGGCCGACCAACCACTTTTGTAGGCGACTGGCTAGTACTAGTGGCCGACAACCACTTTTGATGGCCGGCAGTATCTTTGTATGGCCGGTGGCCTCCTATTTTTCCCTATGGTCCATCCATGTGTTTAAGGTGCTAAGAACCTGTCTTTTGTTCCACTCTTGGTGCATCTCTTCGGTCTCTCTTTAAGAATTTTGTCAAATTGCTTATCGAATTGTTGTTTTGCTTATCGAGTTGTTATTTTTGTTTATCGAGTTGTATTTGTTTTGACTATTGAGTCGTTGTTTTGTTCATTGAGTTGTTTTGCTCTATTTGTTATGTGTTGGTTGGTTCACTAACTGACTAAGCAATTGTCAAGACAGTGTACAATTTTCAATTTTCATTAATATCGTTTTTGTGTAAAATGGTGCGATGCGATAAATGCTCATAATATAAAATGCAACACTTTTTAAACAAAAAGTTGTTTTCATTCCAATCATGGTTTCTTTTCACAGAGAGTACAAGTTTTTAAGAAAATAAAATTTCCTAAGGCTGTACAATGTGCTAAAACAACTAGCAAAAAAGAAAAGAAACTAAGCAAAAAACATCTGAATCGGCGCCAGCCACCTCAGGATCGAGAGGCCCTCTTCGTCTACTTCCTGGGCATGGACTTGGACCTATCGCCATCGGCACCACTATTGGAATTTGAGCCAGAGCCCTCCTCAGCATCTCTGTTTCCCTCCTCGTAGCCATCCTCAGCATTGCCACCACCCTCAGAACTCGAGTCGGTGCCGGTGCTGTCGCCTCCACCCTCAGATGACTCTAACTGCGGGCTCGCTGGCTCCTCGTCCTCATCTGTCTTATCATCATCAGGGATAGGCTCTAGTGGACTGCTCTCATCATGAGTACACCTAGCTCTGCCTCGGCTATGCGCTGGAGTCCCTCGTCTCTCTCTTCCTACTATTAGGGGAGGCACTGAAGGTCCTGCTGCAGCTCCCGCTGGGGCTGGCATCTAAAAAGGGACCTGAAAAGAATAGTTTGTCAAATGCATCAGTTATGGTATGCAAAGATGAGTGTAGTGTTGAATACAGTGTATGGGAGCAGTGTATCAATGCAGTGTTGTCAATGTAATGTATTTAAATCAGTATGGGGTAGATTGTAATTGAAATGCTAATGTATCAGCAGAAAATTTCATGGCATGAAGTGCAAACTGAAGGAAACTTACCGGAATCCTATAGAGACTGAGTAGGTTCAAGCTAGTCTGAACCATCCCCATCAGAGAAGTTGCTAGCTCGAGAGCCTGTCGGGTGTACTCTATGGAAGCCTGCAAATGTGTTGAGATCATCAGTGGTCTACAAAGCATAACTGAAATGAATTGAATATGCAAAATGTAGTGTGGTACATACCGAGGTCGGGCCTCGAACTCCGACAAGCTCATGACCAGCTGGTGTGGGCTCAATGGGAATCTGATAAGTCTCCCCTCTGGATCCCCAGCAGGTCAGTGTAGTGGGCAGCTTTGGCTACCCCGCTCTCTGCCTCACCTAGGTCCTCTCCTATCATGAGCTCGGGATGTCCTGGATCCTCCTGCTCTCTCCCCTACCGCTGGAGCTCTGGCTTTCTCACCTTCATGCCCAATGCTTACACCACTCCTTGTTCTGGTTAAAAGAATTTGGGTACGCCTAGTGCTTACACCATACCTTGTTTTGGTTAGAAGCATTCGGGTACACCCAATGCTTACACCAATCCCTATTGGTTAGAAACATTCGGGTACATCCGATGCTTACACCACTCCATGTTGGTTAGAAACATTCAGGCATGCCCGGTGTTTACACCACTCTTTGTTGGTTAGAAACACTCGGGTACACCCGGTGTTTACACCACTCCTTTGTGTGTTAGAAACATTCGGGTATGCCCGATGTTTACACCACTCCTTTGTTGGTTAGAAACATTCAGGTACACCCGATGTTTATACCACCCCTTTGGTTAGAAGCGTTTGGGACGTGTGTCCAATGCTTATACCGCCTCTTCGGTTAGAAACATTCGGGTACACCCGATGTTTATACCACCCCTTTGGTTAGAAGCATTTGGGACGTGTGTCTGACGCTTATACTGCCACATTGGTTAGAAACATTGGGTTGTGTGCCCGATGGTTATACCACCCCGCTGGTTAGAAACATTAGGTTCTGTGCCCGATGTTTATACCACCCCTTTGGTTAGAAGCATTGGGTTATGTACCCAACGTTGATACCCTGCTTTGGTTAGAAACATTGGGATGTGTGCCCGACGTTTATACCACTCCCCTCTGGTTAGAAGCATTTGGACCATGTGCCTAACGCTTATACCACCCTTCCGCGGTTAAAAGCGTTTGGATCGTGTGTCTGACACATATACCACCCCTCCGGTTAGAAGCGTTTGGAACGTGTTTCAATGCTTATACCTCTCTGTTTTGGTTAGAAACATTGGAATGTGCTCCGATGTTTATACCACCCTCCGATGTTTACACTGCTCTCTTTTCCCTCTCGCACACAGTGCGCTAGGATGTTTTGGTTAAATGCATCTGGACGGGCTCCGATGCTTATACCGCTCTTTGCTTTGATTGCATAATGGTTGAATGTGTTTCACTTGTTATTACTGTTCTGTGTGGCTCAGAACCTTAGGATGTGTATCTCGGTTCATGTTATCTCGCTTCTCGCGTGTGCCACGCATTGGAATCTTGTTTGCTGCCTCGGGTGCGCCGGACGGTTGTTACTCTTTATCTTTCCTGCATGAAGCACAGTTAAGATTGCATAATTTTCTTACATCCTTTCTTCATGAAATGTGGTTTGGTTCGTGTTAACTTACTTATGTTCGAGTTTGCTGTATTGTTTCTCTGCATGGCGTTTGCATCTAGATGTTTTGCTACAATCTCTTTGCCTGATCATAAGTTATGTTCTGTATCGTGCATATCATTTGCATCTTGCCCCAGAACTACGCTAGTTTGATTCCTTGCAAAGGGATACGTAGGCAGCCTGCGGGTGCAACCGTTCTTTGTTTTGATTGCTTGTTTGTCTAAGTTTTTGACCTTGTCAAAAATGGGTCGTCTCTGGGCTTTGACATTCACTCCTGTCATTTCATGACTTCCAAGTTTTGTCAAAGAGGGGCAACTGTAGGCATCCCATTTTTGACCGTCCTCAAGACTTGGACATCATTGTTTGAACACCCAATGATTTCGCATACTCGTGTTCATTTTGAGTCCCTAAAGGTCTTGGTTGTGCGCCTTGCCTTGAAGCCTCTCAACTTGTTAGTTTTGTGCTTGATTGTGGACCAATAGCTTGTTGCTTTGAATTGGAGGAGATGGTGGCTTGTCGGCCATGGCTTGTGCCTGCCAGCCATCAGTGGTGGCCAGTTGGCCACACTGATGGCCAGTCGGCTACATTTGTGGCCGGTCGGCCACTTATGATAGCCGACGGCTATTCTTCTCCTTTTTCAGATATTTATTTGCCAATTGCGCCAGCTGCTGATCACTGATGCTCATCTCCATACACGTGTATGGAAGGATGAAGGCAAGCTTTTGGCTTGTTTTTCTATATAATGGGGGGTCTCTCCCCTATTTGAGGGGTTACAAAAATTTGTGAGCAAATTTCCTCTCTCTCTCTCTAGAATCCTCTCTCTCTTCCTATTTTGTGCTTGAAAGTGAGAATTCTCTACACATTTGCACTAAGACCCTTAACCAAATACCTACACCTTGGAGCTGAGGTTCTTGGAGGCCTTGTTTGAGTTCTTGTGACACCCCGATTCTACACTATTGGTTGTAGGCAAGGGAGAGTCACTGCTGAGTCCTATGGTCAATTTTGATAGATTCTAACAAGTATTGACGCAAGGTCTCATAAGTATCGATAAGGTGTATACCTCTGATTATATTGAATATAAATACATAACAATCATAAATAACCTTATTTGCAAAAGCTTGTTCCATTACATTACATCCCAAAAAGGAAATTTAAATCTTTGCACGAGTCTTACAAAAATATTAAAAGAGAACTTTTTAACTTTTCTAAGATAGCCAAAAGTCTTCGAAGGTTTCAGGCTCGTCGTCTCTAGCTATATGTTCCTCTTCGTCACCTGGCATAACACGCCGTGAGCTTTGAATGCCCAGTAAACACACACACATCCCATACCTTTTTTCCGAGTCCAATACACAATCACAATTATAACATCAAGTAGTAAAGCATGATACACAAATAAATAAATAAATGGTTACAAGTTATATGTTAGTAACCTAGAAATCCCCCAAAGAGATTTCGTCCTCCCAACCAAAAGAATCGGATTCGGTTTATTCGGTATGCCCCCTCTTTTGCTGCTTTGTTGCAGAACTAATGTCAGATGCCTACCATCGGTTATATACCGCGTAGCGCCAACCGCAGGGCCTCAAAAGAGACGGTGAAATAGGGCCTTGCCCAGAACCCTCCTCACACCAAACCACCTAGGGTCCGAATACAACCGCTCCGTTCAAAGGTTCCGAAAACCACTTGCGCTAGAGTTTAACTTCCGAATAGGGAACACATCCCAACAAACCATATATCACAAATTCTCATCTTTTCATTTCTCAAGTGCTCGAAACCCAATACCCTCCCAATTAGGTTTCCCGTTGAGTTAAATGTTTTAATCAAGGTTAGTCCAACTTACAAGATAATAATAACCACATAGGCACGCATCCTTAAGATGAGAAAGATAAATAACATAACATAACACATACAATATCATGCCAAGATATGATCATAAGCTATAAAACATTTCCATGAATACAAGGGCATAAAACATCCATACATAACAAAATTTTCAGATTTAACATCACCTAAAGATTAAAATGAAAGGACTATTTTAGATCCTTCATCGGACTCGGTCTTCCTATGGTTTGTAGAGAATTTGATGTAGTTTGTAGAACATTTTTCGGAAATGGGTTTGCTTTTCCAGATTTTAAGTTATTTAGAAACCCTTCCAGCGTTGTCCAGATTTTGTTCAGACCCGTCGACCGATACGAAAATTTGATTTTCTTGCAAACCGCTTAACGTTTTTCGATGAAACCAATTTTAGTTGAAAGATAACTCCTTAAGGAAGATTTTGACCTAAAATAGAGGTCCAAAATAATTTCATACATGTTTTTGGAATTTTTGAAAGTGGGCTGCATAAACAGATTCTAAGGTAGAATGTCCAAAACAAGAAGATTTATGAGAAAAGGGTTCCATCAAGGGAAAGTTTTCATTTCTTTTGTGAAGAAAACATGCTAACCAACATATATCTAACTCAAAAAGTTTGCTTGAAGGTGTGCCCTTGGAAAGTTGAGAGATTGATATGGACAAAAAATGGTTTTGTACCGAAATGGGAAAAATACAAGAGAGATAAAATCAATACTCAACTCTTAGCATTTTTAACACAAGTAACTCATAAATAACAGATCTGAAAATCATTATTTAGAACCCTGAAGAACATGTATTGAAAAGGAAAAAGAAGAGCAGGTTGTGTTGTGGCTTACTTGCTAAGCTTTGAACAAGATGGCTCTCTTCTCCCTTCCTCTTTCTCTCAAAAATTCTCTCTTGTTCTCCTTCCTCTCCTTTAGTCAAATGTGGGTGTGTGAGAGTGTTGCTTGGTGATATTTATAGGCAACTTGGTGTAACAAGGAATTGAAAGGGCAAGTTAGGATTTATTGGTTCATTAAAGCCCACTAATAAACACTAGTTGGATTATGAAAAGACACTAGTTGGCATTAAATGAGCACTAGTGACACTAGTTGGATTTAAATGAACACTAGTTGGATTAAATGAACACTAGATGGAAAATAATTTAAACATTATACACACTAGTTCGAAATAAGTCTAGTAACTGAGGGGCCTTAAGCAAATAATTTAAACATTCTTTTTTTATATATATTATTATTTTATTTAGAGAAAACATTTTTCAGGGGCTTCACAGTTCTTAAGGCTGGTTTTAGCTCAGAATTATTATTGTTTGTTGTCGTGCTTCAAAGGTATAATACTTTACCTTGTAAACTTTGTTCTAGTTGCTTACTTTGCCATCTTTTTACACTATTTTTGGCCTGGTTTTCAACTACAAAAAACTCTGATTTTTAGGCCTTAACATGTTGGTTTGAGCCTATTTTGTGTTAGGGGATTATCTCTCCCTTTTATTCCTTAGCTTGTGAGCTTCTTGCATCATCTTTTAACATGCTAAAGTCAAACTTTTTGGCCCTTTAAACCACTGAATTCCAAGGGAATTTTAGTGGCAAAAACTTGGTTTTGAGGTCCAAAATAGGAGGGGGTGGCCTCCCCTCCTTGTGTCATGTTTGCAAGTGTAGATAGCCCAACATATGAGCATGTTTTTCTACCTTTTTTGTGACTTGATCTCAGCATGTTTTAGGCTCTGATTTGGCATGATATAACTCTGTTTTGAGCTGTCTTGGTCATATGAGCCTTGTATTGCATAGCTATAGTGCAAGTGCCTTCACTAGCTTAGTGATTTAAGGCCTCTAACATGTTTTGCTTGAAAGGATTGCATGTTGTAGCATCATTTAGCATGTGATTTCAGTGTGTATAGCTTTTTCACACTCTCACTTATTTCACTCTTTCACTGCTTTTGAGAGTTGTGCCTTGAGCTTTGTTTGTAGCCTAACATGTGAGCATGTTTTTCTTGCCTTCTATGCTTCAATCTCAACATGTTTTAGCCACTGTTTTGGCATGTCTTAGCTCTGTTTTGAGTTGGTTTGATCATTTGAGCTTGATATTGCAAGCCTTTAGTGTAGTGCTCTTCACTAGTTTGGTGTTTTTGGCTTTTGAACATGTTGTGCATGTGTTGCTTGCATGTTGTAGCACTATTTTTCATGCCATTTCAGCACTAAAAATTTTGCAACCTTCCTCTATTCTTCACTTTTCAATTTGTTTTGAAAGTAGTCTTGAGCCCATTGTTGGCTTGAGTGTGAACTTGAGGCTCTCATGCCTAATGGTTTTAACCTTCTCTTTAGGGTTCCTCCTAACCAATAGCATGAGGCCTCTTTCATGCTCAAGGCACTTGTGGCTTAGGCCATCTTTCTAATTAGAGGACTTTCACATTGGACTTAATCGGTTAAAGGATTAATCAGTAATGTAAAATGTGTAAACAAAACGAGCAAGGTAAAACATGAATTGGAACAATTCGATGATTGTGAGTTTTAGGGCCATTTTCAATTAGCACACCTTATGTTTGCATGTTTGCATCATTCATTTGTCTTGCATGCACCGGGCTCGGCGCATCATTCAAACTGCATCGTATTTCAATACTTCTTTGAATATGTGTATCAAATTGTCGCATTCATATGCCATCTTAGATAGCCGAGCCTATTAGTTACATTATTGCATGTGTTGCATTAGGCATTTTAATATAGTTAGGATCATGCATTGTTTCTAACTAGCTTTTGTTTTGGCTTGGAGTACTCTGTAAGTTTTACGTTTTAGTATACTTGCATGAGTGTGAGTGTTGTCATGATAGCATGCTTGCCATGAGGCTATTTGCTTATATGATTAACTGCATGAATGCTTGTGGGTGAAGGCTTGGTTGCTTGAATTGGAACAATTCGATGATTGTGAGTTTTAAACCCACTTTGCGAAGTGGTAAAATCATATTTTAAGCCCACCCGAGGGTGGCAAATCTGCGTTCTAGCCCACTTAAGAGTGGCACCTCCAAACCATTTTCGAAAACAAACATGAGTTGTTTTGTTCCAATTCTCGCGACTTAGTTTATACTTGCTCGTGTGTGCGTCACATAGTAAAGTTAGATTAATAACTGGATAAGAATACATGAGGTTTATAAAACAACATATCATGCTTAGTAGAGGCCAATCCTTTGATCGGTCGAGCAGGGGTGCTCATTTCATGACCTTCCCCTCTCGTACCCAACTTCCTAAGTCGAGGCAACTTTGGTGATGACGGACACGTGGCCTTTGAAACGAGTCAGGGTTTCCTAAATTTCACAAAATAAAATATTTAGGTAGCGACTCTGTAATCTGGCAAACCAGTCCATTTTTGGCATTATTTGATTTAAAATCGATTTTCCAAACGATTTGCCGAATTTGGACTCTTTGGTGTTTATCAGTCTTACATTACACTTTGTGAGATTACATTCAGAACGGTGACAGGAGTCCGAACTGTAGAAGATTAATTCGCGCCTCTCCGAAAGGGGGGCGTACGAAGAAAGTCGAGTCAACAAAGTGATATACCTGTTTGAATGCCTATGGATGAAGGCCTTTCGCTTAAATTGGGATGAATTGATTAATGTACAAAGCAAGCTTGTTTTTTCCAAGTGACATGTATTCAAAACACTTTTCCAAAGCAAACATAAAATCAATGCATTCCAAATTTTGCAAATTGGTCTATACTTGTGTGCTGACCTAGTAAAAATAGCATAATAATCAGAACAAGAGCATATAATGTAAATAAGAATCACATCGTGATTAGTAGAGGCCGATCTTTGATCGGGCGAGTGGGGTGATCAATTCATGACCTTCCACTCTCATACCTAAGTTCCCGAACCAATATATTTTGGTGATAACGGATAAGTGGCCTTTGGCACGAGTGTGGGTTTCCTAAATTTTTCAAAAATATTTAGGTAGCAACTCTGAAATCTGGCAAAGTAGTCCATTGTTGGCATTTGATTCAAACATCGATTTTCCAAAAAGAATTACCGGATTTGGACTCTTTTTGTGTTTTCACTGTTTCACATTGCACTTGCGTAATCAGATTCAAAACCATAGGAGTCTGAACTATAGGGCTAGTCGTATCCGAAAGGAGCACGAAAAGCAAGCTACACATGTCTTCATAGGACAACGCAAAAACTTTTTTTTTTTTTTTTTGAAATCTTGTAATAAAGGGACTAATCACTCGTGCTCTTCTAAAGACAATGTAGAACCAATTTGGACTAAGCCAGGATCCTTCTCAGTACTCATATTAACTGAAACAGTCTCATCTATAAAGGGCTTAACACGCCTTTTTTCTTCTAGTCGATCAAATTTTGCAAATCCCGAGGAATTTCTTCCTCTTCATTTTTATCAGCGTTTTGGAAAAAGTTTTGATAACCGTAGTTCAAGGCAATGAACTAAATGCACAAAGAAGTAGGTGGAATATGTGACACTTTTATAAAAGAAACTTCGACCCAGTGGTGACAATAGACAAAACAAAAACAAAAACAAAAAAAGAAAAAGGAAAAGGAAAATCAAGAGAGGATAGTGGTGGCCGGATTTCCACTCCCAAAAGCAATAGACTATGACTAGCTAGACTGACTCGAACCTAAAATCAAACTCAGACTCACCACTCAATTCAAAACTCAAAATAGAACTGTGGCTCAACTTTTTCGCGCCCCCTTTCGGAAGTTTGAAAGAAAAGCCCTACAGTTCAGACTCCCACAGTTCTGAATCTAATCTCACAAGTGCAATGTGAAATTGATAAACACCAAAAAGTCCAGATCTGGCAAATCTTTTAGCAAATCAATTTTGAATCAAATTGCCAAAAATGGACTGCTTTGCCAGATACAAAGTCACCACCTAAATATTTTATTTTGGGAAAATTTAGGAAACCCATGACTCGTGCCAAAGGCCGCGTGTCCGTCATCACCAAAGTTGTCTCGGCTCAGGAACTCAGGTACGAGAGGGGAAGGTCATGAATTGAGCACCTCCACTAGCCTGATCAAAGATCGGCCTCTACTAATCATGATATGATTTTTATGTACATTATGTGCTCTTGTTCCGGTTGTTAAGCTAGCTTTATTATGTGATGCGTACAAGAAAGTATAGACTAGTTTGCCCAAATTGGAACAATTCAACTTCATGTTTGTTTTTTACAAAAAGGGTTTGAATTTGCCACCTCAAGTGGGCTTAAAGTTTGCGAATTTGCCACTCAACAAAGTGGGCTTAAAACTATGAATTCACCACTATACATAGTGGGCTTAAAACGTACATTCGTTGAATCATTCCAATTATAGCAACAAGCCTTCATCCACAGGCATTCAAACAGTTTATCCAGTAAGCATTTAGCCTCATGGCAAGCATGTTAGACATGGCAATCACTCACACTCATGCAAGTATGCTAAAGAACTGAAAACTCACCTAGTACTCTAAGCTAAGAAGATATGAGTTAGAAAAATATGCATGATTCCTAACTATGCAGGATGACTAATGCAACACAAGCGAAGAATACAATTAATAGGCTCGGCTACTAATATGGCATATGATTAATTTAAATAGCATGCGGTTAAACACATATTCAAAGAAATGTATTGAAATGGCAATGCAGTTTGAATGATGCGTCGAGCCTTGGTGCATGCAATGCAAGATGAATGGATGCAAGCATAAGGTATGCTAATTGAAATATGTCCCTAATCTAACCATCAAAAGTGATTAAATAAAAGGGAGAAAGACATGGGGTTGGAAGGCATATAAATTATTACATTTTGCTCTCACGAAGAGGAGTCCGAATGAATAAGCAAACTAGCTAACTAAACTAAGCTAATTAAGCTAACTATTACAAAACAAATGAATAACTAGCTAAACTAATTAACTAATTATTACAACACTTGAATGAACTAACTAGTAAGCTAACTAATTAAGTTACAACACAAATGTAAGCAAACTAAGTAATTAAAGTCTCTAACTACTTTGCCACTACTCTGCCTCGGGAAATGGAAGATGTACATGCTCGAATATTACCCTAAAAGACCTCTGTTTTGCTCCCGAAAGCCTCTATTTGCAGAGTCGAATACTTCCAAAACCATTTTGCTGCACCTTAGCAACATTCTATTGAGGTTTGCATCAATGACTAGCCGACCACTGGTAAAGACTGGTGGCCACCTGCCGGCCATGGATAGTGACCTACTGGCCACTGATACACTGGTTCAACTTGCTGCAACAAAGAACAAACAGAGCAAAAATAGGGTATTCCCATAGATTGTTTACACAACTCACCCCTCCTTTTCATGAACAAATCCAAGGAGTTGTGAACTTAAGCCACAAACCACCAACTCAAGAAATTTCATTGCATGATGGCTTGTGATTCAAGAAGTGCAAATTCAATAAATGCAAAATGAGACACAAACCTCCTCCCTTTCATAAAAGATCAAGGGAAGAAGTTGACCTTGGAGACTTGGATCATTTCATCACTAACAAGTATGAAATGGTCCAAGTTCCATGTGTTCAATTAACGTCCGATTGAACACATCAAAACACAACCAAATTCTTATCTTGGCTCACTTTTAATCCCAAGTTTTAGTTACTCATTTTACTTTACCAACCATTCCTTAATCCAATTAAGTCCAAAAGGTGAGTTAAAGTCCTCTAATGGAAAGAAAAACTCAAGACACAAGTTGCTTTGGGTATGAAAGAAGTGTCATACCATTGGTAATGAACCCCCTAAGGGATTAAACCATTAAGTATGAAACCTCAATTTCACAATTAGGCACACAAGTGACTTGAAACCACTTTCAAAGCAAAATGAAAAACCAAGAAAGGGGGGGAGGTTGCAGAGGTGATTAGTGCTAAAATTAAGTATGAAAAGCACCAAAAACATGCAATCAACTCAAACAAGTGGTGTCTAAAGGCCTAAGACACCAAGCTTGTGAGGACTATTACACTACAAGCATGCAAAACAAGACTCAAATGCAAAAACCAACCCAAAACAGAGTTAAAACGGCCTAAATCAGAGGCTAAAACATGCTGGAATTAAGCTACAATAAGCTAGAAAAATAAACTAAAACATGGCACCAACTAGGCTAGCAAACAAGAAACAAGGAGAGGAAGCTAACCTCTCCAAATTTGGACTTCAAAACATGATTTTTACCACTAAAACACCCAGAAAATTAGTGTTTAGAGGCCCAAAAAAAGATAGTTTGAAAATGGGAAACAAAGGTGAAATGGCCTTAACAACAAGGAATAAAAAGGGATGAACCACCCCCTAACCTCAAATGGCCAAAAGCACCAATTTTAGCCCATAAAAACAGGTTTTTTTATAGCTCAAAAACAGCCCAAAACAATGAAAAAAAGATAGGAATACAAGTATGTAAAGCAAACCTACAAAGCTAGTATTATACCTCTTGAGTATAAGAGTGATTCCAAGCAACAATTTCAAGCAAATACCGTCTTCTAGAGCTTAAACCAAGCTCAAGAACACCTCAGCTCAGAGATGAGAGGATTTGGTTAAGGGTGTATAGGCAAGAGTGTAGGAATTGTAGGCAAAAGTGTAGAAAATTTGTAGAGAGAGAGAGAGAGATTTGTAAAGAGAGAGGGGGTCCCTATATATAGAAAACATGAAATCTATACAAGAAGATCCATCCCTCCACGTGTGAACAGATGCAAGCATCTGTGCAAACAACTGGCATAAAATATTTACAGAAAACACTGGTGGCCAGCCATCAGTGATGGCCGACAAGGCACATCAATGGCTAGAAGATAAGAAATGATGGCCGACAACCTCCAAGGATGGCCGGCAAGACACCAGAGATTACAGGATGGAAAGACCAAGGCATGGTCAAAAAGAAGAGACAAAATGGATGCAGGGTTTGAAAGGCTCAAAGCTGTGGCATTCCGCTGAGGACTTTGAGCGCTTGGCAAGCAAACAGACTCATCATTGGATGTACCTGCAAGGACATCCAAGTCTGGAAGGGTCGTCAAAAATGGGGTGTCTACAAGAACCATTCTAAATAGTTAAGTGTAAGCCATCAACCGCACCTAGAAACTTTGTGCAATTCACAAGTGGTCCATTCCCAATCACAGAATCGGTCACAATATCCATCGAGTTTACTAGTCCTATGCTAGTCTTAAGTTCTATCACAGATTCAGCTAGTGCCAGACCCAGAATTTGTCCCATGCTTCTTTGCTTCTTGATCATTCCATGGCTTGAGAAAACCATAAAGAGAGAAGTGAATGCCCGTGAGAATATCTACCATAATATCCAATTCTAGCTCCAAATCATCTGCCACCACGAGGTTTTGGGGTTTTGGCTAGAGTCGAGGTGCGTATCTCATGAATAAATTAGTACTCTTTGGAATTAGCACCTCGGGTTTGAGTAGATGGAAAGGTGTGAAGGGTTGAAAGTGGGTGGTTATGTACAGATGAGGTTGAGTTAGGAAGATAGTAGAGCTTTGTCATGGGGTAGCAATGGGTTGGAGGTGGCCTTGGCTCTTCGAGGTGCTATCTCATGAATAAAGTAGTACTCTTTGGAATTAGCACCTCGGGTTTGAGTAGATGGAAAGGTGTGAAGGGTTGAGAGTGGGTGGTTGTGTACGGATGAGGTTGAGTTAGGAAGATAGTAGAGCTTTGTCATGGGGTAGCAATGGGTTGGAGGTGGCCTTGGCTCTTCGGGGTTGAGGCAAAGCTATGGTTTTGCTGTCGATAAGATCTTGAATCGCATGTCGTAAGGGAAAACAACAATCAATCTCATAACCATGTTGTTCATGAAAGGCGTAGTATTTATTGGGGTCATGTCTGGCTGATAGAATATCAGGGAGAGGTCGAGGATCAAGGAGCTTGGGGTGCCCCTTTTCTACTAAGATTTCCATGGCACAAGTTGGAGACATGTGGAGCGGATGAAAGGGTTTATTTGGAGGTTGGGTTGACTTGGCTGTTTGTGAGCTAGTGTTAGTGAAGGGATTGGTTGTTTTGGAAGTGGTGGCAATGACTGTGTTGACTTCTGCAGGTATAGATTTGGCAACTATGTTACTACTGGGAGTAGCATTGGAAATGCAAGTAAATGTTTTTCTCATGGGCTCATTTCCTTCTGTAATGATTCACTATTTGATAGCATCCTCAATTTGAACCCCAATCTCATAGAGGTCCTTGAAGTTGAAGAGTGGGAGAACTATCATCTTCTGTAATAATCTTCCATGCAAATTCTTAACAACCATATGGACTTGATCTTTTGCTAAGGGCCTATTCGTCATCATGGTTTCCTTTTCCCTCCACCTGGCAATAAATACCATGAAGCTCCCGTTGGGCTTTTGTCAGGTCACCTCCAATTCTCGAGTGGTTACTTCAATTTGTGTATTATAGGAGTATTGTGTGAAAAATGTTTCAGCGAACGCCTCACAATTTTTCTTGACCGAATCATCTTACTTGGTGTACTAAATAATAGCCACTCCTAATATGATTCTTTTGAACAAGGAAAACTTTTGAGCCCATGGGCTTCTGAATGTTTGAAAAGAGGTGGATATGAACCATAGGGTCACCAGCCCATCAAATCTATTTATGTGTGGCATCTTGAACCACTCAGGAAACCTTATAGTCATTTTTGTAAACCCATCCTCGATGTCCAGAATGGAGTTTATCCCCTGTGATTTGTTGAACATTTTTCCTAATTTGGATATTTTTAGTATAGCCGGGTCAACTTCATTTGTATCCGTGGGGAAAAGTCCTCCAATTGGCTTAAGATCTTCTTGTAACTTAGGTTCATGAAGTTCCTCAACTGAGGGAGGTGGTTCCAGATCCGAATGAATCACTAGAGATGGTTAAGATGTAAACATCCCAGATGGGTGTTGCAATTCGGCAAGAGCCTCATTGTTGGCAGCAACCCTGTTGGTAAGAGCATCCATGCTTTGTTGAAGGGACAAAAGCATGCTTGTTATATCTATTATAGATTGATCTATTACTATATCTATCACTACTAGAGGTGGATCCATCACAAAATCTAAAAATTCCGCCTTGAGAGGTACTGACTATGAGGTTTTAATCCTTCTAGTTGTAACTGGCAGCAAAGAAACTAGCACCGGCTGTCCCTGAACCAAATTTGTTTACCAACATGAGTCCACAAAACTTGGGGGATATTAGACCGTTCTTAAGCTATAATGCTACGACTTCCTAGCAAAACAAAAAACGGAACTCCTAATCAAAATTTCAGTAGCATTTCGACTCAAATGATCATTGCTAAAGCTGAACTCAACCCCACAAAGTGAAATGCTTGAACCACTCATCTAAATTTTAGAATCCCTGTATAGATCCCATATATTACACATAGCACATAGCAAGAAAGAGAACAAACACCCCTATGGGGGGTAGGGTTACCCTGTCCTATCTTTGAAATGATCTAGGGCTTCACTATTTAAACAAGTGGTATCATGAGAGCATATTGTCCTAATTTTGGAAGGCACTATGGCTCACTATATATACAAGGTCAACACTACTCTAGGGGTCAAGATGACGTCACGAAATAGCCCTTTGGTTAATAATCGGTTAAGATCCCAAGAAGTCAGAAAAGTCAATGTGGCCTCTCTTTCAAACCGATAACCTTAGATAGCGGAGCTACCTTTTTGATAGATCTTAAAAAGTATTAACGTAATGTCTCAAAAGTAACGTGAAAATATGTATAATGTCACAAAAAGCTTGCATGTGCTCCCACTAATATCTGGGCAACACGGGGATTTTAAGTGCATCAACGCATTCAATGCAATGAAATGAACATATAATTGAAAATAAAATTCATATCATATAGTTCAAGTCAAGGTTCCATAAAATCTCCAGCAAAGTCGCCAAAAACTGTAACATCACATGGGGGGTACCCGCGCGCGTTAAACAAGTTGGACCCTTGATTTCTTTGATCTAGTCTCACGAGTGCAATGTGAAACATAGATGAAAGTCCCAATCCGGTAACTTTTATAGAAAATCCATTTTATGATTGCATCACTAGATCTTAGAGTTGACACTTAATATTTTGGAAAATTTAAGAAATCCGTGACCCGTGACTCGTGCCAAGGCCACTGTTCATCGTAATCAAGGATGCTTAGCTTAAAACATTAGGTATGAGAGGGGAATGTCATTAATTGAGCACCCCTACTCACCTGATCAAAGATCAACCTCTACTAAACCGTGATATGAATTTTATTAACTTTATATGTCCATATTCCAATTATTTAATAAATCCTAAAAATTACTATGTGAAACAAGCAAGTATAGACTACGTCATTCATTTTGGAACAACTTGATTTCAGGTATTTTGCAAGAGTTTTGAAGATGTACAACTTAAAGAAATTGAGTTTACAAACATGAAAATTAACATCATTCAAAATTAAGCAACACAATCTCCATCCACCGGCATTCATAAAGACATATCATATAAGCAAGTAGCCATATGGTAGGATGCTTAAACATAGCATGTGCGACATTTTGTTCCAGGTGTTGCGAGCATCCAGTAGTATTGCAAGTCAGGGCGGACCACTCGAACGAATTAATGGTCGCTTAAGCGAAGATGCAGGGCCCGCAGTATCTCATTTTGTAGACAAAAAGTACTAAGAGGTGTTGTTCACTGCTCAAGTGCTGAAAAGACCGCTCAAGCAATCTGCGTGAAATCAGCTTTTTAAAAAGGGACCTTCCAGATCATTTCTCCATTTTTTATTTTCTATCTTCTTTCCCCAATCTCTCACTCTGAAAAACCCTAAATTTCTAACCCTAATACTTTTTATTTCACTAAGATCCAAGTCTAAATCGCTTGTAAGAAGAGAAGTATAAGTGAAGATCTTTCTTTCTACTAATTAGATTTCATCTTTGCAAAGGATCCTCCTAGAAGTCTAGCCTTCTTGCTCTTTGCTTGAGGTAGGGTTAATTTTAACCTAGTATCTCTTTGTGTTGAAGATGTTTCTATGGTATTATTGTGGCTTAAGATTTAATTTGATGATTGAGTGGATTAAACTCTTATTTAATAAAGGGGGACATATTACTCAACTTTTATTAAAATTCTTCAAAATCTTTCTATGAAATATGTATATTAATGTTAAGAAAATACACATATATAAAGAAGGAGAGAAAGCCTCAAATTGATAAACCCATAATTCCTAATTTGAGTAGAGAATGGTATTTGGAATGAAATTTCCTTAAAATTCTTGGAATTTTGTGAATACTCAAGAGGTGGAACATATGGATATTGTCGTGGTGTTGAAATTGTAATTAGGGGAATGATGCTTCTTGAATGTTATAATTTTCTTTTATCTCATATAATGTGAAATGCTTGTTTACTTGGAACAAAGTTCAGTAAAGTGGTGAAGTGAACATGAGTCAGGGTTAACAGTCAGTTTTGAGAATGTGATGTTATGTTGGTACCCACATAGGAAGTCAAGGTGCCCAATTGCCCTTCCTGCATTTATTGCGCAGACGAATGTTGGAAAATATTTTTTAGTGTCCACTGGTCCTGCCGTATTGTAGTCGGCAAAAGTGGAAAATGGATGATTTGAGGTGCCCACGTCTTGTCGTATAAGAGTTGGTAAATGTGGGGATAGTATTAAATGGAAGTGAATTGTGTATGTGGTTTGGAATCTTGTAAGGGACTCATGGTGCATTTCTCTTTCTAATGTTGTGAATGGTTTTGTGTGGGACAGAAGTGTACTTTACCTAATTGGTTATTTATCAATATTGATTATTCTATGTTGTTTTAGTTATAACGGTGCCATGTGCTTGTTCAAATGATTAGATGCTTAGTTAAAAGTATTCCTACTGGGCATATAGCTCAATCCTATCTGATTTTTCGAGAACTGGTGACACACCACTGCAGTGACTTGAAGTTTGCACTTTTATTTTGCAGGGAAGTTGGTCGAAGAAATTTAACTTTAGAAGTATTGAGTTTTTTGTCAAGCATTGTAAATCTATTTCGTTGTATTAGACAAAACCTTAAAACCTTTAATATCCCTTAATGGCAAAATTCTTTTGTATAGTCTTCTAGCTTATTGAACTTACCTAAGGACGTGGACTGAGATTAATGTGTAAACATGGAATTTGTAACGAGAAAGAGGACTTTGTTGTATTATGCTATGCAAGGTTGTGGCATATTCTTGTAAGAAATTTCGGGGCATTACAAATTGGTATCAAAACTAGCCAGGTTTTAATACCTTGGGCTCGTGGGAAGTGACGTTTATCACAATAGGTTTACTAGGCTAGGATGGGGCGCTTATGTGCTTTGCTTGTCATGTATGTTTATGTGGCAATGTGGGTATGGGGTTAAGCTTCTAGGATACGACTTGCGCCTATTGCATTCATCAAAATCCTTTTAGAAAGGCACCTGATCAATGTTTTTTCTACTAGGAGGTCCTTGAGTACCAAGGGACTAGTCGGTATTTTAGGAAAGTAACTCGTTTGTGCTCTATGTGCTTATGTGATACTGTGGTTTGCCGTGTATGGTGGAGATCCATGTATTGGTGTATGTTTAACTAGTGTGTGATGTGTGAGTTAGTATGTGATGTATGGATTCTGAGTTAATTTCTCTCTTTGTACCTCGTATAGGATGTCTAGACAAGGAAGAGGTCGTGGTAGACCTCGTAGGGGTAGCCGGGACATTCTGACTCAGCAAGATCTTATTCCCTAAGAAGAAAGGGTGGGACAAGATGATGCGGCCGTCCCACCGGCCAAAGATGCAATGGGTGCTTTGGCTAGGGAGATGGTAGGGGCTCTTAGGGAGTCCATGGAGATACTCAAAGTCGAGCAAGCGACTAGAACAGTTGAAGGGGAAACTAGAGCTTCCTTTCTAAAAAATGAGTTCTTTTGTTCTAATCCCACCAAGTTCAGTGGTGGGCCAGACCTGATGAAAGCAGACGAGTGGTTAGAGCAAATTGTGAAATTCTTTGAAATTTTGGATATCCAAGCGGATGAATTACGAGTAACACTAGCGGCTTATCAATTGAAAGGAGAGACCAGACAATGGTGGAAATATGTCAAGAATAAAGTTGAACATACTTGTGAGGCATTCATACATACTTTCCAAGAGAAGTTCCTCCCTCCTACTTCTAGGGAGCGACTGAGGAAACAGTTTGAGGAGTTAAGGCAACTTGATACACCTGTGGCCGAGTTTGAAGCCAGATTCACAAGTCTATCTCGCTTTGTGCTTGAACTAGTAGCAACGGAAGATCACCGATGCCTAGAATTTGAGAAGAGGTTGAGGCCCAAACATATTTCATGAATGTGGCAGGCAATATGATTCGTGATTGTGATCACCTAGTGGAAGTAGCAGCTCATGTAGACATCATGGTAGAGGCAGAGGAAGCATGACAGAAGTTGAAGATGACAAAACATTATGAATCCAAGGGTAAGTTGGGAGCCTAAAAAGTCTAGGGGTTCATCATCGTCATTTCAGTCGCCCCCACAACAAGCCAAATCTTCTGACTCTGTGATAGATGGAAGTTTAGGGAGCACAGGTTGAGTTCGTGGCGCATGTTATAAATGTGGCTAGTTGGGTCACAAAGCTTCGGAGTGCGGACAAAAAGGTGGACCACAGTCTCAAGCTGCTCGTTCTCAGAATCAGTCATAGAATAGGGGTCAGTCACCATCTTATTATCAGTGTGGTCAACTGGGGCATTTGAAGAAGTTTTGTCCACAGAGAGTAGATCTACAAGTATGATCGGATCTCGCCAGTCTGGAGTTTTTCAGATGGGCCAAGGACAGAGACAGTCTTACCAACCAACCCAGTCAGGCCAAGCATTTAAGTCCGTACAGGGGACCACATCTACACAATCGACACAGCAGACTTATACCCATAGAGGTGATTTGGGAGATTAGAGGTCACAAGGAAGAGTAAATAATGTCGCTACTTCAAAGCAGTCTTCAAGACCATCGGTTATGAGAGGTACATATCTCATTTTCAATACCTGGGCTAGTGTATTGATTGACACTAGGGCATCTGATGCGTTTACAGCAACTTCATTTGCATCGTTGTTGGGGTTAGAAAGTAAGCAACTAAAATCTCCACTTATGGTAGGGTCACATGTTGGGAGTAAGGTCATCTAGACCCAGGGATGTGTAATTGAGGTCGCAGGTCGACAACTTCCTTTTAATTTTGTATTGTTGGATATGTTAGGTTTTGATGTTATTCTCGGCATGGATTGGTTGTCTTTATATCGAGCTATTATAGATTGTTATTGTGGGAGAGTTATGGTGTGCACATTAGGTGGTGATTGTTTTACATTTTAGGGGGATAGAAGCGATAGATCTTTACTCTCATTGTACTACCCACATGGCCGAGGTGAATTTAGTTCTCTTTTGGTAGCCATTTTAGATAACGGAGGTGGTGTGATCCAAAATGGGTTTCCGATAGTGTTTGCGAGTATCCCAATGTCTTTCTTGAGGATCTCACTGAATTACCTCCCCACCAGGAAGTTGAATTCTCCATAGATTTAATACTGGGTATAGCACCTATCTCTTTGTTGCCTTATAGATTTGCTCCAGCTGAATTGGTTGTTCTGAAGGAACAGTTGCAGGAGTTGCTAAGTAAAGGCTTTATACACCCTAGTACTTCACCTTAGGGAGCTTCAGCCTTATTTTCTAAGAAGAATGATGGGTCATTAAAACTGTGCATAGATTATCGTAAATTGAACCAAGTTACAATTAAGAACAAATGCCCCTTGCCAAGGATAGATGATCTTTTTGACAAACTCAAAGGTTCTTATTGTTTTTTGAAGATAGATTTAAGGTCAGGCTATCACTAGAATCAAGTTAGGGAGGAGAATATTCCCAAGACTGTTTTCCGTACCAGATATGGTCACTACGAGTTTTTAATTGTGCCATTTGGTTTAACTAATGCACCAGCTGCATTCATGGATTTAATAAACCGAATTTTTTAGGAATTTCTTAACAAATTTGCAGTCGTCTTTATAGACGACATCCTTATCTATTCTCTTTCCGAAAAAGAGCATGAAGGATATCTTTGTAGTATCTTACAACTTCTTAGGGAGTATCATTTGTATGTGAAATATGAAAAATGTGAGTTTTGGCTTCCCGAAGTAAAGTTCTTGGGTCATGTAGTCTCCGGAGATGGAGTTATTGTGGATTCTTCAAAGATAAAGGCAATACAATGTTGGGAACAACCAAAAACCGGTTCCAAAATCGTAGTTTCCTGGATTTAGCTGGTTACTACTGCCAATTTGTGACGAACTTCTCTTCAATCGCTTCACCTATGACAAGATTAACTCGCAAGGAAGTGAAATTCGTTTGGAGTGAAGCTTGTAAGAGTTCTTTTCAGAAACTAAAGCTCAGATTGAATACCGCTCCTATTCTTATCATTCCAAAACGTGGCTTGGGGTATACTGCATATTGTGATGCCTCTAAGGAAGGGTTAGGATGTGTTTTGATGCAAGAAGGCGAAGTGGTAACATATGGTTCGCGGCAACTAAAGCCTCACATGAGAAACTACCCGACGCACGATTTAGAGCTTGCCGTCGTTGTTTTCGTCTTAAAACTTTGGAGACATTATTTATATAGTCAGAAATTTGAAGTCTTCTCCGATCACAAGAGCCTTAAGTGCCTATTCTCTTATAAAGATTTGAACCTGCATCAGTGAAGATGGATGGAGTTTTTGGAGGACTATGACTTTGAAATACACTATCATCTTGGAAAAGCCAATGTTATGGTGGATGCATTAAGTAGAAAATCTATAAGTACTATAGCTAGCCTAACAGTAAGGGAATGGAAGATGATGAGGGATATCGATGAATTTGATTTACAACTCCATGAGTCTTCTGAGTAGGCCGTCCTATTCGCCACCGTCGCACAAGCCACACTTGTTGCACGAGTAAGGAAAGCACATCAGACTGATCTAGAAATGGAGACTATTAAAGGAAGAATTTTCGAGGGAAAATAAGCAAAAGGTTTGAATGTCCATATTGACTCTAGTGTTTATTATTTTGATCAATTGTTTGTACCCATACCCATGAGGGATGAAGTTCTACGGGAGTTCCACCACTCACACCTTGTAGAGAATCCAAGAGGCACCAAAATGTTCTACGACCTAAATCATCAGTTTTGGTGGAGAGGTATGAAAAGAGATGTTGCTTCGTTTGTGTCTAGGTGCTTAATTTGCTAACAAGTCAAAGCTAAACATCAAAAACCTGCAGGATTATTACAACTTCTTCCAATTGCCGAGTGAAAATGGGAACACGCCAATATGGACTTTGTTACTGGCCTTCCAAGAATGAAAAAGGGTAATGATGCGATATGGGTGATTGTAGACTGACTTACCAAGTCAACTCACTTCCTCACCATGAGTGTAGGGGACTCTATAGAGTATTTAGCCGAACTTTACATCCGTGAAATTATTTCTCCATGGAGTCCCAATGAGTATAGTGTCTGATAGAGACTGTTGTTTTACAGCTAGACTATGGCAGAGTCTTCAAAGTGCTTTGGGTACCCAACTAAATTTCAGTACAACTTACCATCCTCAAACCAATGGGCAATCCGAGCGTACCATACAAATCTTGGAAGACATGTTGAGAGCATGAGTGTTAGATTTCAAAGGGTCTTGTGAAAGACACTTACCTTTAGTCGAGATTGCTTCTAACAATAGTTACCAATCTAATATTGAGATAGCACCATTCAAAGCTCTTTATGGACGTCCTTGTAGATCACCATTATGTTGGGCGGAAGTAAGGGACTCACCAATGCTTAGGCCCGAATTAGTTTGTGAGACTACAAAGAAAGTAGCTCTTATTTGGAAAAGATTGATCATGACCCTAAGCCATCAGAAAAGCCATGCTGATCGGAGGCGACAATCATTATCTTTTGAAGTAGGAGACCATGTGTTTTTGAAGATCTCTCCGAGGAAGGGATTGATGAGATTTGGCAGGAGTGCAAAGTTATCTCCCTGATTTATTAGCCCTTTTGACATTATTGAGCAGATATAAGAAGTTGCTTATCGTCTTGCTTTACCACCTCAACTCTTTGGGGTGCATAATGTGTTCCATGTATCAATGCTTCGCAAATATGAACCCGATCTCTCTCATGTGTAAGACTGGATAAAAATTGAAGTTGGCAAAGATGTCTCTTATGAGAAAAGACCGATCCAAATTCTCGATACACGGGAGCAAGTGTTAAGGGATAAGACCATCCCACTAGTCAAAATGTTATGGCGCCATCACGGGGTAGAGGAAGCAGCTTAGGAGCGAGAGGTTGAAGTTTGTGAAAAATACCCAGACTTATTTCTTAATGTGTGATGTACCCATTTCCTTATTTCTCATTTTATGTGGTACATTATAAGTAAATCACATTTCTGGTTTTTTTTTTTGTTTCCTTGTTATAGTTTATTGTCCATTTAGGGATTGTTAGAGATGAATATATATATAACCTCATTATCATATCTTGGTTTCCGTGTTGAGAATCAACGTAATTTTGGGATGAAATTCCTTAAGGGGGAAAGATTGTGACATTTTATTCCAGATGATTGCCCGAGTAGTGAAAATACTGCTCGAGCAAAGATTGCGAGCACCTAGTAGTTTTGAAGGTCAGGGCAGACCGCTCGAGCGAACTAATGGTCGCTCGAACGAAGATGCAGGGCTCCCAGTATCTCGTTTTGCAAACAAAAGTACTGAGAGTTGTTGTTCACCACTCAAGCAATGAAAAGACCACTCGAGCGGTCTGCGCGAAATCAACTTTTTAAAAAGGGACCTTCTTGATCATTTCTCCATCTTTTATTTTCTATCTTCTTTCCCCTTCCTCTCACTCTAAAAAACTCCAAGTTTCTCACCCTGATACTTTTCATTTCACTAAGATCCAAGTCTAAATCTCTTGTAAGAAGAGAAGTATAAGTGAAGATCTTCCTTCCTACTGATTGGATTTCGTCTTTGCGAAGAATCCTCCTAGAAGTCTAGTATTCTTGCTCTTTGCTTGAGGTAGGGTTACCTTTAACCTAGTATCTCTTTGTTTTGAAGATGTTTTTGTGGTATTGTTATGACTTAAGATTTAATTTGATGATTGAGTGGATTAAAATGTTATTGAATAAAAAGGGGACATATTACTCAACTTTTATTAAAATTCCTCCAAATCTTTCCATGAAATATGTATATTAATGTTAAGAAAATACACATGTATGAAGAAGGGGAGAAAACCCCAAATTGATAAAAACCCTAATTCCTAGTTTGAGTAGAGAATGGTATTTGAATACTCAAGAGGTGGAACATATGGATATTGTTGTGCTGTTGAATTTGTGATTTGGGGATTGATGCTTCTTGAATGTTATAATTTTCTTTTATCTTGTATAATGTGGAATGCTTGTTTACTTGGAACAAAGTTCAGTAAAGTGGTGAAGTGAACATGAGTTTGGGTTAAGTGTCGGTTTTGAGAATGTGGCGTTGTGTTGGTACCTGAGCTTGAAGTCAAGGTGCCCAATTGGTCTGTCTACACTTATCATTAGACGAATGTAGGAAAATGTTTTTGGGTGTCCATTGGTCTTGTTGTATTGTAGTCAGCAAAAGTGGAAATACATATGATTTTGGGTGCCTACGTCCTGCCGTATAAGAGTCGGTAAATGTGGGGATAGTATTAAATGAAAGTGACATGTGTATGTGGTTTAGACTCTAGTAAGGGACTCATAGTGCATTTCTCTTTCTAATGTTGAGAATGGTTTTGTGTGAGACAGCAGTGTACTTTACCTAATTGGTTTTTTTATCAATATGGATTATTCTATGTTGTTTTAGTTATGATGGTGCCATGTGCTTGTTCAAATGATTAGATGCTTTTGGTTAAATGTATTCCTACTGGGCATATAGCTCAACCTTATCTAATTTTTCAAGAACTGGTGACACAGCACTACAGTGACTTGAAGTTTGCACTTTTATTTTGCGGGGAAGTTGGCTCCAAGAATTGTAACTACAGAAGTGTAAAGTTTTGTGTCAACAGTGTAAATCTGTTTCATTGTTTTGTTTGAAGCTTAAAAACTTTTGTATGCCTTAATGGCAAAATTCTTTTCTATAGTTTTCAAGCTTATTGAACTTACCCAAGGACATGGACTGAGATTAATGTGTAAGCATGGAATTGTAAATTTTGAACTTCAGTTCAATGAGAAAGAGGACTTTGTTGTATTATGCTATGCAAGGTTGTGGTATATTCTTGTATGACAATTCAGGGCGTTACTGTAGACTACCCCCAAGAACTCTCCGGCCCCGCGCTGCGAGGGCGCGAATTCCGTTTTGTTCTCTAGCTACTACAGTTCGGACTCAATGTCACGGTTCTGAATCTAATCTCGCAAAGTGCAATGCAAGACCGATAAATCACCAAAGAGTCCAAATCCGGCAAATCGTTTTGGAAAACTGATTTTAATAAAGAAGTGTCAAACATGGACTGCTTTGCCAGATACAGAGTTGCCACCTAAATATTTTATTTTGGAGGAATTTAGGAAACCCTGACTTGTGCCTAAGGCCAGGTGTCCGTCATCACCAAAGTTGCCTCGGCTCGGGAACTTGGGTACGAGAGGGGAAGGTCATGCAATGAGCACCCCCGCTCGCCCGATCAAAGATCAGCCTGTACTAAGCATGATATTTTGTTTTTGAAAACACATGTATTCTTATTCCGGTTAATTAGCTAATCTTACTACCTGATGCGCACAGCATACAAGTATAGACTAGATCGCCTAATTTGGAACAAAACATTGCATATTTGTTTGAAAATGGTTTGAAGTTTGCTACTCGTAAGTAGGCTAAGACAAGGATTTGATGAATTGTTCCAATTCAAGTAATCCAACCTTCACCCACAAACATTCAGGCAGTTATATCAAATAAGCAGTTAGCCTCATGGCAAGCATGCTAACATGGCAACATACACATCTCATGCAGTATGCTAATGTGTAAACACTCACAGTGTACTCCGAGCCAAAACAAAGAACTAGCTAGAAATCATGCATGATCCTAGTTCATGTTAAGATGGCTAATGCAACACGTGCAAGAATGCAACTAAAATAGGCTTGGCTATTCTAATATGGCATGTGAAATGCAACTTGGGTACATGTATTCAAATTAGAATTGAAATACAATGCAATTAGTATGATGCACCAAACCCGATGCATGCAATACAGATGAATGATGCACACATACAAAGCATAAGGTATGCTAAACAAAATATGCCCTAAAACTAACCATCGTAAGCGGTTAAGTAAAAGGAAGAAAGAAATAGAGGTTTGAAGACATGCATCACACACACGCATGCTTATTACAACAATTGGCCCTCTCGACGGAGGGTCCGAATAAGAAGCTAACTAGCTAATCTAAGCTAATTAAATTAATTATTACAACACAAAACTAATTAACTAACAAGCTAATTAATTAAGCTATTACAATACAAATAAGCGGCTAAACGCATTAACTACTTAAATACAGAACCAAAGCATAAACTAGCTAAGGAAAGCAGTAAAGAGAGGTCCTCGGGATGAAGAGTGCATGCATGCTCGGTCGCCTTGTTCGGAAATTCGTCGCGATGCTCCAACTTGCCTCTGTTTGCAATTGTTCTCAGAATCTTGCAGCAAGCTCCAGAAAGCTTTCAACTCACCTTGGGAACCTGTAGGAGGGCTGCCGACCAGTTGTTGGTGTTTCTAGCCACTGGCCGACCACTTATCTTTGTTGCAGACCGGAAAAAGTGGTCGGCTAGCTAGTTTTTCTAGCTGGCCAACCAGTTGTTGCTACATTTCTCCACTTTGCTGCAACAGAGAGCAAGAAAGGGCATGGCAATGTATTTGCAAGGTATGTGTGCACAACCACCCTCCCTATCATTTCATAAGCTCAAAGGAGTGTGGTTCTCAACCCTCGGGCCACCAATCACGCATTTCAATGCATGATGGCCAAGAAGCCAAATTGCACAATTCAATGTAAAATGAATGCACACATAAACACATAAGGCCTAGAACTCTATCATGATAGATCAAGAGCGTCGGGAACTGAGAATTGAGGCACGTTTCATTACTTCAAGTATGAAACGTCCCTCTTTTCTCGTGTTTGGATTAACACCTAATCTAAACAAATGCAATGCGACTCAAGCATGCAAACATGCAATGCAACTATATGGCATACACAATGCAATGTAAGATGGCATGCACAAGGTGAAGAACATGGCATACACAATGCAATGGACAACATGACATACTCAATGCAATGTAACATGATCAACTTAACAAAGCTAATGACATGTGAAGAAGGCTAATGCATGCATACATAAAGCAAGGCAACATAAGCATGCAACGACATGACAATGTAAGCATGCAAATAATATGAAAGCAAACATGCTCAATGGACTTAAACCAAAATGGATAGACCTCAATCATGCCCAAATCAGTGGCCATAATGATGAAATAAAAGGCATGAAGATCAAGACAAGCAAGCTCAATGCATTGGCCCATCAACTAGGCCTAAGAGCACAACTCTCAAGAGTGCTCAAAGAGTGACAAGCACGGAAGCGTAACAACACTATAAGCTCTGAAATATGGTAAGAAATGATGCCAAATCACTCAAACAATACAAGTAAAGCATGCAAGAGGGCCTAAGGCACAAAGCTAGCAAAGAGCAACACATAGGAGGCATGCAAAACATGGCACAAATACATGAACCAACCATGGACAGAGCTTAATTAGGCCTAAACAAAGACCAAAACATGCTGAGATGGGGGCCCAAGGACCTAGGCAAGATGGCATACATGCTAGGTCACAAACTAGGCAACAATGCATAACACTCAAAGGCACTTAAAGAGTGAATGAAGTGAGAACATGGCAATGCTACATGCTCTAAAATGTCATGTTAAATGATGCCAAATCATGTACATAACACAAATGAAGCATGCTACGGTACCCAAAGCTTGAAGCTAGCATAGGCATTTGTACTACAGCTATGCAAAACATGAAGCATATGGCAAGGGCAACCTAAAACAGTCCTAGAACATGTCAAAATGATACTAAAACATGTATGGAAGAAAGCCAAAATATGCTAGCATGAAGGGCATAAGGCATGGAATATGCAAGGCAAATAAGGTGGATTACACTACACCTATCAAGACCAAGCATGAGATGGCTTCGCCAACAAAAATCAGAGTTATATCATTGCAAAATAACCCTAAAAATATTGAAATGATAGCTCGCAAGCTTAGGCATGAAGGCATACGCAATGGTTCATGTTATGGCATAAAGGGCAAACCCTCCAACGCATTAAATGAGTGAAAGATGCAAGTGCATGGCAACATTACATGGACTAAAATCACACAACAAATGATGTCAAATCATGAAAATAGGTCAAGCAATACATGCTAGTGGACTTGATACACAAAGCTAACAAGCTAGAATGCACCATGGCTATACAAAGCATGGCATGCATGACCAAAACAACACAAATCAGAGCTAGAGCATGCTAAAACATGGACAAAAGCTTCTTAGAGTTAAGCCAAAAGCATGCTAGAAAGACAGTCTAAAGCATGGTACACATTAGGCTAATTCATGGAATTGCACTACAAGTGCATGGAGCATGCAAGGGCCAACCAAACCAAACCTTAACAGAGGTATGACATGGCAAAACATCACCAAGAACATGCTGAAATGGACTCAAAACAAGCTAGAAAGACATGCTACCTCATGAAGCATACAAGACTAGTTTGTGAGAAATACAATACAAGTGTATAAGGCATGCAAGGGCCAACCAAACCGACCCAAAACAGATCTAAGGCATATTAAAACAACACCAAAAACCTACTGAAATGGAGTCAACATAAACTAGAAAGACATGCTACTTCATAAAGCATACAAGACTAGTTTGTGAAATTTACACTACAAGTGTATTAAGCATGCATGAGGTGATCAAGACAACCAAAAATAGTGGCATGCCATCTCAAAATAACCCCAAATACATACTAAGAACAAGCCAACACAAGCTTAATAAACATGCTCAAACATGAGGCATATGAAGCAAGTATGTAAGACACAAGGAGAGGGGACCCTCTCCTATTTGGGACCTCAAAACCACCTTTCCACCACTGAAAATCCTTTGGATTTCAGTGGTGAGAAGGCCATGCAAAGGCTAAAACAAGAGTCTAAAGGGATGGCTCAAAACAAGGCCTAAGAAGGGGGTAGACCACCCCCAACAAAAAAGTGACCTTAAATAAACATTTTAAGGACTGAAAAATAGAACTTTTTGCAGTAGGAAGTTAAGCTTAAAACAGCATGCAAATAGGTCTAAAAGCCTAAGCAAAAATGAGGGTTTTAAGGGTTAAAAGCTCACCCTTGATGAACACCTGCAAAGCTGCAACTCCAGCAGGTTTTCCAAGCTCAAACTAATCCAACAACACCAAAACTAGCTCCTAAGCACCTCAGCAACTAAAGGATGGTGTTTGAGTGTGTGTTTGTGTGCAATAGTATGATAAAACTACACTTTTAAGCACAAAAAAAGAAGAAGAAGAGCAATATAGATACGAATGTGTATATGTATAGCTCCAACCCTTTTTTTCTGAACCTAGAGGAGGGAGGAGGAGGTTCTCTTATATAGAGAACCAAGCTCAAGCTTGTTGAGGAAGCTAAGGGTCCAAGGCCAACCCTCCATACAAGTGTATGGAGAATGGCTTCAGTGCCTTCCAGCTGTGCCAGCTGGAAGAAAATATCTCCAAAAAGGTGATGAAAAGCAGCTGACCACTTAAAGTGGTCGGCCAGCTACTTGAAGTGGTCGGCCGACCACCACAAGTGGTCTCCCAAGATGAAAAGTGGTCAGCCATGGTGGGAGATGGTCAGCAACATGAAAGAAAGCTAAAGGTGTGGTGGCCGACCAGAAAAGGTGGCCCAAAGACCAAGAAAACCAGTTGGCCGACCAGAAAACTGGCTGGCAGGATGAAAAGTGGTCTCCAAGGGGAAGAACTGGTCTCCCACCCTTGTACCACCTTCCAAACAAGGAAAACAAGGTTTGTACCAAAAACAAACCAAAACGGATGCGAGACGAACATTCGGGAAGCAAGGCGCACAGCCGGAAGACTCGAAAACTAGTCTACGGGCATCAAAAGTGGTTCACGACCACAAAAGTGGTCTCCCAGACCACAGTGTCCCTCTAAGCAGAGGCAACAAGGTGTGGTTCAAAAATCACGCCAACGGAGAACATTAAGCGGTCCCGAGACAAGGCGCACGGCCGAAGGCTTCGAAAATCGAAAACTGGTCTCCAAGCGGGAAAAGTGGTCTACGACCATGAAAAGTGGTCTACGACCACAAAGAGGTGGTCTACAAGACCACTCCCTCCCTCCAGGGAAGAGAAACAAGACTTGGTCCACAAACCGAGCCAAAGCACAAAGAGTTCAGAGGCCTGGAGGCAAGGCTCTCAGCCAAAACTTCGAAACCTCGAAACGAGCACGGCATGCACGATCACCGAGCGCTCAATTGATGACATCTGAGTCTTAAGGTCGGTCAAAAATGGGGTGTCTATAGTTACATAGTTTAGAACATGCCATGCAAGAGTTTATGGCATTGAACTTGTGTTTTGAAGTTTAAGTTCTGTTTTAAAAAACCCAGAATTTGGCCAGACCACTCGAGTGAATGAGTTGTTGCTCGAGCTCACATCTCATGCATCCAACATTTTTGCAGAACCTTGCACATGGCTCGAGCAACAAAGTGACTGCTCGAGCGACATTAGTTTGTTTTATACATTGGCTCCAGCGACCATCAAGCCTAGATTCGAACCATCCAGTCCTTTTGTAGACCATGTGGTTCGCTCGAGCGACCAATGTTACGCTCAAGCGAAATGTCCTGTTTCAGCATGTTTTTAAAAGTTGTATTATGTTTATCTCTTCACTCTCATTCCTTTCTAAGTGTTCTTAGGCATGAATTCAGCCTCCCAAATGAATTAAGGAGTTAGAAATGAACTTAAAAGAATTGAATAAGCTAAGAATGATTCGATTAAGTAATGTGCCTCCACGTGTGTATATGTTTATGAATTATATCGGTTCATCCACAAAGACGTGTCAACAACCAAATAACTGAGTAATATTTTAGTAAATATATTTTCATATACATTATTTTCTAAATGTTTCCAATATGGTAAGTTTTCTGAACTTATGATTTTGTATTATGAATGAGCCTTCTATCTGTCTGATCTACATGATATCTGTAAATGTAATTGATAAGATACAACTGTATATGATGGACCTAAGGTCATTCTGTATATTTGACAAGATGGACTCAAGGTCATTCCAAATTTGATAAGTCTGAATATCTATTATGTGTTGACCAAATGATCATTATATAGTTGTAATGAATTAGACCCAAGGTTGTTCCATCAAGTATTATCTATTTTGTTCTGTACTTCTAATTATGTTGGACCAAAGATCGTTTTGTCATGTATTAGACCCGAGGTCGTTTCGCTATGATACGAAATTGATATGAGAATGATTTCATCTAAGCATTAAAAGTTATTCATATAACCCATTTACTCTTATGTCATTCACTGAGTTTTAGTTCACTCTGTTATATATATGTATGCAGGTGAGCAACGGGATGTCCAGCCCTAGTGAGCCTATGCAAGATTACCCGAGTTTTGTGATGTCAGCTAAGGAGGGCCTCATGAACGAGGCTTTTATCTTTTGATCTTTTGTTTTCTTTTGTTGGTCATGTGTGACCGTGTTTGTACATAAGCTTTTGGTTTTGTATGATGATGACTTGTGAATGATCTTGGTCATGTAATATCTATTTGTATATGTATGGATGTGAGTTATTAGTGCATAAAATGTTTTTGTTTATACCATATATGCATAGCTCATTAGACCAAATTTTATAATTCTACTTCCAGTTCTGGCCCCATAAAATTAAATATGAATTGAATTATGTCAATGGCCGTAGGTAATCTCATGATTACTAGCCGATTATGATCCAAACATCTAGGAGTGGGTTCAGGTCGTGACACCCAAGACTAATCTCACTTGGGTCAGGCCATCTGAAATTCAGGCTCGAGCTTGGTAAAAGTCCAACAAGTTGAATAGGGCTAGGCTAAACTGGATAGCAGAGTTTTGGGCCAAATGATAAAGCTTGCCTCAAGTTCTAAAATTTAAGGGACTAATCAAATTTTTTTTTTCCCTCCATAGAGTTGATTATCCAATTGTTAATGTAAGTGTGGTTTTAGCTTTTGTTTATAGATTAGCAATTTTCAACTAAGCTGCAACAAACATTGAGGTCCATTAGCTTTGTGCATTCTAATATTTACAAATGTAGAGAGTTATGAAGTTTAAGGAATTCATCAATTTCAATTTTTACCTTTTTTTTTTTTTTTTTTATCCTCCTAAAATAGTGAACTAAAAAGAAGAGAAATCCATGCTTCGTCATCCTTTGCCAGAGATGAAAAGGGATGGAAATCCATTATGTTAGTAATAAGTCTTACTACGAAATATAATGAGTGTATTAAATAATTAATGAAAAATATTATAGAAACAAAATATTTATACAAATCTAATATAGAAATCGTGTGGCTCGTTTGGCTCCTACCATTTTAAATTAAAAGGACTATTAAAGTGCTTTTTAATATAATAAAAAAAAATGCATTTGTTACATCATCTAGATGAGATGCAAAAAATTATGATTGGTTAACGTTATCTATGATACAGAATGTTGGTCTTATAATTGCCCTTTGTCTTTTTCATACGTCTATAATTCACAATATTCTGTAACTCTTACAATAATTTCAGCCCTAATTGAATAAATTAATTATGTTACTCATAAAAAATAATATGATAGATAAGGTAGATTAAATAAGCCCAATTAATAATTTGAAATGAAAAATATGAAGAAAAAAAAAATAATAGTTACACATACTTTGCTGCAATTCGTTCAATTTTTATTTGTTCAATTTTTCAAATCATTTTTTAAAGTATGTATAAATTTGACAGTAGCTAAATGATAACAACGGTCCTTTTGTGATTTAAATTTGAATTTTTAAATTTGATACACATTCTTACAGTTAAAAGGTTGACCTTTATGCATATAAGTGCTTTGTTAACAAGTGCCTTATTAAGAGGTATTTGATAATTTAATTCATCACTTAAAATTGAATATATTAATATAAGTGTTTTGTTAACAAGTGTCTTGGAAAAGTGGTGTTTGATAACCTAATGTAGTACTTAAAACTGAATGTATTAACTGATAATCGATTAAACCTATTTGATAAATACAATTGATATCACTTAAAACATTAAGTCCTCTTAAAATATAAGTTAAAATTTAAAAATATTAAACATAATTATCGACATTCACTATTATAAACTAACTATCACTGTCACTGCCGCCGCCACTATTACTACCTGGAGGTGCCCATATGTTGGGTCGAGCCAGACCTACACTACATAATAAAAGATTATGTGCCTATCCAAGCCTAGCTTGACCCTAACATCAGGCATCTACCTCTGCCCAAGTTCGGCCCAATAAATAATTATAAATCATAAGTCCACCCATCAGGCTATATATTAAAAAAAATTTAAAATATTCTATAATTAAATTCAATCACACATTATATTTCTTAAAATAAATATTTTGGCATCGTTATAAATTGAAAGATTTTTTAAATAAATTCAATCATACATCACTACAAATGTGATTTTTAATAAAATCAACAAAGATAAAGTCTACATCCCAACAAAAAAATATATTTTTTAATGTATTATAATTAATTAATTAATAGTCGGACGGGCGGAGCTGGGTTGCAAATATAAATCTCAAGCCCAACCCATTAATATATTGGGTTGAAAATGTTGGCCTAGTTCAGCCCCATGGGCTAAAACAGCATTCCCAAGCCTTAGAAAAATAAGACTGGGCTGAGCAGGTTGGTGTAGGTGTCTCAGGGGGTACCCGAGCGCACCCAACAGTTCAGACTTCCGATTTCTCATCTTATATCACTAGTGCAATGTGACACAAAAAATGAAAGTCCAAATCCGATAACCTTTATAGAAAATCAATTTTATTGCAAAATAATGGACTACATCACTAGATCTTAGAGTCGCCAATTAATCTTTTGGGAAAATTCGGAAACTCATGACTTGTGCCAAAGGCAACTATTCATCATAAACAAAGATGCCTTGGATCGAAACCTTAGGTATAATGGGAGAAGGTCATGAATTGAGCACCCCCACTCACTCAATCAAAGATCGCCTTTACTAAACCATAATATAAGTTTTATAGACACCATAGGCTCATGTTCTGATTTATTAAAGAATGTTTACATTACTATGTCAGGAAAACAATTATATATCATGTTGCTCATCTTGGCCATGCTTTGATTTCATGCATTTTGAAAGGATTTTTTAGATAAATGTACAACTCACAGAAGACTGAGCTCACATACATACCAATTAATATCATTCCAATCTAAGCAATACAGCCTTTATCCACTAGCATTCAAGGACGTATATCATTTAAGCATGTAGCCACATGGTAGAATACTAGACATAGTAAAATAACATATATACATAGTTAGGATGCTAAAACTATAAATGCTCACCTGATACTCCTCCGCAGTAAGCCACAAAAATAATATGCTACAAAACATATACATGATCCTATATACAAATACCTAATGCAATACATACACAAAATGCAACTAAAAAACCGGCTACTAACATTGATACATGAATCATCTCAATGTATGAATTAGTGCATAATGGCACATAAGAATTGATAAAAACCTATAGATGCAAATTGGCTGAATCCTAATGCATGAAAAATTGATGCAAGTCATGAATCTGATAAATGAAACATGATGTTATATAAACAGAAAATGTATAAATAAAAGGGATAAAAAAACATGGGGTTGAAAGTTATTACAACAAATTATTACACCAATTGAATGAATAATAATAAAAAAGAAAGGACGTGGGGTTGGAGGAGTTATTACAACAATTGTGATGGCCCAAAATCTACACTAAGGGTTGTAGTCATAGGAAGTCACAAATGAGTCCTATGGCCAATGAACAAGTAAGATCCTAGATCGTCGGAGGAGTCAAATTAGCCTCCCTTCTAAGTCCAGCTTTTTTAGGTAGTGCACTATCCTTTTGACAGATCTTAAAAGGCATTGACGCAAGGTCTCATAAGCAATTGAGGGAACTATATTGGTTTTTTTTTTTTTTTTTAAGCCAATACAATCCTCCTCCATGGTTGAGTAGTAATAATCTTGTCTAACGATCTTCCAGGCTAGCATCACCCCGCCGCCCCGCACTCCGCACTGTCCTCCGTGGATGGCCTCCATAAGGCACTTGGATTCTTCAGCATCAACGCATAGCTTATGCATCCCGAGATGACCCCTCTTGTACAGTTTACCCCCGCAGACGATGAACTGAGCAGTCATTTCTCGAATTGCCCTCTTATCTTTGGCATTTGCCCCTGGTGGATATGCCTCCTTTTCCAAGAAGTTCCAGATGTCGTAATACCAGGGGTTTTGATCTTGTACCTCATCTATGGCAGCAATCAGCTCGTAGGCCTGCAGGAATTTCTGCTCAATGATGATCGGACGCATCCAGACTCCAAAAAGAATGTCTATCATAGAAGATAGAGTTGCTAATGAATTAGCGAACCTGTTGTTCTCTCTTAATGGATGAGCGAAGTTCAGTTTTTCAAACCGAGGAATCAGAACGTCCAAGGTCTGGTGATAGATTCTTATCTTTTCTTCTTTAACTTTCCAATCTCCTTTAGCTTGAGATACAATAAGGTTCGAGTCCCCGATGACATCCAACCGCTTTGCCCTTAGTTACAAGGCGGCTTGCAGTCCAGCAATACATGCCTCATACTCTGCCTCATTGTTCGATACTTTGAACCGGAGTTTGAAGGCTAAGGGTATGCGGGAATTGTCGGGTGCTATTAGCAACACCCCTATCCCGTACCCGTATTGGTTTGACTCTCCGTCAAAGTACATAGTCCAGGTTTCTTCTTCAAAGTGCAGAATGGCCTTGTCTGGAAATAGGTGCTCTACTGCTTCATCCCCATCTTCTGCTGGGTGACCGGCTAGGAACTCAGCTACCGCTCTCCCTTTCACGGACTTGCGCGTCTTGTACTTCAGATCAAATTCAGAAAGCAGAAGCAACCAACGGGCTAGCCTACCCGTAAGTGTCGATTTCTTAAAGAGATATTTGATGGGATCTAATCTCGAAACCAGTATTACAGAGTGAGATAACAGGTAGTGCCGCAGCTTCTTGGTAGCCCATACCAAGGCCAGACAAGCCTTCTCCAGCGAAGTGTAGCGGGTCTCGTAATCCAGTATTTTCTTGCTCAGGTAGTAGATAGCTTTCTCCACTGTCCTCGAGACTCACAGGCGAGCATGCACCTATTGTAGTTTCGATCCTTTGAAGATACAGAATCAATGGTTTCCCCGACTCAGGCGGTGACAACACAGGTGGGTTCTGTAAATATTGCTTGATTTGTTCAAAAGCTGTTTGGCATTAGCCGTCCCATTGGAAATTCTTTCCTTTCTTCAAGAGACCAAACAGTGGTTCACAAGTCAAGGTTAATTTGGCAATAAACCATCTTATGAATTGCACTTTACCCAAAAAGCCTCGCACCTCCTTTTCAGTCCTCAGTGGTGGCATTTCTAAGATGGCCTTGATTTTGGAATGGTCGACTTCGATGCCCCTTTTTGTGATCAAGAACCCCAGCATTTTCTCTGTTGTAACACCAAACGTACACTTCTGAGGATTCAGCCACAACCGATACTATCTAATCCGTTGGAAGAATTTCTGCAAGGCAATGTAGTGGCCCTCTCTTTCTTTGGACTTGACAATCATGTCGTCCACATACTCCTCAACCTCTTTATGGATCATATCGTGGAAAATCGTGGTCCCAGCCCATTGATATGTAGCTCTAGCATTCTTCAAACCAAACGACATCACCCCATAAAAGTAAGTTCCCCACGGGGTAGCAAAAGTAGTTTTCTCCCTATCTTCGGGTGCCATCAAAATCTGATTGTAGCCTAAAAAACCATCTGTGAACGAGAGCAGCGCATGCCCAGCAGTGAAGTCCACTAATTCGTTGATATGCGACAGCAAAAAGTCATCATTCGGACTAGCTTTGTTCAAATCCCTGAAGTCCACACATACCCGAATTTTGCCGTCTTTCTTCGGCTCCAGAACTATATTGGTCAACCAAGTTGGATACTTAGATACTAACAGGAACCCTGCATCGATCTGCTTGGTGACCTGTTGATTGATTTTCAGAGCCCAGTCTAGGTAGATCATTCGGAGCTTCTGCTTAACAAGTCGGGCATCTAGGTCAAGAGGGATTCGGTGCTGTACAATCTCAGGATCGATTCTAGGCATGTCTTCGTAGGACCACACGAAAACATCTTTGAAATCTTTTAATAAAGTGACTAAGCGCTCATGTTCCTCAGAAGTCAATGTGGACCTGATCTAGACCAGTCGCGGGTCCTTCTCAGTACCAACATTAATTGAGGTGATTTCATCAACCAAAGGTTTTACAAACCTCTCTTGCTCTTGATCAAGAAAATATTTCAAAACTGAAGGAATTTCTTCCTCGTCGTTTTCAATAAAATTTTGAAAGTCTTGATTAATGCATTAAATTAAAGGCACAAAAAAGTACTCAGAAGCCACAGTTGTACAATTCTCATTAACAACATCCAGTCCGTCTGATCCTTCAGTTACAACCGACTCAAAGGAAAAAGAAAAAGACGACCTGGGCAGGACAGTGGCATCCGAGATGTCACCCCCAGGAATACCTGACTCAGACTCAGATGAACTGGAATCTGATTCCAACTCCACAAACTCTGTGGAATCAGATTCTGGTCCACTACCTGATCCAAAACTGCTCGATAAAAAGCCCTCCTCATACTACCAGAAGAGGGAGGGTGTGATGGATGCATTGAGAATCCCAGAAGGTGGGCCCACAGCCGCTTCATCCCCGATCATGGAAACTGAGAAGTTATCCCCCAAGCACTCCGATACGATCTAAGGATCTGAGAGGAGACAGGCCAGTGCTACCCCCGTCTCAATTTCTATGCTCTCGGAACCTTCCTCCTTGCATTGCTCAGCCTCAGCTCGTGGGTCTGTCTGCTCTTCGATAACTTCATCCCCTAGCAACTGAAGATCAAAAAAGATTTCAAAGCCGGGTAAGCCCCGCTTCTTTGAATTCAGCCAGGGCTTCGGGAAGCCGCAAAACGGGAGGTCTTCCCCTCCCGGACAAAGTGTCCGTTCAGGGTCCCCTGGATAGGTCTGTGCACCAACTCATAGTGCTTCCTGGCTTGCTTTGCGCTGGCTTTTTTGGCCATCTCTCTTTCTTTCCTTGCCCAATCCTCTTTGGTAGGCAGATAACCTAAGCCAAAGGTATATGGGTGATGTGACACTTTGGCCAATGCTGTGACGCCCTTCCAGCCGCTTCCCTCTAATCTCATCCCGGGCATGTGTTGAAGCTTGTTCATAAGGTAGACAGACTGTGCACTGACGTATAGCCGCTCATCAATAGCTAGTATATCTTGTACAACCCGTGCCTCAGCTAGGGTGAATCCTGATAGAAATACATCCTTCGCGCCATGCTCAATCTCCAGAACTGGTGTGGAAACCTTTGGCGGCGGACAGCATCCCGCTGCATGGCCTGCATGGTTTCTTGGAGCTGACGCATCATGTCCTCCATACTGGCCATAAGGCGCTGATCTGACTAAACAACAAGTGCATGTCCCCTCTCTGAGGTAGAAGCATGTATCTCAACCCAACTGCGCACAGGTGAAGTTGATAATGACCGCTGATCTGGTGGCCTCTGTACCGATGACCTATGCCTGGATGACCTTCGTCTAGTAACTGGTGGCAATGAAACAAACACTGGTTGTCCGTCAACTAGATCCTCAGATCGATGAACTCTCCCAATCCGAGTCCAGAGTGCTCGGGGGGTATCTGCCTCCTCGGAAGCAATTGTGCTATACTACCTTGCAAAAAGATAAATAAAGCAAAATAAGGAAACAACAAGCAAAACAACCGGCAGCATTTTGGCTTAAATAAAGACAACACACAGTTGATATTATAAGCTGAACACACTGTTCCCAAATCACTGCCTCAAATCTGATACCCCAAATACTGATGTCCTCAGACTGATACACAGACTTGTAAATTGATACATACAACCTGTAAAGATGCACTTCGACAGCACATATCAAGCAAGTAAGAGCCACAACGCCCCTATGGTGGGGTAGGGTTTCCCTATCCAATTTTGTCAAGAGCTAGGGTTTCACTACGCACGCAGCGGTTTCAAACAACCTACAATCGGGTAAGCAACCTATCCTAGTTTGGAATGGTCTTTATTGCTTCTGATATGCGACTAGGTCGAATGGTCAAATAGGGTGCCTCGGTAAAAATCGAGGCTTGTGTTCCCATCGTGGTAGAGCCCGTAACCGATCAGCCTTATGGTATGCTTTTCCAAGAAAGCCTCCGGTAAACCATTCAGGAATAGCAATTGGCAAACACGGTGTCCTAGGCACACCAATGCAAATGCAAAGCAAAGAAACACATAAGTGTAAACAAAACAACATATCATGAGTTCGAGTCAAGTTCTCTAATTCCCCAGCAGAGTCACCAGAAACTGTAGACTGCCCGAACTTGCTCCGTGTGCGAGGGCACAAATTGGTTTCATAGCTACTACAGTTCGGACTCCTGTCACGGTTCTGAATCTAATCTCGCAAAGTGCAATGTGAAACTGATAAATCACCAAAGAGTCCAAATCTGGCAACTGGTTTTGGAAAATCAATTTTAATCAAAAAGCACCAAACATGGACTGCTTTGCCAGATTTCAGAGTCGCCACCTAAATGTTTTATTTTGGGAAATTTAGGAAACCCTGATTCGTGCCTAAGGCCACATGTCCATCATCACCAAAGTTGCCTCGGCTCGGGAACTTGGGTACGAGAGGGGAAGGTCCTGAATGAGCACCCCCGCTCGCCCGATCAAAGATCGACCTCTACTAACATGATATGTTGTTTTTATAAACACATGTGTTCTTATTCCAGTTATTAATCTAGAATTACTATGTGATGCGCACAGCATACAAGTATAGACTAAATCACTCAATTTGGAACAAAGCATCTCATGTTTGTTTTTTGAAAATGGTTTGAAGTTGCTACCCTCAAGTAGGATAAAATGCGGATTTGCCACCCTCAAGTGGGCTTAAAACAACATGATTTTGCCACTCCAAGTGGGCTTAAAACTTGCAGTTCGATGAATTGTTCCAATTCAAGTAATGAAGCCTTCATCCACGGGCATTCAGGCAGTTAAACACTTAAGCACATAGCCTCATGGCAAGCATGCTGTCATGGCAATCACTTACACGCATGCAAGGATGCTAAAACATAAACACTCATAGTGTACTATAAGCCAAAACAGAGGCTAGTTAGTAATGAATGTATGATCCTAGCTATGTCAACAATGCCTAATGCAACACATGTGAAATGCAACTAAATAGGCTCGGCTATCTAAGATGGCATATGAATGCAACACTCGATAACACGCTTTGAAACACGTATTCAAGTAAGTATTGAGATTCAATGCAGTTTGAATGATGCACCGAGCCCGGTGCATACAAGACAAATGAATGATGCAAACATGCAAAGTATAAGGTATGCTAATTGAAATATGCCCTACACTAACCACTGAAAGTGGATAAGTAAAAGGGAGAAAGACGTGAGGTTGGAAGACATTCACACAAACACGCACACTTATTACAACATTTGCCCTCTCGACGGAGGGTCCGAATAAAATGAAAGCTAACTAGCTATGCTAATCAAGCTAACTATTACAAACCAACTAATTAACTGACTATTCTAGCTAATTAACTATTACAAACCAAATTGAATAATTAGCTAATCTAAGCTAATTAGAATATTACAAAGCACTAAGCTAAATTAATTACACTATAGGTAATTAACTACAACTAGCTAACAAAAGCGATTAATGGCCTCGCGGGCGAGGGAGATATTCATGCTCGGTTGTGTCCATCCAGAAATCCATCGCCTTGCCTCAAGATGCCTTTGTTTGCACTCTTTTGAACCTTTGAAAATTACACCAATTTCCAAATTGCTTAGTTCTGATCTCAAGAACACCTTAAGGGCTGAAATTCCTCCTGTTGCTGCAACAGAGCACAGACAGGGGCAAGACAGTGTATTTGCATGGAAATGTATGCATTTCCACACTCCTTATCATATCTCAAACTCAAAGGAGTGTGGCACTTTACTCTCGAACCAACAACCAAACATTTTCAATGCATGGTGGCCAAAGGATCAAGCTTACGCAAAACTCAATGAATGCACACATAAGACTCGAAAGGCCTCCAGCCTATCATGCACAATCAAGGGCGTCGGCGACCGACAAATGTGACCCGTTTCATTACTATGAGTATGAAACGTCCCACATTTCTCGTGTTTGGATTAACGTCCGATCCAAACACATACAATGCAAACAACATGCTTATCTTGGCCATGTTTTACTTGATTCATTTTGTTTACACATTTTAGATTACCAGTTAGTCCCTTAATCGTTTAAGTCCAAAAGTGAGAGTCCTCTAGTTTTCAAAGAGTGAATTAGTGGGACGCAATGGCATATATTTCAGCACTGAAATGACATGCTAAAGATGCTAAATCATGCAAGACATGCATGCAAGACATGTTAAAGGTCAAAAACACTAAGGCTAGTGAAGAGCATCACACAAGAGGCACAATCAAGCACAAATGGTCAAACCAGCTATGGATAAACCTAAAACATGCCAAAACAGAGGCCGAAACATGCTAAAATGATAGCCCAAAAGTTTAGACAAACATGCATGCAAGTTGGCTCACAAGCGAAGCATAAGGCCCAAACCTCAAACACAACAAAAGGGCAATAAATGCAAGAATATGACAGAGGCATATGGTCTGAAATAACATGCCAAATGATGCTATGCTATGCAAAAAGCTCAAATATGACATGCTAGAGGTCTCAAAGTGTAAGGCTAGCAAAGCCAAATACACTATAGCTATGCAAAGCCAAGCATGCATGACCAAAACCACTCAAATCAGACCTAAAGCATGTTAAAACATAGCCAAAAATGTGTTGGGGTATAGCATACACATGCTAGATCAATAGGCTAAAACACCAAATACACTAGGCTAGTGAACAAAATTGCACTAACAGTGCAAGGAGCATGCAAGAGGAAACCAAGAAAGATATGCTACTTTACAAGGCTACAAGTAGGATTACACTACAAGTACAAGAAGCGTGCAAGAGGTGACCAAGAAAACCAAAAATAAAGTTATGGAAGGTCTAAAAAGTCACAAAAATCAGCCTAAACAAAGCCACTAAGAAGTAGAAACACGTGCTCTTTTGATGGGCCATCAACACATGCAAATAAGAGAAGAGGAGGGGGGGACCACCCCCACCTATTTGGGACCTCAAAACCACATTTCCACCACTAAAATTCCTCTAAGTTTCAGTGGTAAGAAGACCAAAAAGAGATGATCCCAAAGGCCTTAAGAGATGGCACAAAGCAAAGCAAAACAAGTCACCAAAGGGGATAAACCACCCCTAACTCAAACAAAGCCTCAAACAACCTTTTTAAACACTTTAAAACAAAGGTTTTTGTAGTTGAAAGCAATGCCTAAAATAGCATGCAAAGGTGGCTAAATAAGCAATGAAAATAACGCTTTAAAGAGGCTATTAATCACCTTTGAAGCACAACTTCAAAAACAGCAACTTCTGAGGCTAAACCAAGTCAAAACCACTAAAATAAGGCTCCCAAGTACCTCAGCAACAAGATGAAGGTGTTTGAGTAGGTGTTTGTGTGCAAAAGTATGGAGGAACAACACTTTAAGGCGCACATATGGAGAGAGAGGGAGAATTCTAGAGAGAGACGGAGAATTTTTGCCCTTCAAAATTCTGAACCCTTGAATGGGGGAGAGAGCTCCCCTTATATAGAATATGCAAGCGAAAGCTTGCTTGAATCCCTCTCTACACGTGTAGGGAGGATGCATTCTGTGCCTAATAGATAGCACAGCTGGCACCAAAAATGTCTGCAGAAAGTGAAAAATGGCCGCCGACCACTCAAAGTGGTCGACCGACCACCTCAGGTGGTCGACAGGGGAAACATCTGGTCGACAGGGCAAAAAGGGTGTCTCCCAAGAGAGGAGAAGGTCGTGGCATGCTGCAGACCACTTGAGGTGGTCGACCGACCACCAACCCTAGCTGACCGACCACCAAAAGTGGCTTGCAGGGAAGAAAAGTGGTCTACAGGGAGAAAAGTGGTCTACACCACTGCTTCTCCCTCCAAGAAAAAGGGGTACAAAGGTTTGGCTTAAAACAAGCACAAGACCAAGAGAGTTCAGAGACTCAGGGGCAAGGTGCGCAACCGAAAACCTTGGGGACTCCAAACGAGTGCGAACATGATCAATCATCGAGCACTGAATTGATGACGTCCAAGTCTTTAGGACGGTCAAAAATGGGGTGTCTACAAATCCCCAAAGCTACAAATGAACACCCAAGGCCCAACACAGCTCTGTAGCAGCAACAACAACTATCATCAACTGGCAGCAGCAACATATTTGTAAACATTAGCAGCAATAGCAACTTCGTTACACTCCTAGACTTCCAAACCCCAAGCTAGACTTGCAAGCCCCAACCAAAACACCAACTGATACCCCTCTCAATTACCTAAATAGAGCCTACACATGATACAGCAGCAACCACAAAATGCAACCTTCCCACCACCTCATAAACATAACCTATTGACTTGCAAGAACATTTAGGAATTACCAGGGCCATAATTTGATAATCCAAGAGTGGGGAAAATGTAGATAGGGATTGGGTGGTTTTTGTTTCTTTGTTTTCAATTCGCTGCATTGTTTTTATGTATTTTATTCATTTGTGTGCTAGTCTCACGAATTGTGCATTTAGTTTTTTGGGAATGTTCTTTTGAACTTGGTATGCTCTGTTCTTGCTAGTTTGCTTTGCAGACATAACAAATATATGTTGAGTTTCTTGCTGGTTGTTGCTGCTGTGTGTGTTGAGTTTGGTTGTGTTTTTTTTTTTTTTTTTTTTTTGGTAAAAGGCTAAAGTCAAGTAATCTCTGATGGTTTCTTTTTCCTCAAGGGTCATCTGCTAGCATCGGGTTTGTTTTGTGGTGTAATTATATTATTGTTGTTTTTTTTTTTAACTGTTATGCAATTTGAAATGTAAAATTATTAGGTAGTTTGAAAATAATATGATATTATTTTAATGGTGTTTCTGATAATTGAAAATTTATAAGACATCTGAAGTGACTCATTCATCGTCTATTACTAATAAAGGTCGGTGTTATCAATGTAAAACAGACTTGGGCTAAAATAACAGACCTATGATAGAGTAAACCATGCATGCTATTGACTTGCAACAACATTTAGGAATTACCAGGGCCATAATTTGATAATCCAAGGGTTCCATATCCAAGTTTAGTCTTATATGGCTCTTCAATTTGAATGGAGATAAGCATGAAAGTAGGAAAGCACCTCTTTCAACTTAAGATGAATTCATCTTTAAATCCACAAGGAAATTCAACTTCGATAAGCATTATTTTTCTCATTTTGCATTGCTTCTAAATAGTTTGAATGCTTCCCACTCAAAAATAAATGATACACTATATATGGGTTTAATATGTAGGTTTGTGTGTGTGTGTGTGTGTGTGTAGGTTTTAATGGTTTGATTTAATTTAAGTTTAAAATTTAAAAACTATTTTTTGAAACTCCAAAACCAAATAAATTTTGAATTTCAAATTTATAAAAACTGTTTTCAAAAAATACAAGCAAACAAAATTTCAAATTTTGCACTATTTTAAAACATCTATTTATAAAATTCTTTTGAAAATCCAAACCAAATATACCATGTATTTATTTGTTTCAGTTTGTCCTGTTGTTTGTTGCTTTTGTTCTATGGTTGTTCTGGTGCTTTAAGGGCAACAATTTTCTTTTAGTTCTTTGTGTTGTTTTGTTAAGGCTTCATTTTTTTTGGGCCACAACATAGGCTTAGGCATGCTATTGCTATTTCACTTTCCTTTTAACACTTATCCAATTCATCACTAAGTTTAGGAATGTAAAATTAAAAAAAAAATTAAAAAAATAATTAATTTTATTTATTTATTTATTTTTATGTTGATAAATGTAAAAAACACTTAAACTTAATACATAATATATGCAGATAGATTAGAATTTTAATGGATTTGTTGGTTGAAACCTTGATACAAAATTAAATAAGCGTATAGCTAGATGCACCTTTATTGACGATGATGTGTCACTCTACAATAATATTAACTACTTTTTCTTTATGTTTAAAATAAATAAATAAATAAAGGTTGTGCCCCACTGGCATTAATTACTATCTTATGATCAGATATGAACAGGAGTTGGATGCTAATTTCTAATAGATTCAGTTAGCCATATGTAGATAGGGTGAACTCAATTATTGAATTTGCAAAGGCACATTTGGGTGATGCTAGAGAGATTAAGTGCCCATGTATCAATTTTTTTAACTTTTATAAGAAGGGGTATGTTATTGTGAAGGCTCATTTGCTCATAAGTGGGATGATAGTATCACACACCACTTGGTTAGAACATGGTGAACTTCCAGAACACAATAACCTTAATGAAAGCAATAGTGAATATGATGAGGATCAAGATGAATATGATGAACTGATAGAGGACTATTAGAGGGGGAATTGTATGGAGGGTGATACTCTAGAAAGAGAGGATGTACGAAACTTTGATAAATTGTTAGATGCTTCCCAATGTCGTTTGTACCCAGGTTGCAAAAACTTGGATACTTTGTTATCATTCGTTATTCAAATGCTACATGTGAAGGTAGAAAATAGATTGAGCAATAAGTCTTTCAACAAGGTTTTGGGGACACAAAGGCGATTCGTACTAGAAGGCCACATGGTGCCTGGGTCAATTTATGAGTGCAAGAAGTTACTACATGACTTAGGCTTGGGATACGAGCTCATCAATGCATGTAAACATGATTGTGTACTGTTCTGGAAGGAGAATGGTTACTTGGAAAAATGTCCCACATATCAAGCATCTAGGTAAAGAGTAAATGATAGCAAAGGTAAGAAGATCCCTCACAAGATATTGCGTTATTTCCCATTGACACCTGGGTTGAGAAGATTGTACATGTCTAGGAAGATGGCTAAAGACATGAGATGACATAGTGATAAGCATGTTGATGATGGTGTAGGGAGGCATCCGAGTGATTGTAAACAGTGGAAGGAATTTCATTTGCATTATCCAAAGTTTTCCTAGGAGACTCGCAATGTTAGGTTGGGCCTAGCCACTGAGGGGTTCAACCCTTTTGGGAATATGAGCACTTCCTATAGCATGTGGCCTATCATACTCATACTTATAACCTCCCACCTTGGAGATGTATGAAGGCCCCATTTTTCATAATGTCCTTACTTATTCCTGGACGTAATCAACTAAGGATTGATATTGATGTCCGGCGATGCCACAAATGCCAGATCCATGCAAACTGCATGAACATTCCGCCATCGAAGCTGTACAACATGACTTCACCATGGCCATTTTTAGTCTGGGGGATTGATGTGATTGGGGTAGTCACTCCGAAGGGGTCCAACGGGCATGAGTATATTCTGGTAGCGATAGACTACTTTATGAAGTGGGTTGAGGCCCAATCTTACGCTGTGTTGAAGGCGTCACACGTTCTAAGTTCATCAGGAACAACATTATCTGTCGCTATGGGGTCCCGGATGAGATTATTTCGGATAATGGTTCCCACTTCAAGAATGAGGTGATCGACTTGTTGGAGAAGTACAACGTGGCTTTTCATAAGTCATCTACATATCGGCCGCAAACCAACGAAGCTGTTAAGGCCGCCAACAAAAACATCAAACACATTCTGCAGAAGATGGTGGAAACCTACAGGGACTGGCCAGATAAGCTACCATTTGCTCTTTGGGGCTACTGGACGTCAATTCGAACTTCTACTGGGGCAACTCCGTATTCCTTGGTTTATGGGATGAAGACTGTTCTGCCTATCGAAGTTGAGGTTCCGTCATTATGGGTATTGGCTGAGTGTCAGATAGGCGAGGCAGATTGGCAGCAGAGCAGATTCGAAGAACTCATGTTGTTTGATAAAAGAAGGCTGAAAGCATTGTATCACATCCAGGGTTATCAACAAAGAATTGCCAGGGCTTTCAACAAGAAGGTTAAGTCCAGGAATTTGAAAGAGGGGGATCTAGTGCTCAAAGACAACCGAGCTCCCATCCACGACCCTAGGGGCAAGTTCAGACCTAATTGGACTGGTCCCTACATCATCAAGTCTATCTGGTCGGCTCAAGTTGTCGTTCTAATAGACTTAGATGGCCTTGAGTTCTCCCAGCCGATCAACGTGGACAAGTTGAAGAAATACTATCCCTGAGTGGCTCACTAGGCCGAAAACCCAAAAGGGCGACCTAGGCAAAAGTTAGAGCACAGAAAATTTGAAATAATAAAAACTGAGCTCGCAAGGTTAAAAACCCAGAAAGGGCGGCCTTAGCAAAAGTTAGAGCACAAAAGGAGAGTGTTAATACACGAGTGAACCGGAACCGAACTACGTAAGGCTTGATTCCCATCTTCAGGATACGTAGGCAACTTCATTATGAAGTCCAACCATAAACACTTCCAAATCGACTGTGTCCATGTGATCATGTTGGTCATCTTTGTCTATTCTGCATTCAAAAGCTCGGTTGTGATCTCCAGTACAGTGCTGTTCAGACTAAGGGCAAGTTTCCAGTTGTTTGGATCCGGGGTTATACATCTCTGTGATAGATCTCAGGCGTGTCCAGTCTTGATACATATCGAAAATGGTTTTGAAAAGTTTTAATAAAAGTTGATTTTGCTTAAATTAATCTTTTTAGGACTTAGACCATTTTTGGACCAAACAGAAAATTTTCAGTACCCACAACCTTCAATTACATTGATTTCAGTACAAAGTTCTCCTACTCTTGAATACAAATTGAAGTTGCTTTTTATTACATTCATAAAGAAAACTTGAAAGTACTGATTAAAGCAAATAAATTCGGGGCATAGTCAGGTGTTCCTGCATCCCCTCCTGAAGCTTATGGAAGCCTTTGATGCCAAAGTAGGCCCAACCTGCACCTATTCATCGAGGCAAGCTATGCACTCATCAGAAAGGGCACAACTGAAAGTGGAAGCAGGGGCCATAAGCTCTCTCGTCCTCCATGCTGTGGCATACCGAGCTAGCTGTGCGCCTCAGACTGGAAATGAAGTAGGATACTCTATCCCTTCTTCTGGGCGGGTCTGATCATGGCCGAACTAGTGTCGGAATCGGAATGGGAAGTAAAAGACACAATGTGTCAGGCCGATCAACTGAATCAGGGCTGGCGAGACATGCTGTAGCTCATCGTCGATAAATTAAGCCAAGGGCAGCGCCAAGCAATGTTGACAGCGGACAGACTACACATCCATTCGCACCACCATCCCTCATCTAGGGCATCAACTAGACGTTGCCGGAAGAAATAGCTGCGAGCTGAATATGCTGGACATGAGCCCACCACCCTCAACTTGTCCATTAACCATATTTGGGGAGGGATGGAAAATGAGAGATTAAAGAATAGAGCAGTGTACGTGGAGAGAAAAGTGAGAAAAGGGTTTTGAGAGAAAAACAAAGCCTGAGGGTCGAGTGATGTGAGAAATACACGTGTGAGGAGGTGGGAAACATTACCTGTAAGAGTAATGGACTCCCCACGAACCTAGTCGTCTCTTGGCATTAAAAAGCATCCAAACCCATCAGGGTCTCAGCTAGGGTCATACTAATACAACTCTTGCCCTCTTTCAAGCCTAGAGCGACCTCAATTAAACGGACGCTAGACCCTCTGGAGCCAGGGGCGAGCGAGAAATGAGACAACATGCACAAGCAATGCGCATGTCGTCGAAAACCCTGCCAGTGATGATCGCCGAGGTCACCGGCATCAGAAAACTGATGAATCAAGCTGGGGATGTCCAATTCTCCGTCATGAATCAAAGACTGAGCATCATGCAAAGTAAGCCCACACATCCGTCCTAAGGCTTGGATGTGGCCAAAATCGAATTGAGGCAAGATCTCCTCATCACGCTGATATTCCATCAAAGCTTGGAAATCTTTAAAAGTGGGGCATATCTCTTGTCCGCCAAAGTTAAAAACATGAGTTACCAGATTCCAACACCTAGCTATGACATGGAGGAACGGAAAATGCAGCAGGGTGCGACTAAGCGTGAAAAGTGCATTCATTCCGAAACCCCGAAAATTCAACTTTTTCGAGCCATCTAAAGCTGTGAGCCAATTGGAAAGTTTTTGGGGAAGAAACACTTCCATTTTGGGAAAAAATTGAGTTACAATGAGGAGATTACGGAGCTATAGCCTGTTGTAGAAGATAAGGCACTAATGGGAGACAGGTGGCAAAAATCTGGGGAACCCCTGCATAACTGGTCGACTGACCACAAAAGTGGTCGACAATCACTTTTTCTGGTCGGCAATGGGCCTAAGTGGTCTACAGTTGCTTCTTGTCTCCAACAGAGAGCCCCTAGCCTTCCTGTGTGCTCAGAATGCTGAAAATCTGAGTTTATTTCTGCTTCGGATGCGTCCTGTTGTTTTGTTTGTCCAATATGCATTTGCTTATTGAGTTGTTGCATTTGCTTATCGAGTTGTTACAATTTGTTTATCAAGTTGTATTCATTTTGTTTATTGACTTGTAGCTTTATTCATTGGCTTATCGCCTTAGTTTGAGTTGTCTTACTCAGTTTGTGTTTGTTTTGTTTGGTTCACTACCTGGCAAAGAATTTCTAATACAATTCAAATTCCATCAATTTCATTTGTGCAAAATGGTGCGATGCGATGCTTAGAATACAAAATGCAACACTTTTTGAACAAAAAGAAAAACGGGTTGTTTTCATTCCATCATGGTTTCTCTTTACAAAAGGTACAAGTTTTGAAGAAAATAAAACTGCCTAAGGCTGTACAAATGTGCTAATACTACTAGAAAAAGGAACTAAGCAAAAACATCTGGGTTTGTGCCATCCATCTTAAGATCAAGAGGCTCTCTTCGTCCTCTTTCTTGGCTGCGCAGACTCAGCACTGTCCCCATCAGCGTCGCCATCTGACTCTGAATCGGAACCAGAACTAGAACCAGAGCCATCTCCACTCCTATTCTCAGAGCCCTCCTCAGTATCGCCACCACCGTCTGATGACCCCTCGTCCTCACCGGGCTCGTCATCATCATCGCGCGCAACAGGCTCCTGACGCCTCCCTCGGCCGCCTAGAGGAGGTCCTCATAGTTCTGTCTCTGCCTCTGATCGTCCTATCTGGAGGGGTGTCACCTGAAAGGGCTGTTTGAATATATGTTAGCCATCGTGTGTATATCAGATGCAAGTGTAATGTGCGAGGTAAGTGTTTGTAGAAAGCGGATACAGTACGCACATGTGGTGTGAAGCGTTAGACGTGATCTATACATGCAGTGAATCAGTGCAATGAGATGTTTAGTTTAGGCATATCAGCAGAAATATGATGGTCAAAAGGCAAGAAAACTGAAAAGTTACCGGAATGCCATGGGGGTGCAGCATCAACTCTCTCTGCAGGACCATACCCTCGAGCGAGGCCAACGCCTCGAGCAACCCCTCGACGTATCCTGCGGTGGGCTACAAATGCAAGTTGAGGCCATGAATAGATAAATGAACAAATATCTTAATGAAACTGAAATGCATAAAAACTGTAAAGTATACCGGTGGTGAGTCAGGTGACTTGACGTACCGATGATCAGGTAATGGGGGCTCAAATGGAATCTGGTAAGGTCCCCCACCAAGTCGTCAACCTGTCAGCTCAATCAGAGGATCTGGCCATCCAACCAACTGCCTAGAAGAAGGCACCCCTCGGGTCTCACCCCGTGGTGCCCGAGCTTAGCTTGTCGAACGGACATCGGCAGCCCAAACCCTACTCGATGAGGGCATATCAACCATCCTACCAGTGGGAGGACGTGCTCCTGTCAAAGAAGGCATTAGATATACCTTCATGTAGGTCATGCAGTCCCCCTCTCCGATGTAGTGGTCTACCTCCTCACCCCGCATGAAGTCAATGAGTCCTTGATGAGAGAGCATATATGTCCCCCACATGGAATGTGAGGGCACTGAAGGGACATACTACAGTGGTAGGCCCATCGTCTGGTGCATGAAGTGCTCACTGAGAAACCAGGCTTGACCTGTGGGTCCGTCGAACAGGATCCGACACCTGGAGGCATCCCAAGCCCCCGCATACTGAAGCTGAGCAAACCCAGGCATCGATGTCCAAGGCTGCCATGCTATCTGCAAATAACAAGTGTGTGAGTTGGTTAATTGTCATCAATTATACAAAATGAATTGTAGATGAAAGCATAAAGGACTGTGAGTCTTGAGTTACCTCATGCGCCCTCACAGTATCGAAATATTGGCGAAGGTATGGCAAGGTCTCCCAGGGCCTCGGCTGGCACTGACCGTCAAATCTATGCGAGTATGGCACATCAAGCGGTGTCTCGACCTCTGGCTCAGGGGCAAACGTCAGGAAATTGGCACATACCCACAGCTGTGAAAGGCAAGACAGTGGCAGTCAGAATACAGAATATATAGAAAATGTAGAATGTAAAATGCAGAGTGCAGAATGAGGAGTACAGAATGTAATGTGTGCAATGTGTGGAGTGTGCAGTGTACAGGTAATGAAAAGCAGAAATGTAAATCAAAAGGGTAGAATGTACCTCCCAGGCTCTCCAATAGCCGCCTACTATGTTCCCACTCCTGTAGGAGGTCGAGATCATATAGAAATAAAGGGTAGCAAGGCCAGGGCCACCACAATCGAAGTGCCGAACCTGGGATAGGTCTACTAGAGCACTCAGAAGATGTAGCCTGACCGTGTTCCCCCTCTTGAAGAACAATGTGGTCCCAAGAAGGAACATCGGGAATCCCCGGGTGTACTGCTCCGTGACCTCAACAGTCTCAAGCCCAGTCCCTCTGTACTACTCTGTGAACCAAGTGTATCTGACTGTGCCTGATGATCGGTAGATCGGCGGATGGGCTCAGAGTATATAGGTCCATCCTGCCTCCCACTCATCCATATCAGAGTCAAATGGGATCGGCCAGCCTCCCACCTCGAGGCCCGTCAGCATAGCAAAGTCGTACGGGGTCATCGTCATGTTCGTGGTAGATAAGAAATGGAAGAATTTGGTGGTGTCCCACCATCTCTCTACTAGTGCACCCAGGAGGGTCCTACTCGCCGCAAGACGCGATAACCCCGTGCAAAATAGCCCAAACCCTGCCTCATCAACAATCTGTCGAACATCGTCGGGGAGCTCCATATATAAATCCCTCGCGATGATCGACCCATATCCCCGAGTGGAACGGGAAGCTACCTGTGCTCAGAATGAGCAGAGATGCAGCATGTGAGTTGTGTTCAAAATGAGCAAAGATGTAGTGTGTGAGTTGCGTTCAGAATGAGCAGAAATGCAGCATGTGAGTTGTGTTCAGAATGAGTAGAAATGTAGCATGTGAGTTGTGTTCAGAATAAGCAGAAATGCAGCGTGTGAGTTGTGTTCAGAATGAGCAGAAATGCAGCGTACGAGCTATGTTCCGAATGAGCAGAAATGCAGCGTGTGAGTTGTGTTCAGAATGAGCAAAAATGCAGCGTGTGAGTTATGTTTAGAATGAGCAGAAATGCAACATGTGAGTTGTGTTCAGAATGAGCAGAAGTGCAGCATGTGAGTTGTTTTCAGAATGAGCAGAAATGCAACCTATGAGTTGTATTCAGAATGAGCAGAGATGCAGTGTGTGAGTTGTGCTCAGAATGAGCAGAAACGTTGTATATGTAAATGTGTTCAAAACAAGCAGACGAAATGCGGAGCAAAAGCATGAATTGTGCAAAAAATGTAAAGTGCATCGCAGAAAATGTGAGAGTGCAGTATGTACCTCGGGCGCGTAGTGAGACAGGTGAGACTCCAGCTCCCGCAATAGAAGATCTACAGGGGCGCGCCGTGCAAACCCGGTAAAATGGCGAGCTGTGCTAGGTGGCAGAATATGTACCTCAGGACAGTACATCGTAAGATCGAAAGGTCGAGTCCTAGGCAGTAGCGGAATGATGTCAGGGCTCCTCCTCCATCCCCGAAGAGCCCTCATTGTATGGAGCATCGTCGGCCATTTGAAAAGAAGGTGAAAGATGAGCAAAAATGAGCAAAAAGTGCCAAAAGTCAACAAAAGTCAACTCTCGAAAGGAGAAAAAAGTCAAAAAGTCAAAGCCCCAGAAAATGGGGCCAAACTCAAGACAAACTTGGGGGAAACATACCTCAAATAGTGAAAATGGCGGAAAAGGGTCCGAAAGCAAGATTTGTTCAGTTCAAAATGAAGGAAACCAAAGAGTTTTCGTGAAACAACTTCACGTGGGGCACTAGAAAACGTGTGTAAAGCCCAGATCTAAGAAGAAAAAAGGTCTAGGGAGGTAGAGGAGTGACTTTCAGCCTTGTCTGTGTGAGCATTTGTGCTTTGGAGTTGTGCTTTTAAAGATCCGAACCTCAAAGATCAAATTGCCCTGAAATGTGCTAAACTAGTCGACCGACCAACTTTTCTGGTCGACCGACCACCTATGTGATCGACAAGTGGTTTTGGTGGTCGACAGCTCTCTAGGGTGGTCGGCAGGGTCCCACTGTCCTCCCTATGTGCTTTTATGCTATTATGAGTTCTTTGATTTTGAGAAAGTCCCAAAATAGTTCAATTTTCAGGTAAAAAGCCCCCGCGGGAATTTGAAATCATGTCTCCAATGCGTAACTCATTGTCAAGTCTTCATGAGCGAAGTGTATCCTTTTTGAATGCATTGTCACCCCTCCGAGAGGTAAATTGGAGGTTGTGTTTGAATTGGCTTTGTGAAGGCATGTTTTCTTCATTCGGTGTTTTGCATTGAATGTACACTTCTTTCTTGATTATATTGCACTTTTGCTTTGCATAAGATATGCGTGTCTCCACTTGCATTGTCATAAGATATGCGTGTCTCCACTTGCATTGTTATGCACATTTCACTTGCATTGTTATGCATGTTTCCCTTGCATTGTTATGCACTTCTTGTTTCGCATAGAATATGTATCTCGAATGTTGCATGGAACATGCGTTCAATTCTTTTGCACTCACATGCGTTTGCCACTTTTACATAGAATATGCACTCCTCGCATACGCGTAGAACGCGCATTTGGCATTTAAACACGGAACGTGTTGTCAATTATGCATAGAATATGCATTGTGTTTTATTGTACCTGTTGAGTTTCTTTCTTACGTAGGAGACGATATTGTATGTACAGTTCATTCGAAGCTGATGCAACCAGACGATATTGTATGTACGGTTCATTCAGAGGAATTCCAAGTAAGATCTTTCTTGTCCTTTGAGTTCATCTTGTCTCGGTTAGAAGCATTTGGGTATGTCTGGTGCTTACACCGATACCTCGTTGGTTAGAGACATTCGGATACGCCCAATGTCTACACCGACATCTGCCTTTTCCTTTCTCGTGTGTAATACGCTGAGAGGTGTTATTTCCCTCTCTCGCATGTGATACTCTGAGCGGTGTTGCCTTTCCCTCTCCCGCGTGTGATACGCTGATAGGTGTTGTTTCCCTCTCTCGTATGTGATACGCTGAGAGGTGTTGCCTTTCTCTCTCTCGCGTGTGATACGCTGAGAGGTGTTGCCTTTCCCTCTCTCGCGTGTGATACGCTGAGAGGTGTTTGCCCTTCCCTCTCTCGTGTGTGATACGCTGAGAGGTGTTTCTTTTCCCTATCTCGAGTGTGATACGCTGAGAGGTGTTGCCTTTCCCTCTCTTGCATATGATACGCTAAGAGGTGTTTCGTTTGAGACTCCGAGTATCCCCGGTAGTCACTTTTGGCCTTTCCCGCATGACGCGCGGTGGGAATTGTATAATTTTCTTACATCCTTTCTGTTGGAATGTGTGAGACTGTTGTTTCTTATTCGCTTGCATAAAATGTTGCATTTATCGTGCCTAGTATTTTCATTCAAATGTTTCATTATAGCTTTCTTTGCATGATCATAAGTTATGCTCTTGCATCGTGTATGTTCATTTGCATTTTGCCCCGGCCTGCGAGCATAACTATTTGGTATCTTGCCTGTTTGTTTAAGTCTTCAGCCTTGTCAAAAATTGGACGTCTCTGGGCTTTGACATTCACTCCCGCCATTTCATGACTACCGAGTTCTGTCAAAGAGGGGAAACTGTAGACACCCCATTTTTGACCATCCTAAAGACTTGGACGTCATCGATTAAGCGCTCAATGATTGAGCATGTTCGCGCTCGTTTGGAGTCCCCGTGGTTTTTGGTTGTGCGCCTTGCCCCTGAGTCTCTGAACTCTCTTGGTTTTGTGCTTTTTTTAAGCCAAACCTTGGTGCCCCTTTTGCCTAGAGGGAGAAGCAGTGGTGTAGACCACTTTTCTCCCCTGTAGACCACTTTCTTCTATGCTAGCCATTTTTGGTGGTCGGTCAGCTTAGGTTGGTGGTTGGTCGACCACCTCAAGTGGTCTGCAGTGTGCCATGACCTTCTCCTCTCTTGGGAGACACCCTTTTTGCCCTGTCGACCACCTGAGGTGGTCGGTCGATTAGGTGGGGTGGTCGGCGGCCATTTTTCATTTCTTGCGGATATTTTTGGTGCCAGCTGTTAGGCACAGAATTCATCCTCCCTACACATGTAGGGAGGGATTCAAGCAAGCTTTGGCTTGCATATTCTATATAAGGGGAGCTCTCTTCCCCTTTCAAGGGTTCAGAATTTTGAAGGGCAAAAATTCTCCCTCTCTCTCCATATGTGTGCCTTAAAGTGTTGTTTCTTCATACTTTTGCACACAAACACCTACTCTAACACCTTCATCTTGTTGCTTAGGTACTTGGGAGCCTTATTTGAGTGGTTTTGACTTGGTTTAGCCTCAGAAGTTGCTGTTTTTGAAGTTGTGCTTCAAGGGTGAGTAATAGCCTCTTTAAAGCTTTATTTTCATTGCTTATTTAGCCACCTTTGCATGCTATTTTAGGCATTGCTTTCAACTACAAAAACCTTTGTTTTAAAGTGCTTAAAAATGTTGTTTGAGGCTTTGTTTGAGTTAGGGGTGGTTTATCCCCTTTGGTGGCTTGTTTTGCTTTGCTTTGTGCCATGCCTTAAGGCTTTTGGGATCATCTCTTTTTGGCCTTCTTACCACTGAAACTCAGAGGAATTTCAGTGGTGGAAAGGTGGTTTTGAGGTCCCAAATGGGTGGGGGTGGTCCCCCCTCCTCTTCTCTTATTTGCATGTATTGATGGCCCATCAAAAGAGCATGTGTTTCTACTTCTTAGTGGCTTTGTTTAGGCTCATTTTTGTAACTTTTTAGACCTGCCATAATTTTGTTTTTGGCTTTCTTGGTCACCTCTTGCATGCTTCTTGTACTTGTAGTGTAATCCTACTTGTAGCCTTACAAAGTAGCATGTCTTTCTGCCTTGAATTTGCTTAGCTTCAGCATGTTTTTAGCCATTATTTGCCATGTTATAACTCTGATTTGGGTTGGTTTGATTGCCTTTTGCATGCTCCTTGCACTTGTAGTGCAATTTTGTTCACTAACCTAATGTATTTGGTGTTTTAGCCTACTGATCTAGCATGTGTATGCTCTACTCCAACACATTTTTGGCTATGTTTTAACATGCTTTAAGTCTGATTTCAGTGGTTTTGGTCATGTATGCTTGGCTTTGCATAGCTATAGTGTATTTGGCTTTGCTAGCCTTGCACTTTGAGACCTCTAGCATGTCATATTTGAGCTTTTTGCATGGCATAGCATCATTTGGCATGTTATTTCTGACCATATACCTCTTCCATATTCTTGCATTTATCACCCTTTTGTTGTGTTTGAGGTTTGGGCCTTATGCTTCGCTTGTGAGCCAACTTGCAAGCATGTTTGTCTAAACTTTTGGGCTATCATTTCAGCATGTTTTGACCTCTGTTTTGGCAAGTTTTGGGTCTATCCATAGCTAGTTTGACCATTTGTGCTTCATATTGCATGCCTCTTGTGTGATGCTCTTCACCAGCCTTAGTGTTTTTGACCTTTAACATGTCTTGCATGATTTAGCATCTTTAACATGTCATTTCAGTGCTGAAATATATGCCATTGCATCCCACTAATTCACTCTTTCAAAACTAGTGGACTCTCACTTTTGGACTTAACTGATTAAGAGACTAATTGCTAATCTAAAATGTGTAAACAAAAAGAATCAAGTAAAACATGGCCAAGATAAGCATGTTGTTTGCATTGTATGTGTTTGTAACACGTCCGCAATGGACCTCGCGCTACAGTTCGGACTCGATTTGTGTCACGGTTCTTAATCTGAACCAAAGAGTCCAAATCCGGCAAATCGTTTTGGAAAACAGATTTTTTTTGAAAGAAGTGCCAAACATGGACTACTTTACCAGATACAGAGTCGCCACCTAAATATTTTTTAATGGGGAATTTAGGAAACCCTGACTCAGTGCCAAAGGCCACGTGTCCGTCATCACCAAAGTTGCCTCGGCTCGGGAACTTGGGTACGATTGGGGAAGGTCAGCTATGAGCACCCCCTCTCGCCTGATCCGAAGATCGGCCTCTACTAACCATGATATCCAATTTTGAAAACGTTACGTGTTCTTACCCCAGTTATTAGCCTAGAATTACTATGTTATGCGCACAGCAAACAAGTATAGACTAGATCATCTAATTTGGAACAAAGCATTGCTCATCCGTTTGTTTGGAAAGGGTTTAGAGATTTGCTACTCACAAGTAGGCTAAAACACGAATTTTAACAAGTTGCTCCAACTCAAATAATCCAGCCTTCACCCACAGGCATTCAGGCAGTTATATCACATAAGCATTTAGCCACATGGTAAGTATGTTGTCATGTTAACATTCACACTCATGCGAAGTGCTAAAGTATAAATACTTACATAGTACTCCAAGCCAAAACAGGGAACTCATTAGCAAATCAATGTATGATCCAAGTCCATGTTAAGTGCCTAATGCAACACATACAGAATGTCACAAAAATAGGCTCGGCTAATCTCAGAATGACATGTGAGATGCAATCATTTGATGCACGTATTCAAGTTAGATTTGAAATACTAATGCAGTTAGCATGATGCGCCAAGCCCGGTGCATGCAATGCTGATGAATGATGCACGCATACAAAGCATAAGGTATGCTAAATGAGACATGTCCTAATACTAACCATCAAAATAGGTAAGTAAAAGGGAGAAAGAAGTGGGGGTTGGAAGACATACACACACGCACCCATACTTATTACAAGTTTGCCGTCGCTCGGAGGGACCGAAAGAATAATAAAATTTAATTAACCTACGAACTAATTAAATATTACAGACCATTAAATTAATTAATCAAATTAATTAATCTAAGAAAGTAGTAAACAGCAGCCTCGGGAGAGGGTCCAATGCAATGCATGCTCGGTTCTGCTCGGAAGTCCACTGCCATGCACAAGATGCCTCTGCTTTGCCTGTTCTACTCCTCTGAAGACTACACAAGTCTTAGGGTTGCTACTCTGAATGCTGGGTGTAGACACCCCATTTTTGACCGCCATTAAGACTTGGGCACTACTGATGGTTTACTTGTTGGAGAAAGGAGTGCAGGGCACAGGTTCAATTTCTTCAGCAATGAGAGAGGCAAATCTCAACTTCACACCCCGTTTTGGACCAAAACTATTTTGAATGGTTTTTAGACCTTAAAACCCTCTCTTTCAAAACATTTTTGGAAATAAAATTTCTACGATGTTCCGACGCTCGCATTTCGGTAAATGTTGCGCTTTTTGGTAAACCGAGCAAGGACAAAGTGGAAATTAATGAAAGAGAGATGAAATCTTTGAAAAATCTTTCAAAACACCTTACTTAGGGGTTTGAAGTTGAAAAGAAGAGGAGAAGAGGGGAGAAACCAAGTTAGAGAAGAGGTTCGGCATGAATCCGGGTAAGAAAAAGACGAGCAGCCCTCACTGAATCGGGCTTATTCAATTGCATACTTGGATTTGAGCTATGAGGCCATAACCATTGGAAAGAAGACTTCTGGGGCTTCATTTTGCACTCAAGAATCTCTCAAAACCAAGTCCGGGAGGGGGAGATATGATTGGTTGAACTTGGGGATCAGTCCGGTTGGATCGAATCTGCGCGGCTTCACCAAAAAGGGCATAACTTTTTCCACAGAAAGAATTTTAATGCAAGGTTTGCGCCATTGGAAAGCTAACTTCCGGGGCTACAATCTGGACATCCACTGGCACTTTTGGACTTCACCAGATACCTACCGGCCATCCATTTATCCGACTGGCACAAAATATTGCCGACCGGCACAAAAGATTGCCGGCCGGCCAAAAGTGCCCAGAACTCAGAATTTTGACAGATATTTATCATCCAGCTGCTATACACTGTGTTAGATATTTTCAATTGGGATATTTCAACCAAAAGCTCGTATTTTGATATATATAGAGCCTTATGTCTCATATTTGAGGGGTTAGAACTTCCTAAGCAAGTTTTGGAGCTTCTCACTCTAAAAAGGTCCTCTCTCTCTAGAAATTTTAGACCTAAATCTCTGCCCCTCTCTCTATATTCCACTCTCTTGCCCATTTTGTGCATAGAAGTGCTTGTAAGTGAAGAAATACTTCTAGTTTGCCTAGGCATCCTTCATCAAAGTTAACCACCATTGGGCTGAGGTTCTTTGAGGATCATTTTTAGCTTCAAAAGCTGGTCTTAGCTCAGATTTTGGGCTGGTTTTGCAGCTGTGCATCAAGGGTAACATCTCTCTCCATTTTAGCTTGTTTTGCATACTAGCTTTGCCATAAGTTTTCAAATACTTTGAGGCTGTTTTTGGGGTGGTGTTGAACTACAAAAACCACTGATTTTCCTCTATTTTTCAGTCCTAAAAGTCTTGGCTTGTGCCTTGGTTGGCTAGGGGGTTGTCCTCCCTTTTGCTCCTTGGCTTGTAAGGCCTTGTGAACTAACTTTCAAGCTTTTAAAACAACCTTTCTTTGGCCTTTAAACCACTGAATTCCAGTGGAATTTCAGTGGTGGAAAAGTTGTTTTGAGGTCCCAAATGGGAGGGGATAGGCTCCCCTCCTAGTTTCCTCATGCCATGCCTTGTTGGCTTTGTAAAAGAGCATCTTTTTTTGGGTTGTTTTGGCTTAAGCCAAGCATGTTTTAGGCCTTATTTTGCCATGTTTCAGATCTGTTTTGGGGTGGATAGGGCCCTTATTGCTTATTTCTTGCACTTCTAATGCAATCTCGTCTTCTAGCCTAACATGCTTCATGTTTTAGCCTAACTTCCTAACATGTGCTAGCTTAACTTTGGCCTACAATTGTTCATATCTCGGCATGTTTAAGATCTGTTTTAACTTGTTTGAATGGTTTGTGTGTGGCCTTGCATGGTTGTGGTTTGAGTGCTTAGAATGGCCTAAAAGAGGGCATGTTTTGCAAGCTTGTTTTGGTGCATGACCAACATGTTTTTAACTCATATTTGACATATAGGAACTCTGTTTTGAGCTGGATAAAACTCTCATGCATTACATTACATAGTTGTAGTTCATGTGCTTCAAGAGCCCAATGAGTTGGCATGCTATATCGCTTTGCTTTGGTGTATGTCCATAGCATTTTCAACATGGTTTTGGCATGTAGAAACACTGTTTTGAGGTGGTTGAGACCTGCATGCATTGTGCCGTATAGCTATGGTTTATGTGCTTCATTGGCCTCTTGCATGAGCATGCTTCATTACCTTGTTTTGGCCTTTGTTCCATGCACTTTAGTCATTGTTTTGGGGCTGCATAACTCTGTTTCAAGCTGATTTTGTTGTTTAAAGCTTGCCTCGTGCGGTTATGGTGTAATACTCTTGCATGCCTAGTTGATTAGTTCATTGGAGCATGAGTGCTTGAACCATTTGCATGTTGTAGTAGTGTCTTGCACACAATTTCATAGCGTACTTCATGCCATTCATGCCGCTTCCTTACATGTTTCACCTTAATTGCTTTGAAAGTAGCCTTGAGCATCTTGTCGGTTTGAGCATGAAGTTGAGACGTTCATGCTTAATGGCTTTAATCCTCTTGAGGGTTTCTACTAGCCAACGGCATGAGGTCTTCTTCATGCTCAAGGCACTTGAGGCTTAGGCCCTCTTTCCCATTAGAGGACTCTCATTTGGACTTAATCAATTAAAGGATGAATTGGTAATGCTAAATGGGTAAATAAAATTGACCGAGTAAAATGGCAAGATAAGCATAACATGTGTTTGCTTGCCCCATGTTCATGTTTTGCATGCTTGTCACATATTCATGTTGCATACTTAGTTTCCATACCTAGGTTGCATTGCATTGGCACGCATGCCTTGCCTCTTGATCAAGTGATAGAGGTTGGGCCTTTATTTTGTTTGTTTGCTTGGTTTGCATTACATTTGAAATGAAAAATGCACATTCGGTTCTCTTGGGCCATCACGCATTAAAATGCGCACTTGATGGTCTGAGATCCGAGAACCATGCCCCTTTGAGTCATACACACGATAAGGAGTGTGGCCATGCATACATTTGCTCAAAATTCCATACCATTCTTTACTGCCATTCTTTGTCAAAAGCCTTCAGACGAATTGTTCTGCCGGCCGTGATATAAGATAGAGTACCGACCGGCAATGTATGTATTGCCGATAACCTCCTCTTCAGCCGATGGATATTATACACGGCCGGTGGACATTCTATCCAGCCGATGATGATCTTCAGTGTGCAGGGAGCATGTTCTAAGACTTTGGCAGTTTTCCAGAGAAGCGAGGCGATAAGAGAAACCTTGATGGCATGGTGCGGGTTTCCGGGAGACTCGAACGTGCATCATTCGCGCATCCCGAGGCGGAGGCTGTGGCCACCCTTCTTTTTTGCATTTATTTATTAAGTAGTTAGAAATTTCTGTAATAATTTATTTATTCATTATTCGGACTGTATTATTATTTTGGTCCCTCCGAGTGAGGGCATATCTGTAATAAGTGTGGGTGAGTGGTGTGCATGTCTTCCAACCCCCACTTCTTTCTTCCTTTTTATTTACCTGCTTACGATGGTAGATTAGGGCATGTTTATTTTAGCATACAGTATGATAGCATGCGTGCATCCATACATTTGTCTAACATGCATCGAGCTCGGCACATCATACGAACTGCATTGCATTTTCAATTCCAAATTGAATACGTGCATCGAACAAAGTGCATTTCACATGCCATCTTTAGGGTTAGCCGAGCCTACTCTAAAATGCATCCTTGCTTGTGTTGCATTAGCCATTTAACATGAACTAGGGACATGCATGTCTGCTAACTAGTTTACTGTTTTTGGCACGGAGTACGATGTAAGTATTTATGCTTTAGCATCTCGCATGCGTGTGAATGTTAACATGACAGTATGCTTACCATGCGGCTAAGTGCTTATTTGAGATAAACTGTTTGAATGCCTGTGGGTGGAGGTTGGATTGTTTGAGTTGGAAAAACTCGTTGAAATCCGTGTTTTAGCCTACTCGCGAGTAGCAAATTCCAAAGCATTTTTCAAAACGAACGGGTATGCAATGCTTGTTTCCAAATTAGGCAATCTAGTCTATACTTGTTTGCTGTGCGCATAACATAGTAATTCTAGGCTAATAACCGGAATAAGAACACATAACGTTCTCAAAAACGGATATCATGGTTAGTAGAGGCCGGTCTTCGGACCGGGCGAAAGGGGGTGCTCATAGCTGACCTTCCCCGATCGTACCCAAGCTCTCGAGCCAAGTCAACTTTGGTTATGACAGACACGTGGCCTTCGGCACCGAGTCAGGGTTTCCTAAATTTCCCCATTTTAAAAATATTTAGGTGGCGACTCTGTAATCTGGCAAAGCAGTCCATGTTTGGCACTTCTTTTCAAAAATCAGTTTTTCTTCAAAACGATTTGCCAGAGTTGGACTCTTTGGTTCAGATTAAGAACCGTGACAAAAAAGTGAGTCCTGCGAACTGTAGTAGACCCAATATCGAACCAGAACGGGAGTCATCCTCCCGGGATGCGTTCGGGGGCGACGCTTCTACTGGGATTTTATAGAGCTTGACTCGAACTCATGATATCCTGTTTTGACTACTCTTATGTGTTTCTTTGCATTGCATGTGCATTGGTGCGCCTAGGACACCGTGTTTGCCATCTACCATTCCTGAACGGTTTGCCGAAGGCTTGTCTTGTCAAGGCATGACCATAAGGCTGACCGGTTATGTGCTCTGACAGCATGGGAACACAAACCCCGGTTTTACCGGGGCACCCTCTTCGACCATTCGACCTAGTGCATATTCGGAATCCATAGTGACCATTCCAAACTAGGACAGGTTGCTTACCCGATGTTAGGTTGTTTGAAACCGCTGCGTGCGTAGTGAAACCTAGCTCCTGACAAAATAGGACAGGGAAACCCTACCCCAACATAGGGGTGTTTTGGCTCTCTCTTACTTGTTATGTGCTTTTAGAGTGTATCTCTACAGGAACGGATATACCAGTTTGCAAGTCTGAGTATCAGGCCTATGGGCATCAGTATTTGGGGAATCAGTTCTACCTGAGGGTATTAGTTTACAAGCAGATATTTGGGGAACAATTATCAGTATTGAGTACAGTCGTTCCACTATCCGTTCCAGTGAAATTGGGCTGAGATGTCGTCCGTTTTCTCTTTTGCTAGGTAGTCCTGGAACTATAACTTCAGAAGGCTCCAATATCCCCGAGGTTCATCGGATGTGTGCTGATAGACTTTGTTAGGTCAGAGACTCAGTTCAAAGGTAATCAGGGCCAGAGAAGGCTAGTCAGACACAGACCACCAGTACAACAGCTACCAGATCAGTGATCTTTGAGCAGTCGGGTTGAGATTTCCGAGCCTACTGCAGACACAGATATACCGGTTGTTCAGTTAAATCAGGACAACATGTCGAGTCTAGAAGAGATGGTGCGCCAACTCCAGGATAATATGAAAACCATGCAGTAAGATGCTGTCCGTCGAGCAGAATCCGCCAAGCAAGAGGCCGTGGTCATAACCCAACAGGCAGAGACAATTGCCAGGCTAGGGCAGCAAACTAGGGTATCTACTTCGCACCCAGCTCCACCCCCACCTTTGGTTCCAATACCCAGAGAGGCAGTTCACGTCCAGGAGATTACGGATGTTCTGACAGGGCCAGTCCCACTGCCAATCCCACCTCAGTTGTCCAAAACAACAGTTAATCCAGTGGATACGCCCTTTGAATTTGAGGTTGACCCAACTGCGCTTAAGGTCAATAAACTGGAGGAGTTGTTCAGACGAACACAGGGAGTGAACCCCATCCCGGATTTAGAGGACGTGTATGTTGAATCTGCAGTTACCTTGCCGGAGCGGTTTAAAATGCCACATATCGATCACTTTGACGGCTCTGGAGACCCAAGGGTGCACCTCCACCTATTTTCCGATATCTTGAAACCAATGGGTTTGACCACAGCTCAGAAGTTGTCTCTCTTTGGCCGAACCATGTCTGGGATAGCCGCAATTTGGTATGCAAAATTGGAGGACTCTGTGAAACAGAACTGGGAGGAGCTGGCTGAGGCCTTTATTGCTCAATACTCCTACAACACACAGATCGAGGTCACAACTCGTGATCTCGAAGCCACCCACCAAGAACTAAAGGAGGGTTTCTCAGAGTTCGTGACGAGATGGAGATCAAAGGCCTCAATGATGACTCCAATGCCTTCTGACAAAGACCAGATTAGGATGGTTGTGCGCAACCTCCAACCCAAACTGATGCAGAAAATGATAGTCTTACCCTTCCCTACCTTTGCGGACCTACATGAAATGGGGGTTCAAATCGAGGATGCCATCCGACAAGGGATCTTTACGGAAGATAATGAGCCTTTGAAGAGGAATGTTGCTCGCAGTCCCAATGCTACTACTGATGGTACCACAACTGCGAAATGCTCAGAAGTAGACACTATCACCACTTCCCTCAATGGCCAAAAACCAACCACTTCAACTCGGCCCCAAGCCCGAAAATTCCATCCTCTTTACATGAGTCTCTCTCAAGCTTTGAAAAAGCTACAAGAAGAAGGGCACCTAGAACTCCTAGAACCCTAACCCCTTCCAAACCCTCTTCCACCGAGATTTGACCCAGCTAAATACTGTGCCTATCATCAGCAGCACGGTCATGATACGAATCGTTGCATCCGCCTCCGTCATAAGATTCAAGATCTTATTGACGAAAAGACCCTAGCTCCACCAAAAGGACCTCAGGTTAGTACTGATTCGTCGCCTCCCCACCTCAACCTCATCCACACACTGGCCGTCCCTTACGACCCCAGCATATATATCACCCCAGCCCATTTGCCCAAACCGAAGGTGTTTATCCCGGAAAGCATTGACTTATGCATGATGGGTGCATCTGAACCCCAATTATCTCAAAACCATGAACCCACTACTTCTGAGCTGATGAGGATGATCGAGGATCTTCAGAGAACTGTGGCAGATCTAGCCTTTGGAGTTCTGGCTCCGTCATCAACCGCATCACATACCAGAGAGTTCATGTCAAAAGGTTCCCTAACCTTGGGACGGGCTGCATTGGGAGAAGGCCAGTCTCTTAACGAAGTGGAGACCAGTGATAAGAACAAGGTAGGGGCAAGCATTAGTCCCCATGAACATCTTCAGTTGGCTTTTGAGGCTTTGAAAGCCGAGGGATTGAACGAAGAGCAAGTCCTCGCGGTTATGGAAAAAACTGTGGATGACACTTTCGCCACTCAGAATGAGAGCAGTCTGAATCAAGGGGCAAGCCGGGAGAAGGGCCTTTGTACTAGGAATGTTCCTTTCAGCCCTGGTCCCGTGCTCGGAAGAGATCAGCAAACCCAGTCAACGTCTGCCAATCCTTTTGCTGGTGCATCCAGCAAAACTCCACAAACCTCAAAATACCCGCCTCGAGGCCACAGGGTGTTCGCACCGTTGTACATGTCTCTATCAGCGGCCTTGAGGGTCCTGATTAGAGAGGGGGATTTGAACTTGGAGCCGCGACCACTGCCAGATAAACTTCCTCCCTCCCATGATCCGGCCAAGTACTGTGCCTTTCATCAGCAAGTCAGCCATGTCACTGATAAATGTTTCCGTCTCCGCCATGAAATACAAGATCTGATTGACAATAAGGTCATCGCCGCACCAACTCCGCAAAGTCTATCGGTACCGGGTCAGTGAACTTGGGGGATAATGTGAGTATGTGATCGGGGGATGAACCACCTGCGGGCGGCGCTCGATTTACTCCAGATGTGGTGGATGGCATGCACTGTTTTGAGCATTTGTGAATGCTAGTTTTTGTATGTTCTGGCTTGGGTATTGAGTCAGTTCTGTTGTTTTGTTTTGAGTCTGTCTCATTATTTTGAGTCAGTCTTTTTGCTTAAGAGTATGTCTCGTTGTTTTAAGTCAATCTTTTCATACTGTGTCGGTGAAGTCTGTCTTGTTATATCGAGTCAGTCCTGTTTTGTTAGAGTCGGGTGATTTCGGGAGTGTTATCTCGGACATCACTTGCTTGTTCTGCGTTTGTATTTTCATTTTCTTTTGAGTCTGTTTCTGCCTTGGAGCCAGTTACACCAAAAGATTTGAATGAAAGATAGTGATTTTCACGATCTTGTGTTTATACGCGTGTGCCAGTTGTGCCAGAAATTCTAAATGAGATGGAAGTATTTGACTAAGAACTATGTCTTTTCTGTGCCTTGAAGTCATTGCATTGACCTAAGTTTTTCAAAACTTTTTCAAACACTGTGGTGAAAACGAAGAGGAAGGAATTCCTCGGGATTTGCAAAAATTTGATTAACTGAGAAAAAGAGAGGCATGCTAAGCCCTTAATGAATGAAATCATGCTTGTTAACGTGAGTACTGAGAAGGACCCTAGCTTTGATCCAGATTGGTTCTACACTATCTTCAGCGCGAGCGATTTGTCGCTTTCTTAAAAACTTTCAAAAAAAATGTTTTCCGCGGTCCTGCGAAGACTTGTGTGGAATTGCTCTTGAGATTGTGCAGCCTAGGATCGCTCTCAGCCTCGAGACTCCACCCCCCCCCCTTTGCTTTCAAACCTTGAACTTGCATTCAGAATGTTCAACGGTCAACCACAATGTGAGGCCTGTGAGGCCAGATTCAAAGCAACCCTCGAACAAGAGGCAAGAAAGTCAAATCAAGAAGATCAGATGTCGTCAAGAGAGGCTTGGGAAGCTAGATCAGAAGCCCCCCCTCAAACTAGGGGCAAAAATGTCAGATAAGCTCGAAGAGCTGAAGATGGATCCTTTAGTAAATCAATACAACGGCCACTCTCCTGGATACAGATGGCATCAAAACCCTAAAACCATTTGGCATGGACTTGCTACACTCTTACCCTTTGAGAGGCTCGCTGGGCCGAAAACCCGGAAGGGCGACCCAGGCAAAATTTAGAGCAAGCAAAATATACATACAAAAGGAAAGACAAAAAATACAAAAAAAAAGAAGAACAAAGGAAGAAGAAAAAGAAAAAGAAAAGAAAAAGAAGCTCGCAAGGTCGAAAACCCGCATCGGGCGCCTTGGCAAAAGTTAGAGCCTAAAAGAAAAAGAAAAAAAAAGAGAAAGAATAGAAAGAAAGAAAAGAAAGAAGAACAAAGCTCGCAAGGTCGAAAACCTGCAATAGGCGCCTTGGCAAAATTTAGAGCATAAAAAGGAGAGGTTAAATACCCGAGTGTACCTTACCCCCGAACTACGTAAGGCTTGATTCCCATCTTTGGGATACGTAGGCAACTTCATTCTGAAGTCCAGCCCTAAAACACTTCAAATTCAGTTGTGTCCATGAAATGGTTTTGATCATCTTTGCCTTCTCTCAGATCCGAGAGTTGTGATCGTCACTCTGAAGGATTGATTTCAATACGCTGCGGTGCCATTTAGACAATGGGGCAACTTTCTGTTGCCATTCAATGCACTGTGGTGCCATTCAAACAAGGGGCAACTTTCCGTTGCCATGCAGATGTCCTTCAGACAAGGGGCAATTTTCCATTGCTTATGGATCCGAGGTTGCACATCTCAAGAGTAGGTTCCGTGCTTGTTGAGCATTGGCCGTTTGCAAAAATAGTTTTTGAGAATTTTTACTGAGGTTGGCTAATTCTCTCGAAAATTATTCCATCTTTTCCAAAATTGGACCATTTTCTTGGACCCAAAAAAGGAAAATTTTCAGTGCTCACAACCTAACTTGCGTGATTTTCAAAATTAAAAAGTTGAATAAGCATGTTAATCTAACTTTCATATTGGTCAAAAATTGTTTTAAAACAAAAAAAAAATGGTCAAAATGATGAACTAGGGGCACAGTTGAGTCAGGCTTTCTGTCTTTCCCCCATTTTCAACATATTTGCCAAGAAGGGCATTCTACCTGCCAGAAGAGGGCACAACTGAAGTCAACAACAAAGGGCTGAAAGCTCTCTCACCCTCCAAGCAGCGAGGTATCAAGTCAAGTGCGAAGCACGAATTGGAATGGATCAAGATGTTCCACTTCCTCATCTGGATAGATCTAACCACGTCCAAACTCCCCAGCAGGACATCATCAACCGATGTTAGCTGCAGATTTGCTACACACCCAGTCGTAGCACAACCCTTCTACGGGAGAAACACACTGTTGTGAACAAGATTGAGAATCTGGTAGAATATCAGGGGCAAGAGGGAGGGATGAAAAATGAGAGATTGAAGAATAGAGAGATGTGCAATGAGAGAAAAAGTGAGAAAAAGTGAGAAAAGGGCTTTTTCAGAAAAATAGAGCTTGAGGGCCGAGTGATGTGAGGATCACAAATGATAAAGGGTGGGAAACACTACCCGGTGAAACAGGCTCCCTGTGCACGTCTGAGTGTCGTGTCGTTTTTTGTTTTATCTCGATTCTTGTTTTAAGTCGTTTCGAGTGTTACTCGATGTGTCTAGGTTGTGTGCCTTTTATTTCCTTGTGGAGTCTTTTTCGCTGTGTTCAGTTGTAGGCTCAATACCCAGTTGAGAACGCATGCTCACTTTCAATTTCAAAAATCGTTTTGTGCTCTGAGTGCCGTGTCGTTCTCCACATTTGTGCAAAATAGAATTTGTTCTTTCATAAAATCGCAGGGTTCAACCCAGGTCATGTCAGAACAGTAGAATCAGGATCTGTCTGAAGCAATGTGGGTTCCAGACTGCAAAGCAAAAGAAAAGAGGGAAAATCGAAGCATCTAAGTGTGTTTCACCTTCGGCGAATTCTGAGATTGTATTCCAGATGTACCTCTTCAGACCTTGTCAGTAATCCGAAGAATGAGCGTGCCTCTATTCCAAGTGTAAGTCTACTTCAAGTCAGAATGGCAATTAAAGCAGTAGCAGATGTTATCTCTCTCTAATATGAACAGGGTGTGCCCGTTTTTGAGCTGAATATATTGTGACCCCTCCGAGAGGTAAATCGGAGGTTGTGTTTGAATTGGTCTTGTTAAGGCTTGTATTCCCTTATTCGGCATTTTATTTCAAATGTGCGTTGTCATGCACGTTCCAATTGCATTGTTATGCACCCACTTCACTAGCATTGTTATGCTCATTCGTTGCATCGATTATGCACATCTATCTAGCATTCTTATGCTCATTACTTGCATTGTAATGCACCTTTTCACTTGCGTTGTCGCGCACTTTCCACTTGTATTGTTTTGCACACTCAAGCACCGGGATACATCCCCACGTCTCTTCTCTCCGAAGCACTGGGTTATGTCCCTACGTTTCTCTCTTTGGACCTCCTCTCACGACTTCAGCGTGGTTTGAGTGTCCCATTCCTTACGCGATTTCAGCGTGTTTGGAATTTATCCCAGGTTGCGTTATAGACGCGCTGGGCGGTTTGTTGGACCTCCTCTCACGATTTCAGCGTGGTTTGAGTGTCCCATTCCTTACGCGATTTCAGCGTGTTTGGAATTTATCCCAGGTTGCGTTATAGACGCGCTGGGCGGTTTGTTGGACCTCCTCTCACGATTTCAGCGTGGTTTGAGTGTCCCTTTCCTTACGCGATTTCAGCATGTTTGGAATTTATCCCAGGTTGCGTTGTAGATGCACTGGGCGGTTGTTGTTGGACCTTCTCTCACGATTTCAGCGTGGTACGAGTGCCCCCCTCCTCACACGATTTTAGCGTGTTTGGAGTTTATCTTGGGATGCGTGGAATGTGCTCCTGATTAATTTTCTTGGTTCTGCCTCCACTCATGAGTCCAACGTGGTTGGGGTATGTCACCCTTGCATCTATTGTACTCTCTGTTGCATTGCATCTATTATCTATTGCATCATTCTATTATATCCTTTCTGCATGAGGTGTAGTTTGGTTCATGTTTACTTGCTTGCATAGCATTCGCTTAAAATGTTGCATTTATTTTGCATAATTGCTTCATCACAGCATCCTTTGCATGATCATAGGTTTTGCACTTGCATTGGGCATCACCTTGCATCCTGCCCCTGAACTACGCTGGTTTGATTCCTTGCAAAGGGATACGTAGGCAGCCTGCGGGCACAACCATTTATTTATCGGCATTTTGTTTGTTTGTCCAAGTCTTCGGCCTTGTCAAAAATGGGTCATCTCTGGGCTTTGACATTCACTCCCGTCATTGTTATGACTTTCGAGTTCTGTCAAAGAGGGGCAACTATAGACACCCCATTTTTTACCGCCCTTAAGACTTGGGCACTACTGATGGTTTACTTGTTGGAGAAAGGAGTGCAGGGCACAGGTTCAATTTCTTCGGCAATGAGAGAGGCAAATCTCAACTTCACACCCCGTTTTGGACCAAAACTATTTTGAATGGTTTTTAGACCTTAAAACCCTCTCTTTCAAAACATTTTTGGAAATAAAATTTCTACGATGTTCCGACGCTCGCATTTCGGTAAATGTTGCGCTTTTTGGTAAACCGAGCAAGGACAAAGTGGAAATTAATGAAAGAGAGATGAAATCTTTGAAAAATCTTTCAAAAAACCTTACTTAGGGGTTTGAAGTTGAAAAGAAGAGGAGAAGAGGGGAGAAACCAAGTTAGAGAAGAGGTTCGGCATGAATCCGGGTAAGAAAAAGACGAGCAGCCCTCGCTGAATCGGGCTTATTCAATTGCATACTTGGAGTTGAGCTATGAGGCCATAACCATTGGAAATAAGACTTCCGGGGCTTCATTTTGCACTCAAGAATCTCTCAAAACCAAGTCCGGGAGGGGGAGATATGATTGGTTGAACTTGGGGATCAGTCCGGTTGGATTGAATCTGCGCGGCTTCACCAAAAAGGGCATAACTTTTTCCACAGAAAGAATTTTAATGCAAGGTTTGCGCCATTGGAAAGCTAACTTCCGGGGCTACAATCTGGACATCCACTGGCACTTTTGGACTTCACCAGCTACCTGCCGGCCATCCATTTATCCGGCTGGCACAAAATATTGCCGACCGGCACAAAATATTGCCGGCCGGCCAAAAGTGCCCAGAACTCAGAATTTTGACAGATATTTATCATCCATCTGCTATACACTGTGTTAGATATTTTCAATTGGGATATTTCGACCAAAAGCTCTTATTTTGATATATATAGAGCCTTATGTCTCATATTTGAGGGGTTAGAACTTCCTAAGCAAGTTTTGGAGCTTCTCACTCTAAAAAGGTCCTCTCTCTCTAGAAATTTCAGACCTAAATCTCTGCCCCTCTCTCTATATTCCACTCTCTTGCCCATTTTGTGCATAGAAGTGCTTGAAAGTGAAGAAATACTTCTAGTTTGCCTAGGCATCCTTCATCAAAGTTAACCACCATTGGGCTGAGGTTCTTTGAGGATCATTTTTAGCTTCAAAAGTTGGTCTTAGCTCAGATTTTGGGCTGGTTTTGCAGCTGTGCATCAAGGGTAACATCTCTCTCCTTTTTAGCTTGTTTTGCATACTAGCTTTGCCATAAGTTTTCAAATACTTTGAGGCTGTTTTTGGGGTGGTGTTGAACTACAAAAACCACTGATTTTCCTCTATTTTTCAGTCCTAAAAGTCTTGGCTTGTGCCTTGGTTGGCTAGGGGGTTGTCCTCCCTTTTGCTCCTTGGCTTATAAGGCCTTGTGAACTAACTTTCAAGCTTTTAAAACAACCTTTCTTTGGCCTTTAAACCACTGAATTCCAGTGGAATTTCAGTGGTGGAAAAGTTGTTTTGAGGTCCCAAATGGGAGGGGATAGGCTCCCCTCCTAGTTTCCTCATGCCATGCCTTGTTGGCTTTGTAAAAGAGCATCTTTTTTTGGGTTGTTTTAGCTTAAGCCAAGCATGTTTTAGGCCTTATTTTGCCATGTTTCAGATCTGTTTTGGGGTGGATAGGGCCCTTATTGCTTATTTCTTGCACTTGTAATGCAATCTCGCCTTCTAGCCTAACATGCTTCATGTTTTAGCCTAACTTCCTAACATGTGCTAGCTTAACTTTGGCCTACAATTGTTCATATCTCGGCATGTTTAAGATCTGTTTTAACTTGTTTGAATGGTTTGTGTGTGGCCTTGCATGGTTGTGGTTTGAGTGCTTAGAATGGCCTAAAAGAGGGCATGTTTTGCAAGCTTGTTTTGGTGCATGACCAACATGTTTTTAACTCATATTTGACATATAGAAACTCTGTTTTGAGCTGGATAAAACTCTCATGCATTACATTACATAGTTGTAGTTCATGTGCTTCAAGAGCCCAATGAGTTGGCATGCTATATCGCTTTGCTTTGGTGCATGTCCATAGCATTTTCAACATGGTTTTGGCATGTAGAAACACTGTTTTGAGGTGGTTGAGACCTGCATGCATTGTGCCGTATAGCTATGGTTTATGTGCTTCATTGGCCTCTTGCATGAGCATGCTTCATTACCTTGTTTTGGCCTTTGTTCCATGCACTTTAGTCATTGTTTTGGGGCTGCATAACTCTGTTTCAAGCTGATTTTGTTGTTTAAAGCTTGCCTCGTGCGGTTATGGTGTAATACTCTTGCATGCCTAGTTGATTAGTTCATTGGAGCATGAGTGCTTGAACCATTTGCATGTTGTAGTAGTGTCTTGCACACAATTTCATAGCGTACTTCATGCCATTCATGCCGCTTCCTTACATGTTTCACCTTCATTGCTTTGAAAGTAGCCTTGAGCATCTTGTCGGTTTGAGCATGAAGTTGAGACGTTCATGCTTAATGGCTTTAATCCTCTTGAGGGTTTCTACTAGCCAACGGCATGAGGTCTTCTTCATGCTCAAGGCACTTGAGGCTTAGGCCCTCTTTCCCATTAGAGGACTCTCATTTGGACTTAATCAATTAAAGGATGAATTGGTAATGCTAAATGGGTAAATAAAATTGACCGAGTAAAATGGCAAGATAAGCATAACATGTGTTTGCTTGCCCCATGTTCATGTTTTGCATGCTTGTCACATATTCATGTTGCATACTTAGTTTCCATACCTAGGTTGCATTGCATTGGCACGCATGCCTTGCCTCTTGATCAAGTGATAGAGGTTGGGCCTTTATTTTGTTTGTTTGCTTGGTTTGCATTACATTTGAAATGAAAAATGCACATTCGGTTCTCTTGGGCCATCACGCATTAAAATGCGCAATTGATGGTCTGAGAACCGAGAACCATGCCCCTTTGAGTCATACACATGATAAGGAGTGTGGCCATGCATACATTTGCTCAAAATTCCATACCATGCACTGCTGGTCTGCTGTTGCTGTCAAAACTGTCTTCTGCACGAATTGTCTGCCGACCGGCAGTATAGAGTACCGACCGGCAATGTATGTATTGCCGATAACCTCCTCTTCAGCCGATGGATATTATACACGGCCGGTGGACATTCTATCCAGCCGATGATGATCTTCAGTGTGCAGGGAGCATGTTCTAAGACTTTGGCAGTTTTCCAGAGAAGCAGGGCAGTAAAAGCAGAGGCAACAGTGGCATGGTGCGGGTTTCCGGGCAAGGCAGACTCGAACGTGCATCATTCGCGCATCCCGAGGCGGAGGCTGTGGCCACCCTTCTTTTTTGCATTTATTTATTAAGTAGTTAGAAATTTCTGTAATAATTTATTTATTCATTATTCGGACTGTATTATTATTTTGGTCCCTCCGAGTGAGGGCATATCTATAATAAGTGTGGGTGAGTGGTGTGCATGTCTTCCAACCCCCACTTCTTTCTTGCTTTTTATTTACCTGCTTACGATGGTAGATTAGGGCATGTTTATTTTAGCATACAGTATGATAGCATGCGTGCATCCATACATTTGTCTAACATGCATCGGGCTGGCACATCATACGAACTGCATTGCATTTTCAATTCCAAATTGAATACGTGCATCGAACAAAGTGCATTTCACATGCCATCTTTAGGGTTAGCTGAGCCTACTCTAAAATGCATCCTTGCTTGTGTCGCATTAGCCATTTAACATGAACTAGGGACATGCATGTCTGCTAACTAGTTTACTGTTTTTGGCACGGAGTACGATGTAAGTATTTATGCTTTAGCATCTCGCATGCGTGTGAATGTTAACATGACAGTATGCTTACCATGCGGCTAAGTGCTTATTTGAGATAAACCGCTTTGAATGCTGTGGGTGGAGGTTGGATTGTTTGAGTTGGAAAAACTCGTTGAAACTGTGTTTTAGCCTACTCGCGAGTAGCAAATTCCAAAGCATTTTTCAAAACGAACGGGTATGCAATGCTTGTTTCCAAATTAGGCAATCTAGTCTATACTTGTTTGCTGTGCGCATAACATAGTAATTCTAGGCTAATAACCGGAATAAGAACACATAACGTTCTCAAAAACGGATATCATGGTTAGTAGAGGCCGGTCTTCGGACCAGGCGAAAGGGGGTGCTCATAGCTGACCTTCCCCGATCGTACCCAAGCTCTCGAGCCAAGTCAACTTTGGTTATGACAGACACGTGGCCTTCGGCACCGAGTCAGGGTTTCCTAAATTTCCCCATTTTAAAAATATTTAGGTGGCGACTCTGTAATCTGGCAAAGCAGTCCATGTTTGGCACTTCTTTTCAAAAATCAGTTTTTCTTCAAAACGATTTGCCAGAGTTGGACTCTTTGGTTCAGATTAAGAACCGTGACAAAAAAGTGAGTCCTGTGAACTATAGTAGACCCAATATCGAACCAGAACGGGAGTCATCCTCCCGGGATGCGTTCGGGGACGTCTACAGTTTCTGGCGACTCTGCTGGGGATTTTATAGAGCTTGACTCGAACTCATGATATCCTGTTTTGACTACTCTTATGTGTTTCTTTGCATTGAATGTGCATTGGTGTGCCTAGGACACCGTGTTTGCCATCTACCATTCCTGAACGGTTTGCCGAAGGCTTGTCTTGTCAAGGCATGACCATAAGGCTGACCGGTTATGTGCTCTGACAGCATGGGAACACAAACCCCGGTTTTACCGGGGCACCCTCTTCGACCATTCGACCTAGTGCATATTCGGAATCCATAGTGACCATTCCAAACTAGGACAGGTTGCTTACCCGATGTTAGGTTGTTTGAAACCGCTGCGTACGTAGTGAAACCTAGCTCCTGACAAAATATGACAGGGAAACCCTATCCCAACATAGGGGTGTTTTGGCTCTCTCTTACTTGTTATGTGCTTTTAGAGTGTATCTCTACAGGAACGCATATACCAGTTTGCAAGTCTGAGTATCAGGCCTATGGGCATCAGTATTTGGGGAATCAGTTCTACCTGAGGGTATCAGTTTACAAGCAGATATTTGGGGAACAATTATCAGTATTGAGTACAGTCGTTCCACTATCCGTTCCAGTGAAATTGGGCTGAGATGTCGTCCGTTTTCTCTTTTGCTAGGTAGTCCTGGAACTATAACTTCAGAAGGCTCCAATATCCCCGAGGTTCATCGGATGTGTGCTGATAGACTTTGTTAGGTCAGAGACTCAGTTCAAAGGTAATCAGGGCCAGAGAAGGCTAGTCAGACACAGACCACCAGTACAACAGCTACCAGATCAGTGATCTTTGAGCAGTCGGGTTGAGATTTCCGAGCCTACTGCAGACACAGATATACCGGTTGTTCAGTTAAATCAGGACAATATGTCGAGTCTGGAAGAGATGGTGCGCTAACTCCAGGATAATATGAAAACCATGCAGCAAGACGCTGTCCGTCGAGCAGAATCCGCCAAGCAACAGGCCGTGGTCATAACCCAACAGGCAGAGACAATTGCCAGGCTAGGGCAGCAAACTGGGGTATCTACTTCGCACCCAGCTCCACCCCCACCTATGGTTCCAATACCCAGAGAGGTAGTTCACGTCCAGGAGATTACGGATGTTCTGACAGGGCCAGTCCCACTGCCAATCCCACCTCAGTTGTCCAAAACACCAGTTAATCCAGTGGATACGCCCTTTGAATTTGAGGTTGACCCAACTGCGCTTAAGGTCAATAAACTGGAGGAGTTGTTCAGACGAACACAGGGAGTGAACCCCATCCCGGATTTGGAGGACGGGTATGTTGAATCTGCAGTTACCTTGCCGGAGCGGTTTAAAATGCCACATATCGATCGCTTTGACGGCTCTGGAGACCCAAGGGTGCACCTCCACCTATTTTCCGATATCTTGAAACCAATGGGTTTGACCACAGCTCAGAAGTTGTCTCTCTTTGGCCGAACCATGTCTGGGATAGCCGCAATTTGGTATGCAAAATTGGAGGACTCTGTGAAACGGAACTGGGAAGAGCTGGCTTAGGCCTTTATTGCTCAATACTCCTACAACACACAGATCGAGGTCACAACTCGTGATCTCGAAGGCACCCACCAAGAACTAAAGAAGGGTTTCTCAGAGTTCGTGACGAGATGGAGATCAAAGGCCTCAATGATGACTCCAATGCCTTCTGACAAAGACCAGATTAGGATGGTTGTGCGCAACCTCCAACCCAAACTGATGCAGAAAATGATAGTCTTACCCTTCCCTACCTTTGCGGACCTACATGAAATGGGGGTTCAAATCGAGGATGCCATCCGACAAGGGATCTTTACGGAAGATAATGAGCCTTTGAAGAGGAATGTTGCTCGCAGTCCCAATGCTACTACTGATGGTACCACAACTGCGAAATGCTCAGAAGTAGACACTATCACCACTTCCCTCAATGGCCAAAAACCAACCACTTCAACTCGGCCCCAAGCCCGAAAATTCCATCCTCTTTACATGAGTCTCTCTCAAGCTTTGAAAAAGCTACAAGAAGAAGGGCACCTAGAACTCCTAGAACCCCAACCCCTTCCAAACCCTCTTCCACCGAGATTTGACCCAGCTAAATACTGTGCCTATCATCAGCAGCACGGTCATGGTACGAATCGTTGCATCCGCCTCCGTCATAAGATTCAAGATCTTATTGACGAAAAGTCCCTAGCTCCACCAAAAGGACCTCAGGTTAGTACTGATTCGTCGCCTCCCCACCTCAACCTCATCCACACACTGGCCGTCCCTTACGACCCCAGCATATATATCACCCTAGCCCATTTGCCCAAACCGAAGGTGTTTATCCCGGAAAGCATTGACTTATGCATGATGGGTGCATCTGAACCCCAATTATCCCAAAACCATGAACCCACTACTTCTGAGCTGATGAGGATGATCGAGGATCTTCAGAGAACTGTGGCAGATCTAGCCTTTGGAGTTCTGGCTTCGTCATCAACCGCATCACATACCAGAGAGTTCATGTCAAAAGGTTCCCTAACCTTGGGACGGGCTGCATTGGGAGAAGGCCAGTCTCTTAACGAAGTGGAGACCAGTGATAAGAACAAGGTAGGGGCAAGCATTAGTCCCCATGAACATCTTCAGTTGGCTGTTGTGGCTTTGAAAGCCGAGGGATTGAATGAAGAGCAAGTCCTCGCGGTTATGGCAAAAACTGTGGATGACACTTTCGCCACTCAGAATGAGAGCAGTCTGAATCAAGGGGCAAGCCGGGAGAAGGGCCTTTGTACCAGGAATGTTCCTTTCAGCCCTGATCCCGTGCTCGGAAGAGATCAGCAAACCCAGTTAACGCCTGCCAATCCCTTTGCTGGTGCATCCAGCAAAACTCCACAAACCTCAAAATACCCGCCTCGAGGCCACAGGGTGTTCGCACCATTGTACATGTCTCTATCAGCGGCCTTGAGGGTCCTGATTAGAGAGGGGGATTTGAACTTGGAGCCGCGACCACTGCCAGATAAACTTCCTCCCTCCCATCATCCGGCCAAGTACTGTGCCTTTCATCAGCAAGTCGGCCATGTCACTGATAAATGTTTCCGTCTCCGCCATGAAATACAAGATCTGATTGACAATAAGGTCATCGCCGCACCAACTCCGCAAAGTCTATCGGCATCGGGTCAGTGAACTTAGGGGATAATATGAGTATGTGATCGGGGGATGAACCACCTGCGGGCGGCGCTCGATTTACTCCAGATGTGGTGGATGGCATGCACTGTTTTGAGCATTTGCGAATGGTAGTTTTTGTATGTTCTGGCTTGGGTATTGAGTCAGTTCTGTTGTTTTGTTTTGAGTCTGTCTCATTATTTTGAGTCAGTCTTTTTGCTTAAGAGTCTGTCTCGTTGTTTTAAGTCAATCTTTTCATACTGTGTCGGTGAGGTCTGTCTTGTTATATCGAGTCAGTCCTGTTTTGTTAGAGTCGGGTGATTTCGGGAGTGTTATCTCGGACATCACTTGCTTGTTCTGTGTTTGTATTTTCATTTTCTTTTGAGTCTGTTTCTGCCTTGGAGCCAGTTACACCAAAAGATTTGAATGAACAGTAGTGATTTTCACAGTCTTGTGTTTGCTTCTGCCGTGTGCCAGTTGTGCCAGAAATTCTAAATGAGATGGAAGTATTTGACTAAGAACTATGTCTTTTCTGTGCCTTGAAGTCATTGCGTTGACCTAAGTTTTTCAAAACTTTTTCAAACACTGTGGTGAAAACGAAGAGGAAGGAATTCCTCGGGATTTGCAAAAATTTGATTAACTGAGAAAAAGAGAGGCATGCTAAGCCCTTAATGAATGAAATCATGCTTGTTAACGTGAGTACTGAGAAGGACCCTAGCTTTGATCCAGATTGGTTCTACACTATCTTCAGCACGAGCGATTTGTCGCTTTCTTAAAAACTTTCAAAAAAAATGTTTTGCGCGGTCCTGCGAAGACTTGTGTGGAATCGCTCTTGAGATTGTGCAGCCTAGGATCGCTCTCAGCCTCGAGACTCCACCCCCCCCTTTGCTTTCAAACCTTGAACTTACATTCAGAATGTTCAACGGTCAACCACAATGTGAGGCCTGTGAGGCCAGATTCAAAGCAGCCCTCGAACAAGTGGCAAGAAAGTCAAATCAAGAAGATCAGATGTCGTCAAGAGAGGCTTGGGAAGCTAGATCAAAAGCCCCCCCTCAAACTAGGGGCAAAAATGTCAGATAAGCTCGAAGAGCTGAAGATGGATCCTTCAGTAAATCAATACAACGGCCACTCTCCTGGATACAGATGGCATCAAAACCCTAAAACCATTTGGCATGGACTTGCTACACTCTTACCCTTTGAGAGGCTCGCTGGGCCGAAAACCCGGAAGGGCGACCCAGGCAAAATTTAGAGCAAGCAAAATATACATACAAAAGGAAAGACAAAAAATACAAAAAAAAAGAAGAACAAAGGAAGAAGAAAAAGAAAAAGAAAAGAAAAAGAAGCTCGCAAGGTCGAAAACCCGCATCGGGCGCCTTGGCAAAAGTTAGAGCCTAAAAGAAAAAGAAAAAAAAAAAGAGAAAGAAAGAAAAGAAAGAAGAACAAAGCTCGCAAGGTCGAAAACCTGCAATAGGCGCCTTGGCAAAATTTAGAGCATAAAAAGGAGAGGTTAAATACCCGAGTGTACCTTACCCCCGAACTACGTAAGGCTTGATTCCCATCTTTGGGATACGTAGGCAACTTCATTCTGAAGTCCAGCCCTAAAACCCTTCAAATTCAGTTGTGTCCATGAAATGGTTTTGATCATCTTTGCCTTCTCTGTATCCGAGAGTTCGGTTGTGATCGTCACTCTGAAGGATTGATTTCAATACGCTGCGGTGCCATTTAGACAATGGGGCAACTTTCTGTTGCCATTCAATGCACTGTGGTGCCATTCAAACAAGGGGCAACTTTCCGTTGCCATGCAGATGTCCTTCAGACAAGGGGCAATTTTCCATTGCTTATGGATCCGAGGTTGCACATCTCAAGAGTAGGTTCCGTGCTTGTTGAGCATTGGCCGTTTGCAAAAATAGTTTTTGAGAATTTTTACTGAGGTTGGCTAATTCTCTCGAAAATTATTCCATCTTTTCCAAAATTGGACCATTTTCTTGGACCCAAAAAAGGAAAATTTTCAGTGCTCACAACCTAACTTGCGTGATTTTCAAAATTAAAAAGTTGAATAAGCATGTTAATCTAACTTTCATATTGGTCAAAAATTGTTTTAAAACAAAAAAAAAAATGGTCAAAATGATGAACTAGGGGCACAGTTGAGTCAGGCTTTCTGTCTTTCCCCCATTTTCAACATATTTTCCAAGAAGGGCATTCTACCTGCCAGAAGAGGGCACAACTGAAGTCAACAACAAAGGGCTGAAAGCTCTCTCACCCTCCAAGCAGCGAGGTATCAAGTCAAGTGCGAAGCACGAATTGGAATGGATCAAGATGTTCCACTTCCTCATCTGGATAGATCTAACCACGTCCAAACTCCCCAGCAGGACATCATCAACCGATGTTAGCTGCAGATTTGCTACACACCCAGTCGTAGCACAACCCTTCTACGGGAGAAACACACTGTTGTGAACAAGATTGAGAATCTGGTAGAATATCAGGGGCAAGAGGGAGGGATGAAAAATGAGAGATTGAAGAATAGAGAGATGTGCAATGAGAGAAAAAGTGAGAAAAAGTGAGAAAAGGGCTTTTTCAGAAAAATAGAGCTTGAGGGCCGAGTGATGTGAGGATCACAAATGATAAAGGGTGGGAAACACTACCCGGTGAAACAGGCTCCCTGTGCACGTCTGAGTGTCGTGTCGTTTTTTGTTTTATCTCGATTCTTGTTTTAAGTCGTTTCGAGTGTTACTCGATGTGTCTAGGTTGTGTGCCTTTTATTTCCTTGTGGAGTCTTTTTCGCTGTGTTCAGTTGTAGGCTCAATACCCAGTTGTGAACGCATGCTCACTTTCAATTTCAAAAATCGTTTTGTGCTCTGAGTGCCGTGTCGTTCTCCACATTTGTGCAAAATAGAATTTGTTCTTTCATAAAATCGCAGGGTTCAACCCAGGTCATGTCAGAACAGTAGAATCAGGATCTGTCTGAAGCAATGTGGGTTCCAGACTGCAAAGCAAAAGAAAAGAGGGAAAATCGAAGCATCTGAGTGTGTTTCACCTTCGGCGAATTCTGAGATTGTATTCCAGATGTACCTCTTCAGACCTTGTCAGTTATCCGAAGAATGAGCGTGCCTCTATTCCAAGTGTAAGTCTACTTCAAGTCAGAATGGCAATTAAAGCAGTAGCAGATGTTATCTCTCTCTAATATGAACAGGGTGTGCCCGTTTTTGAGCTGAATATATTGTGACCCCTCCGAGAGGTAAATCGGAGGTTGTGTTTGAATTGGTCTTGTTAAGGCTTGTATTCCCTTATTCGGCATTTTATTTCAAATGTGCGTTGTCATGCACGTTCCAATTGCATTGTTATGCACCCACTTCACTAGCATTGTTATGCTCATTCGTTGCATCGATTATGCACATCTATCTAGCATTCTTATGCTCATTACTTGCATTGTAATGCACCTTTTCACTTGCGTTGTCGCGCACTTTCCACTTGTATTGTTTTGCACACTCAAGCACCGGGATACATCCCCACGTCTCTTCTCTCCGAAGCACTGGGTTATGTCCCTACGTTTCTCTCTTTGGACCTCCTCTCACGACTTCAGCGTGGTTTGAGTGTCCCATTCCTTACGCGATTTCAGCGTGTTTGGAATTTATCGAGTTATGCGTTATAGACGCGCTGGGCGGTTTGTTGGACCTCCTCTCACGATTTCAGCGTGGTTTGAGTGTCCCATTCCTTACGCGATTTCAGCGTGTTTGGAATTTATCCCAGGTTGCGTTATAGACGCGCTGGGCGGTTTGTTGGACCTCCTCTCACGATTTCAGCGTGGTTTGAGTGTCCCATTCCTTACGCGATTTCAGCGTGTTTGGAATTTATCCCAGGTTGCGTTATAGACGCGCTGGGCGGTTTGTTGGACCTCCTCTCACGATTTCAGCGTGGTTTGAGTGTCCCTTTCCTTACGCGATTTCAGCGTGTTTGGAATTTATCCCAGGTTGCGTTGTAGATGCACTGGGCGGTTGTTGTTGGACCTTCTCTCACGATTTCAGCGTGGTACGAGTGCCCCCCTCCTCACACGATTTTAGCGTGTTTGGAGTTTATCTTGGGATGCGTGGAATGTGCTCCTGATTAATTTTCTTGGTTCTGCCTCCACTCATGAGTCCAACGTGGTTGGGGTATGTCACCCTTTGCATCTATTGTACTCTCTGTTGCATTGCATCTATTATCTATTGCATCATTCTATTATATCCTTTCTGCATGAGGTGTAGTTTGGTTCATGTTTACTTGCTTGCATAGCATTCGCTTAAAATGTTGCATTTATTTTGCATAATTGCTTCATCACAGCATCCTTTGCATGATCATAGGTTTTGCACTTGCATTGGGCATCACCTTGCATCCTGCCCCTGAACTACGCTGGTTTGATTCCTTGCAAAGGGATACGTAGGCAGCCTGCGGGCACAACCATTTATTTATCGGCATTTTGTTTGTTTGTCCAAGTCTTCGGCCTTGTCAAAAATGGGTCATCTCTGGGCTTTGACATTCACTCCCGTCATTGTTATGACTTTCGAGTTCTGTCAAAGAGGGGCAACTATAGACACCCCATTTTTTACCGCCCTTAAGACTTGGGCACTACTGATGGTTTACTTGTTGGAGAAAGGAGTGCAGGGCACAGGTTCAATTTCTTCGGCAATGAGAGAGGCAAATCTCAACTTCACACCCCGTTTTGGACCAAAACTATTTTGAATGGTTTTTAGACCTTAAAACCCTCTCTTTCAAAACATTTTTGGAAATAAAATTTCTACGATGTTCCGACGCTCGCATTTCGGTAAATGTTGCGCTTTTTGGTAAACCGAGCAAGGACAAAGTGGAAATTAATGAAAGAGAGATGAAATCTTTGAAAAATCTTTCAAAAAACCTTACTTAGGGGTTTGAAGTTGAAAAGAAGAGGAGAAGAGGGGAGAAACCAAGTTAGAGAAGAGGTTCGGCATGAATCCGGGTAAGAAAAAGACGAGCAGCCCTCGCTGAATCGGGCTTATTCAATTGCATACTTGGAGTTGAGCTATGAGGCCATAACCATTGGAAATAAGACTTCCGGGGTTTCATTTTGCACTCAAGAATCTCTCAAAACCAAGTCCGGGAGGGGGAGATATGATTGGTTGAACTTGGGGATCAGTCCGGTTGGATTGAATCTGCGCGGCTTCACCAAAAAGGGCATAACTTTTTCCACAGAAAGAATTTTAATGCAAGGTTTGCGCCATTGGAAAGATAACTTCCGGGGCTACAATCTGGACATCCACTGGCACTTTTGGACTTCACCAGCTACCTGCCGGCCATCCATTTATCCGGCTGGCACAAAATATTGCCGACCGGCACAAAATATTGCCGGCCGGCCAAAAGTGCCCAGAACTCAGAATTTTGACAAATATTTATCATCCATCTGCTATACACTGTGTTAGATATTTTCAATTGGGATATTTCGACCAAAAGCTCTTATTTTGATATATATAGAGCCTTATGTCTCATATTTGAGGGGTTAGAACTTCCTAAGCAAGTTTTGGAGCTTCTCACTCTAAAAAGGTCCTCTCTCTCTAGAAATTTCAGACCTAAATCTCTGCCCCTCTCTCTATATTCCACTCTCTTGCCCATTTTGTGCATAGAAGTGCTTGAAAGTGAAGAAATACTTCTAGTTTGCCTAGGCATCCTTCATCAAAGTTAACCACCATTGGGCTGAGGTTCTTTGAGGATCATTTTTAGCTTCAAAAGCTGGTCTTAGCTCAGATTTTGGGCTGGTTTTGTAGCTGTGCATCAAGGGTAACATCTCTCTCCTTTTTAGCTTGTTTTGCATACTAGCTTTGCCATAAGTTTTCAAATACTTTGAGGCTGTTTTTGGGGTGGTGTTGAACTACAAAAACCACTGATTTTCCTCTATTTTTCAGTCCTAAAAGTCTTGGCTTGTGCCTTGGTTGGCTAGGGGGTTGTCCTCCCTTTTGCTCCTTGGCTTGTAAGGCCTTGTGAACTAACTTTCAAGCTTTTAAAACAACCTTTCTTTGGCCTTTAAACCACTGAATTCCAGTGGAATTTCAGTGGTGGAAAAGTTGTTTTGAGGTCCCAAATGGGAGGGGATAGGCTCCCCTCCTAGTTTCCTCATGCCATGCCTTGTTGGCTTTGTAAAAGAGCATCTTTTTTTGGGTTGTTTTAGCTTAAGCCAAGCATGTTTTAGGCCTTATTTTGCCATGTTTCAGATCTGTTTTGGGGTGGATAGGGCCCTTATTGCTTATTTCTTGCACTTGTAATGCAATCTCGCCTTCTAGCCAAACATGCTTCATGTTTTAGCCTAACTTCCTAACATGTGCTAGCTTAACTTTGGCCTACAATTGTTCATATCTCGACATGTTTAAGATCTGTTTTAACTTGTTTGAATGGTTTGTGTGTGGCCTTGCATGGTTGTGGTTTGAGTGCTTAGAATGGCCTAAAAGAGGGCATGTTTTGCAAGCTTGTTTTGGTGCATGACCAACATATTTTTAACTCATATTTGACATATAGAAACTCTGTTTTGAGCTGGATAAAACTCTCATGCATTACATTACATAGTTGTAGTTCATGTGCTTCAAGAGCCCAATGAGTTGGCATGCTATATCGCTTTGCTTTGGTGCATGTCCATAGCATTTTCAACATGGTTTTGGCATGTAGAAACACTGTTTTGAGGTGGTTGAGACCTGCATGCATTGTGCCGTATAGCTATGGTTTATGTGCTTCATTGGCCTCTTGCATGAGCATGCTTCATTACCTTGTTTTGGCCTTTGTTCCATGCACTTTAGTCATTGTTTTGGGGCTGCATAACTCTGTTTCAAGCTGATTTTGTTGTTTAAAGCTTGCCTCGTGCGGTTATGGTGTAATACTCTTGCATGCCTAGTTGATTAGTTCATTGGAGCATGAGTGCTTGAACCATTTGCAAGTTGTAGTAGTGTCTTGCACACAATTTCATAGCGTACTTCATGCCATTCATGCCGCTTCCTTACATGTTTCACCTTCATTGCTTTAAAAGTAGCCTTGAGCATCTTGTCGGTTTGAGCATGAAGTTGAGACATTCATGCTTAATGGCTTTAATCCTCTTGAGGGTTTCTACTAGCCAACGGCATGAGGTCTTCTTCATGCTCAAGGCACTTGAGGCTTAGGCCCTCTTTCCCATTAGAGGACTCTCATTTGGACTTAATCAATTAAAGGATGAATTGGTAATGCTAAATGGGTAAATAAAATTGACCGAGTAAAATGGCAAGATAAGCATAACATGTGTTTGCTTGCCCCATGTTCATGCTTTGCATGCTTGTCACATATTCATGTTGCATACTTAGTTTCCATACCTAGGTTGCATTGCATTGGCACGCATGCCTTGCCTCTTGATCAAGTGATAGAGGTTGGGCCTTTATTTTGTTTGTTTGCTTGGTTTGCATTACATTTGAAATGAAAAATGCACACTCGGTTCTCTTGGGCCATCACGCATTAAAATTCGCAATTGATGGTCTGAGAACCGAGAACCATGCCCCTTTGAGTCATACACATGATAAGGAGTGTGGCCATGCATACATTTGCTCAAAATTCCATACCATGCACCTTTGATCTCTTTCTTTGTCAAAAGCCTTCTGCGAGAATTGTCTGCGGACCGTGATATAAATAGAGTACCGACCGGCAATGTATGTATTGCCGATAACCTCCTCTTCAGCCGATGGATATTATACACGGCCGGTGGACATTCTATCCAGCCGATGATGATCTTCAGTGTGCAGGGAGCATGTTCTGAGACTTTGGCAGTTTTCGAAGCGAGGCGATGGCGAGAAACCTTGATGGCATGGTGCGGGTTTTCGGGCAAGGCGGACTCGAACGTGCATCATTCGCGCATCCCGAGGCGGAGGCTGTGGCCACCTTTCTTTTTGCATTTATTTATTAAGTAGTTAGAAATTTCTGTAATAATTTATTTATTCATTATTCGGACTGTATTATTATTTTGGTCCCTCCGAGTGAGGGCATATCTGTAATAAGTGTGGGTGAGTGGTGTGCATGTCTTCCAACCCCCACTTCTTTCTTCCTTTTTATTTACCTGCTTACGATGGTAGATTAGGGCATGTTTATTTTAGCATACAGTATGATAGCATGCGTGCATCCATACATTTGTCTAACATGCATCGGGCTCGGCACATCATACGAACTGCATTGCATTTTCAATTCCAAATTGAATACGTGCATCGAACAAAGTGCATCTCACATGCCATCTTTAGGGTTAGCCGAGCCAACTCTAAAATGCATCCTTGCTTGTGTCGCATTAGCCATTTAACATGAACTAGGGACATGCATGTCTGCTAACTAGTTTACTGTTTTTGGCGCGGAGTACGATGTAAGTATTTATGCTTTAGCATCTCGCATGCGTGTGAATGTTAACATGACAGTATGCTTACCATGCGGCTAAGTGCTTATTTGAGATAAACTGTTTGAATGCCTGTGGGTGGAGGTTGGATTGTTTGAGTTGGAAAAACTCGTTGAAATCCGTGTTTTAGCCTACTCGCGAGTAGCAAATTCCAAAGCATTTTTCAAAACGAACGGGTATGCAATGCTTGTTTCCAAATTAGGCAATCTAGTCTATACTTGTTTGCTGTGCGCATAACATAGTAATTCTAGGCTAATAACCGGAATAAGAACACATAACGTTTTCAAAAACGGATATCATGGTTAGTAGAGGCCGGTCTTCGGACCGGGCGAAAGGGGGTGCTCATAGCTGACCTTCCCCGATCGTACCCAAGCTCCCGAGCCAAGTCAACTTTGGTTATGACGGACACGTGGCCTTCGGCACCGAGTCAGGGTTTCCTAAATTTCCCCATTTTAAAAATATTTAGGTGGCGACTCTGTAATCTGGCAAAGCAGTCCATATTTGGCACTTCTTTTCAAAAATCAGTTTTTCTTCAAAACGATTTGCCAGAGTTGGACTCTTTGGTTCAGATTAAGAACCGTGACAAAAAAGTGAGTCCTGCGAACTGTAGTAGACCCAATATCGAACCAGAATGGGAGTCATCCTCCCGGGATGCGTTCGGGGACGTCTACACTGGGGAACACCACCGGCTAAGGGAAATGATCATCGGCCATAGGAAATGATCATCGGCTGCTGATTAAACTATCGGCCATAGATTGATGGCCGATCGGCACTGTATGTGGCCGGTCGGACAGAAATTCTTGCAGAACTTGCACTTGACAGCAGCAGAGGGCAAGGCATAGCATGGCAATGCATTTCAAGCAATGTATGCAGCAATCACATCCCTTATCATGTTTATGACTCAAAGGGACATGGGCCTCGATTCTCGAACCGCCAATCGCGCATTTCCACGCATGATGGCCCAAAGAATCAAGTGTGCATCTTGATATGGAATGCAATGCACATAAACACACAAAGGGGAACTTAACCTCTTCCATAAGCAATTCAAGAGGCCAAGCATGCATGCCAATGCAATGTAATCCTAGGCATATCGACTAGTATGCAAGATGGACAATGCAAGCAAACAATACATGGTAGGTGCAAAACCTAAGAAGGTATGTAAGGCATGAGGAAATGCAGCCTACAAGTGTGCAAGATGTAATCTAAACATATAAGTATGCAAGGCATGCAACATCATGCAAATGGGACCAAGCATCCAATAACACACAAAGTAAGCATGCAACACATGCTAAGAGAGGGACTTACACTAATTGGACAGCCCTAAACTAGGTCCAAAACAGTGGCCAAAGTGTTCCAACATGAGGGCCAACACACACACACACACATGCGCATGTTAATGGGCCAATTCCTAAGCACAAAAAGGGACTCTCAAGCACACTTAAGAGAATGCAAACATGGGTGTATGGAATGTATGAAAAAGCTCTGAAGTCATGTTACAAGAGGTGCCAAACCAAGCAAACAAGACAAGGATAGCATGTGACAAACAAAGCCAAGGACCCAAGAGAAGCCAAGGGGCTTAAACTAGGATCATGTGACACATGAAGCAAATGACCAAGTTGGATTAAAATAGTCCCGAATCATGCCAAAACAGGGATAAAGACACACCTAGATAGCATCTAAATGGTCTAAGTATGGAAGCATGCACAAATGCTAAACAAGGAGCCTACAACACAAACTTTTAGAGCATCGAAGAAGCATTGAAAGGCAAGCATGTGAGCATGTTATAAGGACTGAAATGGCATATTAGGTGGTTCCAAACCACTGAAATAAATCAGGCAATGCATGCTCAACACTTCACATATTTAAAGTCTCCAAGCTAACAAGGCAAAGAGGCTATGCAATACATGGTAAGTATGACTAAAGCAATTTAAAACAGAGCTAAAGCATACAAAAACATGCACTAAAGCTTCACAAAGCTAGGCCTAAAACATGCTAGAACAAGGGCTTACAACCTAAGGCATGTTGAGGCCTAAACATGGCATTACAAGGCATGTATGCTAAGCAAGCATGGTGTACCTAAACCAACATACGAAAATGCTATGTCATGGCATAATAAGCATAGAAAACAGCTGAGGCATGGTCAACAAACACTTAAACATGGTGCTCCCTCAAAAGGCTAAAAATGGTCCTTTTCAAGGACAACAAGGAGAGGGGGTGGCCTTCTCCTTCCTAGGACCTCAAAGCACCATCCTCACCTCTGAAATCCCTCAAGATTTCAGTGGTGAGGAGGCCCAAACTCAATGGTCCCAAAGCTCACTCAAAATGGCACAAAACGGAGCCTTACAAGCCTTAAGAGGGGTCAAACAACCCCAAAGCTTAAAACACCCTTAACAAACTATTTACAGCAGACAAAAACAAGACTTTTATATGTTATATGCTAAGCTCAAAAACAGTTGCAAGATAGTCAAAAAGAGTGTGCAAAAATGGGGTAAAAATGGACTAGTTTCTTACCCTTGTAGACCTTCTTTAAAGATGGTGGACCAGCTGGTTCTTCAAGCTCAAACCAGCTCCAAAGCTCCAAAAACAAGCCTCAATGACCTCAGATCCAAGAGAAGGTGTGATGGTGGGTGTTTATGCACAAAACTAAGGCTAAACACACACACTAATAGCAGAACATCAGCAGGCATTGCACTCAAAACATATACAATATAATATTATATATATTTATAACAAGAGACAAACTTTGCTTTTTTTTTTTTTTTTGAGGGGAAGAAAGCAGAGCCTCTCTCTCTAGAATCTAGAGAGAGAAAGCTCCCCCCGGTGGTGTTCTGGTGCTCTTCCGGCCAATTGTTTTAGCTACTAAACTCAATCTGAGTGTTAGTGAGCATGGGTCCCATTTTATGGTAGCTTCGGTGTAGAGGTGGAGTGGTTTGTGCCCTCCATCTTTTGTATCAATGAGTTGTTTCATGGAAGTATCAGTGTTTCCAGTCTGACTTTCTCACGGCTGGTTTTAGAGCGCTACCTGAAGCCTGGATATTAAGCTCGGGTGACTAGGCTTGATGTCGACGGTGGTTAGGTGGTGCTGGTCATGGTCTTTTGCCCATGCCTATTTTGTTCCTCTCTCTCCGGTGATGATTGGCCAGTTCCAGAGCAGAAGATGGTAGATTCTATTCTTGGAGCTCACTGGTTGTCCCCGGCGTGAGACTGTTGGTGGTTTTCTACCGTCGCTGTGTGTCCTATCTCAGGCACCGGTGGTGGTTCTGGTTCCTCGGTTTCACACCGTGGTGCTAGATTTTGTTTCTGTTTGCCTCGTCATTCATGATTGATGGTGGCCGTGTTATCAGGTGCCGGTGGTTGTTTTTAGTTTCTACGGCGTTGGTGTGGCTGGCTGCCCGGTGGGTCTATAGATTCCGAGTGGTGGTCGTCACCGGTGACGTCGTGCGTTACATTGGGTTTTGGGTGCTGGTTCGCTGGCGTTGGTTCAAGGGTTATACGACTTGCACATTATCAATGCTGTTGATGGTTGGACCAGTGTGATTGGTGGTTTACTAGTTAGTCGCCAGTGATAATTATATCGTTTGGTGATTTTCTGGGTCATGTTGTGGTTGATGCAGATCATCGCTGTGATGGCTAATTGCACGTCGCCGGTGATGGATATGTCGTTGGTGATTCTGTGTTTGCCGATGCCACTGTTTCTTTGGTGCCGCTGTACATGGGAGTTGGTGATTCTGAGTTTGTTGTCTACGCGCTATCTTGGCCAGTGGTGCGTTACGTTGTAGCGTATCATTTTCTGAGTTCGAGTTTCCCGCCTAGGCTAGACAGCTTGATGGTTTCTGTCTGGGCAGGTAGCTGTATAGAGTGGAAGTGATGTTTGGCAAAGTGTATGGTACCGAGGTATATTACACTGTTGTGATTTGATATTTTAATAGTTTACATATATATATTCAGCTGGGTTGTTTGTTGCAAAAAGTGGGTTTTCAATTGGCCCACAGTTTTGTTTCAAACCACCTTTTGTTTATATAGTGGTTGTGTTTTGGTGGGGCCATCAGTAGTGTTAGTGGAGTTTGCACCACGTGGGATTTTTTGAGTTGGTGGGCTCCACGGTTTTGCTAGTGAATGCAAGTGTGTTAGGCCGTGGGCTATTTTGTTGGTGGGCCACGGTGGACTATATTTTTTTGGTGCCGTATATTTTTGGGCCCGCGGTGCAATTTCTTATCAGTCAATGTGGACTTTCGTGGGCTGATTTGTATGGGCTTTGCTTTGATGTACACTCAGCCATTACGCGGTGGGTCCCGGGTGGGCCTACGGTTTTTGCTGAATTTTGATTTATGATTTGGGCTCCTCAGTTTTGGGATTATTGTACTTATTTAAATGTTGGGTGAGTCCATTAATCCTGTTTAGCCTCAAGGTAGTGGATCTTTTACAGTTGATTTTCTTGTGTTGATTGGTCGTGTGATCCTCATGTGATTCAATATGAGGGTGGTTTTGAGCCATCTCCGCCAAGAGTGATTAGGGAGTCACTGCTTTGGGGAATAGTGGTTTGAAACCAGCTGAATTAGAGACTGGGAGATGAGCGGGAGGATAGCTACCGGTTTTCTGGTTGCTTCTTGTCTTCATGTGACCCGTCCTAATTGATCGCCTTACCACGCCTGACATGGAGTGAAGGGCACACTGCCGTGGGGTTTGAGGTTTGTGATCTACCAAGGTAGGGACTGGGGGATGTGATGATTGATCTCAGGAGTTTATTGACTGTGTATGGGTTTGTTGCTGAGGGGCTACTGTCTGTTTACTTCAACTCCCAAGACCAGTGATGATGGTGACTAATCTTGCTTACTTCATGTGACTTTGTCTGGATCTCTCATGGGATAGATTTTTTCCTCTGTCATTGCTTTAGTGAAGTGGCTAGGATGTCACGGCAGTGAGGAGTGGGATGCTTATTGGGTTCCATGTGCTGTATCTGTGGTAGAGACTGGGGGCTTGTGGAAGAGGTCATCTGTTTATTGAGCTTGTGGGTTGTTGTTTTGTGTGTTTTGTTTGTTGTTTCTTACCTTGTGGAGTCTGTTTGTATCTTTGCCCATATATCTACCCCTAGTTTCCATCTATTATTCTGATGGTAGGGGTTACTTGGGGATAAATGATATATGGGCAAATTTGGGTTTCTGTTCTTTTCTGTTTGTTCTCTTGCTCTTGCGGGTTTGGGTTTGTTGGTCTTGTAATCTTTTATTTATTGTTGTTGGGCGTGCCTGGGGTATGCCCCTTGTAAACTTGTATATTTCATTGTCTTTAATTTATGACTTACTCACCCAAAAAAAAAAACACACACACTAAGCTCAAGAGAGAGAGAGATATAGGATAGATACAACTCTAACCCTAGAACTCAAAGACCCTCTGAAAATGCTGTCTAAATTGTCTAACTTGTCTAACCCTAGAACAAGGGAGAGAAGGCTCTCTTTTATAGACAATTCCCTCTTGTAAGGCTTCCAAAACAAGCCATCCAAGAGGGAAATCCCTCCATACACGTGTATGGAGGGGAACAGAGTGGGTGCCAGCTATCGCAGCTGGCACAAAATATCTGCTAAAAGCAGATGAATAGTGGTCGGCTAGCCAAAAGTGATTATGGCCAAAAAAAGATGGCCGCTTGACCATCCAGAGTGTCGATCGGCCAAATATTTGGCTGATGCCAACAAGGCACAGCCGGTGGCCTCAAGCCATGGTCGGTGGTGTGTGAGGATGGCCTAAAAGCCATTCCCTGCCCCTCCAAGGCAAAACACGAGTGTTTGGTGCAAAACCAGACACAAAACAGTCGAGTCGAGAGATCCTGAGGCAAGGCGCGTATCCGAGACCTCCAGGAACTCAAGACGAACACAAACATGGATGATCACCGAGTGTTCAAGCGGTGACGTCCAAGTCTTGAGGACGGTAAAAAATGGGGTGTCTACAGTTGCCCTTCTTTGACAGAACTCGAAAGTCATGACAATGACAGGAGTGAATGTCAAAGCCCAGAGACGACCCATTTTTGACAAGGCCGAAGACTTAGACAAACATGCAATACAAGAAAGATATGTGCCCGAAGGCTGGGGCAAAATGCAAGACAAATGCAAGAAGCCAAACATAACTTATGATCATGCAAAGAAAGTTGTAACGAAGCATAACATGCGACAGTTTTAAGCTAGCATACACCAATCCAACTACATTACAAATGCAGAAAGGATGTAAGAGAATTATGCAATTCTCGATACGTCTCACTCGGAGAATACAATACCTGTGCGGCTCGTCTGGTTGCACCAGCCTCAAATGAACTGTACATACAATATCGTGCCTGCAAATGAAGCAACTTAACAGGTATGATATCGTTAGCGACATGCAAATCATGCAATATGAATGCAAAAATGATGTATAAACAAATGCGAATGATATGCAAGGCATTTAGAACAATGCAAACGATATGCAATGCAATTGAATCATGATCCAATCATGAGCGGTTCAAAACCACACAAATGTCAAATAGATTGATGGAAGTAGCAAGTCTGTCTACCATAGAAAAGGTGTCGCAACCCTCAAAGTGGGAACACATGCAGAACTATGTGTAATGTATACAGACACAAGAACAAATATTGGGTGGGATGACATAAGTGGGGAAACGACCCGCTGGGGAAAGAACAATGATCCTAATGCAGGATGCAACAATTACACTACAATGTAATCTATACAATGGTTATGGCGCGCGGGCCAAACCATATCTTGCCTAGGAAGGGCATGTACACGTACAAGCCGCGTCCAACACAGAAAAGGTGCCACAACCCTCAAACCAAGTTCATTAAGGAATAGGCGCGTACACATGCAGGACTATGCTTCGACGTGAAAAATATGGGCATATACCAGACCAAGCTCAACAAGGAAAGGCGCGAGACATAGATGAAGGTGATGCAACGAATGCATGCAAGCTATAACACAATATGTGCAATATGCAATGGATGGGTATATACAATGGATAAGGCACGCAGGCCAAACCAAATCTTGCCTAGGAAGGGCATGTACACGTACAAGCCGCGTCTAACACAGAAAAGGTGCCGCAACCCTCAAACCAAGTTCATCAAGAAATAAGGGCGTACACATGCAGAAGTGTGCTTCAATGTGAAAAGTATGAGCACATACCAAACCAAGCTCAACAAGGAGAGGTGCGAGCCACGGATGGAGGTGATGCAATGGATGCATGCAAGCTACAATGCGATATGCACTAGAATGGAAAAGATACGACTGATATGCATGACATATGCACTATATTATAATGATATGCATGACAATGCAACATTTACAATGATATGCATGACAATGCAACTATTTACGATGATATGCATGACATATGCACTATATTATGATGAATGCATGACAATGCAACTATCTATAATGAATGCATGACGACGCAACTATCTATAATGAATGCATGACAATGCAAACGAACCGTGCACACCAATGCATTGAAGGTCTTGCACCTTCCAAGGATTTAAGGTCTCCTAGACCGTACACTGGGGAAATGTGAATTGTGTGCGTTACAATGCGTGTATGTATGCATGGCGATGCAAGGGACGATGTATGCTGCAGTGCATGCTGACATGCAAACACCAACCGAGCGTGTTTAAGGTCTTGCCAGACCGAGCGGGTCTAAGGTCTCGCCAGACCGTGAAATACACAGGACGGTGTGATGTGCAAAATAGCGCGATAGAATGCATGCCAAATGCAATGAGATGTGCAGAACAGCGCGGTGCGTTAAACAACGCGAGTGCACAAGACAGCGTGATTAAGGTGCGCATGGGGCAACTTTCAATCTTTGTAAAAGATTAAAGGATACGAAACGGATACTCCTTGCACGAATTCGAGTGCCACGCACAAAAGACATGGTCCGAGGTCAAAACGGGGGCCGGTTGAGCTTCGGAAATGCCTTTTCTTGTACTATCTTGAGCAACAAAGGTGCAAATCCACAGATCTAACCAAAACAAGGTTGTAGGAGGCTCACCGGCCGGAAGAGGAACCCACCGGCCGTCCACCGGCCGTAAAAACACATCACCAGCCAAAACTTTGGTCGGTCGGCCAAAAAAGTAGCCGACCGGCCAAAAATGCCTGTTTCGGGGCAGATTCGACTTTTTGCTTCGGGTCTTTTAAAATAGGGTCCCAAACCCTATTTTCTTCATTCATCTTAGCCGAAAACCCTTCCTCTCTCTCTCTAGAAGATTTTCCCCCTCTCCTTCTCCCGTTTTCTTGCGTTTTACGCCCGTTCCATCGTTTGATTCGCGAAGTTTATCGTGTTTCGAACACTTTCATCCGATCGAAACTTCCTTTCGACACTTCCTTTTCGATTTTCACTTCTTGGGGTTTGTTTCCCCCAAGTTTTCCTTGATTTTTGTGCCCTTTTTGCTTTTCGGCTTTTCCGGCCATTTTTCACCCTCCCGGGGTTGACTTTTCGGTTGACCCTTCACATTCTAGCTCGGTTTTCCTTTTCCGGCCATCTTCTGACAACTACTGACATGGCGGATGACATTCCACGGGGCGGGACTCCCCCGGATCACAAGATGGATCCCGGTCGAAGCTCGAAGGCGCCTGCTCGACCCAAGAACTCACCGGCCGGGCGATCTATGTCTTGCCTCCTGATGGTCTGCGCCAGTTCAGGAGTTTCGAGAGGGGTGTGCTTCCAGAGCTCCTCCTACGCGATCCTACATCTCACATGTCCTTCGGTGCCTCCGAGGTAACATTTCCTCCTCTGTTTTACTTTCCGCAATGTAGAATATAAAACTGCCATAGATGATGATATTCTGTAACTGCTTAACTCAAATACACTGATGTATTGTAGTTGATTGCAAACAAACTTACAACTGATATCTGTTTGAAAGTGACACGTGCACATACACTGCACTGACCCTGAATCACCCAAACACACGGCACACACTGTATCTCACCGCATACACATTGATACTCGATATCCGCCTGAATCTGAAATATGTACACATGCTGTATTTGCACTGAACCACTCAAACATGCTGACGTATCACACGCTGTAGTTCACTGTAAGTATACCGGCACCCGATATCTGTTTGAGTCTGAAAACACATACACATGCTATATCTGTCTCAATTCTACATGCCTTATAAAACTAGTATATTAAGTATTGCTTTGCAATCGTGTGCTTGAAAACAGGGGGATTCCCATACCATCTGCGGGTATGGGAATATTGTCGCTCGAGACTGGTATGCAGAGCTACCCGAGGCTGTTCGCCACATTGTGGATCAGGCCGGTTTCGGCACTTTTTGCAAAAGACTATCCGGACTTACCACGAGCAGGCCTCTTCTCCCTGCTCTGGCGGAGAGGTGGTGGGACATCACCGACTCGTTCCATCTTTCTGCGATGGGAGACATGACGATGACTCCCTATGACTTCTCGATGCTCACAGGCATCCGAGTAGGGGGTGATCCGATCCCTTTGATACTGATATGGACGAGTGGACTGCTGCTCAGGTCTATCTACTTGGCGAGGTGCCACCTTTCGCCCGTCTAGGCTTCGTCCGATATTCCTGGTTCGAGGTCCAGTTTCGGGTCCAGCCGACTTTGACCGAGGAGGCTCCGATGACTCTGGAGGCAGTGGAGCGGTACCCCCGCGACTTTCTGATGTTTTTACTGGGGACGACTATTTTCGCCAATCGGGCGAACACCGTGCCCCTCTGCCTGCCTAGTGCACTAGTGGATGTCAGGCAAATCCTACGCTTCGACTGGGGTGGCGCCGCTCTGGCCACTCTCTATGGGTACATGAGCTCAGCTTCCCGTGGCAGCGGGCAGTTGCTCGGAGGCTATTGGCGCGCTTAGGAGGTACGTTTCTTTTTCGGCTTTACTTTCCTGCTTTCTACTGTCTGTACTCTGTACTGTATTCTGTACACTGCACACCATAGTCTTCTTTTCACTAGCTGTATACTGCACACACGGCACACATATACTCTGCTTTACATTGACTTTACACTGCTCACACTGTACACTCTACACAATACACTATCTGCACAATACACTGCACGATACACGGCTCTGTTATTTCTGCTTTATTCTGCATTCCGCTTTATCTGATAATCATTCCGGTATTTACTTTGCAGTTGTGGGTCTACGCCTATTTTCCCAGACTAGCCCCAGTGCCAGACACGGAGACTCCTCTCGTCATCTCGTTTTCGCGACATTTCGATGGGAGGTCATATGGAGACCCCGCGAGTCATTTAGCTTCTTCCGCCGCTTCTTTGACACCATCACCCTCGCGGAGGTATGTTCAATTTACAGTTTATTTAAGCCTCGCTTCGCACTGTATTTTCAATAATAGTAGATAACAAACTGTATTTCATTTTCAGATCACCTGGCGGCCGTGGGCTCCACTGCTAGCGACAATTCGGGACCGATTTGCCGATGCTGAGGAGACCTCGTGTTTCCGGATTCTGCTGGAGGGCCCAGTCTATCAAGCTTGGTACCTAGGCGAGCGTTTCCTACGCCAGACCCTAGGATTACCAGAGCAGATAGTTCCGGTTCACCCTCTGGAGGACATGAGGGAGACCGAGAGATTCACTGCCGAGCAGATGGCCGAGTACCCGATCGGCTGGGATGCGATCTGCTTCAGAGGCATAAGCGACTACAGAGAGTACGTGGAGACATATATCATGCGGCCTCTGAGTTGAGGAGCAAGGCGAGGAGCGGGTGCTAGAGCAGGAGCGTCACGGAGAGCTCGGGTCCACGGCAGAGGTGGAGCTCAGCGAGGGCGGGGGGCTGGTTGGCCTGCTCTACCCACGACGATGACATGTAGAGGGCAGGATGGGGCGACCTACCAGATCCCCTTCGCCCCTCCTCCGGTTGATCATGAGTTGGTCGGTGTCCCCGACTTGCGTCTGGTATGTATTATTTCATTTCGCATCTTGCATTGTTGCTTCATTTCATTTCTTTAATATTCCGCAGAATACTGATGCATCTGATACTTTTGCAGGCTTCTTCCAAGTACACCCGACAGTCCCTGGAGTTGAATGCCTCCATGATGGGGATGTTGCAGTGGACTTTTGATCTCCTGGCCCTCTACAGTATTCTGATATGTTCTTCAACCACAGTCCCAAACCATACATAAACTACTTCACATAATCTGATGCACTACACAACACCTAACACATTGATCTCACGACATCTGATACACTGTATTCATACACTACATTCTGTAATGATAAACTGTTCATGACATTTGCATACTGTACTCATACACTACACTCTGTACTAATAAACTGCTCACTGCATTCACACACTGTACTCATACATAGCGTTCTGCACTGATAAACTACTCACAGTATACTGATGCATTTGCCTCTTATGTACTTTTTTAGCCTCCATTCCAGATTCCCACTGTGGGAGGTGCTCCAGCTGGACCTTCCGTCCCTGTCTGAGGGAGAGATAAGGAGGGCAGAGTGTTCCCCCACACCAAGGCGAGGCGCACTCACGTCGGGAGTAGCTCTCGGGCTCCAGTTCCAGATGATGACGACGATGAGTCAGAGGCGAAGGCAGAGGCGGAGTCATCGGAGGAGGAGACCGGAGAGGGGTCAGACTCAGGCTCAGATGACAGTGCTGATGATGCTCCTGGACCTTTGTCCAGGAAGAGGACTAGGATAGACCGGTAGCCCCGGAGCCACTTTGACATTTGATATAGATTTTTGCTGTTTTCTTTTTCTTTTTCGTACTTTTTCCCTTTTTTTGTTGGTAGATAGGGTACTTTGTACTGCCGCCAGCAGATTTTGTTTCCAAAACTTGTACTTGAAAAGATGATGAAATGAAACAAACTTTTTGTCTAAAAAAGTGTTTACTTCTCCGCATTTCATACTTTGCATTATATCACACCATATTACACCTCAATGTAAATGAAATTGATTTGTTGTCTAAAAATTGAACACGTGTGCTGTAATAATAAGATAACTAGACCAGTTAACAACAAAACAACCCATACAAATCACTGCTTAACCTGAACACATGGCCCATACTCTGCTGAGGATTAATTTGCATACAGCCCATAACACAGTACTCGGTTCATCCTGCACACGGCAAATCCTAAACAAACAGCCCAATTTGACAAGACGGAATACGAAAGCAAAACCGGCTGGAGTTGAAACACAGTCAAACGTAGAGAATGGCACAGCACTCTGAGCATAAACAATTTTTGAAACCAGGGTATCGAGCCTACAACTGAACATAGCGAGAAAGACTTAATCAAAAGGTACACAACCTAAACACAACGAGAGACACTCGGAAAAGACCCAAAACAAAAGTTGAGGTGAACAAAACGAAAGACACGACACACGGACATGTTTAACGAAAGACCTCAAATATCGAGGAGCCAGTTCCTCCGGGTATACTTCCCACCCTTTCTGATTTGTGATTCACACATCACTCGGCCCTCAGGCTCGGTTTTTCTCTCAAAACCCTTTTCTTACTTTTCTCTCAACTTACGCCTCTCTATTCTTTATTCTCTCATTTTTCATCCCTCCCCAGAGTGATTGACGGATGAATAGGAATTTACGGGTTTACACCCGATACAGTTAGCTCGCGGCTATTTCTTCTGGTGGATAGAGTGCCCTCCTGGCAAGTACGTTGACGACGGGGGAAAGACAGAACACCTGACTCGACTGTGCCCCTAGTTCATCACTCTGACCATTTTTTGTTTTTGGTTTTCTACTAAAACAGTTTTGACCAAGATGAGAGTCGGATTAACATACTTGTTCGATTTTTGATTTGAAAACCATGCAAGTCAGGCCATAAGCACTGAAAATTTTCCTTTTTGGGTCCAAACGCGGTCTAGTTTTGTAAAATAAAATAGTCAACCTCAGTAAAAATTTTCAAAAACTATTTTTTGCAAACGGCCACTGTTAAACGAGCACGGAACTTACCCTCGAGATACGCGACCTCGGATTGGAGGCAATGGAAAATTGCCCCTTGCTTGAAAGAGCTGCATGGCAACAAAAAGTGGCCCCTGGTTTGAACAGTGACTTGTGGCAACTCCTGGCAATGGAAAGTTGCCCCTTGTTTGAATGATGCCGCAGCATTTTGTGAACTAGTCCTCATCGGTAATGGTCATGACCGAACTCTCAGATACAGAAGAGGTAGGGATGATCAAAAACAATATATGGACACAGTCGCTATGAAAGCGTTGAGGGCTGGACTTCAGGATGAAGTTGGCTACGTATCCCAGACATGGGAATCCAGCCTTATGTAGTTCGGGTTAAGGTATACTCGGGTATTTTAACCTTCACTTTTTAGGCTCTAACTTTTGCCAAGGCGCCCGATGCGGGTTTTCGACCTTGCGAGCTTTGTTCTTTTTTCTATTCGATCTTCTTTTTTTTTTTATTTTTTTTTTGCTCTTTTTTTTTGTATTTTTCTCTTGCTCTAACTTTTTCCTGGGTCGCCTTTCCAGGTTTTCGGCCCAGCGAGCCTCTCAAAGGGTAAAAGTCCATGCCAAATGGTTTTGAGATTGAAGTCATTTGAATCCAGAAAAATAACTGTTGTGTTGATGTGCGGAAGGATCCATCACGGTTGCTCTACGAGCTTCTCGCGGTGAGATCTGATCTTCTTGACCTGCTTTTGGTGCCTCTTGCTCGAGGGCTGTTTCAAATCTGGCCACACAGGCCTCACACGGCGGTTGACCATTGAACATTCTGGATTGTGGTCAAGGCTTGAAAACAAATGGATTGAATCTTAAGGCTAAGAGCGATCCTAGGCTGCACAATCTCAAGGGCGATTCCACACAGGTCTTCACAGGATCGCGCAAAACATTTTGTTTTTAAAAGTTTTTAAGAAAGCGACAAATTGCTCGCGCTGAAGATAGTATGAAACTAGTCTGGGTCAAGCCAGGGTCCTTCTCAGTACTCACGCTAACAATCATGATTTCATCCATTAAAAGCTTAGCATGCCTATCTTTCTCTCAAGTTGGTCAAAGTTTTGCAAAACCCGAGGAATTCCTTCCTCTTTGTTTTCACAACAGTGTTAAAAAAAGGTTTTTGAAAAACTAAAGGTCATTACAATGATTTTCAGGTTACAAGGGAGCAGGTGGAATGTACTGTCGCTCCATTCAAATCTCTGGCACAACTAGCCCAAAACAAACAATAAGCACGGAAACATGATAGCCGCAGCTGTTTCATTCAGGTTTCTCGGATATAACTGGCTCCACGGCAGAGACAGACTCAAAAAGAAAGCAAAAGGATAATTACAAAACAAAACGGTGTTCGAGGCAAGAACCCCGGAATCACCTGGTATTCTGTACAAGGGGACTGACTCGCTACAACAAGACAGACCCTTAAGCAAAAAAGAACTGACTCACGACAATGAGACAGACTCTAAAAGAAACAAAAGACTAACTCGACACCCAAGCCAGAATTTACAAAACTAGCATTCGCAGATGCTCAAAAATGTGTGCCAAACGCCACATCAAAATACCGGGCACCACCTAAAGGTGACCCATCCCCGATCACATACTCGCAGTATCCTCAAAATCCAATAGCTGGGTAGTAACGGACTTTGCTGAGGTGGGCGGGAGGATAACCTCGTTATCGATCAAATCTTGCACCTCATGACGGAGGCGGAAACAATTATCGGTGGGGTGTCTGGTTTGTTGATGGTACGCGCAGTACTGAGTAGCGTCATAGCCTGCTGGAAGAGGACTGAGGAGGGGCCTAGGCTCAATGGGTTTAAGATGCCCCCTTTCGGCCAGGATCTGAAGTGCCTTAGACAACGGCATATAAAGAGCGTGAAAGACTCTGCGCCCTCGGGGCAGGTATTTCGAGGTCTGAGTATTCTTGCTAGATGCACTAGCGAACAGGTCAGCAGGCACTGCTTTGGTTTTCTAATCCTTCCCAGGTACAGGGTTGGGATTGGCTAGGATTGTCCTGGCATGACGGGGCCTGTCCCGATTTTCTGACTGGCTTGTACTGCTTTCGGTTAAATTGGGGAAAACAGCATCCATCATTTTGGCCACAACTGTGGATGTTTGTTGCTTGTTCATCCCCCTGGCTTTTAAAGCTTCGACTGCCCACAATAGTTGTTCAATGGGATCGGCATCTGCCTTTGCTTTGTCCTTACCTCTGATCCCAGCCTGATCGAGGGTTTGGGTTGGTGTTGAAGCGTCATTGCTATGGTTGGAGGCCATTTCCGGTTGGCTAAGCTCGATCACAATCCGTCCCAGTAGCGGGGGCTCCTGTGGTACAAAATTCCCGGCATATGGTGTTGTTGGTGGCGAAGCTGACATTCCGTAGGCGAGATCCGCCACAGACCTCTAGAGGTCAACTATCATTCCCATCAACTCGAATGTAATGGGCTCGCGAGCCTGATACAACTGGGGTGCCCAAATTGGGTGCGCGACAAGCGACCTGGGAAGGTGTGGCACGTCGGCATTGGTCTTATTCTGTAGGGTGATCCCTTGATCTAATGCGGCTGCCATAACCACTGTTTCCTCTGAACCTTGGGTTGTCATGAATCCACTGAACTGAACGGCGACTGACGGCTTAGATGTCTTCCTTGCCTCAACTAAGGAGAATACCGGCTACTCAGATCGAATCCCCAGGCGAAAGGAAAACATGCAAAGATTTCACCGACTTTTATCGTAATGCATAGAGGTACAATTGAACAACCATTTCTGACGACTGATTACTGTTTCCCCAAATTACTGTTCCCAAAATACTGAGTCGGATACCCACAGGTATAACTGATTCTCAAAAATAATGATACTAGTGCCCACAGGCCTGATGCCTAAACTTGCAAACTGATACACGCATTCCTGTAGAGACGCACTCTAAAAGCACATAGCAGATAAGTGAGAGCCAAAACACCCCTATGTTGGGGTAGGGTTTTCCTGTCCTATTTTGTCAGGAGCTAGGGTTTCACTACGCACGCAGTGGTTTCAAACAACCTAATATCGAGTAAGCAACCTGTCCTAGTTTGGAATGGTCACTATGGATTTCGATATGCACTAGGTCGAATGGTCAAAAGGGTGCCCCGGTAGAACTGGGGTTTGTGTTCCCATACTGTCAGAGCCCACAACCAGTCAGCCTTATGGCATGCTTTGACAAAGTCAAGCCTCTGGCAAACTGTTCAGGAATGGCAGATGGCAAACACGGTGTCCTAGGCGCACCAATGCACATGCAATGCAAAGAGACAGATAAATGAAATCAAAACAGGATATCACGAGTTCGCGTCAAGCTCTCTAAACTCCCCAGCAGAGTCTCTAGAAATTGTAACACATCCGCGAGGGACCCCGCGCTACAGTTCGGACTCGATTTGTGTCACGGTTCTTAATCTAAACCAAAGAGTCCAAATCCGGCAAATCATTTTGGAAAACACATTTTTTTTAAAAGAAGTGCCAAACATGGACTACTTTGCCAGATACAGAGTCACCACCTAAATATTTTTTAATGGGGAATTTAGGAAATCCGGACTCGGTGCCAAAGGCCACGTGTCCGTCATCACCAAAGTTGCCTCGGCTCGGGAACTTGGGTACGATGGGGGAAGGTCAGCTATGAGCACCCCTTCTCGCCCGTTTCGAAGATCGGCCTCTACTAACCATGATATCCAATTTTGAAAACGTTACGTGTTCTTACCCCGGTTATTAGCCTAGAATTACTATGTTATGCGCACAGCAAACAAGTATAGACTAGATCATCTAATTTGGAACAAAGCATTGTTCATCCGTTTATTTGGAAAACGTTTGGAGATTTGCTACTCACAAGTAGGCTAAAACACGAATTTTAACAAGTTGCTCTAACTCAAATAATCCAGCCTTCACCCACAGGCATTCAGACAGTTATATCACATAAGCATTTAGCCACATGGTAAGCATGCTGTCATGTTAACATTCACACTCATGCGAAATGCTAAATTATAAATATTTACATAGTACTCCAAGCCAAAATAGGGAACTCGTTAGCAAATCAATGTATGATCCAAGTCCATGTTAAGTGCCTAATGTAACACATACGGAATGTCACAAGAATAGGCTCAGCTAATCTAAGAATGACATGTGAGATGCAATCATTTGATGCACGTATTCAAGTTAGATTTGAAATACTAATGCAGTTAGCATGATGCGCCGAGCCCGGTGTATGCAATGCTGATGAATGATGCACGCATGCATAGCATAAGGTATGCTAAATTAGACATGTCCTAATACTAACCATCAAAACAGGTAATTAAAAGGGAGAAAGAAGTGGGGGTTGGAAGACATACACACACGCACCCACACTTATTACAAATTTGCCCTCGCTCGGTGGGACCGAAAGAATAATACAATTTAATTAACTTACGAACTAATTAAATATTACAGACCATTAAATTAATTAAGAAAATTAATTAATCTAAGAAAGCAGTAAACAGCAGCCGCGGGAGAGGGTCCAATGCAATGCATGCTCGGTTCTGCTCGGAAGTCCACTGCCATGCACAAGATGCCTCTACTTTGGCTGTTCTACTCCTCTGAAGACTACACAAGTCTCAGGGTTGCTACTCTGAATGCTGGGGAACACCACCGGCTAAGGGAAATGATCATCGGCCATAGGAAATGATCATCGGCTGCTGATTAAACTATCGGCCACAGATTGATGGGCGGTCGCACTGTATGTGGCCGGTCGGACAGAAATTCCTACAGAACCTGCACTTGATAGCAGCAGAGGGCAAGGCATAGCATGGCAATGCATTTCAAGCAATGTATGCACCAATCACATCCCTTATCATGTTTATGACTCAATGGGACATGGGCCTCGATTCTCGGACCGCCAATTGCACATTTCCACGCATGATGGCCCAAAGAATCAAGTGTGCATCTTGATATGGAATGCAATGCACATAAACACACAAAGGGGAACTTAACCTCTTCCATAAGCAATTCAAGAGGCCAAGCATGCATGCCAATGCAATGTAATCCTAGGCATATCGACTAGTATGCAAGATGGACAATGCAAGAAAACAATACATGGTAGGTGCACAACCTAAGAAGGTATGTAAGGCATGAAGAAATGCAGCCTACAAGTGTGCAAGATGTAATCTAAACATATAAGTATGCGAGGCATGCAACATCATGCAAATGGGACCAAGCATCCAACAACACACAAAGTAAGCATGCAACACATGCTAAGAGAGGGACTTACACTAATTGGACAGCCCTAAACTAGGTCCAAAACAGTGGCCAAAGTGTTCCAACATGAGGGCCAACACACACACACACACACATGCACATGTTAATGGGCCAATTCCTAAGCACAAAGAGGGACTCTCAAGCACACTTAAGAGAATGCAAACATGGGTGTATGGCATGTATGAAAAAGCTCTGAAGTCATGTTACAAGAGGTGCCAAACCAAGCAAACAAGACAAGCATAGCATGTGACAAACAAAGCCAAGGACCCAAGACAAGCCAAGGGGCTTAAACTAGGATCATGTGACACATGAAGCAAATGACCAAGTTGGATTAAAATAGTCCCGAATCATGCCAAAACAGGGATAAAGACACACCTAGATAACATCTAAATGGTCTAAGTATGAAAGCATGCACAAATGCTAAACATGGAGCCTACAACACAAACTTTTAGAGCATCAAAGAAGCATTGAAAGGCAAGCATGTGAGCATGTTATAAGGACTGAAATGGCATATTAGGTGGTTCCAAACCACTGAAATAAATCAAGCAATGCATGCTCAACACTTCACATATTTAAAGTCTCCAAGCTAACAATGCAAAGGGGCTACGCAATACATGGTAAGTATGACTAAAGAAATTTAAAATAGAGCTAAAGCATACAAAAACATGCACTAAAGCTTCACAAAGCTAGGCCTAAAACATGCTAGAACAAGGGCTTACAACCTAAGGCATGTTGAGGCCTAAACATGGCATTACAAGGCATGTATGCTAAGCAAGCATGGTGTACCTAAACCAATGTACAACAATGCTATATCATGGCATAATAAGCATAGAAAACAGTTGAGGCATGGTCAACAAACACTTAAACATGGTGCTCCCTCAAGAGGCTAAAAATGGTCATTTTCAAGGACAACAAGGAGAGGGGGTGGCCTTCTCCTTCCTAGGACCTCAAGGCACCATCCTCACCTCTGAAATCCCTCAAGATTTCAGTGGTGAGGAGGCCCAAACTCAATGGTCCCGGAGCTCACTCAAAATGGCACAAAACGGAGCCTTACAAGCCTTAAGAGGGGTCAAACAACCCCAAAGATTACAACACCCTTAACAAACTATTTACAACAGACAAAAACAAGACTTTTATATGTTATATGCTAAGCTCAAAAATAGTTGCAAGATAGTCAAAAAGAGTGTGCAAAAATGGGGTAAAAAGGGACTAGTTTCTTACCCTTGTAGACCTTCTTCAAAGATGGTGGACCAGCTGGTTTTTCAAGCTCAAACCAGCTCCAAAGCTTCAAAAACAAGCCTCAATGACCTCAGCTCCAAGAGAAGGTGTGATGGTGGGTGTTTATGCACAAAACTAAGGCTAAACACACACACTAAGCTCGAGAGAGAGAGAGAGAGAGATATAGGATAGATACAATGCTAACCCTAGAACTCAAAGACCCTCTGAAAATGCTGTCTAAATTGTCTAACTTGTCTAACCCTAGAACAAGGGAGAGAAGGCTCTCTTTTATAGACAATTCCCTCTTGTAAGGCTTCCAAAACAAGCCATCCAAGAGGGAAATCCCGGGGAACAGAGTGGGTGCCAGCTATCACAGCTAGCACAAAATATCTACTAAAAGTAGATGAACAGTGGTCGGCCAGCCAAAAGTAATTTTGGCCAAAAAAAGATCGCCGGTCGACCATCCAGAGTGCCGATCGGCCAAATATTTGGCCGATGGCAACAAGGCACAGCCGGTGGCCTCAAGCCATGGCCGGTGGTGTGTGGGGATGGCCCAAAAGCCATTCCCTGCCCCTCCAAGGCAAAACACAAGTGTTTGGTGCAAAACCAGACACAAAACAGTCGAGTCGAGAGATCCTGAGGCAAGGCGCGTATCCGAGACCTCCGGGAACTCAAGACGAACAAAAACATGGATGATCACCGAGTGTTCAAGCGGTGATGTCCAAGTCTTGAGGACGGTCAAAAATGGGGTGTCTACAGTGTTTGGATCGGATGTTAATCCAAACACGAGAAATGTGGGACGTTTCGTACTCATAGTAATGAAACGGGTCACAATTCTCGGTCGCCGACGCCCTTGATTATGCATGATAGGCTGGAGGCCTTTCAAGCCTTATGTGTACATTCATTGAGTTTTGTGTAAGCTTGATCCTTTGGCCACCATGCATTGAAAATGTTTGGTTGTTGGCTTGAGAGTAAAGTGACATACTCCTTTGAGCTTGAGATATGATAAGGAGTGTGGAAATGCATACATTTCCTTGCAAATACACTGTCTTGCCCCTGTCTGTGCTCTGCTATAGCAACAGGAGGAATTTCAGCCCTCAAGGTGTTGTTGAGATCAGAACTAAGCAATTTGGAAATCGGTGTAATTTTCAAAGGTTCAAAAGAGTGCAAACAGAGGCATCTTGAGGCAAGGCGATGGATTTCCGGGAGGACGCAACCGAGCATGCATATCTCCCTCGCCCGCGAGGCCATTTATCACTTTTGTTAGCTAGTTGTAGTTAATCACCTGTGGTGTAATTAATTTAGCTTAGTGCTTTGTAACATTCTAATTAGCTTAGATTAGCTAATTATTCAATTTGGTTTGTAATAATTAATTAGCTAGAATAGTCAGTTAATTAGTTGGTTTGTAATAGTTAGCTTGATTAGCGTAGCTAGTTAGCTTTCATTTTATTCGGACCCTCCGTCGATAGGCCAAATGTTATAATAAGTGTGTGTGCGTGTGTGCGTGAATGTCTTCCAACCCCACGTCTTTCTCCCTTTTACTTATCCGTTTTCGGTGGTTGGTTTAGGGCATATTTCAATCAGCATACCTTATGCTTTGCATGTTTGCATCATTCATTTGTCTTGCATGCACCGGGCTCGGCGCATCATTCAAACTGCTTTGAATCTCAATACTTACTTTAATACGTGTTTCAAAGCATGTTATCGAGTGTTGCATTCATATGCCATCTTAGATAGTCGAGCCTACTTAGTTGCATTTTGCATGTGTTGCGTTAGGCATTGTTGACATAACTAGGATCACGCATTGATTACTAACTAGCATCTGTTTTGGCTTGGAGTACACTGTGAGTGTTTATGCTTTAGCATCCTTGCATTCGTGTAAGTGAATGCCATGACAACATGCTTGCCATGAGGCTATCTGCTTAAGTGTTTAACTGGCTGATTGCCTGTGGATGAAGGCTTCATTACTTGAATTGGGACAATTCATCGAAGTGTGAGTTTTAAGCCCACTTGGAGTGGCAAAATCATGTTGTTTTAAGCCCACTTAAAGGTGACAAATTCGCATTTTAGCCTACTTGAGGGTAGCAACTTCAAACCATTTTCGAAAAACAAACATGAGATGTTTTGTTCCAAATTGAGTGATGTAGTCTATACTTGTATGCTGTGCGCATCACATAGTAATTCTAGATTAATAACCGGAATAAGAACACATATGTTTATAAAAAAAATATATCATGTTAGTAGAGGCCGATCTTTGATCGGGGTAGTGGGGGTGGTCATTCAGGACCTTCCCCTTTCGCACCCAAGTTCCCGAGCCGAGGCAACTTTGGTGATGACGGACACGTGGCCTTAGGCACGAGTCAAGGTTTCCTAAATTTCCCAAAAACAAAATATTTAGGTGGCGACTCTGAAATCTGGCAAAGCAGTCCATGTTTGGCGCTTTTTGATTAAAATTGAGTTTCCAAAACCAATTGCCGGATTTGGACTCTTTGGTGATTTATCAGTCTCACATTGCACTTTGCGAGATTAGATTCAGAACCATGACAGGAGTCCGAATTGTAGTAGTTATGAACCCAATTCGCACCCTCGCGCGCGGAGCGAGTTAGGGCAGTCGACAGGATTATTTTACCTTGGTGATATTCTATTATTTCTTCTATTTGCTTTCACTTTATTTACTAGTTGATTGGACCCTCTCCAATCTTGGGTTAAGCACTAGAATATGATTGAGCTAGCTCTTCGATGCCAACCTAATTGGGATTGTTGAGTTTAGTTATAATGCTTGATGCACTTCCCCGCTTTATTGATGTAAGTTCTTCACTTGTATATAACTTTTTTATCAATAAAGTTTTGTTTTTGTTGAAAAAAAGAAGAAGAAAAACAACCAAACTAAGCACACACAGCAGCAACAACTAGCAGGAAACCCAACATATAGTTACTATAACACTCGTATCCTTTAAGCTTTTGGAGGGTGTATTTAATTCCTTTATTTTCATTTTGGGGGTCTTTGAAGTTGTTGTATTTTGGTTTTGGAGGAGTACAATTCAATTTAAACTTGTTGGGATTGTTCGTTCACACTTGTTTTCATTGAAAAGTTCTTTGGGAACTTGAAAATTTTGTTTTGGTGTCAACATTAGTCTTCCTGGGGGTTGACACCACCTTGCTGCCGTGATCTTAGTGTCTCTTCTAGTTTATAGGGTCGACACCATGGGTCCCAAGGTCGACCCTTTTCTACTGTTGTGTTCTGCGTGTTGCTTTTGAAATAAAGGGTCGACACCACTGGTTCCTAGGGTTAATCCTTGTTGGATGCACACTTTAGTGTCTCAGCATTTTCTTCCTGAGGATTTACACCACTATCTAGAAGGTCGACCCCTGTGAGTTATTTTCGAAAATTTTGGTTTGGTTTTGGGCCCAACTTTTGGGGGTTTTGACTTATTTTTTTCATTGAGTTTGGGGCTATTATTCTATTATTACCTAGCCACTATAAATAGGCTCCAAAACACTCTTCACTCATTATTTTCTTTTCCCTTTCCTTCTCTTTTCTTCTTTTCACCGTGAATCTCTCTCTCTCTCTCTAGTCAACTTTTTCACTTAGATCTCTAGATCTACTCACGTAGAGGCTCCTTTTCACCTTGGTTCTTTGAGAAAAATTGTAAATTTCGTCAAGGGCTTTCTTTTGATCCAAGAGTTTTGTGGTTCCATTGACTTTGAGTTTTTCTGAGTTCTCCTCTTCGCTTCAAGAGGCAGGGTCTATTTCGTAAACTCAATATGAGTTCGTTAGCATATTTGTGGTGTATTTTGTTATTTATATTTGGTAGTCATTTGGTATGATTTTCACCCTAGTTATTTGTTATTACAAAAGATCTATGGATTTGAGTGTTTCAGATTAAACTTAGGGTTTGAATTTGAAATGTAAAAGAGAGATTTTTCAATTGAGTTCTTGAAGAAGGTTGTGATTTTGTATTAGTGGTTGAGATATGTTGACATGGTGGCTTTCCTTTACTCAAAAATGATTTTAAAAGAAAATGAGGTTTTGTTATGAAAACGTGGGTTTTGACTTGTGTTGGAAAACAATGAAAAATGATGTTGGTTATGTAAGAGACGGGAAGAAAATGATTGTGGGATTTTGAAAATGGTTGTTGTTACTCTTTTGAAAAATATATGTATATTGATATCTTTGATTATTGCATTAGAGATAACTGTTTTGTCTATCGGTGGAGGATAGCAATACTGTGTGTTAGAAATTACATGTGGATTAGACAGTCTGAAATAATTCATATCGCGGAGCATGAAATGGATTTTGGAAAATTGAATCTGTATGTTTTGGAAATTCTCGTATTTTGTTTTGAAACATTTGTGTTATTTTGGAAAATAATATTTTGAATCACATACGTTGTGCTATTGGAAAAAGGTAAATAAAGTGGTAAAGCTACGAGGGGGTTTTAAAGCAAAATTAAGTTGGCCTATGTGTCCATGGTGAAAGACCTAAACCCGCACGGCAGGTGTCGAGCCTTTCGGTTAGCAATGGTAAAAATGACCTTGTGACTTGTATAGCTACTCGTATGAACACTAGCCCTGAGATTTACCCACTTTATTTCTTATCGTTTTGGCTTGAAATGATGTTTTGAAAATAGGTTTTAGCAATGTATTTGCTGTTGTTTAGCGATGTATTCACATTTGATTTAGCAATGTACTTGCTATTGTTTGGCGTTGTGTTAGCATTTGATTTAGCAATGTATTTGCTGGTTGGTATTGAGATACCTAGATCGGTTTTTGAAAAGAGATTTTATATCAAACGGATGATTTGAACTCAAAAAACTTTTTGATTAAACGCAAGGTTTCGGTAATTGGAAAGGATGGATTTTTTTGAGTAATTAAATGGATTTGAAAATATGTATTGCATCATGATCATTTATACTGGTGGAGCATGTTTAGTTTTTGAAATATTATCTACTGGGCTTAATGCTCACCCTACGTGGCTGAAAATGTTTTTTAGGTGTACATGTGTGGATGTAGACTGAGACATAAAGCTGTGTTCGGAACCGTGTAGGGTGGTTCTGTTATTTGTAGGCCAAGGGCCATTTATGTTATTTATTAGCCGTATGCCATTCTTGTAAGGGTTACATCCTTGTGTATGATGTAAGCCTCAAGGCGTTCAATTTCATTCATAACATCAGTGTATGTTTTAGTTATAGAATATCCATTCGACTTAGATGTTGCATCTAAGAATGTATGAAATCGGATACACACATGTATTGTGTGACTATATTATATTCATTTTCATGAGAGTTGTTATCTATTGTTCATCGTTGGATGGTTTATTCACGTGAGCCAGACCTTGTAAATTCGCGGCGTGATAGCTGCCATGCCTCGACAACAAACTAGCAAGAACAGAGCATACCAAGTTCAGGAGAACATTCCCAAAAAACCAAACGCACAGTTGGTAAGACCAGCACACAAATGAATAAAATACATAAAAACACTGCAGTGAATTGAAAACGAAGAAACAAAAACCACCCAATCCCTATCTATATTTTCCCCACTCTTGGAGTATCAAATTATGGCCCTAGTAATTCCTAAATGTTGTTGCAAGTCAATAGCATGCATGGTTTGCTCTGTCACATGCCTGTTATTTAGCCAAAGTCTGTTTTACATTGATAGCACCCACCTTTATTAGTAATAGACAATGAATGAGTCACTTCAGATGTCTTATAAATTTTCAATAATCAGAAACACCACTAAAATAATATCATTTGATTTTCAAATTGCATAACAGTTAAAAAAAAACAAAAAAACAAAAAAACAAAAAACAAAAACAAAAACAACAACAACAACAACAACAACAACAACAACAACAATCAAACTACATCACAAAACGGACCCTATGCTAGCACATGACCCTTAAGGAATAAGAAACCATCAGAGATTACTTGACTTTAACCTTTCATCCAAACAAAAAAAGCAACCAAACTCAACACACACAATGTAACCCCCCGAAATAAACCATAAATCCAACCAAGAACATATATGAATAACAGCATGAATCAGAGTGTAATGTTTTTTCATTTCATTGAGTTAATGGAACAAAAGAGTTTAGCATAAGTAAATGCCCTATAGGATTACATCTTTTCAAGTCATGACTTGGTTACAACAAAAGTAGTTTAATACAAATAAAGCCTTTGGCTATACAAAAGAAAATATACAACAAAAGCAAGCCTTTGCTCCAAAGTCCCTCCAAGCTATTGCCTTGGCAGAGGTATATCACCAACACCTGAAAATGGTTTTTCCCAAATAGGGTGAGCCAAAGCCCAGTAGAAACAATCTAACACAATATATAGATCTTAACAAAGATATAAGCATGAAATGAATATACAATACCCGTGATATAATCATTAATATTCTACAAAATTTTAATATGCCAAGTTCTATATCTCAATTCATTTCAAGTCAGTTTATTTCATCTCAATTCATGATTTACATTCATTATGATCCGAACAACGCAAATGAGACTACAACTCAATGGTTCACAATTTAGGACAATTATTATCCAAACACAATTTGCCATTTTACAAAAATTTTGTTCGCGGGATCGGCACCCATGTATACACAATAATTTTGGGACTTTTACCCTGGACACATAGACCAACTTAATTCAATGGAGCCCGTCCCCTTTCTCCTCCAAAACATGGAGTACATCCCCTTTCTCCTCCAAAACATCATATATATACAATGTATTTAAAACACGGTCATATTCAATGACAATCAACAAGAGATTAGTTTCAATTCACCTAATCCTCATGCAATTTCTATAACAATCATAGCTACCCTCCATCGATAGCCCAATATAGATATTTCTAAACAGATATTCAATCTCAAGACATGTAATTTATTCAAAATTCCATGGATGCAAGATAATACATATTCTTCTCCACCCTTTATGCCAACATCCACTCAAATTCACATTTTCAATACCAACTCCATTTATTTATACAAAATAAATATTTGAAACATTTTAGGACAAACTCCCTATTTCCCAAATATCAACCCAATACGCCAAAATCAACCATTTTGCCGCAATACAACTTCATATTTAACCCCATAACCAATTAGAACTCAGTCCCTTAGAAACCCCCTCCCTTTTTGATTTAATACCCAAACCTTAGGTTTGTTTATAGTAACCCTAAATTCCACCATTGTTATACAACAACTCATAACTAAGTTAAAAATCATATGAAAGTGTAGAAAATCCCCACTTTAAAGAGAAAAGACGAGCAAGGCAAAGATGAAACTTCAAAGATGATCAAACCCAACTCTATTCAGATCAAAATGGAAATCTTGAGATGCTCACTCTTTTTAACAAAGGCAAGAGGGTAGAGAGATCACTAGAACTAGGTGAAAATGTAGAGAGAGAGTGTGTGTTTTAGAGAGAGAAGGTCCTGATCTAGGGATTTTAGGAAAGAGGAGTATGAAAAGTGATGTAAAAAGTCACTTTCACGATCTGATATATGCACAGTCCGCTTGAGCGCAGAATATGCACATCCAGTACTTTGCAGACAATAGACCAAGGCTCGAGCGTGAGAAAATGCTGCTCGAGCGCCCACCCGCTCGAGCGTAGGAAACACCGCTCAAGCATAAAATACACTCTCCCAATAGTTTTGTAGACCTATAAAAGTCCTAAGAGTTTGCAAATCCCGCTCGAGCGCAAGAAGTGCTGCTCGAGCGGAGGACCAAAATCATGGGCAACAAAAGTTTGAAAACTAAGCAACCAACCTATTCCAAACATGCTTGATACAACTCGATAGTCAAACTCAAGTAAGAATAAGAGGGAAAAGACATGATCAACCATATGAGGCTATGAAACCTGAGTTCAGAATACAAAATGGGTCGGGTCTAAACTTGAAACGCTGTACACAACAGCAACAAACAGCAAGAAACCCAACATATAAATGTCACGTCTCCAAAGCAAACTAGAGATACACAACCAAAAATCTATAGTTGAAAAGTTTGAATGGCTTTGAATTTATTGGTAACACTTATTCAAACTTAGATTGTTTGCCTTGAATCTAAAAAAACTAGGACTCTAATAAGAAGAAGAAAAAAAAAAGGAAAAAAAGAAAAAAGAAAAAAGAAAAAGGGATGAGAGCCAAATGAGAGAAAAGAACCAAGAGGGTCTCATCTTTACAAGAAATAACAATAACCCAGAAGAGTTTTCAAGTTTCTTGACTGAAAGAGCAGTCACAGAACGTGTAGATAGATACAGTAGTAGAAGAAGTGAAAATAGACAAACATAGATTCAGTTAAGAAATTGAGAGAGAGAGAGAGAGAGAGAGAGAGAGAGAGAGAGAGAAGCATGTGAAGTGAGATACAAAACAAAAAGGGAACAAACCTATAGGGGAAGATTGAAGCACCGATGGTCTTGCACAACAGCAGCAAATGGCAGAAATCCGATGATCAACAAACGTCTATACGGGTGTGCAACAAGGGTGTGCAAGAGTGAAAATTGTGGAGAGTGATAAGGGGGTTTACCGATCCTGGAAAAGAAAACAAGGGAATGTTGGGAGGGAAACTTCACACGAGTTTTTTTTTTTTTTTTTTGGGGGGGGGGGAGCAGCAATTTGTAGAGGCAAAAAATAAAAAAAATAAACAATTAGATTTGTTTTTTGAAAAACAATTAAAATCAATTTTAGAAAAATAAAAATAAAAAATATATTTTAAAATTTTAAAAAAGTTATTTATGACCTCCAAAAAGATAAAATTATACAAAAATAATAAGTATTTTTTTAAAAAAAAAAATTTCACCAAACTATTTTTTAGTTTTTTAGAAAAAAATTCTGAAATGATTTTCTAAAAATAAAACAAACATATTGAAATTGATAATCTAACCACATTTTTTGGTAAAGTTTAGATTATCTCAAATTAGCCATCTCAATTTAAGTGTGTTTGGGTTTAATGGGTTCATTTTATGATCTAATTCGATGATCACTTTAATTTTAAAATTCTATAACTAGAATATTTAAAACTTTTTGAAAAGTTATAATAAAAACACAAATCATGAAATCACCTCGTTTCACGAGAAAAAATTTTACCGACGAATAGTGTTGTCGTCACTAAATGTTTAACTCTTTGCCCACACCAACTTGTCTAAGCACACTAATAGCAACACTTATTATGTTACCAAAAAATAAGCCTCGTAGCTAAATTTTTTGAAATTTTGGCGCCAACCTATAATTTTGGCGCTTAGTAAATGTTATGATTTTTTGGCGACAATAGAAAATTACGTCGGTAAAGGTCTACTTTTACCAACAAAATTGATCACTGTGTCACCAAAAATATACTTTTGGCTATGAAAAATTGATGTCATCGCCAAAAGTAGTCGCCAAAAGTGCAATATCTTGTAGTGTAGGTACAATTCAGTCTTGAAGCAAAACTTGCCACCATATCATTAGAGATCCCTACTCCACAAACAACATTCTTGTGAAAGTTTATCCTCTATTCATAAATGATCTCAAAGCATCTCAGTATTCTTTTCACATTTAACACTTCAGTCCACTCAGCTTCACAGAATATAATTGTGTCATCCGCAAACTGAAGATGAGAAATGCTGATGTTATTGGACCTAATGGTTACCCCTTTGACCAAACCCAACTCTTTTGCTCTTACAAGTAATAAGTTTAGACCCTCAACCACCACATTAAATAGGAAATGTGATAATGGATCACCTTGCCTAAGCCCCTTTTGAGGACAAAATTCAGATGTGGGTGAGCCATTTACCAACACCGAGACTTTTGCTGAAGAAATGCAAGTCCAAATCCAGTTCACCCACTTACCACCAAACCCAAAATTATATAGCATTTGAAGGAGAAAGTTCCAATTAATTGTGACATATGCTTTTTGAAAATCCAACTTCAATATCAGGCCCTTTTTTCTAGATTTCTTCCACAAGTCCACCACCTCATTGGCTATCAATACACCATCCAAAATATTCCTACTCCGAAGAAATGCAGATTGAGCATTGTCTATAACAACAAGAAGTACTCTTTTCAATCTATTAGTAGTGACCTTGGATAGAATTTTATGAGTGGAGTATATAAGACTAATAGGCATGAAGTCTTGAATACCCTTGGGGTTGTCCTTTTTAGGGACCAATTTGACACCAAAGTAACCTATGGTGACGAAAAATAGTGAATAAAATAAATTTCGTCACTAAATAAGAATAATCTGTGACGAATTATAAAATTTTGTCACATATAATAAAAGAATAAAAATAATAGGTGACAAAATTTACTTTTGTCAACAAATACTTCATTTTAGGTGAGGAAAAATTAAGTTTCGTCACCGAAAGTTTTCTCGCTAATTCTTTTTTTGTGGCACCAAAATTTTGAAACTTTTGGTGAGAAAAAAGTTTGTCACCAATTATAAAATTATTAATGAGGAATATATTTTCATCACCAATAATTTTATATACATATTTTTTGAGAAACTTGATTTTAAATATTTTTAAAACCAAGTGAGAAATATATTTTTGTCACTAATAATTTTTAATAGTTTGAGACTTTTTAGTGACGAAATTATTTTCTTACTAATTTTGGAGGGAATATTTTGACATATTGGGTAGTAATGAAAAGAAAAAAAAAAAAGAACATAGACTACTAACTTCCCCCCTTTTTTTGTTTATCAGTTTTCCTCTCTCTCTCTCTCTCTCTCTCTCTAAACAAAACACAAGTTAATTAGCTCTCTAAGTAGCCTATAGTGATGAAATGTAGTGAAGAAAATAAATTTCATTACTAAATAAGAATAATCCACAACGAATTATAAAATTTTTCCACATTTAATAAAATGGTAAAAATAATGGATGACGAAATTTATTTTCATCAATAAATACTTTTTTTAGATGAGGAAAAATTAAATTTTGTCAGCAAAGGTTTTCCCTTTATTTTTTTGGGTGGCGCCAAAATTTTGACACTTTTGGTGAGAAAAAATTTGTCACCAATTATAAAATTATTAGTGAGGAATATATTTTCGTCACCAATAATTCGATTATTTCTCTATTTTTCTCTTTTCAAGTATGGGTCCTCTCTCTCTCTCTCTCTCTCTCTCTCTCTCTCTCTCTCTCTCTCTCACACGCGCGCGCGCACGCACACACACACACTCAATTTCTCTGTTTTTCTATCTTTGGTTTCCCTAATTTTCAAAACTAATTTTGTTGTTTTCCCTAATTTTGAGAACTATCGCAGTGTCACATATATGATTTCTTCGAACTGGTTATGTAGAAATGAGTGCTTGAATATAGACTTGTTAAGTTAATGACTCGTTCTTGTTATTTACTTTATATAGGTGTATGAGTGTATGATTCAATGAATAGAGTTTATTCACAATTTGCTTTATATGAGTTTATTCACAGTTTATTCACAATTTGCTTTCTATGAGTGTATTCGCAGTTTATTCACAATTTTCTTTCTATGAGTGTATGAGTGCATGATTCAATGAAGTTCAACTAATGAGTGTTTGATTTAATGAATAGTGTTTTTTCACAATTTCCAATTTGGTATATCAATTTAGCTACTTGAGACTTCCTAGAGAGTCGGTTCCCAAAGAGCCTTATGCACTGGGTATGACTTTTTCTTCAGTAATTTGAAGATTGGAAAATGGAGGATAGGTATCTGAAACTCAGGTATCCCTACCTCATGTATGGCTTGCACATTGAAATGTCTCCTACAACGCAGAACTCTAGTTTCTGTCAAGCAAACCAAGCATCTACCAGTGTATGGATCTTGCGCCCAAAAATTAACTGAATATGTCACATTAAACACATTTTGGATGTTTGCTTCTGAAATTCATTCTCAAAAGTTTCTCTAGAAGCAACCCAATAGTTGCATATCAATCTTTTACAGTTCCAAAAGTTTTGTAGAAAAAAGTATGAACATATTCTCAAAATTTTTGTCTTCTCACAATCAAATGTCTTTGGATGTTCAGAAAAGTGTTTCCATAACTATCAAGAACACAACTTTCTAAGAAATTGGTACAACTTATTATACCACAATCAATCCATGTCCAGTAAAAGTCCAGTACATTTTGTTCTTCTTTTTTTTTTTTTTTTTTTTTTTTTTTTTTTGCATTTAGAGCCTTTAAATTGCAAACTATATCTATTTTGCTACCTTTTGCCTACCATTAAACATTATTCCAGAAGAATAAGCCATCTCCCCTTCAATCCTCCAACCCTAGTGCCTAAAAGAACACAAAATCAGAAGGCTACTATTTATGGGCATTGTTCACATAGTGCCGAAGGCAACCTCTAAAACCTGGTGTTTTTGTTTTTAGACACTTAATGTTTTGTTACACCTTTAAAACCCTAAAATCCCTATATTTAACCATTCTTCTAGCCTTTTGAAGCCAATTAAAATCAGCTCTAAATAGCCATTTCCAGTAAAGTTTGACCTCTATATTAGTATGAGAATATTCCTGCACTTGTGTTATATTAGTTTGGCATAAAGATAAATGATCCCATTGTTTAGAGCAAGTTCTAAACATGTCTATGCATTCCTTAATATATATATATATATATATTAGAGGGATATTTCTTAAGAACCATTGAGATGAGATTCTTCTTAGAATTATGGAGCAACTTGATAGTTTTAGTGATCAACATAATGCTATAAAAAGCCGACCAATTCAACATAAGGGGATAAGCAATCTCATTAGTGGGTTGAAAAATGGTCCAATTGCATAATAGAAAACTCTCTGAGGAGAACTAAGGTTGAAGAAAATTGGTAATCAAAATTCTGTGTGTTTCCTAGATTAATAAAAATACAAACAAAAAATAATAATAATAAATACTAAACTTTCATAATGAAGTTAGAGTTAAGATTATATATAATAAGAGTTTACTAAATTAAATTATAGAGATTATAAGGTTAATAATTTATTATACTTATTAATATCATTAAATTATTAGATTATATATATATATATTATAAATACAATATATATTGAAGCGGTCAGTTTCGGTTCAGTTCGGTGCATAAGATGCTTGAATCGATACCGAACTGAAAATCGAAACAAATCAAATTTAAAAACTGCACAGACCAATTCTTGTCAAAAAAGTAAGACTTTTCCCTAGTGACATCATTATAGAGGCTTATGGTAAATTCTGATATTACTAGCAATGGATAGTCAAAAACCTTCCTCAATTATAACTAGTTGAACTTGTGCGAAATTATGAATTAAATGTTTAGCCTACTGATTCAATTTTGTTATGCTAAATTGCTTTGTCTATTTTCTCGTGTGATTTATGTGTGGTTGTCATTTGCATAACTCAGTATAATCATTGAACTTCAAATTATTTTTTAATTAAAATTTTTCTTCTTGATTTTTTTTATATGTAATTTTTTTTCCTATTCACCTAACTTTAATTAACTCAGCATAGTCAGACATGGACAAGAGTTGGATTGCACTAGGAAGCACAGTTGATGGAAGTATAAGTTAGTCATATTATGATGGGATAATATCATTTCTTCATTTTGCAATGGCGATTATTGATCGACATGGTAAAATTTTGTGCCCTTATCGAAAGTGTGAGAATGTTGTCCGACAAAATTTTCAAAGTGTTCAAATTCATTTGCTGTAACATGGTTTTATTCCATCTTACACTATCTGGCACGTGCATGGGGAACCCCATGAATCAAATGAGGCTCAACACCATGATATACCTGTTGTGGGAAATGAGGTTTGGGTGGTATTGATTCCTTACTGGAAGATCGAATAGGAGGGGAATCAACTAATACAATCCAGGAGGAGGAGGTTCATACTTTTTATAAATTGTTGAATGATGCCAAACTTGAGATGTGCCCAGGTTGCACAAATTACATTTTGTTAAAGTTTGTCATCGAGGTACTTAACATGAAGGTAACAAACCATTAAAGTAATAAGCTAGTTGACATGATGCTAGAGTTTTTAACAAAACTTTTACCGAAAGATAATTTGGTTCCAAAGTCAACTTGTGAAGCTAAAAAAAATACTAGATGAATAGTGTTTGTCATACAAGCTCATTGATGCTTGTGTAAATGATTGTGTGCTCTTTTGGAAGGAGAATGCAACACTGGGCAAATGTCCAAATTGTAAGGCTTCCAGATACAAGACAAATCATGGTAGAGGTAAGAAAATCTCTCATAAGGTCCTTTGATACTTCCCGTTGACGCCGAGATTGAAAATGTTGTACATGTCGAGGAAAAGAGGTGAGGGTATGAAATAGTTCAAGGAAAAACGTCTAGATGACGGTGTATTGAGGCATCCTCCAGATAGTGATGAGTGGAAGGAATTTGATTCACAACATCCTAAATTCGCCATGGAGCCTCAAAATCTAAGGCTAGGGTTGGCTACTGATGGGTTTAACCCTTTCGAAAATATGAATAACTCATATAGTTTGTGGCCTATTGTACTCATTTTGTACAACTTGCTGCTGTGGTTGGCTATAAAGGATCCATTTTTCATGTTGGCATTACTTATTCCTGGTGAATCCAACCAGGAATTGATATTGATGTCTATGATGCCTCAACTTGTGAGACTTCCTGCATACGTGTAGCTTTATTGTGGACGATTCATGATTGGCTTGCATTTGGTGACATGTCTAGATGGGGAACAAAGGGTCATTATTCTTGTTACACTTGCAATGGTGAACCATATTTTGAATCTTTAAGAAATAAGACTGCGTACAATAACCATCGGTGCTACTTGCTTAAAGACCACCCAGAAAGGCGAAAGAGTAAAGCATATAATGGCAAGCATGAAAAATGGAAGAGATCTTTGGTGATACTGATAAAAAAATATTCAACAACAATTGGACAGCGTAACGGGTGTCACATATAGAAAGCATCCAAGCAACAAGAAAAGACCTCGTCAGAACCCAAATTAGACAAAGATAAGCATCTTGTTTGAGCTACCGTACTGGAAGAAAAGGAGGCTTCGACACAACATTGATGTTATGGATGTGGAGAAGAACTTTAGTGAAAATGTTTTTGGAACTATGATGGGAATTGATAGGAAGAACAAGGATACAGATAAGGCATGAATGGACTTGCAAGATATGAACATAAGAAAAGAATTGTGGCTGACACAAAATCCTGATAGATCATATGTCAAGCCTCGAGCCAGCTTCTAACTGACTCGTAAAGAGAGAGAGAGGGTTTATTTGATTTCTTGAAATCAATCAAGTATCAAGATGGGTACATGGCAAACATTTTGAGATCAGTGAATGCAAAAATGGTAGATTAACATGATTGAAAAGCCACGACTGCCATGTACTTGTACAATGGATTCTTCCGATTGGGATGCGTGGTTATGTGGATAAAGTGATCAGTACAACACTTTTTGAGTTAGGTAGCTTCTTCCAAGATTTATGCTCAAGGACACTGAAACGAAGTGAAATGGAGAAATTAGAGGAACACATAGTACTCATACTATGTAGGTTTGAAAAGATCTTTTCTCCAGCTTTCTTCGATGTAATAGTTCATTTGGCCATTCACTTGCCACGTGAGATTATTCTCGGAGGACCTCTGCAATACCAGTGGATGTACCTGATTGAAAGGTAATTTCTAAAATTGTACTTTGAAATGAAAGGTATAGATTATGTTGTATGGCTAACCTTACTCCTAATTAGTTATCTCTTCAAGGTTTCTTGGAGCTTTAAAAAATTTTGTCACCAACTGAGCTCAACTAGAAGGTTCTATTGCAAAGGCTTACATTGTCAAGGAGTGCATTACTTTTTGCTCAATGTATCTTGAAGGGATTGAAATCGTGCATAATCGATATATACGAAATGAAGATTATGGAGTATGTCATCAAGGTTTGACAATATTCACAGAAATTGGCTGTCCTATTAGCCAAATCAAAACGCATGTTGAGATGCCATAGGAACTTCGTGATATTGCTCATTGGTTCTTGTTATACAATAGCCCTGAGATAGAAAAGTATCTTCAGTATGTGTTTCTTATAATTATATATGTTTTAACATTTTTCATGTTGTTAGTCATTAATAATAGCAGTATTTCACTTATTAACCAAAACTATTTGATTAGGAAACACAAGAATATGTTACAAATCTCCACTAGACAAGATATAACTCAGATACAATAGGAGATTTCGAAAGTGGTTCAAAGAATATGTAAGTCATTTTTAATTTTGACAATTACCCAAACACTATTAGACATGTTAACAATTCAAACATTGCTAACATAATTCAAGTGTTGCACATTGCATGTGGATGTAGATAAATAGATTGAGAGTTGATGAGGCACCAAAAGCAACCAAAGAATTATTGTCATTAGCGAGTGGTCCCAATTTGCTAGTGAAAGAGTATTTGGGTTGTATAATCAATGGTGTATGATACCATACCAAAGAATTAGATAATCGTCGTAAGAGTCAAAATAGTGGTGTGCTTACCGAAAGGGACTACAAGGGAGAGATGCACGAATTCTATGGCCACTTGTGCAATATTTAGGAATTTGAGTACATGTGTCAAAATAAAGTTATTTTGTTTCAATGTGAATAGTACAACATCAGTAACACCGGTAGAAGTAGAACAATATGTGCTGGCACATATTGCACAAGCATCAATGTCACAAGCCGATGGTATCAATCTGACCCTTTTATCTTGCCTAGTCAAGCTAAACAAGTGTTCTACCTGAATGACACCAAATGGGGCAACCTTGGCAAGTCATGCAATAGGTCCAACATAGGGGTGTGTTTGATATACCTGAGGTTGGTGATGGGGAACCATTGGATCAACCAGAATTTCATGATGCATTCCAAGAAGAAAACATTAACTCAGTTGTCCTGATCAACATTGAAGATATTATTTAATTTCATAGGGATGATATTGAAGCTGAGGTTATTTCGAATAAAACAATGAGAGATGGTAGAGATGACGAAAAAGATGAAGAACTTGACATACTTGATGATGATATGGATCCTGATATAGATTATGCATGATATCTATTTTTTGTTATTATGTGTCATAGCTATATATTCTTTAATGATGCTTTGTTAATACTATCTTTATATTTCCATATACATAACTTTTCTTATCCATTTTTATGTATTTATTGTTTATGCTTTTGTATTATTTTTTTCAAGGCTTACCAATGCCACCAAAATGATTGGCGCGGTCATCTCTTCAACCTTCGCATGAGGCAATGTTTGTTCCGAATGGGAATTTACATGACAATGTGGAGACCCAACACTCACAGCCACTTGATGTCAATATAGAGGCACAGAGGGAGGTAGCCCCCCAATCTAGTGTCAGTAAGATTTTGAATTTTACTATTAAAATGAAATTCTCTGTTTTAATATAATGTGTACCTGTCACATTTACATATAGTGAGATTTGTTATTATACTTCTATAATAATTACTGAGAAATATAACATGTATCCATAATCATGTCATATCATCATTGTAATTTTTTTCCCCTAGTCAGCACAAGAAGTTAATATTGCAAGGTGTAGACGTCCCCGAACGTCCCGGGAGGGAATCCTGTTTTGTTCATTGGGCTCACTACAGTTCAGGACTCAATGTCACGGTCCTGTATCTAATCTCGCAGAGTGCAATGCAAGACCGATGAATCATCAAAGAGTCCAAATCCGGCAAATCGTTTTTGAAAATTGATTTTTTGAAAGAAGTGCCAAACATGGACTGCTTTGCCAGATACAGAGTCGCCACCTAAATATTTATTTTGGGAGAATTTAGGAAACCCTGACTCGTTGCCTAAGGCCACGTGTCCGTCATCACCAGAGTTGCTTCGGCTCGGGAACTTGGGTACGATTGGGGAAGGTCACTTTGTGAGCACCCCCGCTCGCCTGATCAAAGATTGACCTCTACTAACCATGATATCGAGTTTTGAAAACATGATGTGCTCTTATTTCGGTTTATTAGCCTAGAATTACTATGTGATGCGCGTAGCATACAAGTATAGACCGGATCGCTTGAGTTGGAACAAAACATTTCATGTTTGTTTTTTAAAGCGGTTTGCTACTCGCAAGTAGGCTAAAATGCGGATTTTGCCACCCTCAAGTGGACTTAGAAAACATGGTGATTTGCCACTATCTAGTGGGCTTAAAACTCATAGCCAATGCATTATTCCAATTCAGATAATCCAATCTTCACCCACAGGCATTCAGGCAGTAAATCAACTCAGCAGTTAGCCTCATGGCATGCATGCTTTCATGTTAACATTCACACTCATGCGAGATGCTAAAGCATAAACACTCACCTAGTACTCCAAGCCAAAACAAAGAACATGTTAGTAATCAAATGTATGATCCAAGTCCATGTTAAGGTGGCTAATGCATCACAGGCAAAAATGCAGCTAGAATAGGCTTGGCTAAACTATGGATGGCATGTGAAATGCAGCAGATGACATGTATTCAAGTTAGATTTGAAATAATATGCAATTAGTATGATGTGCCGAGCCCAGTGCGTGCAATACGAATGAATGTATGCAAACATGCTATCATAAGTATGCTAATTGAAACGTGCCCTAAGACTAACCATTGAAAACAGGTAAGTAAAAGGGAGAAAGAAGTGGGGGTTGGAAGACATGCATCACACACACGCACACTTATTACACAATTCGCCCTCTCTCGGAGGGACCAAAAGAATAATACAAATTTACCTAACTAACAAGCCAATTAAATAGTTACAGACTACTTAACTAGTTAAGCAAATTAACTAAGCTAATAAAGCGGCAAAACAGCCTCGGGAAGAGGTCCAATGCATGCGTGCCCGGCTCCACTCAGAAATCCACCACCATGCACAAGCTGCCTTTCTTTACAGTGTTTTATGCCTCTGAAGACTGCACAAGTCCCAAAGTTGCTTCTGGAATACTCCCTAAAGGTTGTGGGAGACCACCGGCCAAGAGAAAACACCACCGGCCATGATAAATTGGTCATCGACCATCTATGTAGCTCTCGGCCAGAGATTTGTGGTCGGCCGGCACTCACTGTGGTCGGTCAGCCATCTATGCTACAGAACTCTGTTTTGACAGTAGCAGAGGGTAGACAAGACATGGCAATGCATTTCAGAGCAAATGTTTGCATAACCACCCTTCCTATCATGTTTAAGACTCAGGGGAGTATGGTACTCGACCCTCGGGCCACCAATCACGCATTTCGATGCATGATGGCCCAAGAAGTCAAGTTGTGCATCTTGATATCAAATGAGGTGCACACCAAAGAAAAAAAAGGCCGCCAACCTCTATCATAATCAATTCAAGAGGCAAGAGATGCATGCTTAATGCTATGCAACCTAGGCATGGAAGCTAGGCATGCCCCATGAGCATGTGAACAAGTATGCAAGCTAACAAGCATGCAAAGTGTAATTTAACCATGCAAGCATGCAAGATGCAACATGGACAACATGTTAAGTAACTAAAAGAGAGAATGCATGCCAAATGCATTACAACCTAAGCATGCAACAACATGTCATGGATTAAGCACACAACGAGGCACAATTGAACTAGCATGCTACAACATGTAATTCACCAAATATGCAACAAGTATGTGACAACATACAAGCCAAGCATGCAATAACATGCGGGGATGGACTTAAACCAATTTGGGCGGCTCTCAAATAGGCCCAAAACAGTGGCCAAAATGCTAAGAACATGAAGGCAAATGTATATACAAACATGCATAGATACATGGTTCAAAACTTAAGCACAAAGAAGCAACTTTTAAGCACACTTAAAATGAGTAAACATGGACAAATGGCATACATTGTAAGCTCTGAAATCATGTTAGAAAAATGCCAAACCAATTAAACAAATCAAGCAAAGCATGCAACCAAGCCTAAAACTCAAGGCTAGCCAAGGGGCTCAAGCTATGACCATGCCAACCAAGCCTCAAAGGGCCAAAGGGACTCAAAACAGTCCCAAGGTAGACTAAAACAAGGTCAAAGACACACTTAGATGGCATCTAAATGTCCTACACTTGATGGCATACACAAGGGTCCAAACATGGAGCATAAGACATCGACCTTTTAAAGCACTAAAGGAACATCAAATGCAAGCATACAAGCATGCCATATGGACCAAAATGACATCACTAATGGTGCCAAACCATTGAAATGATGCAAATAGAGCATGCTAGAGAATCCAATACTCAAAGCTTACAAGGGAGATTGCATGGTAGCTACACAAAGCAAGTCATGGGTGACCCAAATAACCAAAATCAGACCTTAAGCACACCAATACATGCATAAAAGCTTCACAAAGTTAAGCCAAAATCATGCTAAAAAGTCATGGTACATCATGATGCATGTTAAGGCAATTTCATGGAATAACAAGACAAGTATGCAAAGCATGCATGATGTGTCTAAACCAACTTAAAAGTATGCAAAGCATGCATGATGTGTCTAAACCAACTTAAAACAGTGCTATAACATGGCAAAATAACCACAAATATCAACTAAGACATGGCCAACATGGACTTAATCAAGGTGCTCACACATGAGGCTAAAATGACAAGTTTTAAAGACAACAAGGAGAGGGGATGACCCTCTCCTTCTTAGGACCTCAAAACACCATCCCCACCGCTGAGATCCCTCTGGATTTCAGTGGTGAGGAGGCCAATACAAGGTGGTCCCAGAGCTCACCAAAAATAGCACAAAAGGGGGCCAAACAAGGCCTAAGAGGGGGCAAACAACCCCAAACCACAAAACAACCTTAAGCAAAGTTCAAAAGAAAGTAAAATCAGAACTTTTACTAGTTATACACTAAGCTTAAAAACAGATGCAAGATAGGTCAAAACCTTGTGCAAAAATGGGGAATAAAGGGGTAAGGTTCTTACCCTTGAAGACCTTTTTCAAGAAAAGAGCTCCAGCACCTTCCTTAGGTCAAAACCAGCCCAAGAACTCCAAGAACAACTCTTTGGCACCTCAGCAACCAAGGTATGGTGTAACACTAGGTGTCTTAGTGCAAAACTAAGAACAAGCACACCTTATATACACACAAATCAAAAGGAGAGAGAGAGAGAGATATAGAGATAGAATAGATACAAGACTCCAAACCCTAAAACCAGACCTCTAGAACTTCTTGGAACCCTTGAGGAGGGAGGAGAAGCCCTCTCTTTATAGGGATTCCAATCTTGCAAAGCTTAAAAAACAAGCTAAGCAAGAGTGAAATCCCTCCATACATGTGTATGGAGGGGGTGCATTGTGGATGCTAGCTATCACAGCTGGCATAAAATATCTGCCAAAAGCAGATGCACAGTGGTTGGACAGCCAAAAATGACAAATTGACCAAAACAATGGTCGACCGACCAGAAATAGTGCCGACCGGCCATCACCAATGGCCGGTATCAACAAAATAGGGCCGGTGGCCTCAAGCCATGGCCGGTGAGGTGTGGGGATGGCTAACAAGTCTTCCTCTACCTTTAGAAGCAAAACAACAAGTGTTTGGTGCAAAACCAAGCACAGAACAAGCAAGTCGAGAGATCCTAAGGCAAGGCACGTAGCCGAGACCTCCGAGAACTCAAAACGAACACGAACATGGATGATCACCGAGCGTTCAAACAGTGACGTCCAAGTCTTGAGGACGGTCAAAAATGGGGTGTCTACAGTTGCCCCTCTTTGACAGAACTCGAAAGTCATAACAATGACGAGAGTGAATGTCAAAGCCTAGAGACGACCCATTTTTGACAAGGCCGAAGACTTAGACAAAGCATACAAGCTACAGACAAAGATATGCGCCCGAAGGCAAGGGCAAAATGCAAAACAATGCACAAAGTCGAGCATAACTCATGATCATGCGAAAGAAAGCTGTAACGAAGCAAAACGTGCAACATTTTTAAGCAATCAAACACAAGTTCAACTACATTACAATGAAGAAAGGATGTAAGAAAATTATGTAATTCTCGTTACGTTTGACGCGAAGAATACAATACCTGTGCGGTTCGTCTGGTTGCGCCAGCTTCAAATAAACCGTACATACAATATCGTGCCTGAAAAAGAAAGAAACTTAACAGGTACAATATCGTTAGCAACATGCATAACAATGCAATCTAAAACTGCGTGACAACGCGAGTGAAGGGGTGCATGACAATGCAACCTTTGCGTGGTGCATGACAATGCGGAATGGATGCATGATAATGCAACATTTACAAAAATATGTATAAACAATGCAAATGATATGCAATGCATTTGAGATGATCAAACCATAAGCAGTACAAAACCACACAAATATCAAAAAGATGATGGAGATGCAAAATCTGTCTACCATAGAAAAGGTGCCAACACCCTCAAACCACAATCCCATCAGTGGAATAGGCGCGTACACATGCAGAACTATGTGTGTGTAGACGGAACACAAGATACAAGTAATTGGGTGGGATGATATAAGTGAGGCATGCTTTATTCAGGAAAGACCATGATCCTAAATGCTGGATGCAACACACTGCACTTCAATGCAATGAATGTAATGGATAGGGCGCGAGGCCAAACCGTATCTTGCCTAGGAAAGGCATGGACACAAACAAACCATGTTTAACACGGAAATGGTGCCGTCACCCACAACACTAGGTGTGTTCACATAATATCATAACCGTGCGTCAACGTGAAAAGTATAGGCACATACCAGACCAAGCTCAACATGGAAAGGCACAAGCCATAGATGGAGGATGCAACAAATGCATGCAATGCTACAATGTAATTTATATTCTATATGCAACGGAATGGAAACTATTTACAATGCAAGTGGGGGCGAAACATACGTGTCAACGCAAGTGAAGATTGCATGACAATGCGGGTGGAAGTGAGACATGCGTGTCGACGCAAGTGAAGAGTGCATGACAATGCAATTTGAAACATAAACACATATAAGTAAAGCATAACCCGACAATGCATGCAATGTGTATAGTAACTTGAATGGAAGAGTGCAAGACAATGCAACCTAAGAATGCGAAACAACACGGGTGGATGGGAGGATGCAAGACAATGCAACCTAGGAATGCAAAACAACGGGGGTGGACGGGAGGATGCAAGACAATGCAACCTAAGAATGCGAAACAACGCGCGTTTCTTGAGACGCATGACGATGCAAATGAACTTCAACGCGCAACAACGCACGTTTCTTGAGATGCATGACAATGCAAATGAACTTGAACGCGCCACAACGCACGTTTCTTGAGATGCATGACAATGCAATTGAACTCGAATGCGCAACAACATACGTTTCTTGAGATGCATGAAAATGCAAGTGAACTTGAACGCGTGAAAACGTACGTTTCTTGAGATGCATGACAATGTAATTTGTGTATGTTTATCGTAAACAAGACAACACATGCAATGCAACGCATTCAAAGCAGTTATTGAATCTCCCAAGATACTAAAGGATACGAAAAAGGATACACCATGCGCGTATCGAGTGCTACGCACAAAAGACACGGTCTGAGGTCAAAACGGAGACCGGTTAAGCTTCAAAAATGCAGTTTTTTGCACTGTCTTGAGCAAATAAGGCCCCAAACCACATATCTAACCCAAACAAGGGTGTAGGAGGTTCACCGACCACCAGGGGAGTCCACCGGCCATCCACCGGCCACAAAATAAGGCCATCGGCCAACTTTTTGGCCAACCAGCCAGCAATGAGGCCGACCGGCCAAAAATGCTTGTTCGGGGCAATTTTGTCCTTTTGGCCACGGGTCTTTAAATATAGGGCTTCTAACCCTCATTTCTCACTTTGCCCTAGCTCGAAAACTTATCCCCCTTCTCTCTAGGTCATTTTCCAACCTTCATTCCTCGTTTTTCCTCGATTTTTGAGCCCGTTTCGTCGTTCGATTCACGAACACCTCCTCATTTCGCACGTTTTGAACCGAACAAAACTCCATTTCGGTACACTTTTCTCGATTTCCACCACTTGGGGTTTGTTTCCCCCGAGTTTACCTTGATTCTCATGCCTTTTCCACACTCCGAGCTTTCCGTCCATTTTTCACCCTCTCGGGGTTGTCTTTTCGGTTGACTTTTCACATTCTCGCCTGGTTTTCACACTTCTGGCCATTTTCGCACCCTTCTCGACATGGCAGATGATCTTCCACAGGGTGGGCTCCCCCGGAGCAGGATATGGATGCCGAGGCCGAGCTCTTGCCATTGAGCGTTCAACCGTTCGACCCGGCGACCTACAGGCCGGCGATTCACGTGTTGCCTTCCGACGGGCTTCGCCAGTTCAGGAGTTTTGCCAAGGGCGTGCCACCAGAGCTTCCACTGCGTGAGCCAGAGTCACATCTGTCTTACGGCACTTTCGAGGTATACTCTCTCTCTATTTTATTTTCCGCAATGTAGAACATAACTGCAATAGTCGATCTTGTTCTTTAACTGCTCAGCCCGGATTCACCGATATACCACATGTCGTAGTTTACTGCGAGCACACCTATACTCGGTATTTTTTTGAATCTGAACACGTGCACACCCACTACACTGATACATCGTATGCTGTAGTTCACTGTGAGCACACCGGTACCCGATATCTATTTGAATTTGAACACGTGCACACGCGATGTATTTTCACTGAAATGATCCGAACAAACTGTTGCATCACATGCTAGAGTTTCACTGCGAGCACACCCGCACTCGATATCTGTTTAACTAGAACACGTGCACACACGCTGTATTTTCATCAATTCTGAGTGCATTCAACACTGTATTTGTAACACTGCTTCGCAATTGTTTGTTTTGACCACAGGGGGATTCCCATGCCTTCCGGGGGTATGGGAACGTCGTCGCCCGCGGATGGTACATGGAGCTACCCGACGCGGTCCGCCGTATCATTGACTAGGCCGACTTTGGCACTTTCTGCATGGGGCTCTCGTGCCACACTGCGAGCAGACCTCTTCTTGCTGCTTTGGTGGAGAGGTAATGCTACACCACTAACTCTTTCCACTTTTCGGCCACGGGAGACATGACGATGACTCCCTTCGACTTCTCGATGCTTACCGGCATTGGGATAGGGGGTGATCCGATCCCCTTCGATACGGATATGGACGAGTGGGAGGCTGCTCAGATATATTTGCTTGGTGACCTACCGCCTCTTGCCCGCCCAGGATTCGTGAGGTACTCGTGGTTCGAGGACCACTTCAGAATTTAGGCGCCTACCACTTAGGAGGAGGAGGAGCAGTACACACGCGGCTTTCTGATGTTCCTGCTGGGGACCACTCTCTTCACCGACCAGGCGAACACCGTGCCCCTTTGCTTGCTGAGTGCACTGGTTGACGTGACCAGGATCCGCGGTGACGACTGGGGTAGCGCAGGCTTGGCCACACTCTACGGCTATATGAGTTCATCCTCCCGCCTCAGCGAACAGCTGCTCGAAGGTTACTGGCGGGCTTCGGAGGTACATCTTCTTCTTCCGTTTTACATTTCTGCTTTACATTCTTTGTACTCTATATACTATACACACTGCGGTCTTCTTCACACTGGTCATATACTGCACCCATAACACACATATAATCTGCTTTACATACTGCACATATTACACAACACACTTCATATCTTGCTGCGCTAACCGATCAGACATCGCACACACATCGCAAACATGCAATATGCTTTACATCGATCAGATCTTGCATGGACTGTACACTCTACACAATGCACTGCTCAATGCATGGTTCTGCACCTTCTGCTTTATTCTGCATTCTGCTTTATCTGATAAGCATACTGATATATGTTCTGTCGCATTGTAATTGTGGGTATACGCCTACTTCTGGAGGCTTGCCCCAGTGCCAGAGGAGGAGATGCCTCCCATGATCCCATTCTCCCACCGCTTCGACGTGAGGTGCGAGCGGAGGCCTCAGGAGTCTTTCATATTCTTCCGCCGCTATTTTGATACCATCACCGCAGCAGAGGTATGTCAAACATTACAATTCATTTAAGCTTCGCTTTGCATTGCATTTTCAATAGCAGTAAATAACAAACTGTATTTTGTTTGCAGATCACCTGGCAGCCATGAGCCTCATTGCCCATCGCAGTACGGGAGCGGTATGAGGGCACTTAGGAGACCTCCCAGTTCAGGATTTTGTTAGAGGGCCCGGTCTGTCGGGCTTGGTACCTAGGCGAGCGCTTCTTGTGACAGACCTTAGGCGTGCCAGAGCAGACAGTTCCGCAGCCACCTCCTACTCATATGAGGCATACCGAGAGGTACACTCTCGAGGAGATGATAGATTATACGATCGGTTAAGACTCGGAAGGCTTCAGAGGCGAGGGCGACTATGCAGAGTACGTCTAGACCTATATCATGCGGCCTCTGGGTAGTGCTCGCCGAGCTGAGAGGGAGAGGCTAGCAGCACCGGTAGTTGGAGCAGGAGCAGGAGTAGGGGCAAGAGCGTCAAGGATGGCTCGGGCCCGTGGTAGGAGTGGGTCCCGGAGAGGGCGAGGAGCTGGGTGGCCAGCGCTGCCTACGATGATGACATGCAAAGGGCAGGGTGGGGAGACTTATCAAATGCCCATTGCTCCCCCTCTGGCTGATCATGATTTAGTCGAGTTCTACGACTTGCCCCCGGTATGTACTACTGCATTTTGTATTCTGTACCGTCATTTCATTTCATTCTGTTTGATATTCCGCAGAATACTGATACTTCTAACACTTTTGGAGGCTTCCTCCGAGTATACTCGCCAGTCCCTGGAGTTGACCGCCTCTGTGATGGGGATGCTTCAGCGGAGCCTCGACCTGCTGGCCATTTACAGTATCCCGGTAGGCTTTTCTGACCACAGTCTCAAATTCTACATAAACTGTTTCACATAATCTGATGCATCGCACTATCAACACAGTACTTGATACACAGTCCTCACGGCATTTGATACACTGTAACCCACAGACTATTCATAGCATTGCTCACGACATTCGTACATTGCACTCAGTCACTACATTTTGTATTCATACACTGCCACAAAGATTCATACATCAGACTCATACTCGTGATTCTCGCATCGATATACTGCCTTGCATAGCAAAACTGATGCATTTACCACTTGTCCTTTTCAGGCCCTATTCCAGATTCCGACTGTAGGAGGTGCTCCAGCTGGACCTTCGATAGTCACCACTGCTGATTCTGGTTGGGCTTGGGAGGTGTTCAGCATGCACAAATCCGTGCTTTCTAGAATGAACACCTCTGGCTTGGGTAGGTGAGAAGGGGTGATATATATGCTAGGGTCGTATGACACAACCCCAGTTTGGATTAGGTTTATGCGTTTGGAAGGTAGAGCTTGATTATTTGGTGGGAGAGGGTTAGTTGTGATGTTTGGCTTCTCCGGGGGCATAATTACCATGTTGTCGATGAGATCCTGAATCTCATGACGTAATCGAAAGCACTGGTCGGTTTTGTGACCATACTGTTGGTGATAGGCACAGTACTTAACTGGGTTATGAGAGGGAGGAAGTTTTTCTGGTAAGGGCCGCGGCTCTAGGGCTTCAAGTGCCCTTTCTTGATCAAAACCCCCAAAGCTATGGACAGGGGCATATATAGTAGAGTGAAGGTTCTTTGGCCTCTAGGTGCATATCTGGTTGTTTGCAAACTACTTCCGGACATGCCAGTAAAGGGTGTAGCTGCAAGGGTTTTGGGAGGGGTGGTGGTGACCATTCCCACATCTGAAGACCTGGCAACTGCAGCACTGCTTGTGCCTGCATTTGTATTGCAGTTGAATGCCCTCTTGGGTTGCTCTTTTTCATAGTCAATCAGTTATTGTTTCATCGCGTCCTCGATTTGCATCCCAATCTCATGTAGATCTGCAAAGGTGGGGAGGGGGAGAACGATCATCTTTTGCATGAGCTTACGCTGGAGGTTGCGCACAACCATCCGAATCTGATCTTTGTCAACGGGCCTGACGGTCATCATTGAGGCTTTAGCCCTCCAGCGAGTTACGAAGTCGGAAAAGCTCTCCTTCGGTTCTTGCCTAGTTGTCTCGAGATCACAAGTTGTGACCTCGATCTGCGTGTTATAGGAGTATTGAGCTATGAAGGCCTCAGCCATCTCCTCTCAATTCCTCTTGACAGAGTCCTCCAATTTTGCGTACCAAATAGCCGCTACACCCGACAGGGTCCAGCCAAACAGGGAGAGTTTCTGTAATCTAGAGAGGCCCATCGGCCTTAAGATATCCGAGAACAACCGCAGGTGTACCATGGGATCCCCAGACCCATCAAAGCGGTCTATGTGCGGCATCTTAAACCGGTCTGGCAGCATCACGGCCGAGTCGATGTATCCATCTTCAATATCCGGAATAGATTTCATACCTTGAGACTTCCTGAAAAGCTTTTCAAGCTTGCTCACTTTTAGCGCTGTTGGATCCACCTCAAATTCAAACGGTGAATCAACAAGATTGGTGGCCGCTTTAGATAGCTAAGGTAGGATTGGGGGCTGAGTTGGCCCCGTTGGAATGTCCGTATTCTCCTGGACATTGGCGGTCTCCCCGGGTGTTGGAACCCTGGGTGGAGGAGGGGGTGTGTGCAAAGCAGACGCTTCGGTTTGCTGCTGTAGCCTGGTAATTAACTCTGTCTGCTGGGTCACTACTTCCGCTTGACGTGCAGATACTTCTTCCTGACGGGCAGCATCTTGCTGCATAACTTGCATACTCTCCTGGAGCTGACGCATCATCTCTTCGATACCTGACATACTGTGTTGGTCTATTTGAACAACCGGTATATCTGCCTCTATAGTAGAAACTGAGACCTCAGCCTGACTATTCAAGGACCACTGATCTACCAACCTCTGTACTGATACACTGCGCCTTTTTGACCTCCGCCTAGTAACTGGGGGTAAAGAAAGAAACACTGTTTGTCCGTCTATTAGATCCCTGGATCAATTAAGTCTTCGACCTTTGACCCAGAGTGGTCGGGGAATATCTGCCTGGTCAGATGCAATTGTGCTAAACTATCTTACAAAAAGATAAATAAAGCATAATAAGGAAATAAACAACCAAAACGCGCAGTGTGCTATGTTATGAGCTAAATAAATTAAAGACAACACACAGTTGGCATTTGTAAGCTAAACACACTGTTCTCAACACTAATCAATGTTCCTCAAATTGTTGTCCCAAAAATGATACCCTCAGGTAAAACTGATTCTTTAAATACTGATGCCCGCAGGCCTGATACCCAGACTTGCAAATTGATACACACAACCTCAGGCGGCACACTCGACAAAGAAATAGCAAGTAAATGAGAGCCAAAACACCCCTATTTTGGGGTAGGGTTTCCCTGTCCTATTTTGTCAGGAGCTGGAGTTTCACTACGCGCGCAGCGGTTTCAAACAGCCTATAATTGGGGTAAGCAACCTGTCCTAGCTTGGAATGGTCACTATAGATTCCGATATGCACTAGGTCGAATGGTCAAAAAGGGTGCCTCGGTGAAAACCGAAGTTTGTGTTCCCGTTGTAGCAGAGCCCGCAACCGGTCAGCCTTATGGCACGCTTTTCCAAGCGAGCCTTCGGCAAACCGTTCAGGAATAGTATATGGCAAACATGGTGTCCTAGGCGCACCAATGCAAATGCAATGCAAAGAAACACATAAGTGTAATCAAAACAAGATATCATCAGTTCGAGTCAAGTTCTCTAATTCCCCAGCAGAGTCGCCAGAAACTGTAGACGTGCCAGAGGACACCCGAGCTCCACGTGCGAAAACGCGAAATTCGTTTGCTCTCTAGCTACTACAAGTTTGGACTCATGTCACGGTTCTGAATCTAATCTCACAATGTGCGATGTAAGATCGATAGATCACCAAAGAGTCCAAATCTGGCAAATCATTTTGGAAAACTGATTTTAATAAAGAAGTGCCAAACATGGACTGGTTTGCCAGATACAAAGTCACCACCTAAATATTTTATTTTGGGGGAATTTAGGAAACCGTGACTCATGCCTAAGGCCATGTTTCTGTCATCACCAAAGTTGTCTCAACTCGGGAACTTGGGTACAAGACAAGAAGGTCATGCAATGAGCACCCCCGCCTGCCCGAAAAAAGATTACCCTTTACTAACATGATATCTCGTTTTTTAAAACACATGTGTTCTTATTCTGGTTATTACCTAGAATTACTATGTGATGCGCATAGCATACAAGTATAGACTAGATCGCCTAAGTTGGAACAAAACATTGCATCTTTATTTGAAAATGGTTTAAAGTTTGCTACTCGCAAGTAGGCTAAAACGAGGATTTGATGAATTGTTCCAATTCAAGCAATCCAACCTTCACCCATAGGCATTCAGGCAGTTATAGCAAATAAGCAATTAGCCTCATGGTAAGCATGCTTTCATGGCAACATACACATTTCATGCAATATGCTAAAGCGTAAACACTCACAATATACTCCGAGTCAAAACAAAGAACTAGTTAGAAATTATGCATGATCCTAGTTCATGTTAAGATAGCTAATGCAACACATGTGAAAATGTAACTAAGATAGGCTCAGCTATCCTAGAATGTCATGTGAAATGCAACTTGATACATGTATTCAAATTAGAATTGAAATACAATGCAGTTAGTATGATGCACCAAGCCTGGTGCATGCAAGACAGATGAATGGATGCACGTATGCAAGCATAAGGTATGCTAATCGAAATATGCCCTAAAACTAACCATCGTAAGCGGGTAAGTAAAAGGGAGAAAGAAATGGGGGTTGGAAGATATGCATCACACACACGCACGCTTATTACAACAATATGCCCTCTCGATGGAGGGACCGAATAAGAAGCTGACTAGCTAATCTAAGCTAATTAAACTAATTATTACACAAAAAATTAATTAACTAAACCTAGTTAAGTAATTATTACAAAACAAATCGAAATAGCTAAACGCATTAACTATTAAAGTACACACCAAAGCAAAAGCTAGCTATCTAAGCATGGCAGCTAAGCAAAGAAGTAAAATAGGAGCTTCAGAGAGAGAAGGATGCATGCAAGCCTGGTCGCCTTGTTTGGAAATCCAATGCGATGCCCTGATTTGCCTCTGTTTTCAATTGTTCTCAGAACATTGCACCAAGCTCTAGAAAGCTGAAACTTCACCTTGGAAGACCTGTGGGAGAGTGGCCGACCACTTTTGGTCTCTCCAACCACCTGTCGACCACTTTTTGTTGTTGCAGGATAGAAAAAGTGAACAAAAAGTGGTCGGCCAGCTAGTTTTTTTGGCTGGCCGACCAGTTGTTGCTGCTGGACTTCACTTTGCTGCAACAGAGAGCAAGAAAGGGCATGGCAATGTATTTGCAAGATATGTACGCACAACCACCCTCCCTATCATATCCTGAACTCAAAGGAGTGTAGTTCTCGGCCCTCGGGCCACCAATCGCCCATTTCAATGCATGATGGCCGAGAGGCGAAGTTGCACAATTCAATATAAAACTGAATGCATAAGTAAACACATAAAGCCTAAAACTCTATCATGTGTGATCAAGAGCATCGATGACCGAGAATTAAGGCACATTTTCATCACTGTAAGTATGAAACGTCCCTTTTTTCCCGTGTTTGGACTAACACATATTCTAAACAACAATGCAACAACAAGCATGGCATACACAATGTGACTCGAACATGCAAGCATGGAAAGCAACTTAAACAACCTAAAAGGGCTAATGGCATGCACAATGCAATGCTACAAGGGAAACTTAGCAATGTTAGGGACATGCATACTCAATGCAAAGGAACAACTTGGCATACACAATGCAAATAACCACATGGCATGCACAATGCAATGTAAAATGGCATACTTAATGCAATGAACAATAAGCATGTGAACAACATGCAAATAAACATGCTAAATGGACTTAAACCAAAAAGGGGGTAGACCTCAGTCATGCCCAAATCAGTGGCCAATAACACCAAAACAAAGGCACAAAAGGGGCAAGGCAAACATGCACATGCCTTGGCCTATCAAGTAGGCCTAAGAGCACAACCCTTAAGAAGGATCAAGGAGTGACAAAAGTAGAAGTGTAACAACACTAAGTGCACTGAAATAAGGTACTAAATGGTGCTAGAACATTCAAACGAACACAAGTATAGCATGCAAAAGTCCTAAAGCATGAAAGCTAATAAAGAGGACTACAAAGGAGGGCATGCAATACATGGAAAATATGCATGAACCAATCATGGACAGAGCTGAAATAGGTCAAAACAATGACCAAAACATGCTAAAATGAGGGCTCAAAGACCTAGGCATGCAAGCATACACGCTAGGCTACAAGTAAGGCAACAATGCACAATACTTAAAGGCATTCAAAGCATGAAAGAAGTGGGAACATGGAAATTTCTATAAGCTCTAAAATGAAGTATTAAGTGATGCCAAATCATCTAAATAGCTCAAAGATAGCATATATGAGTCACCAAAACACAAAGCTAGCAAGGCCAATTCCACTACAGCTATACAAAGCATGAAGCTTATAACAAAGGCAACCCAAAATAGTCCTAGAACGTGTTAAAATGAGTCTAAAACATGCATGGAAGGAAGCCAAAATAAGCTAGTATAAAGGGCATAAGGCACAATGCATACAAGGCAAATAAGGTGGATTACACTACACCTATTAAGATGAAGCATGGAATGACTTAAGCAACAAAAATTAGAGTTATATCATGGCATAATAACCCCAAATAAACACTGAAATGATGGCTCGCAAGCTAAGACATGAAGGCATACGCAATGATTCATGTTAAGGCATAAAGGGCAAACCCTCCAACGCATTGAATAAGTGAAAGATGTGAGTGTAAGGCCATGAAACATGCACTGAAGTCACATAATAAATTATGCCAAATCATTCAAATAGGCCAAGCAATGCATGCTAGAGGACTCAATTCACAAAGCTAACAACCTAGATTGAACCATAGCTATACAAAGCAAGTCATGCATGGCCAAAATAACCAAAATTAGACCTTAAACATGGTAAAACATGAACAAAATCTTCTCAGAGCTAAGCCAAAAGCATGCTAAAAAGACATGTCAAAGCATGAAGCATACAAGACCAGGTCATGGGATTGCACTACAAGTGCATGAGGCATGCAAGGGCCAACCAAACCAAACCAAAACAAAGTCATGACATGGTAAAACATCACCAAAAACATGCTAAAATGGAAACAAAACAAGCTAGAATGACATGCTACTTCATGAAGCATACAAGACTAGTTTGTGTGATTTACACTACAAGTGTATTAGGCACGCATGGAGTGACCAAACCAGGTAAAAACAGTGGTATGCCATAGCAAAATAACCACAAATACAAGCTAAGATATGGCCAACATAAGCTTAACAAAAATGCTCAAACATGAGGCATATGAAGCAAGTAAACAAGACACAAGGAGAGGGGATGACCCTTTCCTATTTAAGACACAAAAACCACCTTTCCACCACTAAAAATCCTTTGGATTTCAATGGTAGAAAGGTCATGCGAAGGCTACAACAAGAGCCTAAAGGGATGGCTCAAAATAAGGCCTGACAAGGCCTAAGAGGGGGTAGATCACCCCCAATGCAAAAGTGACCCTAAACAAACTTCTTAAGCATGCAAAAACAAAAGTTTTTACAGTTAAGAGTTAAGCTTAAAAACGTATGCAAGAAGGGATAAAAGCTTAAGCAAGAATGGGGGATTTAAGGGTTAAAGACTCACCCTTGAAGACCTTCTTCAAAGCTGCAACTCCAGCAACCTCTTTGAGCTCAAACCAGCCCAAGAACACCAAGAACAACTTCAAGAAGCCTCAGCAACACAAGCAAGGTGTTTGAGTGTTTGTTTGTGTGAAAAAGTGAGACAAAACTACACTTTAAAGGCACAAAACAAGGCAAAGAGAGAGATATAGATACAAAGCTATATCTATCCCTCAAAGTTGATTTTTCTGAACCTAAATGAGGGAGGAGGAGCCTCCCTCTTATAGAAACAAAAAGGCAAAGCTTCTTGGAGAAGCCAAGCCTCAAACCAATCCCTCCATACACGTGTATAGAGAATGGCCCTAATGCCCTCTAGCTGAAAATATCTCCAAAAAGGTGCCAAAAAGTAGCCGACTACTTAAAGTGGTCAGCCTGCTGCTTAAAGTGGTCGGCTGACCACTTCAAGTGGTCTCCCAGGATAAAAACTGGTCGGCCATGGTGGGAGAAGGTCCAGAGCATGAAAGCAAGCTAGTGGTGTGGTGGCCGACCAGAAAAGGTGGCCCAAAGACCAAGAAAGCCAGTTATCCAACCAGAAAACTGGCTGGCAGAAGGAAAAGTGGTCTCCAAGGAGAAAAAGTGGTCTCCCAACCTTGTACCACCTTCCAAACAAGGAAAACAAGGTTTGTACCAAAAACAAACCAAAGCAGATGCAAGATGAGAGATCGAGAGGCAAAGCCCGAAAACTAGCTGACGACCACCAAAAGTGGTATGCGACCACAAAAGTGGTTTCCCAGAACACAGTGTCCCTCTAGGTAGAGGCAACAAGGTGTGGTTCAAAAATCACGTCAAACGGAGAACGTTAAACGGTCCCAAGACAAGGCACGCGGCCGAAGGCTCCAAAAATCGAAAACTAGTCTCCAAATAGGAAAAGTGGCCTACGACCACAAAGAGATGGTCTACAAGACCTCTCCCTTCCTCCAGGAAGAGAAAACAAGATTCGGTCTACAAAGCGAGCCAAAGCACAAAGAGTTCAGAGGCCCGGGGGCAAGGCTCTCAGCAAAAAACTCCGAAACCTCAGAACGAGCACAACATGCACAATCACCAAGCGCTCAATTGATGACGTCTGAGTCTTAAGGTTGGTCAAAAATGGGGTGTCTACACCAAGCTTCAACTTTTAATGGGTCTACTCCCTCATGGAATAGCGGTGGCTTCATCTTCTTAAATTTTTTAGTGAGGGCAATTGTACGGTCATCAGCCTGATGATCCTGCACAGGCGGTACTGCATTGGTGGAGGTGGGATTGGTTGTTGCTATTGTTGCCTTAATGCTTCAGACATATCGTGGATCATTTTTTTCATTATGTCTAGTCAGGCAGTAGTTGACTCTTCTATTTCATTAGCCCTTGTTCTCACCATTATCTATATAAACTTGCATTATAATAAACACAGGAATTGCACATATATACATAGGCACAACAATTCATAATCCATATATTCACATGTTCTCAATACACACAATCAGATACTTAGGTGCCGTTTGGTAACACTTACGTTTTCAGTTTTCAGTTTATATTTACAAAAATTTAAAAAAACTCAAATAAAAACTTGTTTGGTAAATTTTTTATTTATAAATCAATGGTCTCAGTTTATAAAATTTGGCCAAAAATGTAAACTCAAAAAATGAGTTTACATTTTGAGTTTTGAGTTTTTTTTTTTTTTTTACCACCCAACACTAGCCACCACCCGCCACCATTTTCCACCACCGTCTTCTGCCACCACCACCCACCCCCCACCACCACCTACCACCAGCCACCACCACCCACCCCTCGCCACTACCACCCACCACCCGCCGCCACCACCCGTCACCACTACTCTTCACACACCTGCCACCACCATCCACCACCTGCCACCACCAACTACCTGCCACCCACCCGCCACCACCACCCACCACCACCATCCCCCACCACCCACCTGCCACCACCACCAATTACCCGCCACCACCACCACCACCCACTGCCACCACAATCACCCACCCATCCACCACCACTACCCACCCCCCGCCACCACCACCCACCCGCCACCACGTCATCCGTCACCTACTGTCACCACCACCACCCACCACTGGCCACCACCACCACCACCACCACCACCCACTCACCACCGCCACACCCACACCCACCCGCCCACCACCACTACCCACCGCCCCTATCCACCACCGCCATCCGCTACCCACCAACCACCACCACCCACCACCACCACCCACTCGCTACCACCCGGCACCATCACCCACCCACCCACCACCACCACCTGCCACCTTACCCGCCACCACCGGCCATCCGCCACCCACCTGCCACCACCACCCACCGCTGCCACCTCCACCACCCACCACACGCCACCGTCAACCGCCCACCTACCACCACCACCACCACCCACTCACTACCATTTTCCACCACCGCCAGCCATCATTTTCCACCACCGTCTTCCGCCGCCACCACTCGTCTCCACCCACCACCTGCCACCACTTGCCATTTCTCACTTTTTTTTTTATATTTTAAATTTTTTTTAAACACTTTGTCTAAACCAAACGCATTTGTAGTTTATGTTTTTCTAAAAATAAACAAACAATAAACAAAAACCAGTTTATAAAATTTTATAAATATAAACTGAAAACGTAAACGTTGCCAAACAGGCCCTTATCAGACCAATGCACTGTAAGTTTTTTCTAGACACCTTATTGCTTATTTGGACAAGTATGTAAGTTATTAACTCGTGCTCTAATACCATACTGTCATGACTTGAACCCGCCCCTAGAGGTTAGGAACATAACCAACCAGTAATCATGAGATTACTTACGATCTCAGACAAAATTCAAACATATTTAATAATAAGGGGCCAGAAATAGAAGCAGGCTAACAAATTTTATCCAATGAGCTATGCATATATGGCATATCAAGGACATCTCATTTAGTTAACAACTCGCATCCATCCATATACAAAAGATATTACAAGTTCAAGACCAATCACAAGATCATTTTCATACAAACTCAAAACCCAAAACTTAAGTACAACCATGACCATACATGGCCAACAAAAGAAAACAAAGAAACCACAGAAAACAAAAGCCTCACTCATGAGGCGCTCCTTGACAAACTCCAAAAAAGTTGGGTAAACACAAGACTTCACTAAGGTTAGGCATCCCCGCTGTTCACCTACATACATATACATGACAGAGTGAGCGAAGGCCTAGTTAATAACATCAGAGTAAAGGGTTATATGAATGAGTTCTAATGTTTAAGTAAAATCATACACATCGTAATAATTTCGTGTTATAACGGAACGACCTTGGGTACAACAGATAGCAGAACGACCTCGAGTCCAACGTATAACAGATGTATAGAATAGAACAAATCGTATCTTAACAGAATGACCTCAGGTCCAATGATTTACAGCTGCATAATAACCATTTGGTCAACTTATAATAGATATTCGGACTTATCAAATATTTGGAACGACCTTGGGTCCATCTTGTTAGATATGCAGAATGACCTTGGGTCTATTCCAGATATACAAAACAACCTTAGGTCCATCATATACATTCGTGTCTCAACAAGTACATTTACAAATATCATGTTGATCGAACAAATAGAAACTCATTCCCACTTGCAAAATCATAGGTTCGAAGAACTTACCACATTACGATATTTAGAAAATAAAGTAAATAAGAAAATATCCTTACTAAGATATTACCGACAGTGATTCGGTTGTTGACATGTCCTCGCAAATGATCATACACAATTCATAAACACTTTCACACATTGAATCATATTGCTTATTCGAATCATTCTCAAACTTATTCAATTCTCTAAGGCTTCTTTCTAACTCTTTAATTCTTTTAGAAGGCTCAATTCATGCCTAAAAATGTTTAGAAAGGGATAAGAATGCCAAAATGGATAAAACATAACTTTTTAAAATATGCTGACACAGGATAATTCGCTCGAGCACAACATTGGTTGCTCAAACGGACCACATGGTCTGTAAAACTACTGGATGGTTTGAATCTGGACTCGATGGTCGCTCGAGCCAAGGTCTAAAATGAATAAGGTCGCTAGAGCGTCAACCTAGTTGCTCAAGCCAATAGCAAAGCTCTGCAAAATTACTAGATGCATGCAAAGTGCACTCGAGTGATGAAGATGAATTCTGTGTTTTCCAGATTGAAGAAACGTGTACCAAAATTCATGCGTGCATATATCAATTATGAGGCTCAACAAAATCATGCGTCTATATATCAATTAGCTTCAATTTCTTCATCTTTGGCTCAACTCTTGCATTTGGTCACATTCTCTTCTTGAATTCATATATTAAATGACTTAGATTCATAAATTAGGATTTAGAAACTTAGCTAAGGTCTTGAATTAAGCTTGTAATTACAAAATCTCGAGCCTTTCTTCTCAATCTCCAAGTCTCTAGCCAAGAATTCAAGTTTTCTTGCCTCTCTCTCTAACTTGCTTTCACTATCTCTCTAGAATTCGTCTTCTTCTTTGAATTTTGAGTTTAATTTATGATTAACGGGTTCAAACTCTTAATTACAACATATATATATACATGAGGATTAGATTAGGGTGTTAATTAAGGCTTAAGATTAACTAATTACACTTAATTCTAATTAGTTTAATCTAATTAATTTAACCTGAATCAAATTTTAATCAAACTCCTCATTAGGCTCTAAAAATTATGTCATTCACAATAAACTAATCAATTTTGGTTTCTGACACCATTAAGGCCTTCAATTTTAGATTATAATAGAAATCACAATAAATATTCCTACGGCTAACAGATATGAATCCAAAAATCATATAAAACACATAATTGACATTCAGATTTATACTAAGCACATAAGCACATGCAGTATTAAAGGATTGAAGGTATAATACATGACATGATTGTCACACTTTTCTTCTCGTTCTCTCAATATGTTAGCATGTAGGGTAGTTCTTTTAGCATAATCATCATGTAGCTCATATATTTTAGTTGTTCTATTTAATCTCTTCCTATTTCTTTGTATATTCTTCTCACCCCATTCGAATAGCATGTTTTTAGGTTTATCTTAATCATAAAATGAGCATGCATGGCTTAGTTTGAGATGTCATGTAGTTAGTTTATATTTGTGCATAAGCATCATTAGTAGCCTCAAACTGGGCCTAGGTTCATGTTTTTGTATATTAGTTGCATGATTGGAACATATTTTTATTTTATGCATGCATGTAAGACATGGAGTGGGCATCTGGGTAAATCCTTTATATCCTCTTAGCATATGTGTGCTTCTTGCATTGTTTTTCAATTATGCAAGTTAATTACTTTTTATGCAAAATTATTTTTTTGGTATGTTTTTATGAATATTGTGTATTTTAGTTTATGTTTAAGGCCATGGATTATCAAAAGGCCATATTTTTTTAATGAAAAATCACTTTTTACGAAAAAATATTGCTTTATTCATTCAATCTAAAATATATGATACTCATTTTTCTTCAAATCATGTAATTTTAGGTTAGTTAAGGGTTTTAGGTCTAATAATGAAGTTTGTGAATAATTAACCACTAAAATCATAAAATAAAAAGTGAGTAGAGGCCAATCTTCATATTGGGCAAAAATGACCTTCCCCTTTTGTACCCAAGCTCCTGAACATAGAAATTTTCTGATTATGATGGACTGGGCCTTAACTTAGCTTTCATTGTTAAAAGTTTCTTAATTCCCTTTTAAAAAATTAAGTTTGATTCTTTGTTGATCAAAGCAAGTCAGCGTGGAAAGCAATGCCTTAGACTCAAAGAAAGACACAATGCCACAGCGAAGAAATTGCATCAAACAAAAAAGAGAGCATGAGTAAAGTCAGATAATGCAAAAGAATGACATTACAGACCACTTGGGTGATCGCTATCAAAAAAGAGCTATATCGACAAGTATAACCATTTTGAAAGATGGGGTAGAATAATACCTGATACATTGGACGGATATTAATTTTGAAGAATGCTAGAAATAATTTTGTGCAATTTGAGGTCTGTCGAGTCTTTTCCCTTCGTGGAGTCATTTTCCCTCGTCGAGTCATTTTCCCTTGTCGAGTATGTCCTTAGCATGTTTGTCACTGCTAAGTTGTTAACATGTCTATGGCTCAAAGTTTGATAGAATGGCAAGGTTAACATTTCAAAAGTTCAAAACAAGTCCTTATTTGAAATTCATAAACAAGCTAATGATCATTGGAAATCCATCATTGCTCTAAGAATTGGATAAGTTCACAACACTCTGGTGCATAAAAGAAACATGAGTTTGACTACCTGGTGGCCATATTAACATGTCCTTCATCATCAATCTGTGGCACATTGGTTCCCATTACATGAGCATGTAAAATGTTGAATAGTGTGGACAAAGATTGAAACATTAAAGGCATGCAAATCTTTGAATAAGTTATCCACTAAGTAAGATGCACGAGCCATACCTTCTCCTAATATGTTGAAGCCATCTAAAAAACACTTTTCCCTGATTTGGGCAAGCTCACTCCCATGATGATTTTAAGATGATTAGGCTTTTGAATGTTTTCCCAAAATGATGCTAAAATTCTCTCTAATTATTTTCTCATATCTACTTGATTTCATTTGGACTCTGATTGGCATGATTGCATTAATTCTCTCTACTTCGTTATAATTCTTTTACATTGTATCATGTGTATGGTGATTTCTTTCATAGCTATTCACATCACAATCAATATCATAATTTTGTCATGGAACAAAAACTTCTTGTTAAGCTTGTATGTCATAGCACATATTTGGAAACTCATGTCGTAGAACATATTGAGCAAACAATGTCGTAGTGCATGTTTGATGTTAAGTATTGTCCTGTCATAGTACATATTTGATGTTTGGTAATTGATGCTGATCTCCCCTCGTCTCTTCTATGCTTCGGACTTGGGTACAATGAATCCTATTTATATCCATTTATCCCGTATGTGCTTGGATAAAGGTACAATGCCTATCTCCACAAATCCCTAATGTGCTATAGGCTTGGGTATAACAAATCTTATTTATATTCCTTTATCCCTTATGTGCTTGGATAAAGGAACAATGCCTATCTTCTCTTGTCCCTTCTATGCTTTGGACTTGGGTAGGCATGGGTCAATTGTGGCCACAAAATCTCTAATCTGCTATCCGTCCTACAGATTGGCAGATTGAAGAAATTCAATCCACATCCGTCCTCCAATCCAGCAAATGTGAATTGAGCGGATTGGCAAATTGGCGGATGGATGCAAATCGGTTTGGTGGTTTAAAATATTATAAATTTTCAGCATAATTCAACTAGTGCACTTCCTCAAAAAAATATATATATATATTACAGTCAATGACTTAAAAAAGTATAACAATCATTGCATGCCTCATCCACATAAAGTATTATAATATGTGATTCTTAAAATATAAAAACAATTCAAACCACCATAACCATGAACAGAGTAGTAGTAGAGATTGTATGCCTCTGTATTGTTGCATCTATATATATTTTTGAAAACAAAAACCAACTAGCATATATCATCTTTTTTATTTATTACTTTTAGAGTTAGATTTAAAACAAAAAAAATATAGACACATAATGCATTTATTTATTTTTTTTACCCAAAAGACAACCTAAGAGGGGGGTGAATTAGGTTAATATAATTAATAATAATAATACCCTAATAAAAATTACAACTTGCACAACAGATAATTAATTTCAAGAAGTAGATGAATATTTGTTTATGACAATGCTTAATAAAGAAATTTAACAGTGAGGTATAAAATCACAGAAAATAGTTATAATTGTTAAGTAAAGAGATTAAGGAAGAAATGACAAATAGATTTATAGTGGTTCAGCTTCAATAGAGCCTACATCCACTCTTCAAGCTTCACTTAAGGTTTTCCACCATCTTTTAGCTTCACTGGGTGCTAGCAACTTCTTCACAAATGGAGCAAACCTCCACAGATTTTACAAAGACTATACCAAGTCTAAAACCTTGCCCTCTTTAGTTGATTCTCAATCACACTCGAGGAGTCAAGAAATCTGAGTGTACTACACTCTTTACAATATTTGAATGATAGGTTTTGCTTTTCACGGAAAGCTTGAAATAAAACTCACTCAAGAAATATTACAAATATTAAGGCTCTGAGATATATATACATATATATATATATGCTTAAAGCTAAAGCTCATTGTAATTTTTGAAGGGAAAATGAAAATCGGATGAAGAACACTTCAGAGAATTGAGAAAGATGAGAGTGATGATTGATTAGAGAAAGTTTTCTGCTTGCGTTGTTGCTTGTTGTTTCTATTTTGTTGATTGTACACTTTTCTTCACCAGAAGCTCTTCTATTTATCAAGAACAAAAACATTGACCGTTAACTGTTGCATGTGATGAAAAAGATTGAGTAAGATTTTGGTTAAATATTCTCTACTCAAATTTATATTCCCCATATTTGATTTGATGTTGTAGGAGTTGAAAGATGGTCTGATTAATAACAACTAATTTAAAAAATAGAGCTGTTGCTATGCAGAGTGGTCATATCTACCCGGATGTCCAAAATGAAATTTTGTTCTTCAGAGACATTCACTCGGATGTCCACCTGGATATCTGGTGGGGCCCCGGTCGTCAAGGATGGCTTCCGCGGTTGTCGAGGATACTGCTGGGTTGACAGCCGATGAGAAGCAAACTTGAACTGGAGCAAAATTGGGCCAAAAGCCGTTGGCCGGTCTTTCGGCCAGATGTCCACCCGGACGTCCGGTCCCTGTTAGAATTTATTTGAGCTATTCTTGTCTTTGGGCTATTTTGGGCACTGACTTGGACTCAGTTATGGGACTATTGTTACACTCCAAACATATATTTTAAGATAAGAAATTAGGTGAAAAATAATGAAATAAAAAAAATAAGTTTTCAATCTATTTTTCTCTTCCAAATAAATCAAAAACAAAATTGAATAAATCATCAAAATAAATAAGTCTAACAATTTTCAATTCAAAAATATATTCAAGTTGAAAACTCTTTTTCAACAGAATATTTAAACTTTTTTTCAATTGAAAACAACAGTAGAATATCTAAACAAATTGAAAACACAAAGACTTACAAATTACTAGGGGTGCTTGTAGTTTGGCGGTTCGGTTGCGGCCAAAAGAACCTCAAATCCGCCATCCATCCAAAACTAGGCGGATTGGAAAAAATCAATCTGCAATTGTCTGCTTGTTTTGATTCAGTCGGTTTGGGTGGATCGGTATATCCACTGCTCACCCTTAGGTACAATGAATCTTATTTATATACATTTATCCCTTTTATGCTTGGGTAAAGGTACAATGCCTACTCTCTAAATCCATTATGTGCTAAGGACTTGGGTACAACGAATCTTGTTTATATCCATTTATCACTTCTGTGCTTAGATAAAGATACAATGTCTATCTCCCCAAATCCCTTATGTGTTTCAGATTTGGCTACAATGAATCATGTTTAAATGCATTTATCCTCTTGGAGCATTGGTGTAATGCCCCGAAATAATAGGCAATGGACCATCCATTATATACATTAAATAACTACACTAACCTAAGTAATTATCTTTCATTGATTCCAATTGAGTTTACAAAAGAATGACATATGAAGATATACATTCATAAGCCTATCCCAGAATCTATAGCATATGTGTAGCTCAACTTTTTCGCGCCCCATTTCAAAAGGCAAAATAAGCCCTACAATTCGGACTCCCGCAGTTCTGAATCTAATCTCACAAGTGAAATCCAAAATTGATAAACACCAAAGAGTCCAAATCCAGCAAATCTTTTGCAAAATTGATTTTGAATCAAATTGCCAAAAATGGCCTGCTGTAGACACCCCATTTTTGACCGTCCTCAAGACTTGGACGTCACCGTTTGAACACTTGGTGATCATCCATGTTTGTGTTCGTCTTGAGTTCCCGGAGGTCTCGGCTACGCGCCTTGCCTTAGGATCTCTCGACTCGACTGTTTTGTGTTTGGTTTTGCACCAAACACTTGTGTTTTGCTTTTGAGGGGTAGAGAATGGCTTGTAGGCCACCCCCACACCTCACCGGCCATGGCTTGAGGCCACCGGCCGTGTCTTCTTGCCACTGGCCATTGGTTATGGCCGGTCGTCACCTTTGATGGTCGGTCGGCTATCTTTGTTGGCCGATTGGCCACTTCTTCTGGCTGAGCCCTTTTCTTGAGAGGGTTTGAACCTTTTGAACCCCTGATTTTAGCTTCTTGATGAAGCTTGACCCTTTTGAACCCTTGGTTCTAGCTTCTTGAGGAAGCTTGAACCTTTTGAACCCTTGGTTTTAGCTTCTCCAAGAAGCTTGAACCTTTCGAACCCTTGGTTTTAGCTTCTCCAAGAAGCTTGAACCTTTTGAACCCCCGGTTTTAGCTTCTTGAGGAAGCTTGACCCCTTTGCCTAGCTTCTCCAAGAAGCTTGGCCCTTTTGCTCCAAACTTCTAAGAGAAGCTTGACCCCCTTGACCCTTTTGCTTAGCTTCCCTTAGAAGCTTCAAGCCTTCATCTTCTCTATAAATAGAAGAGCTCCTCTTCCATTTTAAGGGTTCCAAGAATTGGTCTGAGGCTCCATACATATATCTCTCCATATCTCCTCTATTTTAGCTCCAAATTGCTTGGTTCTTGGCTCCTTTGCACACCAAACCCTACCCTAACACCTCCATCATCAACCTAAGGAGCTTGGAGGCCATTTTCAGAGGCTAAGGGACTGGTTTTTTTGTCCAAAAAGCTGCTGGTTTCGATGGTCTACAAGGGTGAGCCTTTAACCCTCTTTTATCCCCCTTTTTTGCACAAGATTTTAGCCTATCTTGCTTGCTGTTTTGAGCTTTGTGTATAACATAAATTTTTTTTTTTTTTGTTTGTGTTTAAGATACTTCATTAAGGACACTTTTGTGTTTGGGGCTTTTATCCCCCTCTTAGGCCTTGTTTGGCCCCTTTTTGTGCTATTTTTGGTGAGCTCCAGGACCACTTTGTTTGGGCCTCCTCACCACTGAAATCTTGAGGGATTTCAGTGGTGAGGATGGTGGTTTAAGGTCCTAAGAAGGAGAGGGCCATCCCCTCTCCTTATTGTCTTCAATATGTGTCATTTTAGCCTCATGTGTGAGCACCATTCTTGAGTTCATGTTGGCCATGCCTTAAGTATTATTTGTGCTTATTTTGCCATGATATAGCACTATTTTTACTTGGTTTAGACACACCATGCTTGCTTTTCATACTTGTCTTGTAATGCCAAGATTTGCCTTAACATGCTTTATGCTTTGAGCCTTGTTTCTAGCATGTTTTTGGCCTAGCTTTGTGAAGCTTTTGTGCTTGTTTTGATGTGCTTGAGGACTGTTTTTGGTCATTTGGGTCATCCATGCTTTGCTTTGTATAGCTACCATGTAATCCCCATTTGGCTTGCCTTGAGTTTTAGATCATTGTTGCGTACTTAGCTTGTCTTGTTTACTTGGTTTTGCACTTTGTATAATATGATTTTAGAGATTTCTATGCATGCCATGTATCCATGTTTGCTCTTTGGTGCCTAAGTGTTGGACCTTGTGTGCATGCATGATTGTATGTGTTTTGGCCCTCATTTCCATGGCATTTGGCCATTGTTTTGGACCTAGTAGAGAGCTGTCCAAATTAGTTTAAGACCATCCCTTTGGCATGTTGTTGCATGCTATACATGTTTGTATGTTTAGGTACTTAGTCTATTAACATGTTGCATGTTTAAGTGTCATCGCATTTGGCATGCTTCTTGTGTTAAATTGCTTTGCATATTTACATGTGTTATGACTTTCATGTTGTTGCATGTGCGTCATTAACATTGATGCTATATGCCTTGCATGCTTACTTGTTTAGTTCATGGCCCATTGCACATGGTTTTGTTGTTTGCATGATCATGTTGCACACTTAGCTCACATGCCTAGGTTGCATTACATTGGCATGCATACTTTGCCTCTTCAATTGAGTATGATAGAGGTTGAGTTCATTGTTTGTTTATGTGCATTTCATTCCACATTGAAATTGCACACCTTGGCTTCTTGGGCCATCATGCATCGAAATGCGTGATTGGTGGTCCGAGGGTCAAGCACCACACTCCCTTGAGTCTTAAACATGATATGGAGTGTGGTGGTGCACACATTTGCTTGAAATGCATTGCCATGCCTTGTTTTGCCCTCGGCTACTGTCAAAACAGATTCTGCAGGAAGATTTGGCCGACCGGCCATATACAGTGCCGACCGGCCATCCATCAGCGGCCGATATCTCAATCAGGGGCCGGTGGTCATTCTCCATGGCCGGTGGCCAATCCCCTTGGCCGGTGGTACTCTACAGTGTCCATGGAGCATACCTTGGGATTTGTACAAATTTCAGAGGAGCAGAGCAGGGTAAACAGAGGCAACATGTGTCATGGTAATGAATTTCCGGGCGAAGCAAATCCGAGCATGCGTACATCCCTCTTCCCGAGGCCTTTTACTGCTTTCCATAGCTTAGTGAATTTGTTAATTAATTAAATAGAGTTTTGTAATATTTAATTAGCTAGAGTAGTTAATTATTTATTCGGTCTGTATTATTCTTTTGGTTCCTCTGAGCAAGGGAGAATTTGTAATAAGTGTGGGTGCGTGTGTGCATGTCTTCCAATCCCCACTTCTTCCTCCCTTTTACTTACCTGCTTTCGATGGTTAGTATTAGGGAATATTTAATTTAGCATACCTTATGCTATGCATGCGTGCATCCATATATTTGTCTTGCATGCACCGGGCTCGGCGCATCATACTAACTGCATTGTATTTCAATTCCAAGTTGAATGCATGTTATTTGTAGCATCTCATATGCCATCTTAGATTAGCCGAGCCTATTCTAGCTGCATTTTGCCTGTGTTGCATTAGCCATCTTAACATAAACTAGGATCATACATATGATTACTAACTAGTTTTCTGTTTTGGCTCGGAGTACTCTGTAAGTTCTTTGGCTTTAGTATCCTTGCATGCGTGTGAGTGTTGCCATGACAGCATGATTACCATGAGACTAGCTGCTTATATGATATAACTGCTTGAATGCCTGTGGATGGAGATTGAATTACTAAATTGGAATAATGCATTAAAACTGTGAGTTTTAAGCCCACTAGATAGTGGCAAAACCATCTTTTCTAAAACCCACTTGAGGGTGGCAAAACCTGCATTTTAGCCTACTTACGAGTAGCAAACCATTTTCAAAACAAACATGCAATGTTTTGTTCCAATTTAGGCGATTTGGTCTATACTTGTTTGCTGTGCGCATCACATAGTAAATCTAGGCTAATAACCGGAATAAGAACGCATAACGTTTTCAAAACTAGATATCATGGTTAGCAGAGGCCGATCTTCAAATTGGGCGAGAGGGGGTGCTCATAGCTGACCTTCCCCAAATCGTACCCAAGTTCCCGAACCGAGGTAACTTTGGTGATGACGGACACATGGCCTTTGGCACCAAGTCAGGGTTTCCTAAATTCCCCCAAAATAAAATATTTAGGTGCCGACTCTATATCTGGCAAAGCAGTTCATGTTTGGCACTTCTTTCAAAAATCTGTTTTCTTAAAACGATTTGCCAGATTTGGACTCTTTGGTTCAGATTAAGAACTGTGACAATTTGAGTCCGAACTGTAGTAGACCCACAAAATGAACAGAACGGGGGTTCATCCTCCCGGGACGTTCAGGGATGTCTACAACTGCTTTGCTAGATACAGAGTCACTACCTAAATATTTTGTTTTGGGAAAATTTAGGAAACCCATGACTCATGCTAAAGACCACGTGTCCGTCATCACCAAGATTGTCTCGGCTCGGGAACTTAGGTACGAGAGGGGAAGGTCATGAATACATTTGAGCACCCCCGCTCGCCCGATCAAAGATCGGCCTCTCTTAATCATGATATGATTTTTATGTACATTATATCCTCTTGTTCTAGTTTATTAGGCTAGCATTACTATGTGATGCGCACACACACAAGTATAGACTAAATTTGCAAGAATTGGAACACTTAATTCATGTTTGTTTTGAAAATTGTTTCGAATATGTACCACTTGAAAAAGTGATCACATAATGAACATTACTCAAATTATTCCAATTCAAGTAACAAGCCTTCATCTACAAGCATTCAAGCAGTTGTAGCATTTAAGCAATTAGCCTCATGGCAAGTGTGCTAGACATGGAAACAATCACACTCATTCAATTATGCTAAAGCGAGTAAAGGCTCACCTAATACTCCAAGCCAAAAAGATGAAAGTGTTAGAATAATGCATGATCCTAACTATGCAATATGACTAATGCAACACATGCGATATGCAACTAATAGGCTCGGCTACTAATATGGCATATGAATCAATTTGATAGCATGCATTCTAAGAACGTATTTAAAGAAGTATTGAAACAAGCAATGCAGGTTAGAATGATAAACCGAGCCTCGGTGCATGCAATACAAATGGATGCAAACATGAAGTATGCTAAACAAAATGTGATGTCCCTAAACTAACCATCATAAGCTAGTAAATAAAAGGCAGAAAGAAGTGGGGTTGGAACACATGCACATTATTACAACATTGCGCCGTTACAAAGGAGGGTCCGAATGAACTAAGCTAATTAACTACCTTAATTAAAGCTAACCAAATTATTACAAAACAAATGAATAAATAGCTAAGCTACTTAACTAATTATTACAACAAATGAATTAACTATGCTAGCTAATCAAATTACAACACTTTATGAAATTAACTAGTGTAGACACCCTATTTTTGACCGACCTTAAGACTCGGACGTCACTGATTGAGCACTCGGTGATGTTGCATGTAGTGCTCGTCCAGAAGTCTCAGAGTCTCGGCTGCGAGCCTTGCCTCCGGACTTCCGGGCTTTTCTGTACTTTGCCTCGGTTTGCGAACCAGGCTCGATTTTCTCTGTTTTCTCTTCCTGAGGGAGGGAGAGGTCTAGTAGATCATCTCTCAATGGCCGTAGGCTACGTTTCGTGATCGCAGGCCATTTTTCCCATTTCGGAGCCCGGTTCCCGATTTTCGGAGCCGTCAGGCCGTGTGCCTCGGTTCGGGACCGCCTAGCTACCTCCGTTTGCTCCGGTTTTTGGCATGCATCTTATTTACTCCCTTTGGAGGGACACTGTGGTCTGAGAGACCCACTTCGTGGTCAGACACCACTCCCGATGCCTAACAGTCAGTTTTCGGGGCCTCGGACTGCGCGTTTCAGCCCCCGAACCTTCATTTTGCATCGGTTTTTGTTCTTTTTTTGGCAGGTACCTTTGTTTCATCACCAGGAAGGTCACAGAAGGGTGGGAGGCTAGCAATTGTTTCAGCAACCATTTATATTTCTCCGTCGCCCTCCGACGCCTGTTTTTCTCACTTCCAAGCCAATGTTGACCACCCTAGGGCCACTTTCTTCAACTCCAAACCACATATTTGTGTTGTAGACACATGGGAGGACACAAATATTATATGGTCGGCCAGAAAATCAACTTGGCCTTTTTGACCCCTGGCTGGCCGGCCGGCCATGGGGGGTGGCCGGCCGGCCACCTGCAACCAAGATACCTAGCCGGCCTGCATCCTTACACCTAGTACATTACAGCTGTGTACTTTTTTCTTCCCAAAAATCTGTATCCGGGGGGGACTTTTTTGGAGGGAAACTTGGTGCATTTTCCCTCCCTTTTTTCCCTCCTTTTCTCTCCCTCTCTTGGCCATATAACTGGCCTCCAGCATTGGGGAAAAGGGTTGGAAAATTTGGTCTTCAGCCTTGCATACCTATCTCCCTCCATCTCTCTCATTTCCTTCAAAACATCCAAGTTCCTACACCCTTTCTTCATCACCACCTAGCATCACCACCACCACTCCATTTCCAGCAACTTGGAGCTCTTCTCAGAGGCTAGGAGGCACCACTTCTCAAGCAAAAAGGCAGCCAAGGGTTAGACTTCAAGGGTAAGTTCATTTCTCCCTCTTTTGAGCTCATTTTTGCCTCATTTATTAGCCCTATTTTCTTACTATTTTAAGCTCTGGCCATAACTGGAAATATCATTTTTTTATGTTCTTTTTCATCTTTCATTAAGGGTCCTACCCTGTTTGGGACCCCCACCTTGCACTTCCTTCTTTACCCCTTTGTATGCCATTATTTTGCATAGTATTTTTGGCTTATGTGTAATCTGTTATGGAGCATGAGGTAAACTGAAAATAGGCTTATTTTAAGCCCTTATTCAACATTGAAGAAGGGCTCAACACTTTTTGGGACCTCCATGTATCACTTGTCATTGTACCCCTCTCAGGTCCCCTTTTTTGCATGATTTATTAGGCTATTGTGTCTCTATTTTTGGCCCTTGGTCCGAACTGAAAATGGCCCTAAAATGACCCTCTCTTCATGTTTCATTAAGGGTCTAGGGATTTTTGAGACATCCTTGGTATACTTCATGTTATAACCCTCTTGTGCCCTTAATTTTGCATGACATTTTGAGCATATTTCTACACTGTTTTGGGCTTGATCATCTACTGTAAAAAGTCATATTTTAGGCCCCTCTTCAACATTTTTGAAGGGCCCTAACCTGTTTGGGGCCAGCATATATCAGTTACTTCTTTGCCCCTTTGATGGCCCATTTCTTGCATGAATTGTTTTCCATACATGTATCTGTTTTTGGGGCCTGTCATCTACTGTGAAAGGTCATATTTTTGGTCCCTATTCAATGTTGTAGAAGGCCCTTTCTCTTTTTGGGGCCGGCATTTGTGGGTTGTCTCATACACCTCTCTTGGCCCCCATTTTTGCATGCTAATTTAATCCCACTTGTGCTTGCTTTTTGTCCATGCTTTGAACTATAAAAATGCTTATTTTGGGGCTTCCTTGCTTCTGTATTTACACTTCATGATCAAATTGTGCATGCCTTGCATAGCTATAGGCCATTTTGTATGCCTAAATTCATGTTTCGGGATTCGTTCCATGCATCGGGTTTCATTCCGCCATGTTTCGGGGCTGTTTTGCATGTCATTTTGCCTCTGAAATTTGCATTATAGTATGCCATATTCCATGTCTTGCCATGTCTCATTAGAGTGGCATTCTGTGCCTTAGGATCGGTCCTCGGTTTGCATGCACGTGTGCACGCATTTCGAGTTGTCTCATTTTCATCTTATGGCCTCATATGTGAGTGTGGCTGAGGTTCACTCATGTTGGTGTAAGTCCATTATGCATTGTGTATGCCATTCCATTTCATAGCATTGTGTATGCTAGGGTGTATGTTAGCGCATTGTGTATGCCATGTTACCTCGTGCATCGTGTATGCCATTCCATAACATTGTGCATGTTAGAGTGTATCTTAGTTGCATTCATGCATACCATGCATATTGCATTGTGTTCGGGATAGGAGTTAGCCCGAGCACGGGAAACGAGGGACGTTTCGTACTTCGAGTGACAGAACGTGTCTCAATTCCCAAGTCACCGACACATCGGATTATCCGTGATGGAGTTAGGTCTTGTTGTGTTTTCATATGCATTCATTTCATATTGAGTAGTGCAATTCGACTCCTCGGCCATCATGCATCAATATGCGTGATTGGTGGCACGAGGATCGAGACATGCATACATATGTGAAAATACATTGCTATGCCCCTTTCCTGCTCTCTGTTGCAGCAAATCAAGAATCAGCAACTTTTCGGAGTTTGGCACGCATTCCAAGAACAAGTGCAAACAGAGGCTAATTGGGGCATCGTCATGGATTTCCGCGCAAAGGCAACCCGAACATGCATCATTCATCATCAGAAGAAGAGTCAAGGCAGTCCCTGGCTTGCATGCCAGTTTTATTATTTTCTTAGTTAATTTGTTAATTAATTAGGAATTTGTACATTATTTGGACTGTATTATTTGGACTGTAATATTCTTTTATTCGGGACTGTATATTTATTCGGACCCTCTGCGCGAGGGCAATGTTGTAATAAGTGTGCGTGAGTGTGACGTATGTCTTCCAACCCCACATCTTTTTTTCCTTTTATTTACCAGCTTATGATGGTTAGATTAGGGCATGTTTCAATTAGCATACAGTATGACAGCATGTTTGCATCATTCATCTGTTTTGCACGCACCGGGCTCAGCGCATCATATTAACTGCATTTGTATTTCAATTCCAAGTTGAATACATGTTAGTTGTAGCATTCCATATGCCATGTTTAGAATAGCCGAGCCTGCTATAGTTGCATTATTGCATGTGTTGCATTAGGCATTTCTGTATACTTAGGATCATGCATGATTTCTAATAAGCTTCTGTTTTGGCTTGGAGTACTAGGTGAGTTTTATGCTTTAGCATCCTTGCATGCGTGTGAGTGACTGCCGTGATAGCATGCTTACCATGAGGCTATGTGCTTATGTGATATAACTGCCTGAATGCCTGTGGGTGAAGGTTGGGTTATTTGGATTGGAACAATTCATCAAATGTTTGTTTTAAGCCCACTAGATAGTGGCAAAATCATGTTTTTCTAAGCCCACCCGTGGGTGGCAAATCCACGTCTTAGCCTACTTGCGGGTAGCACCATCAAACCATTTTCAATAAACAAACAAGAGATGTTTTGTTCCAATTCAGGCGATCCAGCCTATACTTGTATGATGTGCACATCACATAGTAAATCTAGGCTAATAACCGGAATAAGAGCACACAATGTTTTCAAAACAAGATATCATGGTTAGTAGAGGCCGGTCTTTGACCGGGCGAGCGGGGGTGCTCACGAAGTGACCTTCCCCAATCGTACCCAAGTTCTCGAGCCGAGGCAACTTTGGTGATGACGGACACGTGGCCTTTGGCACCGAGTCAGGGTTTCCTAAATTTCCCAAAATAAAATATTTAGGTGGCGACTCTGTATCTGGCAAAGCAGTTCATGTTTGGCACTTCTTTCAAAAAATCTGTTTTCAAAAACGATTTGCTGGATTTGGACTCTTTGGTTCAGACTAAGAATCGTGACATTTGAGTCCTTGAACTGTAGTGAACCCAAATGAACAGAATGGGACTTAACCCTCCCGGGGGCGTTCGGGGACGTCTACAGTTTCTGGTAACTCTACTGGGGATTTAGAGAACTTGACTCGAACTCATGATATCTGGTTTTGACTACACTTGTGTGTTTCTTTGCATTGCATTTGCATTGGTGCGCCTAGGACACCGTGTTTACCATCTGCTATTCCTGAACGGTTTGCCGGAGGCTTGTCTTGTCAAGGCATGTCCAAAAGGCTGACCGGTTGTGGGCTCTACCAGTATGGGAACACAAACCCCAGTTTTACCGGGGCACCCTTTTTGACCATTCGACCTAGTGCATATTCGGATCCTTAGTGACCATTCCAAACTAGGACAGGTTGCTTACCCGTTTATAGGTTGTTTGAAACCGCTGCGTGCGTAGTGAAACCCTAGCTCCTGACAAAATAGGACAGGGAAACCCTACCCCAACATAGGGGTGTTTTGGCTACTCACTTATCTGTTATGTGCTTCTTAGAGTGCGTCTCTACAGGGAATGCATGTATCAGTTTATGAGTTTTGAGCATCAGGCCTGCGGGCATTAGTTTTTGAGTTTGGGCATCAGGCCTGCGGGAATCAATTTATGAGTTTGGACATTAGGCCTGCGGGCATCAGCCAGTTATTTGAGAATCAGTTATCTGCGGGTATCAGGATTCAGTTTTGAGGACAGTGATTCAGGGATATTGATCAGTGTTTGAGGACAGTGCATTCAGCTTATCAACTGTGTGTTGTTATGCCCGACTGTGTGTTGTGTATTTATTTTAAGCTGTTATGCTGCCCGTTTATCTGGTTATTTATTTCCTTTTCGATTTATTTATCTTTTTGCTAGGGTAGGGCAGGTTTTTAGCACAATTACTTCCGAACCAGTAGATATTCCCTAAGCACTTTGGACAAGAGGTCGTCGGCTCAATCGATCTGAGGATCTGGTTGACGGACATCTAGTGTTCCACTCACTACCCCCAGTTGTTAGGAGAAGCCCGAGAAAGCGCAGTGTGTCCGAGCAGAGATCATCAGGGCAGGGGTCTATTTTAGCAACAGACAGTCGGGTTGAGGTTCTTGTTTCCGCCATAGAGATACACTTACCGGTTAGTCAGCTAGACCAACAGAACATGGCCGGAATGGAAGAAATGGTACGCCAAATGCAAGAGAGCATGAGACAGATGCAGGAGGATGCCATTCGCCAAGCGGAATTTTCTAAACAGCAGGCCATAGTCATGGCCCAACAGGCCGAGCTAATCACTAGACTGCAGCAGCAGAATGCGGCATCTGCCTCACATACAGTTCCTCCTCCACCAGGGGTCACACTACCCGAGCAGGCACCTACTGCCCAAAACACCCTCCCAAATCCCCAAAACACCCTGCCAAACATTCAGGAGGACACGGGCTTTCCAACGGGGCCAGCTCCGCCCCCGCGTCTGCCGCAACTGTCCAAGACCCATACACCCAACCACCCGGACTCTCCCTTCGAGTTCGAGGTAGACCATATAGCACTGAAGCTGAGCAAGCTCGAGAAGCTTTTCAAGAAATCCCAAGGGGTGAAGGCTATTCCGGATGTCGAGGACGGATATACCGACGTGGCCGTGACATTGCCAGACAGATTCAAGATGCCCCAAATCGATTGCTTCAATGGGTCTGGGGACCCCATGGTCCATCTTCGATTATTTTGGACGGATATATGCCAATGGGCCTAACGGACCACAAAAACCGCTATTTGACTCGCCAATCGTGGCCGCTAACTGGTATGCGGTCGAGGATGATGTCAAGAGAAGTTGGGATGAAATGGCTGAGGCCTTTATTGCACAGTACTCGTACAATACCCAGATTGAGATTACAACTCGTGATCTCGAAACAACAAGGCAAGAGGCCAAGGAAACTTTCTCAGATTTTGTAACCCGATGGATGGCGAAGGCATCGATGATGACTTTGAGGCCCACTGACAAAGACCAGATCAGGATGATTGTGTGCAATCTCCAACCAAAACTCATGTAGAAAATGATTGTACTTCCCTTCCCCACCTTCTTAGATCTACACGAGATGGGAGTACAAATCGAGGATGCAATGAAGCAAGGTCTGATTGACCAGGACCGGGAGCAACCCCGGAGGACATTTAACCGCAACGACAACGCAGGCCCGAGTGGCGCTACAAATGCAAGAGCATCGGAGGTCAGTATGGTCACCACCATTCCCCCTCCCCAGCCAAGGCCCATGGCAGCCACACCCTTCTCCGGTGCATCCGGAAGTAATACCCAAACCACAAAATACCAACCCAGAGGCCAAAGAACCTTCACTCCACTATACATGCCTTTGTCTAAGGCTCTCGGGGTTCTAATCAGAAAGGGGCATCTAAAACCCCTGGAGCCGAGGCCACTTCCAAATCCACTTCCCCCCTCTCACAACCCAACCAAGTACTGTGCCTATCACCAGCAGCACGGTCATGATACCGACCAATGTTTCAGGATGCGTCACGAGATTCAAGACCTCGTTGACAAAAATGTGATTCTGCCTCTAGATAGACCAAACGTCACAACCAACCCACTCCCTACACAAAACCAAGCTCCACCTCCCAAAAGAGTCAACCTTATCCAGACTGGGGTCGTGTCTTACGATCCTAGTATCTATATCACTCCTTCCCACCTACCTAAGCCGGAGGTGATCCTTCCTGATTGCACCGACTCTTTGTGCATATTGGACACCTTCACAGCCCAACCTAAGCTAACGGTGGTGACTACCGAAGATGGGATAGGGCAGGTTTCAAAGGAGAGCGGAATTGCTGAATTTGGCATTGAGCAGTCTGGGCATCTTGCTGGAGAAGCCTACGAGCCAAGTGAGTACATCCTGTCGGTGGGCTAGTCTGAGCCAAGTATGGGATTGCCAGAAAGGGTAGAACTGTGTGTGATTCAGGGAGACAGATTTGAACAGGGAACGGATGATCTGACGGCTGTGGAGGAGGACTTTACCAACCTACAGTTTTTCAATGACCAAGAACCAGGGGACGCAGCAATCAACTGGTTTGAATATGAGGAGTCGGCAGAGGCTACCGGGTGGCTGGATGATCAACCGGATATTGTGGAGTTTCACTCAGAACAGAGCCCGGCAGAGGCGGGAGTACCGATTGTGGCCGGAAGGGCCGAAAGTCAGAATACATTGCCGGAGAGCGCCGGTACAAAGAATTTCTCTCGGGACTTAAGCATTATGGATGCAGAGAAAGTGGAACAACAAACTGTAGTGGCGCAGTCAGAACAGGAGAAGTTTTGGGATTCCGAGAGAATCAGAAAAGCAAAAGCCCATGAAGGGATTGAAAGTGCTGTGGGCACGAAGACAGGAAATGCTGTGAGCATATGGGCTGAGAGTACTGAGAGTACAAACATGCCAGAACCAGACAGGTGTCTTTTGGATGTTAATGGGATATGGTGGGAAGATGACGATTTGTGTCTTGCCCACACAAACGAAGACTGGGCAGGCGACCAACCAGATAGCACCTGGTACCTCGATGAGGTTGACCACATGACAAGAAGCGGGCGGTACTTCAAGCCCCCGCACCTAGACCAACCCGAGGCATCTGGGAAGGACAAGGAAGCCGAGAAACAGAGGGAGAAACAGATTGAAGAAGAAGCTGTGCTCAAACAATTAAAGAAGATACAAGCAGACATCTCCATCTGGGGACTGCTTATGGCATCGGGTGCCGCAGACGGTACATTTGTCCTATCTGCTATGGACAAGGCCAAACTCTCTATAGATACTACACCAGAACAACTGGTTGGGCTGGTTTTTCCGGGAGGAGGTTCCCCGGCATTAACCTTTTCAGACAAAGAACTGCCGCCTGAGGGCGTAAATCATAACAAACCCCTTTACATCTCCGTGGAGTATAGGGACAAGTGGATACCGGTGGTACTTGTTGATACCGGGTTTGCCATCAACGTCTGCCCAGCCAGACCAGCATATGCAATCGGGTTGAAGCCCGCGGACTTCATACCAACCACTCAAGTGATCAGAGCCTATGATAACACCAGCAGAGAGGTGATGGGGACTGTCAAAATCCAGACCAAGGTTGGGCCCGGACAGCACGAGATAGATTTCCATGTCTTGGAGGTTCCCGCAACTTTCAACTTGCTTTTGGGGCGACCGTGGTTGCATCAGGTGAAGGCCGTCTCGTCCACTCTACATCAAATGGTAAAATACCCCTATGGAAAGGGAATAGCCATTGTGTTTGGGAATTCATCGATCCATCTCCCTCCGGAGGTATCTACACCAGTCCTAGAGATTGAGCATGGTATAGAGGACGTGTTCATATCAGGGTTTACTTTGGCTGAGACCCGGGTAGTGCAGAATATCATGGCTGTGAATGAGGGAGTGTACGTCAGTGCTCAATCTGTCTACCTCATGAACAAGCTACAACACATCCCCGAGATGGGATTAGGAAGGAGCGGCAGGAAAGGCGTCGCAGCATTGGCCGAGGTGCCACACAACCCTCATAACTTTGGACTGGGTTATTTGCCCACCAAAGAGGACTGGGTGAGGAAGGGAAAGGAAATGGCCGGAAGAGCCAGAGCAAAGCAGGCTGGGAAGCCTTTTGAATTAATGCATAGGCCCATCCAGGGTACCCTGAACGGACGTTTCGTCCGGGAGGGGGAGGACTTTCCATTTTGCGGCTTCCCAGAGCCGTGGCTGAACGCGGAGAGGAAGCGCGTGCCAGGCTTCGGGATCTTCTTTGACCTGCAACTACCCGGGAATGATGTTGCCACAGAGCAGACAGACCCATCAGCTGAGGTTGAACAGTGTAAGGCAGTGGATCCTGAGGGCGCTGAATTTGAAATGGGGGTAGCACTGGCATGTCTACTCTCAGATCCTTCGATCGACCAAAAGTGCTTGGGGGATAACTTCGCGGTTTCCATGATTGGGGATGAAACGGCTATGGGCCTACTAGCAACTATCTTGGACGCATCTATCGCACCCTCTCTCACTTGGCAATACGAAGAGGGATTTTTGTCCAGTAGCACCGGGTCAGGTAGTGAGCCAGAATCTGATTCCACCGAGTCTTGTGAGTCGGAATCAGATTCCAGCTCGACTGAGTCTGAGTCTGGTACTCCTGGGGATGATAACCCGGATGCCACAGTCTTATCTAGGTCGTCTTTTTCCTTTTCATTTGAGTCTGTTGTAAATGAATCGGACGATTTGGATGTGCCTAATGAGAATCAAGCAACTGTGGTTTTTGAGTACTTTTTCTGTGCTCTTAATTTATTGCATTAATTCAGACTTTCAAAATTTTGAAAACGACGAGGACGAAGTTCCTCCGATTTTGCAACGATTAATTGAGCAGGAGCAGGAAAGATTTGTTAAACCCCTAGTAGATGAAATCACTACCGTGAACATTGGTACTGAGGAAGACCCGCGGCTGGTCCAGATCGGGTCCACGTTGTCTTCGGAGGAACGCGAGCGCTTAGTCGCTTTATTAAAAGATTTCAAAGATGTTTTCGTGTGGTCCTACGAAGACATGCCTGGAATCGATCCTGAGATTGTACAGCATCGGATCCCCCTTGACCCCAAGGCCCGACCTGTCAAGCAGAAACTCAGGAGGATCCACCCGGACTGGGCTCTCAAGATTAAGGAAGAGGTCACCAAGCAAATCGACGCAGGCTTCCTGCTGGTATCCGAATACCTGACTTGGTTGGCCAACATTGTTCCGGTGCCGAAGAAGAATGGCATGATTCGAGTATACGTAGACTTCAAGGATTTGAACAGAGCTAGTCTGAAGGACGACTTTCCCTTACCGCATATTAATGAGTTGGTGGATTTCACAGCAGGGCACGCATTGCTTTCATTGATGGATGGCTTCTCAGGCTACAACCAGATAGTAATGGCACCAGAACACAGGGAAAAGACTGCATTCACCACCCCGTGGGGACATACTGCTATAGAGTAATGCCGTTTGGGCTGAAGAATGCTGGAGCTACTTATCAACGGGCCGCGACCACAATATTACATGATATGATCCACAAGGAGGTTGAGGTGTACGTGGACGACATGATTGTCAAGTCCAAAGATAGAGAGGGCCACTACACCGCCTTGCAAAAGTTTTTTCAAAGGATCAGGGAATTTCGGTTGCGGCTGAACCCTCAAAAGTGTACATTTGTTATTCTGTGGGGAAAAATCTTTGGGGTTTCTGATTACACAAAGGGGCATCGAGGTCGACCCTTCCAAAATCAAGGCCATCCTAGAAATGCCTCCACCAAGGACTGAAAAGGAGGTGCGAGGCTTTCTGGGTAAAGTGCAATTCATAAGACGGTTTATCTCCAAATTAACCTTGACTTGTGAACCACTTTTTGGTATCCTGAAGAAAGGCAAGAAATTTCAATGGGACGGCCGATGCCAAACCGCGTTTGAACAGATTAAAGAATATCTACAGAACCCGCCTGTGTTGTCACCGCCAGAACCGAGGAAATCGTTGATTTTGTATCTGTCAGTGACTGAGTCTACAATGGGCTGTATGCTCGTGCAGGAATCTGAAGACAGGGTGAAGAGAGCCATCTACTATCTGAGCAAGAAGATGCTAGAGTATGAGACTCGGTACACACCGCTGGAGAAGGCTTGCTTAGCTTTGGTATGGGCTACCAGGAAGCTGCGGCACTACCTGTTAGCTCACTCCGTAATGTTGGTTTCACGACTCGACCCCATCAAATATCTTTTTGAGAAACCAGCACTTACGGGTAGGCTAGCTCGTTGGTTGCTGTTGCTCTCCAAATTCGATTTGAAGTATGTCACACGCAAGTCAGTCAAAGGAAGAGCAGTAGCAGAGTTCCTTGCCGATCATCCGGTTGATGGGGATGAAGCAGTCGAATACTTGTTCCCAGATGAGGTAATTCTGCATATCGATGACGAAGCTTGGACGATGTACTTTGACGGAGCATCAAATCAGTACGGGTATGGGATAGGAGTGTTGCTGATAGCACCCGACAATTCCCGTATCCCTCTAGCCTTCAAACTCCGGTTCAAAGTCTCAAACAACGAAGCAGAATATGAGGCGTGCATTGCTGGCCTAGAAGCAGCCCTAGAACTAGGGGCAAGACGGTTGGACGTCATCGAGGACTCGAACCTTGTTGTGTCTCAAGCAAAAGGAGACTGGAAAGTAAAAGAGGAAAAGAAGATGATGTATCACCAGACCTTGGATTTGCTAATTCCTCGGTTTGAGAAGCTAAGTTTTACTCATCTACTAAGAGAGAACAACAGGTTCGCAGATTCTTTAGCAACTCTATCTTCTATGATAGACATCCCGTGTGGAGTCCGGATGCGTCCAGTCATCATTGACCATAAATTTGCACCAGCCTATGAGTCGATTGCTGCTATAGATGAGGTTCAGGACGAAAACCCCTGGTACTACGACATTTGGAATTTCTTGGAGAAAGAAACATATCTGCCAGGGGTAAATGCCAAGGACAAAAGGGCAATAAGAAGATTGGCCGTTCAGTTCATCATCTGTGAGGATAAGCTGTATAGAAGAGGTCATCTGGGAATGCATAAACTGTGTGTTGATGCAGAAGAGTCAAAGCGTCTAATGGAAGCTATCCATGGAGGAGAACGTGGGGCACATATGAATGGGGTAATGTTGGCACAGAAGATCTTCAGACAGGGTTATTACTGGTCCACCATGGAGGAGGATTGTATCGGTTTTGTTCGGCGATGACATAAATGTCAGATCCATGCAAATCGCATGAACATCCCGCCAACGAAGCTGTACAATATGACTTCGCCATGGCCATTTTCAGTCTGGGGAATTGATGTAATCGGGGCTGTCACGCCAAAGGGGTCAAATGGGCATGAGTTCATACTGGTAGCGATAGATTATTTCACAAAGTGGGTCGAGGCTCAATCTTATGCGGTATTGAAGGCTTCACACGTTGCAAAGTTTATTAGAAACAACATCATCTGTCGCTACGGGGTCCCAAACGAGATAATTTCAGATAACGGTTCCCACTTCAAGAAGGAAGTGATAGACTTGTTGAAAAAATACAACGTGGCTTTTCATAAGTCATCTACCTATCGGCCGCAAACCAACGGAGCGGTTGAGGCCGCCAACAAGAATATCAAGCGCATACTGCAGAAAATGGTGGAAACCTATCGGGACTGGCCAGATAAGCTGCCGTTTGCTCTGTGGGGCTACCGGACTTCAATCAGAACTTCTACTGGGGCGACTCCGTATTCATTAGTTTATGGGATGGAGGCCGTTCTACCTATTAAGATTGAAGTTCCGTCATTACGAGTATTGGCTGAGTGTCAAATAGCCGAGGCAGATTGGCAGCAGAGCAGATTTGAGGAACTCATGCTTTTTGATGAAAGAAGGCTGAAAGCACTGTACCATGTCCAAGGTTATCAACGCAGAATCGCCCGGGCTTTCAACAAGAAGGTTAAGTCCAGGAATTTAAAAGAAGGAGATTTTGTCACGCCCCAAACCTGCCCCTAAAAGTTTGGGCATGACCTATTCGAAAATGGACACTAAACCTGTTTTATATATATCATACGGGGCCTGAACGGAAGCATTTAATAAGATAAAATACATAGAAAAACATCCATTGAGCTAATACTAACATGCCAGGATCACATACACGTACTCAGCCCCTTTAATGAGCATATAATTAAACATCATATATATACATTTTCACTTAAATGGACAATTAATCATAAATTTAATAAAACTTTACAGACATGCATGGGCTTGGTCTGGGTGCCTGGACACACTGAGGGTGACAAATGAAAGGCGTGCGTCAAGGTTAAGTCTGACCTCCAAAGTGGTCACCTACAGAACAGACATAACACAAAGTAAGCCAGGCTCAGTGAATAATAGTACATAAACGAAACGGTGCTTCATTTGAAACATAATCTAGCAATACGTGTGAAATTGCAAAGGTAATATAATTAGTTTACTTCTGTACTGATTTCATAACGGCCTTAGGCCCAGGCTTGAAGCATAATAACTAGAAACATAATAACTTGAAACATAACATCTTGAAGCATAATTGGCTTGAGTCCTTGAATATCATAGCATTAAACTTCAAACGTGTTGGCATAAAGCCCTTGAAACGTAGTGGCATAAGAGCCCTTGAAACTTGTGGCACGAGGCCCTTGAAACATATGGCACAAGGCCCTTGAAACATATTCACTTTACATTCTTTAACTTTAACATACTTTAAACATTAACATAAGTACCTTATACGCTTGAGACATTAACATGATTGCGTAACATTTACCTAGCATATGTACACTTGCACGGACTTAAGCATGGTATAAGCTTATAACATGCTTGAACTTGTAATAGACATGAACTTGTAACATGCGTATACTTGAAGACTTTTAACATACATGAACTTGAAAACTTGCAACGCATACTTAAACTTGTATATAGTTAGAACCATACGAAATAGGACATACTTGTCAAAGATAGAATAATTCATATCCTTGGGAGGATCACATAATAATGTTAAACATGCATGTCATAGGTTCTTAACGACCTCGGGTCCATAAGTAACACCATAAAATGATCTCAATTTGAGACAAATACTTGGCTTAATGATGAACATGATTCCATTTATGCACTAAGAACGGCGTGGTTTACTTATAGATAATAAAGAATTATTATTCGTTATTAATAAAACAAGGTCATTCCAAAGCCATACCAATGTAGACTAATCTTTCAACGTTCACCTTTACTTTCAATCATCAAAAATGTTGGTGTAATATGTTGTAACACTTACAAGAAACAGAGCGTTAGTAATAATAATTATCAATGATAAATAAATCATATATCTTCGTACTATCACTCACGGTGGTTAGATGCTAGGTCCGCCTCGTAGGTAACGCTACACAAGTCAATTCGACAACATTTAATACAACCTAACATAATCAACATAACCTCACATAATCATCACGAATTAATATAATCCACACTATTTAACATTATTTAACTCAATACCACCAAATATAATTCCACATAATTCTATTTAAATTGCTAAGGCTCAATTCAACATTCCAAAGCCAAGTTTACCTCATCCACATTATCAACAAACCTTTCTTCCCAATTTCCTTTCTCATTAAAACATAATTCACAATACTCAAACAAAGTTCATTCAGAAAATTTAAACATAATTTCCAAGTATCACTAAATTCCAATTAAACTTGTATATACCCAATTCAATACCCCAATTTCATTATTCTACTTTCAATTTGGGCCAACTCTTTGGTTATCATCCTTAATCAACCTAGGGTTCCAAGAAAATATTGAAATTTCAAGAAATAATTAACTTATTAACCCAACACTTTATATTCTAATTTTTCCATTGATAAAACATCTAGGATTCATAATCCATCATTTAAACCCATCAATTGGCCCTCCATGCTTCAAATCCAAATTCCCAAATCTTATAAGTTACTTTATATGCTCCAAAAATGCAAATTTATACATTAACACAATGGAACTACCACCACTCTAGCTCTTAATGTAAATCTTGAAGAATATTAGAACCCTTACCTCAAGAATCAACAAAGGAGCAAGCTTGAGAAGAAACCTTCGCAAATCCAAGTTCTAATCGGTTAAAAGCATTGATCTTTTCTTATTCTCCATCCTTGATGTCCAAACCATGGTGGATTGTTGCTCAAAATAGAGGAATCAAGGGTTTGAGGCTAGGGTTTCGGAGGGTTTCAGACTTAGGAGAAGAGGAAAGAAGAAAGGGAAAGAAAATGTGGAAAAAGATCTCAAAATCCTGTTTTAGAGCTGCTGTCCCGTATTCCCCGCTCGAGCGTCCATATCCCCGCTCGAGCGGACCTGTTCCAGCACAGATTCCAAAACTTCAAATAGGTGTAACTCTCCCATCCGGACTCCGTTTTAGGTCGTTCTTGTGCTCAAATTGAAGCCCCGGAAATAAGCTTTCCAATGGTTCTAACCTCACATCCATACTCAAAGTGGGGAAAAAGAAAAGGGCAAATGAGTGACGGTTGGTCGTAAACGAATTATTCCAATTAAGGTTTTCAGTCCCATCTTACTTTACCATCATCTTATCATCTCAATCAATATCCCAAAATAAGGTAAGAACATTTCAAATACACTAAGAAGAACATCAAAAATGAGTCCACATGCTTCAGAATCAAACTTAACCAGACGACCCGCTCGAGCGCCCAACCTTGGGCTCGGCCTTGAGATAACAAAGTCATCCGCTCGTGCGTAAACTCCCCCGCTCGAGCGGAGAATCACAACTCCCAGAATCTCAGGCCGTCTGAAAAATTGCTGGAAACCCCAAAAGTCCGCTCGAGTGGCCACTCCTCCGCTCGAGCGGAGGAAAGAATTTCTGGGTCGTTACATCCTTCCCTCCTTACAAAAATTTCGTCCTCGAAATTTGACAGAACCAAATAGAGAATAGGTCAATCAAAAGCTCAAACATACCTTAAACTTTAAAATCTCTACACCCTTTTCACTTTCTCATTTACTTCTTTTCTTTTCAATCCTTATTTCTTCCTAGGCGTAAGAAGACTTGGATATATATATAGATGGTCATACATAAAACATATGGGATACAATCCAATCGTTTAAACATTCCAAAATGGAAATCTCGTAAACATACTTAAGATTACATAAGAATTATGCTGGTCACAGATACATAATCAATTTTAGATAATTAAACCTTTAAGGTTTCAAATTTCTTATTCGATTATGCGAAATGAGTTCCCACAGCATGCATTAAGTTCACTCGTAATGAAAGTACCCTCCGCAAAGTCTCTAACTAAGTCAGCCCAGCTGTAATAGTTCCATACACAATTTTAATTAGAGAGTACATGTTCGAACTTATCTTCTAATGCAGTTTACTCGGTGGTCCCTGACCATTACGTAGTTCCCAAGTAACTTAATTACATGGTTAGACTTAAATCCGATTATGCATCATTGGATCAGATTTCAGAACTTACCAAATAAGGTTCTGCCTAAGAGGTACCACAACTTCCATTTACGAAAATATACTAAGATCATAGCATTACATAGGTTTTAAATCACATTCTCTACTTCTTGACGAAATCTGAATGGTGGGAAGAAAAATCCCCATTATAGACACCTGATCATGCCGTCATATTGAATTCAACATCATACTTGACTAATCATTCATAATCGTAAGGTATAACATTTTCCTTTACTAGCGCTTTTCTTGTTATAGCACAAATTCATTTGGTTCCCTTTCCTATTCAAACAATTCTTCCGCTTTCTCCGGCAGAGACAACGTCACTCACATGGTTTCGTCTTTACAACTTATAATTATAGTGGATCAACAAACGGTCGAGCAGAAAATAGAGACCAATCATTTGGCCCGGTTAGTTAACAAACATAGAGCTTCCAGTTAGTCCTCGTACGTAGATTCTACCAAGTTCATTCATATAATTATAACTCTTATTACGTATACAGTAACCAAAAAAAATCACATCTTTCCAAAGTCTATAAAAGCAACAACTTACGCAATAGTATAACAAAGGAGCAATTTGATTTCGTGACATCCCGGTTCAGAATTCTTAATATTAATTCAATTTGGTAGTCAATCAATTTGTAATCATGTAGTGAATATTGTCCAAAGTTGTCTAAACATGTAAGAGAAGGTAAATGTCCTTAACAAAATGGAATATTTCCATGTCCTTTATTTCCACCAGAATCCACGAGATCGTGCAAAACAGTTCACATCATAACTTCCATATAGGTGATATAGAATAATGTCACAACCTCTAACATTTGCATAGTTACATAAAATAGTTCACATAAATGAGTTTCTCAATCTTAAGTCACTTAATATACAAAAATAGAATTTGAATTCCTGCAGTAGCTTAACTACTTACTGATCATTTAGGTTGACTTCGAAGTAGTCAACGGCTGCCATTTTTCTTTCTTTTTTTTTTTTACCACCCTTATATATCACAATTACAGATTTCACAACCAAATCCCAATTACACGTAACCTGAACTCACTCGACACTATCAATCCACATCATGTTATGACATAGCATAAACTGAACAGATAAATAGAAGCATATTCGTACAGATTCTTAGTTATACTTGAATCAGAAACAAAAATCAGAACTTATACTTGATCATAATCCACTGCATAAGACCGCTTGGCCAGAGATATCTTGTAACATACTTATACCACGGTATTTTACCCGCGGGCAAGGGCCCTTAATACTTTTACATACATGGATCATCATTCCTTAATTCTTAACATAACGTATCAGAAAATGAAACAGTGCTTGTCATATCATGTCATTATCGTGCACTTAACAGAATAGAATAAGTCACTTCTTACATGGGTCCAACTATTATCCAAAACACAACTTATCAAAATACATATCACAATACCTTTTTAAATCATAGGTCCAAACAATACCATAACAAGAAAGACATCACTATATCATAACTAAATCTTTCATACTTAGTGTTTAAGCAATTTATGACAACTGAAACAGATTCAGATATATGCTCATAATCATTTTCATATTTAAATTTTGCATAAGATCATATATGGCTAACTATCAGATCAGGTAGGTCCGAAGACCACAACAGGTAGGTCCGAAGACCACAACAGATAGGTCCAAAGACCACAACAGGTAGGTCCAATGACCACAACAGGTAGGTCCGAAGACCACAACAGGTAGGTCCAATGACCACAACAGGTAGGTCCAAAGACCACAACAGGTAGGTCCAAAGACCACAACAGATAGGTCCGAAGACCACAACAGGTAGGTCCGAAGACCACAACAGGTAGGTCCGAAGACCACAAAATTGATACCAATAGCCACGGTATTGTTACCCCCGGGCGAGGGCCATAGGAATTAAGGGTGCCACAATTACTTATACCATTTTAACAGATTGACATATTGGCCCAAAATTATCAGATTGGCCTTTCAGCCCAGATAGCCTTTCGGCACAGATATATTAGAAATATACAGAAGTGTGTATGGACTCAAGAGGTGGCTCGTACGGATTCTAGAGGTGGCTCCCACTAAAGTGTAGCACTTAGTTCCGTACAGCACTTTGCTCCACACCAGAAGTCAATAAGTCTCATCATGTCATATCATAAGCAAAACGAGTATCATAGCGGAACAACCATAATGTCATCAAAATAGGCTTTTCAAAAATCAATCATTTCGTATAATAGACATGAGAGGTATAATAGACATGGCTCATAATCGTTAACGTACACAAATTACTCTTAACGTTGCTATCATTCTTTTCATATGCACTAAGGATGTCATGCATGAAGCCTAAGTCTTTTCTAGACATCCTATAGCTCAATGGATCTGTGTGTGAGATAGCAACTCGTACTCTGATACCACCTGTCATGCCCCAAACCTGCCCCTAAAAGTTTGGGCATGACCTATTCGAAAATGGACACTAAACCTGTTTTATATATATCATACGGGGCCTGAACGGAAGCATTTAATAAGATAAAATACATAGAAAAACATCCATTGAGCTAATACTAACATGCCAGGATCACATACACGTACTCAGCCCCTTTAATGAGCATATAATTAAACATCATATATATACATTTTCACTTAAATGGACAATTAATCATAAATTTAATAAAACTTTACAGACATGCATGGGCTTGGTCTGGGTGCCTGGACACACTGAGGGTGACAAATGAAAGGCGTGCGTCAAGGTTAAGTCTGACCTCCAAAGTGGTCACCTACGTAACGTACATAACACAAAGTAAGCCAGGCTCAGTGAATAATAGTACATAAACGAAACGGTGCTTCATTTGAAACATAATCTAGCAATACGTGTGAAATTGCAAAGGTAATATAATTAGTTTACTTCTGTACTGATTTCATAACGGCCTTAGGCCCAGGCTTGAAGCATAATAACTAGAAACATAATAACTTGAAACATAACATCTTGAAGCATAATTGGCTTGAGTCCTTGAATATCATAGCATTAAACTTCAAACGTGTTGGCATAAAGCCCTTGAAACGTAGTGGCATAAGAGCCCTTGAAACTTGTGGCACGAGGCCCTTGAAACATATGGCACAAGGCCCTTGAAACATATTCACTTTACATTCTTTAACTTTAACATACTTTAAACATTAACATAAGTACCTTATACGCTTGAGACATTAACATGATTGCATAACATTTACCTAGCATATGTACACTTGCACCAGACTTAAGCATGGTATAAGCTTATAACATGCTTGAACTTGTAATAGACATGAACTTGTAACATGCGTATACTTGAAGACTTTTAACATACATGAACTTGAAAACTTGCAACGAACTTAAACTTGTATATAGTTAGAACCATACCTGAAATAGGCGATACTTGTCAAAGATAGAATAATTCATATCCTTGGTAGGATCACATAATAATGTTAAACATGCATGTCATAGGTTCTTAACGACCTCTAGTCCATAAGTAACACCATAAAATGATCTCAATTTGAGACAAATACTTGGCTTAATGATGAACATGATTCCATTTATGCACTAAGAACGGCGTGGTTTACTTATAGATAATAAAGAATTATTATGCGTTATTAATAAAACAAGGTCATTCCAAAGCCATACCAATGTAGACTAATCTTTCAACGCTCACCTTTACTTTCAATCATAAAAATGTTGGTGTAATATGTTGGTAACACTTACAAGAAACAGGCGTTAGTAATAATAATTATCAATGATAAATAAATCATATATCTTCGCACTATCACTCACAAGTGGTTAGATGCTAGGTCCGCCTCGTAGTTAACCCTACACAAGTCAATTCAACAACATTTAATACAACCTAACATAATCAACATAACCTCACATAATCATCACCAATTAATATAATCCACACTATTTAACATTATTTAACTCAATACCACCAAATATAATTCCACATAATTCTATTTAAATTGCTAAGGCTCAATTCAACATTCCAAAGCCAAGTTTACCTCATCCACATTATCAACAAACCTTTCTTCCCAATTTCCTTTCTCATTAAAACATAATTCACAATACTCAAACAAAGTTCATTCGTAAAATTTAAACATAATTTCCAAGTATCACTAAATTCCAATTAAACTTGTATATACCCAATTCAATACCCCAATTTCATTATTCTACTTTCAATTTGGGCCAACTCTTTGGTTATCATCCTTAATCAACCTAGGGTTCCAAGAAAATATTGAAATTTCAAGAAATAATTAACTTATTAACCCAACACTTTATATTCTAATTTTTCCATTGATAAAACATCTAGGATTCATAATCCATCATTTAAACCCATCAATTGGCCCCTCCATGCTTCAAATCCGAAATTCCCAAATCTTATAAGTTACTTTATATGCTCCAAAAATGCAAATTTATACATTAACACAATGGAACTACCACCACTCTAGCTCTTAATGTAAATCTTGAAGAATATTAGAACCCTTACCTCAAGAATCAACAAAGGAGCAAGCTTGAGAAGAAACCTTCGCAAATCCAAGTTCTAATCGGTTAAAAGCATTGATCTTTTCTTATTCTCCATCCTTGATGTCCAAACCATGGTGGATTGTTGCTCAAAATAGAGGGAATCAAGGGTTTGAGGCTAGGGTTTCGGAGGGTTTCAGACTTAGGAGAAGAGGAAAGAAGAAAGGGGAAAGAAAATGTGGAAAAAGATCTCAAAATCCCGTTTTTAGAGCTGCTGTCCCGTAATTCCCGCTCGAGCGTCCATATTCCCGCTCGAGCGGACCTGTTCCAGCACAGATTCCAAAACTTCAAATAGGTGTAACTCTCCCATCCGGACTCCGTTTTAGGTCGTTCTTGTGCTCAAATTGAAGCCCCGGAAATAAGCTTTCCAATGGTTCTAACCTCACATCCATACTCAAAGTGGGGAAAAAGAAAAGGGCAAATGAGTGACGGTTGGTCGTAAACGAATTATTCCAATTAAGGTTTTTAGTCCCATCTTACTTTACCATCATCTTATCATCTCAATCAATATCCCAAAATAAGGTAAGAACATTTCAAATACACTAAGAAGAACATCAAAAATGAGTCCACATGCTTCAGAATCAAACTTAACCAGACGACCCGCTCGAGCGCCCAACCTTGTGCTCGAGCGCGCAGACCAACAAAGTCATCCGCTCGAGCGTAAACTCCCCCGCTCGAGCGGAGAATCACAACTCGTAATCTCGTGCCGTCTGAAAAATTGCTGGAAACCCCAAAAGTCCGCTCGAGCGGCCACTCCTCCGCTCGAGCGGAGGAAAGAATTTCTGGGTCGTTACAGATTTGGTGCTCAAGGACAACCGAGCTCCCATCCACGACCCAAGGGGCAAGTTCAGACCCAATTAGACTGGTCCCTATATCATCAAGTCAATCTGGTCAGGTGGAGCCGTGGTTCTGATGGATCTAGATGGCTTGGAGTTTTCCCAACCGATCAATATGGACAAGTTGAAGAAATACTACCCTTGAGAGGCTCGCTAGGCCGAAAACCCAAAAGGGTGACCTAGGAAAAACTTAGAGCACAGAAAATTTGAAAATATAAAAACTGAGCTCGCAAGGTTGAAAACCCGCAAAGGGCGGCCTTGGCAAAAGTTAGAGCGCAAAAGGAGAGTGAAAATACCCGAGCGAACCTAAGCCTGAACTACGTAAGGCTTGATTCCCGTCATTGGGATACGTAGGCAGCTTCATCTTGAAGTTTAGCCACAAATCTTTTCCCCGATCAACTTTGTCCATATTGATCATCTCAGTCATCTTTGTCCATCAGCATTCATCGTGATCTCCGGTACAGTGCTATTCAGACTAGGGGCAACTTTTCGTTGCCATACAGTCCTGGGGTACCATTCAGACTAGGGGTAACTTTCCAGTTGCTAGGATCCGGGGTTGTGCATCTCAGTGACAGATCTCAGGCGTGTCCAGTTCTGATCCATATCGAAAATAGTTTTGAAAAGTTTTAATAAAAGTTGACTTTGTTCAAATTAATCTTTTTACAACTAAGACCATTTTTGGACCAAAGCGGAAAATTTTAAGTACCACAACCTTCAATTTCATTGATTTCAAAACAGAGTTCTCCTACTCTTGTATACAATTGAAGTTGCTTTTTATTACATTCATAATGAAAACTTGAAAGTACTAATAAAGCAATAAATCTGGGGCATAGTCAAGTCAGGTGTCCCTGCGCCCCCTCCCAGAGCTAGTCGAAGTTTCTGATGCCAAGCTGGGCCCAGTCTGTGCCTCCTCATTGAGCCAATCCCAGCACTCATCGGACAAAGTACAGTTGAAAGTAGGGGTAGGGGCCAGGAGCTCTCTAGTCCTCCATGCCGTGGCATATCGAGCGAGCTGTGCGCCTCGAACCGGGAAAGCAGCCGAGTACTCAATCCCCTCGGGTGGGCAAATTTGATCGTGACTGAACTGGCGCAGTATCCGGAACGGAAAGTAGAACACACAGTGGGTCAGACCAATCAAATGGATCCTAATCAGCCGGGACATGTTATAACTCATTGCTGGGAGATTGAGCCAAGGGCAACGCCAAGCAATGCGATCTGCAGACAAATTGCACATCCAGTCAAACCACCATCCCTCATCAAGGGCATCAACTAGGCATTGTCGAAAGATGTAGCCGTGGGCTGAGTAGGCAGGGCAAGAGTCCACAACCTATAATTTATCCATCAACCATACCTGGGGAGGGATGAAAAATGAGAGAATAAAGAATAGAGAGATGCGCAATGAGAGAAAAGTAAGACAAGGGTTTTGTGAGAAAAACCGAGCCTGTGGGCCGAGTGATGTGAGCAAATATATATGTGAGCTTGGGTGGGAAACATTACCTGCAGTAGTAGTGGACTCCCCGCAAATCTGGTCATCTCTCGGCGGTGGAAGGCATCCAAACCCATCAGCGTTTCGGCCAGTGCCATAGCAATACAGCTCTTTCCTTCCTTCAAGCCTTGAGCAACTTCAATCAGACGAAGGCTACGTCCACCAAAGCCCGAGGCGAGCAGAAAGTGAGATAGCAGACACAAGCAAAGGGCATGTTGACGGAAACCTTGCCAGTGATGGTCGCTGCGGTCACCAACGCCGGAAAAACGTTGAATCAGGCCAAGGATATCCAGTTCCCCGTTACAGATCAGAGACCGAGCGTCGTGCGCGGAGAGTCTGCACATCTGCCCTAAAGCTTGGGCATAGCCAAAGCGAAACTGAGGCAAGATCTCTTCCGAACGTTCAGACTCTATCAAAACTTGAAAATCTTCAAAAGTGGGACATACCTCCTGACCGCCGAAGCTAAAAACATGCGTCACTGGGTTCCAAAACCTCGCTGCGGCGTGAAGGAAAGGAAGGTGCAGCGGAGTCCGACTCAGTGGGAATAGTGCATTCAAGCCGAAACCCCGGAAGTTCAACTTTTCTGAGCCATCTAGAGAAGAGATCCAAGATGTGAGATTTTCTATGAGAAACGCCTCCATTTCTTGTGCAAAGCAGTGATGAAATGAATGAATCTCGAAGTTGGAGCTTTTATAGAGGAGAAAACACTATTCAGGGGAGACATGTCAAAATTTGGCGACTGCTGAGATAAGTGGCCGGCCGGCCACCTTTTCTGGCTGGCCGGCCATATTTTTTTCAAAAAGTGGCCGGTGGTCTCCCCTCTCCAACAAAAGTGGCCGGCCATGCTCCAATGTGTGCCTTTGGTCCTGTTTTACCCTCCGGAGGAAAGTTCCAGGTATTTCCAAGCATCGGGAGTGTCGAAGGCCTCCATTTCTCTCCGTTTCGGATGCGTTCCGTTGCCCAGATCGTCTGAGATACACTGTGTTTTGTTTATCGAGTTGTTGTTTTGCTTATCGAGTTGTCGTTTTGTTTATCGAGTTGTAAGTTTTGTCGAGCTATCGTATTTTGTGTTTTTGAGTTGTTACTCTTTGTTTACGCAATTTTGTTAAGTCTTGTTTATCGAGTCGTTAACATTGTTGTATTTTGCTTATCGAGTTGTAAACTTGCTAAGATTTTTGTTATTTCTTAGTGAGTCTAGTTGTTTAAATTTGTTGCGTCGGTTCACTACCTGACTCGGTAAATACACAGTGCACATTTCCATTCAATATCATTTTTGTGGAACATGATGCGATGTGATGCTGAGAGCATAAAAATACAACACTTTTTCAAAAAGCTGTTTCACCCCATCATATTTCCTTTTACAAACAAAGGTACAAGTTTTACAGAAAATAAGACTACCTAATAACATGCAATGTGCTACAAACTACTAGCAAAAAGGAAAATAAAGCAGGGAATCGCAACATCAATACTCTCAGGAACGGGAATAAGAGGCCCTCCTCATCCTCTTCTGCGAAGTAGCCTCCGCACCTCCATCACCATCCGAGTCAGAGCTATCACCCTCGGGGTCCCCCTCAGCCTCGCCTCCACTCCCGGAACCAAGACCAGAGTCCCCCTCCTCAGCGGATGTCTCCGACTGACGGTCTGCGACCTCCTCATCCTCATCCTCATCGGGCTCCGCCTCTATAATATGCGCCCTGCGTCTGTGAGAGGACCCTTCTTGAGCTCCTCGAAAGGGCCTGGATGGCCCAGCTCCCCGAGCTCCTCGGAAGGGCCCAGATGGCCCAGCTCCTCGGAACGGTCCAGACGATCTACCTCCCTGAGAAGGCCTGGGTGGTCTAGCCTGTGGCGGAGCATATACAGGAGGCATCTGAAAATGAAGAGTTCAATACATCAGTTCAAATATGAAAATCAGATGCAAGTACAGTATACGAGTGGGGTGTGTGTCAGATGTGCTCTACACAAACAGCCTATCAATGCAATAGAATGTTCAAGATCAGCATGTCATAGGAAATATGATAAATGTAAGAAAGCTGAACAGTACCTGCACACCCATAATGGCTAGCTGGGCCTCCCTCCGTACGATCATGCCCTCAAACGCGGCCATCACTCCAAGCATCTCATCCACGTACTCAACAGGAGGCTGCAGATGCAAATGCAAAACTATCAGTAAATGAATGAATGTCTAAGTATCCAACTGATAAATCAAAACTGTAAAACATACCGGTGGCGAATCAGGGTCTCTGACATATCTGTGATCAGGCAGGGGAGGCTCCAACGAGACCTGGTAAGGAGCCCCAAATCGCCAACTCGTCAACTCGGTCGGCATGTCTGGCCACCCAGGATGATGGAGAGTCGGAGGAATTGGGGGAATCGATCCACCCCCACCTTTGGATGTACCAACCCCACTGGAGGAAGGGATATCTGTAGCACGAGCCCGGCTCGAAGATGGCACATCAACAGCTCTCATCAATGAAGTGCGCACTCCCGTCAATGGAGGCATCAGATATGTGTGACGATAAGTGGCATAGTCCCCTTCCTCAAGATGTAGCAAAGCATCAGTGCCCAGCATAGCACTAACGACATCCCGAGAAGAGAGCCTATCAGCAGTCCGCATACTGGCTGGGGGTGCTGAGGGAGGGTCCTGGGAAGTGTACCCCCATACCTGACGCAGAAAGCGTTCCCCCAGAAACCATGCTCTACCGACTGGTCCTTCGAATAGGATCCTATATTAGGAGGTGCCCGATCCTCCGGCATACTGAAATCGGAGACCATCACCCAAGGCTGCCCAGGGCTGCCATGTAATCTGCGGATAACCAATGCATAAACCAATCAGAAATCAGGAATGTACAGGACAGATCAAAGATGAAAACAGAAAGGACTGAGAGTTCTGACATACCTCCGTCGGCCGCACGGTGTCAAAATACTGCCGTAGATAAGAGAGAATCTCTCGGGGTCTCGGCCGGTGCTGGCCCTCGAATACCAATGAGTACGGGGTCATGAGGGGCCCTGCCACCACCAACTCTGGGGCTAACGTCGGGAAATATACATAAACCCATAGCTGTGGAAGGAAAGCAGTGCAGGATGTAAATACAAAGTGCTGAGGGCAAAATACAGAGTATAAAGTGCGCTCTGTGTGCAATGTACAAGTAATGAGGAGCAGAAATGTAAATCAAGAGCGCAGAAAGTACCTCTTGGGCTCTCCAGTAGCCACCAAGTAAGTCTCCCTGCCCGCGGGAGGTCGCGCTCATGTAGCAGTAAAGGGTAGCCAAGCCGGCACCACCCCAGTCATATCGCCTAACCTGTGACAGGTCCACCAGAGCGCTCAGCAGATACAGCCCAACCATGTTCCCTCTATCAATGAACAGAGTAGTCCCGAAGAGGAACATCAGAAACCCACGGGCATACTGCTCTGCCTCCTCAGGAGTCCTGGGCTCCATCCCCTCCCTCCGAAAATGGGAAGAGAACCAAGTATACCGGACTGTCCCTGAAGCTCTGTCAACGGGCGGGCGGGCCCCCAGCAAATGTATCCAAGCGTCCTCCCATTCGCCTATGTCCTCGTCATAAGGGATGGGCCAACCTCCTATGTCCAGGCCGGTCAGTACAGCAAAATCCAGCGGGGTTATAGTCAAATCCCCAGTGGCGGAAAAATGAAAGGAGTTAGTGGTGTCCCACCATCTCTCCACCAAAGCTGCCATCAGTGTCCTCCTGGCAAGACAACGGGATAGCTCCATGCAGAAAGCCCCGGACCCTGCTAAATCAACTAAATCCCGGACAGCCTCCGGGAGCTCAGCGTACCAATCTCTGGCTGCAGTGGAGCCATACCCCCGCACCGTGTGAGAACCAACTTGCATTCAGAATGAATACATGCTTCAGCATTTCAGAATGAAATGAATGAGCCGTGTGCGAATGAAATGAATGAGCCATGTGCGAATGAAATGATTGAGCTGTGTGCGAATGAAATGAATGAGCTGTGTGCAAATAGAATGAATAAGCTGTGTGCAAATAAATAGGCTGTGTGCAAAGTGAAGTGAATGAGCCGCGCGTTCAGATTTCAAAGTGTAAGCTGCATGTTAGACATCAGAGTTTGGGCTGAGTGTTCAAATTTCAAAATCAGTGTGTGCTGTGTGTTCACCTTCAATTCGGACTGTGTGTTCAGAAAATCAGACTTTGGGCTGAGTGTTCAAATTTCAAAATCAGTGTGTGTTGTGTGTTCACCTTCAATTCGGACTGTGTGTTCAGAAAATCAGAGTTTGGGCTTAGTGTTCAAATTTCAAAATCAGTGTGTGCTGTGTGTTCACCTTCAATTCGGACAGTGTGTTCAGAAAATCAGAGTTTGGGCTGAGTGTTAAACTATCAATCAGTGTGTGCCGTGTGTTCACCTTCAAATCTGGGCTTTGTGTTCAGAAAGTTAGTGTTTGGGCTGCGTGTTCAATTCTCTATCAGTGTGTACTGCGTGTTCACCTTCAATTTGGGCTGTGTGTTCAGAAAATCAGTTTGGGCTGCGTGTTCAACTCTCAATCAGTGTGTGTCGTGTGTTCACCCTCAGATCTGGGCTGTGTGTTCAGAAAGTTAGTGTTTGGGCTGCGTGTTCAATTCTCTATAAGTGTGTACTGCGTGTTCACCTCCAATTTGGGCTGTGTGTTTAGAAAATCAGTTTGGGCTGCGTGTTCAACTCTCAATCAGTGTGTGCCGTGTGTTCACCTTCAGATCTGGGCTGTGTGTTCAGAAAGTTAGTGTTTGGGCTGCGTGTTCAATTTCTCTATCAGTGTGTACTGCGTGTTCACCTTCAATTTGGGCTGTGTGTTCAGAAAATCAGTTTGGGCTGCATGTTCAACTCTCAATCAGTGTGTGCCGTGTGTTCACCTCAACAACAAGCTGTGTGTTCGACATCAAAGTGTGGGCTGTGTGTTCATCTCAAATGTTTGGGCTGCGTGTTCAACTCTCAATCAGTGTGTGCCGTGTGTTCACCTCAACAATGAACTGTGTGTTCATCTCAAAATTCAAGTATTGGGCCGTGTGTTCAATTCTTTACCAGTGTGTGCCGTGCGTCCACAATCAATTTTTGGGCCAAGTGTTCAGAAATTCAAGTGTTTGAACTATGTGTTTAGAATGCAAATAGGATGCTGTGTCATGAACTAAACATTCAAAGTAAGCTGTAGATTCAAAATGAGTAGACAAACATGGCAAAGGCATAGAGAGCATGAAAAACACAGAATATGTTGCAGAAAAGGTAAAAATGAAGTAAATACCTCTCGTGCCTCGTGGGAGAGGTGATGCTCTGGCTCTCGCAGGAGGAGATCCCCAGGGGCTTGCTCATTAAAGCCAGTGAAGTGACGAAAGACGGCCTGTGGAAGAACGTGTGCCGGCGGGGCGTATCTCTCGGGAATGAATGGTCGAACCCTCGGGGGCAGAGTCATGACATCAAAATCATCCCCGGCACCCGGAGGACCTCCGCCGTGAGGAAAATGACCGGCCATTTCAGAGAATTTGCAAAAAAAAAAAGCAAAAATGAGCAAAAATGAGCCAAAATTGGAAAAAGTCAACAAAAGTCAACTCTCGAGAAATGGAAAAGTCAACAAAAGTCAACTCCCGAGAAAATCTTCCAAATATTGAGACAAACTTACCTCAAGTGGCAAAAATGAGAAAAGAAGCCCTGAAATCAAAATTTAATCGGTTCAAAGTGTTTAAAACTGAAAGTTTTAGCAGAAACAACTTGCGTGGGGGGTTGGAAAACGCGTATAGAGCTCAGATCTGAAGAGGAAAATGGTTTGGGAGGCTAGAGAAGAAGATTTCGAACCTGAAGTTATGAGCTCAAAGTGTTTGAGCAAGTAGATTTAAAGAAAAGAAGGTGAAAAGACCAAAATGCCCGCGGATTTGGGCAGGTGGCCGGCCGACCACCTTTTCTGGCTGGCCGGCCATTCTCTTTTCAAAAACTAGCCAACGGCCTCCAATGAAGAAGAAAACTGGCCGGTGGTGTTCCCCACCTACCCACCTAGCTCCCTGCAACTTTTGAGGAAGATTGGAGTTCCCGAGACCTGAAAAAGTACAAAAGGAATGCACTTCCTGTCGCGAAATTGCTCCACCGGAACTTCAGCTTTGGCTTCATGTTAAGATGGCTAATGCAACACATGCAAAAATGCAACTAGATAGACTCAGCTATTCTAAAATGGCATATGAGATTCAACTTGATAATCATGTATTCAAATTGGAATTGAAACACAATGCAGTTCGTATGATGCGCCGAGCCCAATGCATGCAAGACAGATGAATGATGCAAACATGCGAGCATAGGAATGCTAATTGAAACATGACCTAAACCTAACCATCGTAAGCGGTTAAGTAAAAGGGAGAAAGACATGGGGTTGGAAGACATTCACACACGCACACACACTTATTACAAATTTGCCCTCTCGATGGAGGGTCCGAAAGAATAATACAACCCAACTAACTAATCAACTAACAAGCTAATTAATTAATTACACAACCAAATCGAAATAAATAACCAGTCTAAGTTATTAAAACACTGAAATGGCCTTGTGGTGAGGGATGCATGCACGCTCGGTCGGCTTCACTCGGAAATCCATCGCCATGCTACATGTTGCCTCTGTTTGCACTGCTCTATACCTCTAAAAATTGTGCCAACTTCTGTGACACTTCTGAACCACCTTGTGGGCATGTTGTGAGGTCATCGACCAAGTGGAAAGACCATCGGCCAATGAAAAGGTGCCATCGACCAATTATGATACTATCGGCCAACAATGTTTAGCTGATCGGCACTGAAAGTGGCCGACCGGCCATTTCTTCCGGCAGAATGCTGTTTTGTTGCAGCAGAGGACAAACAGAGCATGGCGATACATTTGCAGGAAAAGATGTATGCAACTACACCCCTTATCATGTCTAAGGCTCAAAGGTGTGTAGTACTCGACTCTCGGGCCACCAATCACGCATCTCGGTGCATGATGGCAAAAGAGGCCAAGTGTGCACTTCAATGTAAAATGAATACACAAAACACATGAATACCTCACACTCTATCATGTAGGATCAAGAGCGTCGGTGATTAAGGATTGAGGCACGTTTTGTCACTTCAAGTACGAAACGTCCCTCGGTTCTCATGTTTGATTTGACACCCCAAACCAAACATAATGCAATGTATGTACGCCAAAATACAACGCAAAGCATGCAACCAATGCAATGCAATATGAGCATGCTAACTCAATGCAATGCAATGCTACCTAAGCATGCGAGCTGCAATAGGACTTCAAACATGCACACAAGGCTAAGGTAACTAGAATGCCAAATGCAATGCAACCTAAACAAGCATGTGACAATATGTAATGGAACTAGCACGCGACAACATGCAATATACCAAGTATGCAACAACATGCAAAGACGAGCATGCAACAACGTACGGAGATGGACTTAAACCGAAATGGGTAGACCTCAGTCATGCCCAAATCAGTGGCCAAAACATCAAACTCAAGGCATCAAAAGGGAAAAACACACATGCGCACATATAGGCCCATAAACTATGCAACAATGCACAACCATCAAGCATGAGGAAGGTATGATAAACATGAGAATATGACAATGCAATAAGCTCTGAAATCATGTTAAGGGTGATGCCAAATCAACCATGTAACACAAGCAAGGCATGCTAATGGACTCAAAGCTCAAAGTTAGCCAAGGGACTTGCACCATGGCCATATCAACCAAACCCCACAGGGCCAAGGTGACCTAAAATAGTCCCAAGGAAGGTTTAAACAAGACCAAAAACAAGCTCGAAACTAGCCAACACAAGCTAGAACACAATGCCAAAAACATGAAGCATACATGGCTACTAAAGAGGATGCTACACTACACCTATCAAAACCAAACATGGCATGACTAAGGCCAATAAAATCAGAGTTATGGCATGTTAGAATGAGCCCCAAAACCCACTTAGATGGTATCCCAAAGGCCTAAGCATGATGGCATACACAATGACACATTCATGAGGCATAAAACACAAACCCTTTAAAGCATCAAAGGAGTGATAAGTGCAAGCATGTGAGCATGAAACATGGACTAAAATAACATAAAAAGTTATATGCCAAATCACTGAAATGGCCCAAGCAAAGCATGTTATTGACTTGGACTCTCAAAGTTAACAAGCTAAAATGCATGGTGGCTCTACAAAGCATTGCACACATGATTCAAACAACACCAAACAGAGCTCAAACATAGTAAAACATGACTAAAAGTTCCTTTGGGTTGAGCCAAAATAGGCAACCATGATGGTCCAAACAAAAGATGCATGTTATGCAATCATGCAAGATTACTCTACAAGTATATGAAGCATGCAAGATGCTATCAAACCAACATGGAATAGAGGTAAGGTAGGTCCTAAAAGTCACTAAAAAGTGCTAAAATAGAACCAAGACATGCTAAGTAAACATGCTTAAATTATGAGCCATTTGTGCTAGCAAATGAGAGACAAGGAGAGGGGAGTGTCCCTCTCCTATTCAAGACTTCAAAACCACTTCTCCACCACTGAAAATCCTCTGGATTTCAGTGGTGAGAAGGTCAAAATGAGATGATACCAAAGCTCAAAAGTAAAGGCACAAAACAAGGCCAAACAAGGCCTAAGAGGCGGTAGACAACCCCCAACCAAAAAGTGATCTTAAGCAACTATAACAAGCATGCAAAATTAGAACTTTTTGTAGTTTAGAGTCAAGCTTGAAACAATATGCAAGTATGTGTAAAAGCTTAAGCAAGAATGGGGTATCTAAAGTTTAGAAACTCACCCATTAGGAACAACTTCAATAACACTACACCAGCAACTTTCTCTGATCAAAACCAACCCAAGAACACTAAAGCTAAACTCCTAGTACCTCAGCACACAAGGATGGTGTAACACTAGGTGTCTTAGTGCAAAAGTATGAACAAAACACACTTTAGAACACAATACACACAAAAATATAAAGAGAGGGAGATATATAGAGACATATATATATATATATCACTTCTCCTTAGATTTCTTGAACCCCTGAGAAGGGGGGAGGAGCTCCCTTCTTATAGGAATCCAATTCCAAGGCTTCTTGGAGAAGCTAACACAAGGTGCAAATCCCTCCATATACGTGTATGGAGGGGGTGGATTATGCATGCCAGCTGTGACAACTGGCATAAAATATCTGCCAAAAGCAGATGGAAAGGGTTCGGCCGAAAAATATTGCCGATTGACCAACAAAGGTGGCCGACCGACCAAAAAAAGTGCCGATCGGCCAACGCCTTCGGCCGATGGCAAGAAAAAGGGGCCGATGGCTTCATGCCTCGGCCGATGGGTTGAGGAAATGGCCAACAAGCCACCCTCTTCCCTTAAAAGCAAAAACACAAGTGCTTGCTCGACAACCAAGCACAAAATAGTCAAGTTAAGAGATCTTGAGGCAAGGCTCGCGGCCGAGACTTCCGGGAACTCAAAACTAACACGAGCATGGATAATCACCGAGTGTTCAAACGGTGACGTCCAAGTCTTGAGGACGGTCAAAAATGGGGTGCCTACAGTTGCCCCTCTTTGACAGAACTCGAAAGTCATAAGATGACGGGAGTGAATGTCAAAGCCCAGAGACGACCCATTTTCGACAAGGCCGAAGACTTAGACAAGCATACAAGGCAATAAAGATATGTGCCCGCAGGCAGGGGCAAAATGCAAATGACATGCACGATGCCGAACATAACTTATGATCATGCAAAGAGAGCTGTAATGAAGCATAACATGTAACAGTTTAAGCAAAAGAATCAGAATCAGACTACATTTCATGCAGAAAGGATGTAAGCGAATTATACAATTCTCGCTACGTCTTACGCTGAGAATACAATACCGTCTGGCTCGTCTTGTCGCGCCAACTTCAAATGAACCGTACATACATTATTGTGCTTGTAAAAGAAAGAGACTTAACAGGTACAATATCGTTAGAAACATGCATAGCAATGCAAGTGAAAAGTGCGTGACAACGCAGGTGAAGAGGTGCATGACAGTGCAATCCTGAGGGTGCGAGACAACGCGAGTGGAAGGATACAAGACAATGCAAGTAAGACGTGCGTGACAACGCAAGTGAGACACGCGTAACAGCGTAAGTGATATGTGCATGACAATGTAAGCAACACATGCGTGACAGCGCGAGTTATAAAAGTGCGTAACAGCACAAGTAAAACGTGCGTGATAGCGCAAGTCAAAGAAGTGTGTAACAGCGCAAGTGAAACGTGCTTGAGAGCACAAGTAATAGAAGTGCATAATAGTGCAAGTGAAACGTGCGTGACAGCGCAAGTAAAAGAAGTGCGTAACAGCGCAAGTGAAACATATGTGACAGCGCAAGTAAAAGAAGTGCGTAACAGCGCATGTGAAACTTTGGTGATAGCGCAAGTAAAAGAAGAGCATAACAGCGCAAGTGAAACATGCGTGACAGCGCAAGTAATAGAAGTGTGTAATAGCACAAATGAAAGAAGTGCGTGGCGCAATAAAGACAAGTGAAACGTGCGTGACAGCATAAGTAATAGAAGTGCGTAATAGGGCAAATGAAACGTGCGTGACAGCACAAGTAATAGAAGTGCGTAACAGCACAAGTATAACGTGCCTGACAGCGCAAGTCAAAGAAGTGCGTAAAAACGCAAATAACAAGTGTAACAATGCAAGTAATAGAAGTGCGTAACAGTGCAAGTGAAACGTGCATGACAGCGCAAGTAATAGAAGTGCGTAATAGCGCAAGTGAAACGTACGTGATAGCGCAAGTAAAAGAAGTGTGTTACAACACAAGTGAAACGTCCGTGACAGCGCAAGTAAAAGAAGTGCGTAACAACGCAAGTGAAACATGCGTGACAACACAAGTAATAAAAGTGCGTAACAGCGCAAGTGAAACGTGCGTGACAGTGCAAGTAATAGAAGTGTGTACAGCGCAAGTGAAATGTGCATGACAGCGCGAGTAATAGAAGCGCGTAACAGCGCAAAAGAGGCACCTAATCAACGTAAACATGGCGAAGGCAAGTTATTCGCGATGTTAAGATGTGACTCGAAAGCAAGACGAAACATGCTCGATGCAATAGCGGAAAGATACGTAACAAGCGTACCTATTACAAACACGACACAACATTGTAATGCAACATGTTCAAAACAATTTTCGAATCTCGCGAGATACAAAAGGATATGAAAAAGGATACACCTCGAGCGTATTGAGTGCCGCACATAGAAGACATGATTTGAGGTCAACACAAAGGCCGGTTAAGCTTCAAAAGTGTACTGTCTTGCACTGTCTTGAGGAATAAAGGTCCCAAACCACATAAATGACCCAAACAAGGGTGTTGGAGATGCATCGATCACAAGAGGAGGCCATCAACCATCCGTCAACCATAAAAATCTATTATCGGCCAAATATTTAGCCGATCGGCTAACAATTTGCCCAATCGGCCAAAAATAGCAGTTTCGGGGCAATTTTGTCCTTTTGCCTCGGGTCTTTAAATATAAGGTTCCAAACCTTATATTTTCACTTCACCCTAGCTCGAAAATCACTCCTCTCTCTCTCTAGGTGATTTCTCAACCTTCGATCCGAGTTTTTACTGCATTTTCGAGCCTTTTCCATCGTTCAATTCATGAAACCCTTCCCGTTTCACACACTTTGAACCGATTGAAACTTGTTTTTGATGCCACATTTTCGATTTCCACCACTTGGGGTTTGTTTCCCCCGAGTTTACCTCGATCTTTGTGCCTTTTCCCACACTCCGACCTTTTCTCCCATTTCTTACTTCTCGGGGTTGACTTTTGGGTTGACTTTTCGCATTCTAACCCATTTTCACATTTTCAGCCATTTTTGCACTCTTTCTAAGATGGAAGACGACATTCCATCGGGTGGGGCTCCCCCGGAGATGGACATGGACCCTGAGGTCGAGCTCTTGCCTCTCTGTATCCGACCAATCGACCTGGCGACCTACATGCCGGTGGTACATGTGTTGCCTCACGATGGCATCCACCACTTCAGGAGTTATGCGCGGGGTGCACCAAAGGAGCTCTTGTTGCGTGAGCTAGAGTCACGTCTGTCTTACGGCGCGGCTGAGGTATACTTCTTCTCTACTTTATTTTCTGCAATGTAGAACATCTAACTGCGACAGGCAATTCTGCTCTTTAACTGTTTAACCCAGATACACTGATACAACATATGCTTAGTTCACTGTGAGCGCACCCAAACCCGATATCTATATAAACTCAAACACATGCACAAACACTGCATTGTAAACTGGACAACCTAAACACACTGATACATCATATGCCGTAGTTCATCTGTGAGCACACCCATGCCCGATATCTGTATAATCTTGAACACATGCACACACACTGCATTTTCATCAATTCTGAATGCTTTTCAACACTGTATTTCTAACATTGCTTCGCAATTGTTTGTTTTGAAAACAGGGAGATTCCCATGCCTTCCGAGGATATGGGAACATCGTTGCCCCTGGTTGGTACATGGAGCTGCCCGATGCAGTCCTCCAGCTCGTCGACCAGGCCGGCTTTGGTATTTTCTGCATGGGACTCTCGTGCCTTACTGCGAGTAGGCCGCTTCTAGGCACTTTGGTAGAGAGGTGGTGGGACACCACCGATTCCTTCCACCTTTCCACTGCAGGGGAGATAACGATGACTCCCTTCAACTTCTCGATGCTCACCGGCATCGGGGTAGGGGGTGATCCGATTCCCTTTGACACTGACATGGATGAGTGGGACACCGCCCAGATGTACTTGCTCGGTGATCGACCACCTCTCTCCCGGCCAGGGTTCGTGAGGTATTCCTAGCTCGAGGACCACTTTAGATTACAGGCACCGACGACCCAAGAGGAGGTGGAGTAGTATGCCCGAGGCTTCATCATGTTCTTGCTAGGGACCACCCTCTTCGCCGACCGGGCGAACACTGTCGCCCTCTGCTTGTTGAGCGCATTGGTGGACGTGACACAGATCCGCCACTACGACTGGGGTGGCGCAGGCTTGGCCACACTTTATGGATATATGAGTTCATCTTCTCACTGCAACGATCATTTGCTCAAAGGCTATTAGCGAGCGTGGGAGGTATATTTTTCCCTTTCTGTCTTTTTAATTCTGCTCTACATTGTCTGTACACCGCACACGCTGCACATTCGCTGCGCACACGCAATCTGCTTTACATTGCACACTGTTCTCTGATTTTTACTTTACTCTGTATTCTGCTCTCTGATAAGCATACTGATATTCACCCTGTTACAATCTATAGTTGTGGATGTATGCCTACTTTCCTAGGCTTGCCCCAGTGCCAGATATGGAGACCCCCATTGGCGTTCCATTTTCCCATCGATTCGATATGAGGTGCGAGCAGAGGCCGCGGGAGTCCTTCCTATTTTTCCGTAGGTACTTCGACACCATCACCGCCGCAGAGGTATTTCAAACTTTACAGTTCATTTAAGCTTCGTTTTTCATTATACCTCCAACAGTTGATAACAAACTGTATATTCTCTTATTTGTAGATCACTTAGCGTACAGGCTCGTTACTGACGCTTGATGGGGAAGCGATATGGGTGCTCGTGAAATACTGGTTCAGATCTTATTGGAGGTCGATGCGCGAGTTTGGTACCTGGGTGAGCGCTTCCTGCGTCAGACCCTCGGCTTACCGGAGCAGATAGTTTCGAGCCCACCTCCTACCTACATGAGGCATACCGAGAGGTACACCTTTGAGGAGATGATGGATTACACGATAGGCTGGGATTCTGACCCCTTCAGAGGCGAGGGCGACTACACCGAGTTCATTCAGGTTTATCTGATGTGGCCTTTATCTGGTGCTCGCCGAGTCGAGAGAGAGAGGCTTGCGGCACCCGTGACAGGAGCAGGGCATCTAGGGCGGCTCAGACCCATAGCAGGAGTGGGTCCCGGAGGGGACAGGGAGTCGAGTGGCCAGCACTGCCCACCATGATGACAGGACAGGGTGGGGAGACTTACCAGATACCCATTGCTCCTCCTTCGGCTGATCATGAGCTTGTTGGAGTTTACAGTTCGACCCCGATATGTACTGCTATACTTTGCATTCTGTACAATCATTTTAGTTTATTTGATATCCTACAGAATACTAATGATTTCAACACTTTTGCAGGCTTCCATCGAGTACACTCATCAGTCTTTGGAGCTGACTGCCTCGGTGATGGAGATGCTACAGAGGAGCCTGGACCTACTGACCATCTATGGTATCCCGGTAAGTTCTTTCAAACTTAGTCCCAAAACTTCGCGTATTCTGTTCCACACATGATCTGATGCATCGTAATATCAATACGGCACTTGATATACAGCACTCACGGCACTGATACACTGTAACTCATACACTGCATTCGATATTGATACACTGCTCACAACATTCACACACCGTACTCACACACTGTATTCGATATTCATACCTGACTCTGTATAGTATGACTGATGCATTTGCCCACTGTTCTTTTCAGGCCCCATTCTAGATACCGGCTACAGGGGGTATTCCAGCAGGACCATTTGCATCTACCCGAGGAGCAGGGAGAGCAGGGCGAGGGACCACAGTACGCCCTCGTAGCAAAGCCGGGCGTACTCATGTTGGGAGCAGCTCACAGGCACTGATTCTAGACGACGATGAGTCTAAGGCAGAGCTAGATTTGTCTGAGGATGAGACTGGAGATGGTTCGGGCTCGAGCTTAGATGGCAGAGCTGGCGGTGATGGTCCTGGACCTTCGTCCAGGAAGAGGACAAAGACAGACTCTCGTGCTTGATATGACCTATGCTGATCCAGACATTTGCTGCTTTTCTCTTTTTCTAGCTCTGTTTAGACATTTTGTTGCTTTTCTTTTTTTTTTTTTTGTTTTACTTTTCTTTTTACTAGTAGTTTGAGCACATTGTACGGCCTCAAGAAGGTTTTTGTTTTCCTCAAAACTATGTACTTTTTGCAAAAGAAAAACATGATGAAATGAAACAGCTGTTTTTGTTCAAAAAGTGTTGCATTTGTACATTCTATGTATCACATCGCATCATATCACATCGCATCACATTACATAACAATGTAAATGAGATTGGACTTTGTTTTGAAAACTGAACACTCGAAATGCAATTAATCAGGTAGTGAACCAACTAACGACAAAACAACTCGATAAGCAAAACAAAGGACTTGACAGGCTAACCGAATGTAACTACAACTTGATAAGAAAAACAAGGACTCAAGAACACGAGATACAACTCTATAAATGAAAGTACAACAACTCGATAAACAAATAGGCGTGACTTCGCAAAATCATCACCTGAGGGACTGGAAGTGGAACCAGTCACAAGCTCTTAGCATCCTCAGCAAATGGATAGCTCTGAAGATAAGAGGGAAGGCTATCGGCCGAAGGGAGAGGCCATCGGCCACAAGAAATGGCCATTGGCCACCATTACTAGCCGATCGGCCAAAAATGGTGGTCGGTCGGCACTTTTTTTGGCCGATCGGCCAAAAATGGCAAGAACCACCAGAATGTTGACACCTGTCTTCTACTCACGCCTATTCTACAAAAGCCTCAGCTTCGTAGTTTTTCTCATTTCAACACTATTTTGCTCCAAATGGAAGAGTTCCTTGTCCAAAATCTCTCAAATTGGATTGCCAACTTGGATGGCTCGGAAAAGCTAAGTTTTCGGGGCTTCGACATAAATGCACTATTCATGTTGGGTCGCACCCCGCTGCGTTTTCCGTTCCTCCATGCCACGGCAAGGTTTTGGAATCCGGTGACACACGTCTTTAGCTTTGGCAGACAAGAGGTGTGCCCTAGTTTCGAAGACTTCCAAGCTCTAATGGAATCCGAGCGCGATGAAGAAATCTTGCCACGATTCCTCTTTGGCCATGTCTAAGCCCTAGGACGGATGTGCGGCCTTACTTTGCATGACGCTCGGTCATTGATTCACAACAGGGAGCTGGACATTCCAAGCTTGGTTTGTCGATTTTCTGATGCCAGTGACCGCGACGATCATGATTTGCAAGGTTATCGCCGACATGCACTTTGCTTGTGCATGCTGTCTCATTTCTTACTTGCCCCAGGCTTTGGTGGGTTTAGCACTCGCTTGATTGAAGTCGCCGAAGGCTTGAAAGAGGGCAAGAGCTGTATCGCCATGACATTAGCTGAAACGTTGATGGGCTTGGACGCTCTTCATCGTCGGGAGATGGCTAGCTTGGCGGGGAGCCCACTACTACTACAGGTAATGTTTCCCACCATATCTCACATATGTTGCTCACATCACTTGGCCCTTAGGCTGGGTTTTTCTCTGAAAACCCTTTTCTCACTTTTTCTCTCAACGTACACCTCTCGATTCTTTAATCTCTCATTTTCCATCCCTCCCCAAGTGTGGTTGATGGATAAATTGAAGGTTGTGGACTCATGCCCCGCATACTCAGCTCGTAGCTATTTCTTCCGACAACATCTGGTCGATGCTCCGGATGAGGGATGGTGGTACAACCAGATGTGCAATTTGTCCGCAGACCACATTGCTTAGCGTTGCCCTTGGCTTAATCTGCCGGCACTGAGTTACAACATGACCCGTCAGCCTGGGATCCAGTTGATAGGCTTGACACACTGCGTGTTCTATTTTCCATTCCGATTCTGGCGCCAATTCGTACATAATCAGACTTGCCCAAAATAGGGAATAGAGTGCCCTGCTACATTTTCGGTCCGAGGCACACAACTAGCTAGGTATGCCCCGGCATGGAGGACAAGGGAGCTTCTAGCCCCCACTTCTATTTTTAACTTCACCCTCTCTGACGAGTGCATAGATTGGCTTAATGAAGAGGCACAGGAAGAGCCCACTTTGGCATTAGAGGCTTCGACCAGCTCTGGGAGGGGACGTAGGAACACCTGACTATGCCCTAGATTAATTTGCTTTATTCAGAACTTTCAAGTTTTTTTATGAATGTAATAAAAAACAATTTCAATTTTGTATTCAAGAGTAGGAGAACTCTGTGTTGAAATCAATGAAATTGAAGGTTGTGGGTACTGAAAATTTTCCATTTGATCCAAAGATGGTCGAAGTTGTAAAATGATTAATTTGAGCAAAATCAACTTTTATTAAAACTTTTCAAAACCATTTTCGATATGGATCAGAACTGGACACGCCTGAGATCTATCACCAAGATGTACAACCCCAGATCCCATCAACTGGAAAATTACCCCTAGTCTGAATAGCACTGCACCGGAGATCACAACCGAGCTCTTGAATGCAGAATAGACAAAGATGACCAAACATGATCACATCGACAAAGTTGATCGGATAAGTGTTTATGGCTGGACTTCAGGATAAAGTTGCCTACATATCCCAAAGATGGGAATCAAGCCTTACGTAGTTCAGTTTGGGTTCACTCATGTATTAACACTCACTTTTTGCGCTCTAACTTTTGCCAAGGCCGCCCTTTGTGGGTTGTCAACCTTGCGAGCTCAGTTTTTATAATTTCAAATTTTTCATGCTCTAACTTTTGCCTAGGTCTCCCTTTCGGGTTTTCGGCCTAGCGAGCCACTCAGGGAAAATATTTCTTCAACTTGTCCATGTTGATCGGTTGGGAGAACTCCAGGCCATCTAGGTCCATCAGAACGACAGCTCCACCCGACCAGATAGACTTGATGATGTAAGGGCCAATCCAATTGGGTCAGAACTTGCCCCTGGGGTCGTATATAGGAGCTCGGTTGTCTTTAAGCACAAGATCCCCTTCCTTCAAATTCCTGGACTTAGCCTTCTTGTTGAAAGCCCTGGCAATTCTTCATTGATAACCCTAAACATGATACAATGCTTTCACCCTTCTTTCATCAAACAACATGAGTTCTTCGAACCTGCTTTGTTGCCAATCTGCCTCAGCTATCTGACACTTAGCCAATACCCGTAATGACGGTACCTCAACTTCAATAGGTAGAACAGCCTCCATCCCATAAACCAAGGAATATGGAGTTGCCCCAATAGAAGTTCGAATTGAAGCCTGGTAGCCCCACAGAGCAAATGGCAACTTATCTGGCCAGTCCCGGTAGGTTTCCACCATCTTCTGCAGGATGTGCTTGATGTTCGTGTTGGCAGCCTCAACTACTCCGTTGGTCTGCAGCCGATATGTAGATGACTTATGGAAAGCCACGTTGTACTTCTCCAACAAGTCAACCACTTCCTTCTTAAAGTGGGAACCATTATCTGAAATAATCTCGTTCGGGACACCGTAGCAACAAATGATGTTGTTTCTGATGAACTTTGCAACATGCGACGCCTTCAACACCGCGTAAGACTGGGCCTCAACCCACTTTCTGAAATAATCTATCGCGACCAAAATGAACTCATGCCCATTGGACCCTTTCGAAGTGATAGCCCCGATTACATCAATCCCCCAGACTGAAAACGGCCATGGTGAAGTCATGTTGTACAGCTTAGATGGGGGAATGTTCATGCGATTTGCATGGATCTAGCATTTGTGGCATCGCCAGACAAAGCCAATACAATCCTCCTCCATGGTGGAGCAGTAGTAACCTTGTCTAAGGATCTTCCGGGCTAGCATCACCCCATTCATGTCCACTCCGCACTCTTCTCCATGGATGGCCTCTATCAGGCGCTTGGACTCTTCAGCATCAGCACACAGCTTATGCATCTCCAGATGACCTCTCTTGTACAGTTTACCCCCACAAATGATAAACTGAGCAGCCATTCTTTGTATTGCCCTCTTATCTTTGGCGTTTGCCCCTAGTGGATAGGTCTCTTTCTCCAAGAAGTTCCAAACATCATAATACCAGGGTTCTCATCTTGAACCTCTTCTATGACAGCAATCAGCTCGTAGGCCAGCATAAATTTCTGGTCAATGATGATCAGACGCATCCGGACCCCAAAAGGGATGTCTATCATGGATGATAGAGTTGCTAATGAATCTGCGAACATGTTGTTCTCTCTTAACAGATGAGCGGAGTTCAGCTTCTCAAACCGAGGAATCAGCACGTCCAAGGTCTGGTGATAGATTCTCATCTTTTCTTCTTTGACTTTCCAATCTCCTTTAGCCTGAGACACAACAAGGTTTGAGTCCCCGATGACGTCCAACCGTTTTGCCCCTAGTTCTAGGGCAGCTTCTAAACCAGCAATGCATGCCTCATATTCTGCTTCACTATTCAATACTTTGAAATGGAGTTTGAACGCTAGAGGGATGCGGGAATTGTCGGGTGCTATTAGCAACACCCCTATCCCATACCTGTATTGGTTTGACGCTCCGTCAAAGTACATCGTCCAAGTTTTGCCTTCGACATGCAGAATAGCCTCGTCTGGGAATAGGTACTCAACTACTTCATCCCCTTCAACTGGGTGATCGGCTAAGAAATCTGCTACCGCTCTCCCCTTTACTGACTTGCGCGTCACATATTTTAGATCGAATTCGGAAAGCAGAAGCAACCAACGAGCTAGCCTACCCGTAAGTGCCGGTTTCTCAAAGAGATATTTGATGGGATCTAGTCTCGAAACCAACATTACAGAGTGAGCTAACAGGTAGTGTCGCGGCTTCCTGGTAGCCCATACCAAGGCCAACCAAGCCTTCTGCAGCGGAGTGTAGCGGGTCTCGTAATGCAACATTTTCTTGCTCAGATAGTAGATAGCTCTCTCCACCTTGTCCTCAGACTCATGTGCAAGCATGTAGCCCATTGTAGTTTCAGTCACTGAAAGATACAAGATCAACGGTTTCCCCGGCTCAGGTGGTGACAACACAGGTGGGTTCTGTAATATTGTTTGATCTATTCAAAAGTAGCTTGGCATCGGCCGTCCCATTGGAACTTCGTTCCTTTCTTTAGAAGACCAAAGAGTAGTTCACAAGTCAAGGTTAATTTTGCGATAAACCGTCTTATGAATTGCACTTTACCCAGAAAGCCTCGCACCTCTTTTTCAGTCCTTGGTGGTGGCATTTCTAAGATGGCCTTGATTTTGGAAGGGTTAACTTCGATACCTCTCTATGTGATCAAGAACCCTAGCATTTTCCCTACTGTAACACCGAACGTACATTTTTGAGGATTCAGCCGCCCCGAAATTCTCTGATCCTTTGGAAGAACTTTTGCAAGGCAGTGTAGTGGCCCTCTCTTTCCTTGGACTTAACAATCATGTCGTCTACGTACACCTCAACCTCTTTGTGGATCATGTTGTGCAATATCGTGGTCATAGCCCGTTGATATGTAGCTCCAGCATTCTTCAACCCAAATGGCATCACCCTATAACAATAGGTTCCCCATGGGGTGGTAAAAGCAGTCTTCTCCTGGTCTTCGGGTGCCATCTGAATCTGATTATAACTAGAAAAGCCATCCATGAATGAGAGCAAAGCATGCCCAGCAGTGAAATCCACTAACTCATCGATATGCAGCAAAGGAAAGTCGTCCTTCGGACTGGCTTTATTCAAATCCCTAAAGTCCACACATACCCAAATTTTACCATCCTTCTTCGGCACCGAAACTATATTGGCCAACCAAGATGGGTATTCAGATACCAGCAGGAACCCTGCGTCAATTCGCTTGGTGACCTCTTCTTTGATCTTGATAGCCCGATCAGGCGATTCTTGAGTTTACGTTTTGTGTCGGGCCTCTAGGTCAAAAGGGATCCGGTGTTGTACAATCTCAAGATTGATTCCAGGCATGTCTTCATAGGACCACGCGAAAACATCTTTGAAATCTTTTAATAAAGTCACTAGGCACTCGCGTTCCTCCAAAGACAACGTGGACCCGATCTGGACCAACCGCGGGTCCTTCTCAGTACCAACGTTAATTTGGGTGATTTCATCAACCAGCGGTTTTACAAACCTCTCATGCTCTTGTTCAAGCAAATATTTCAAAACCGGAGGAATTTCGTCCTCGTCGTTTTCATCAAAATTTTGAAAGTCTTGATTAATACAATAAATCAAAGGCACAGAAAAATACTCAAAAGCCATAGCCATTCCATTCTCATTAATCACTTCCAAGTTGCCTGATTCCTCTGTTATAACAGACTCAAAGGAAAAAGAAAAAGACGACCTAGACGGGACTATGGCATCCGGGTTGTCATCCCCAGGAATACCAAACTCAGACTCAGAAGAACTGGAACCTGATTCTGACTCCACAGACTCGGTGGAATCAGATTCCGGCTCACTACCTGACCCGGTGATGCTCGATAAGAATCCGTCCTCGTATAGCCAGACGAGGGAGGGTGCGATGGATGCATCCAAAATGTTTGAAGGTGGGCTCATGGCCGTTTCATTCCCGATCATAGACACTGAGAGGTCATCCTCCAAGCACTCATGGACGATCGGAGGATTTGAAAGTAGACAAGCCAGTGCTACCCCCATTTCAATTTCGGTGCTGTCGGAATCCACTTCCTTACACTGCTCAACCTCAGTTGATGGGTCTGTCTGCTTCTCGACAACATCATCCCCGGACAACTGTAAGTCGAAGAAAATTTCAAACCCCGGCAAGCGCCTCTTCTTTTCATTCAGCCATGGCTCGGGGAAACCACAGAACGGAAAGTCTTCCCCCTTCCGGACGAAGCGTCCATTCAGGGTGCCTTGGATAGGCCGATGCATCAAATCAAAATGCTTTCCTGCCTACTTAGCTTTGGCTCTCCCGGCCATTTCTTTGCCCTTTCTCACCCAGTCCTCTTTGGTGGGCAGATAACCCAAGCCAAAGTTATGCGGGTTGTGCAGCACTTCGGCCGATACAGCAATGCCCTTCCGGCCACTTCTTCCTAGGGATGTGCTAGAGCTTGTTCATGAGGTATACTGACTGCGCCCTAACATATAACCCCTCATCAACATCTAAGAGATTCTGAATAACCCGGGCCTCGGCTAGGGTGAATCCTGATCGGAACACATCCTCCGTGCCATGCTCGATTTCCAAAACCGGTGTAGACACCTCTAGTGGTGGATGGATTGATAAGTTCCCAAAAACAATAGCCGCCCCCTTCCTGTGGGGGTATTTCAACATTTGATGTAGGGTAGAAGAGACTGCCTTCACCTGGTGCAGCCATGACCGCCCTAGGAGTAAATTAAAGGTTGCGGGAACGTCCAAGACATGACAGTCAACACTGTGTTGTCCAAGACCAACCTGGGTCTGAATCTGCACAGTCCCCATCATTTCTCTGCTAGTATTGTCGTAGGCCCTTATCACCTGGGTAGTTGGCACAAAGTCCGCAGGCTTCAACCCGATTGCATATGCCGTCCTCGACGGGCACACATTAATAGCGGATCCCGTGTCTACAAGAACCACCGGTATCCATTTGTCCTTACACTCCACAGAGATGTAAAGCAGTTTGTTGTGATTTGGGCCCTCAAGCGGCAGTTCTTTGTCAGAAAAGGTCAGCGTCGGGGAAGCTCCTCCCGAAAAAACCAGTCCTACCGGCTGCTCAGGCGTGGGTTCTATTGAGAGTTTAGCCTTGTCTATTGCCGAAAGGACAGCCTGTCTATGAACTATGGAAACCATAAGTAGTCCCCAGATGGAGATGTCTACTTGTATCTTTTTCAGCTGTTTCAGCACCACCTCTTCTTCGAGTACCTTTTCTTTCTGTTTTTCCACCTCCTTGTCCTTCCCGGACGCTTCTAGTTGATCTAAGTGCGGGGGTTTGAAATACCGCCCGCTCCTAGTCATTTGGCCAACCTCTCCCACATACCAGGTATCATCCGGCTGGCTTTGTCCCCAGTCTTCGTCTGTGTGGGCAAGACATAGGTCGTCATCTTCCCACCACATGCCATCGGCAGCCGACAGACACCTGTCTGGCTCCGTTACAATTGCTCTTGTGCCCACAACACCTTGCATTCCTGTGCCCGTAGCATGTTCCATTCCTGTGCACACAGCACGTTCTGTCCCTGTAGAGGCTTTGGCCTTTCTGGCCCTCTCAAAATCTTCGATCCTTTCCTTCTCAAACTGCTTCAGCGCGGCCTGTTGCTCAATGTTTTCTCTACTCAAACTGCTCTGATCCTGAGCAAAATTCTTTACACTAGTGCTCTCCGGCGGTGTAAACTGACTCCCGGCCCTTCCAGCCACTGATGATGTTCTGGTTTCTGATTCCCTTGTTCTAACTGAGGTTGTTCAACAACATCCGGCTGATCATTAAGCCACCCAGTAGACTCCACTGACCCATCAAAATCAAACTAGTTGACTGTCATGTCTCCCGGATCTTGTTCATTGAAGAACTGAAGGTTAGCAATGTCCTCTTCCAAATTCGCTAGGTCATCTAGCCCTTGATTAGGTCCATCCTCCCGTACTACACAGATCTCTGCCCTAACTAGCAATTCCATATTCGGCCTAGCCTAGCCTGCTGATGTAATGTAACCGCTCTGGTTATATATGAAGCTCGCAGGTTCCTCAGGTTCTGTACAATCATTCTCATTTGCCTCCACAGTCGACCCAATTCTATCTTCGATAGTCACCACCACCACTTCTGGTTGGGTTTGGGAGATGTCCAACATGCACAAGTCAGTACTGTCAGGGATGAACACCCCCGGCTTGGGTAGGTGGGAAGGGGTGATATATAGGCTAGGGTCGTATGATATAACCCCAGTTTGGATCAAATTGATACGTTTAGGGGGTGGAGCTTGGTTATGTGGTGGGAGAGGGTTGGTTGTGACATTCGGTTTCTCCGGAGGCACGATCACCCTATTGTCAATGAGATCATGAATCTCATGACGTAATCTAAAGCACTGGTCGGTGTCATGACCATGCTGTTGGTGAAAGGCACAGTACTTGGCTGGGTTATGGGAAGCAGGGAGTCTATTTGGTAGTGGTCGCGGCTCTAGGGGCTTCAAGTGCCCTTTTCTGATCAAAACCCCCAAAGCTTTGAATGGAGACATATACAGCGGTGTAAAGGTTCTCTGGCCTCGGGGTGCGAATTTGGTCATTTGCGAGCCACTTTCGGATGCACCGGTGAATGGTGTAGCTACAAGGGTTCTTGGGGTGGTGGTGGTGGTGACCATACTCACGTCTGAAGCTTTGGCAACTGCAGCACTGCTTGTGTCTGCATTCGTACTGCAGTTGAATGCCCTCTTGGGCTGCTCTCTCTCATGATCAATGAGGCCCTGTTTCATAGCGTCTTCGATCTGTACCCCTATCTCATATGAATCCGCAAAGGTGGGGAGGGGGAGAACAATCATCTTTTGCATGAGATTGGGCTGGAGGTTGCACACAACCATCCGAATCTGATCTTTATCAACGGCCCTGATGGTCATCATCGAGGCCTTAGCCCTCCACCAGGTCACAAAATCAGAGAAGCTCTCCTTCGGCTCTTGCATGGTTGTCTCGTGATCACAAGTTGACCTCGATCTGTGTGTTATAGGAGTATTGAGCTATGAAGGGCTCAGCCATCTCCTCCAAACTTCTCTTAACGGAATCTTCCAGTTTTGCATACCAAATAGCCTCTACACCAGACAGGGTCCGGCCAAACAGAGAAAGTTTCTGCAATCTAGAAAGGCCCATCGGCCTTAGTATGTTTGAAAATAGCCGTAAATGAACCATAGGATCTCCGGACCCATCAAAACGGTCTATGGGCGGCATTTTAAACCGGTCCAGCAGAGTCATGGCTGAGTCGGTGTACCCGTCCTCAATATCTGGGATGGAATGAGCCCCTTGAGACTTCTTGTACAGCTTCTCCAACTTGCTCACTTTTAGTGCTGTGGGGTCCACTTCGAACTCAAAGGGAGAATCTGGTAGGTTAGTGGGTGTTTTGGATAGGTGGGGTAGAACCGGGGGCAGAGCTGGTCCCGTTGGAATGTTCATATCATCCTGGACGTTAGTTGCCTCCCCAAGTATAGGAACTCTTGGTGGGAGAGGAGGTTGGTGCGAAGCAGATGCTCTGGTTTGCTGCTGTAGCCTGGTAATTAACTCTGCCTGTTGGGCCATGACCTCGGCTTGGCGTGTGGCAAATTCCGCTTGACGGGCAGCGTCCTGTTGCATGGCTTTCATACTTTCTTGGAGCTGATGCATCATCTCTTCTAAGCCTGCCATATTGTGCTGGTTTATCTGAACAAAGGATATATCTGTCCCTGCAGTAGAAACTGAGACCTCGGCCTGACTATTCACTGGTGGGGTAGGCCACCGATCTAGCGACCGCTGTATTAATACACTGTGCTTTACTGACCTTCGTTTGGTAACCGAGGGTAAGGAATAGAACACTGGTTGTCCGTCTCTCAGATCCTCAGATCGATTAAGTCTGCGACCTCTAACCCAGAGTGCTCGAGGAATATCTGCCTGGTCGGATGCAATCGTGCTAAACTACCTTGCAAAAAGATAAATAAAGCATAATAAGGAAATAATAAACAGAAAAACGGACAGCATAATAGCTTAAATAAAGACAACACACAGTTGGCAAATACAAGCTGGAAGAACTGTTCTCAACCACTGATCACTGTTCCCAAATTACTGCCCCAAATCTGAATCTGATACCTGCAGATATAACCGATTCTCAAAATAGCGATGCCCGCAGGCCTGATACCCAGACTCGCAAACTAATACGTGCATTCCTGTAGAGACGCACTCTAAAAGCACATAACAAGCAAATGAGAGCTAAAACATCCCTATGGAGGGGTAGGGTTTCCCTGTCCTATTTTGTCAGGAACTAGGGTTTCAGTACGCACGTAGCGGTTTCAAACAACCTACAATCAGGTAAGCAACCTATCCTAGCTTGGAATAGTCACCATGGATTCCAATATGCACTAGGTCGAATGGTCAAAAAGGGTGCCCCGGTAAAACCGAGGTTTGTGTTCCCGTCGCGGCAGAGCCCGCAACCGGTCAGCCTTATGGCACGCTTTTCAAAGCAAGCCTCCAGCAAACCGTTCAGGAATAGCATATGGCAAACACAGTGTCCTAGGCACACCAATGCAAATGCAATGCAATGCAAAGAAACGCATAAGTGTAATCAAAACAATATATCATGAGTTCGAGTCAAGTTCTCTAAACTCGCCAGTGGAGTTTCCAGAAACTGTAGACGCGCCCCGAAGGCGTCATGCTACAGTTCGGACTCAAATGTCATGGTTCTTAATCTGATCTCACAATGTGCGATGTGAGATTGATAAATCACCAAATAGTCCAAATCCGGCAAATCGTTTTGGAAAACTAATTTTTAAGAAAGAAGTGTCAAACATGGACTGCTTTTCCAGATACAGAGTCGCCACCTAAATATTTTATTTTGAGGGAATTTAGGAAACCCTGACTCGTGCCTAAGGCCACGTGTCCGTCATCACCAAAATTGCCTCAGCTCAGGAACTTGGGTACGAGAGGGGAAGGTCATGCAATGAGCACCCTGTAGATGCACCCCGAGGGCCTCATGCCTACAGTTCAGACTCAAATGTCACGGTTCTTAATCTGATCTCACAATGTGCAATGTGAAATTGATAAATCACCAAAGAGTCCAAATTCAACAAATCGTTTTGGAAAACTGATTTTTAAGAAAGAAGTGCCAAACATGGGCTACTTTTCCAGATATAGAGTCGCCACCTAAATGTTTTATTTTTGGGGGAATTTAGGAAACCCTGACTCGTTGCCTAAGGCCACGTGTCCGTCATCACCAAAGTTGCCTCGGCTCGGGAACATGGGTACAATTGGGGAAGGTCATCTATGAGCACCCCCGCTCGCTCGATCAAAGATCGGCCACTACTAAACATGATATTTTGTTTTTAAAAACACATGCATTCTTATTTCGGTTATTAGCCTATAATTACTATATGATGTGCACAACACACAAGTATAGACTAAATCGCCTAAGTCGGAACAAAACATCTCATGTTTGTTTGTTTGAAAATGGTTTGAAGGTGCTACTCGCGAGTACGCTAAGACGTAGATTTGCCACCCTCAGGTGGGCTTAGAAAACATGATTTTGCCACTCTCAAGTGGGCTTAAAACTCGCATTTCGATGAATTGTTCCAATTCAAGCAATCCAACCTTCACCCACAAGCATTCAGGTAGTTATATCATTTAAGCAAATAGCCTTATGGCAAGCATGCTGTCATGGCAATCAATAACACACATGCAAGATGCTAAAGCATAAAAGCTTACCTAGTACTCCGAGCCAAAACAAGAATTAGTTAGTAATCAATGCATGATCCTAGTTCATGTTAAGATGGCTAATGCAACACATGCAAAATGCAACTAGAAATAGGCTCAGCTATTCTAAGATGGCATATGAGATGCAACTTGATAACATGTATTCAACTTGGTATTGAAATACAATGCAGTTAGTATGATGCGCCGAGCCCGGTGCATGCAATACAGATGAATGAATGCAAACATGCGAGCATAAGTATGCTAAATGAAACATGACCTAGAACTAACCATCATAAGTGGTTAAGTGTAAACGTCCCCGAACGCCCCGGCAGGACGACTCTCGTTCTGTTCGTTTGTGGGTCTACTACAGTTCGGACTCAAATTGTCACAGTTCTTAATCTGAACCAAAGAGTCCAAATCCGGCAAATCGTTTTGAGAAAACAAATTTTTAGAAAAGAAATGCCAAACATGGACTGCTTTGCCAGATATAGAGTCGCCACCTAAATGTTTTATCTTTGGGGAAATTTAGGAAACCCTAACTCGTTTGCCTAAGGCCACGTGTCCATCATCACCAAAGTTGCCTCGGCTCGGGAACTTGGGTACGATTGGGGAAGGTCAGCTATGAGCACCACCACTCGCCCGATCAAAGATCGGCCTCTACTAACCATGATATCTAGTTTTGAAAACATTGTGTGCTCTTATTCTGGTTTATTAGCCTAGATTTACTGCGTTATGTGCACAGTAAACAAGTATAGATCAAATCGCCTAAATTGAAACAAAACATTGCATGTTTGTTTTGAAAAATGGTTTGCTACTCGTAAGTAGGCTAAAATGCAGGTTTTGCCACCCTCGGGTGGGCTTTAGAAAAGATGGTTTTGCCATTATCCAGTGGGCTTAAAACTCATAGTTTTAATGTATTATTCCAATTCAGCTAATTTAACCTCCACCCACAGGCATTCAAGCAGTTATATCACATAAGCAAATAGCCTCATGGTAAGCATGCTGTCATGGTAACACTCACACGCATGCAAGGATGCTAAAGCATGAGAACTTACCAAGTACTCCGAGCCAAAACAGAAACTAGTTAGTAATTATATGCATGATCCTAGTTCATGTTAAGATGTCTAATGCAACACATGCAAAATGCAACTAAGAGAGGCTCAGCTAATCTACAATGACATGTGAAATGCTACAACTAACACGTATTCAATTTGGAATTGAAATAAAAATGCTGTCAGAATGATGCGCCGAGCCTGGTGCATGCAAGATAAATGTATGGATGCACGCATGCATAGCATAAGGTATGCTAATTTAGATATGCCCTAAACTAACCATCGAAAGCTAGTAAACAAAAGGGAAGAAAGATGTGGGATTGGAAGACATGCACGCACTCACACACACTTATTACACAATTGCCCTCACTCGGAGGGTCCGAATAAATATTACATAACCAAATGAATACTGCTAAATTAATTATTACAGAACTTCTAATTAATTAACAAATTAAATGCTGAAGAAAGGTGGTCGCAGCCCTGCCTCGAAATGCGTGGATGATGCATGCTTGACTCGCCTTGCTTGAAAACCCGTGCCATGCCACTGTTGCCTCTGTTTACACAGCCTTGCTCCTCTGAAGATTATGAAAATTCCTGGGGCACTTCTGAACCCCCTCCTGATCATTCTGGAATACCATCGGCCAATGAAAAGCACCATCGGCCATGAGAATGTGGTAATCGGCCAAATATTGGACCAACGGCCACCCGATGATGGTCGGTCAAGATCAGATATGGCCGACTGGCCATTGCTTCCTGCAGAATCCTATTTTTGACAGTAACAGAGGACAGACAGTGTATGGCAAGGTAATTCAAAGCAATGTGTGTGTGGCGACTCTTCCAATCATGCCATGGACTCATGGAAGTGTGACCCTCGGTCCTCGGGCCACCAATCACGCATTTCAATGCATGATGGCCTAAGGCACCAAGTTTGCAACTCAATGTAAATGCATGCAACAATCAAATGAATGCTAACACCCTATCATGTTGAGATCAAAGGTATTGGCGACTGAGGATTGAGGCGCGTTACGTCACTTTAAGTACAAATGCACCCCGTTCCTCATGCTTAGTTTGACACCCCAAACCAAGCAAAATGTAATGAAATGCATGTATGCAAAATGGCTCAATCATGCAAATGATGTAACCTAAGCATGCAAGCTAAGTTAATGCAATATAAACATACCAAATATGCAACAATTGTATGATATGCAACTAGCTAAACACTATGTAATCATGCAAGTATGATACAATGCAAGCATGAAACCAAAGCAACGCAACATGATCATGCAATGGTGAACCTCAACTACAAAGAGCAGACCTCAGCCACCCCGAAAAATAGTGGCCAAAAGTGCCCAAAATGATGGACAAGTGCTCATGCAAACATGCACACAAATGAGCCTAAAATTAAGGCATAAAGAGAAGCACTCCACTACAACTACCCCAACCACACATGGCATAGACTCTTCAACCAAAAACAGAGTTTTGATGCAGCAAAATACACCCCGAAAACCCACATGAAGGGCATCCCAAATGACTTAAACAAGAGGTATGCATTAAGGCCTAAACATGGAGCATATGACCACTTCTCATCAAGGTATTAAGAGAGTGACAAACACAGGTATGTAAGCACAAAAACATGGACTGAAATGACATCATAAGTGATTCCAAATCACTGAAATAGGCCAACTCAAGCATGCTCATGACTCACACACCCGATGCTAACATGCTAGAATGCAAAGGAGCTATACAAAGCATGAAATGCATGACCAAAATAATACCCAACAGACCTCAAGCACGGCAAAATATGACTAAAAGCTTCGCAAAGCTAGGCAAAAATATGCAAGCATGATGGTCTAATGGCTAGATGCATTTCTAGGCAAAATGGGGGAATACAAAGCAAGTGTATTAAGCATGAAAGAGACCATTAATCCGACTGAAAACAGAGACAGAATATGACCCAATAACATACAAAAACCTCTGAAATGGAGCCAAAGATAACTACTCATGCATGCTACCATTATGAGCCAAAAATATGAACAAAAGAGAGACCAAGGGAGAGGGGTGTCCCTCCCCTATACAAGAGCTCAAAACCACTTCTTCACCACTGAAAATCCACTGGATTTTAGTGGTGAGAAGGCCAACACACCAAGGTAGCCAAAGCTTAAAGGAGAAAGCACAAAAAGGGCCAAACAAGGCCTAAGAGGGGGAGGTCGACCACCAACAACAAAGTGACCTTAATGAAGTATCTTAAGCATGCAAATACAAGACTTTTTTTAGTTATACACAAATTCTAAAACTGTAATAACCCGACCCTCACACGTGATTTCTAAAATATTTTCAGCCCTTGATTGGTACTTTTAACTGCTTACTTTAAAATTCCATGAAAATCGCGATTAAGCAAGGGAAAATCCATGTTTATGGATGCTTATCTGTTTCTCAAGAAAACTATCTGTCACCACTAAAACGTGTGAATTATAAATTGGAAGCCTTAACGGCTTAATTATCTGAAATTGATAATATATCTGTGATCAGCATAATTTTTAAGTAATATTAAGCATGTTTGCAAAATTTTAATTTTGGAATGATTAAACGATTAAATTTTGTCTTATATGTCATTGTTTATGAATATATACACCTAAACCTCTTGAGCCTTGATAAAAAAATGTGACGTGCCTTTGTGAGAGAATAAGGGTTTGGAAAGAAGAGAAAAAGAAAACAAAGACAACGTTCAACAAGGAAGAGAATTGGGATTAAATTAGGAGATCCTTGCCATTTTTGAAGCTTAAGGTATGTTAAATTTAGTGTATATGAGAATTATCCTTTTAATTGTGAAGAAGGGTTGTTTATGATTTATGTTTGATGATTTAGGGTTGTAAGGGAGAATTGTTCATGATTCATGTTTGATTGAAGAGGATACTCATCAATTGGTTGTTTTAACATGAAATTATGCCTCAATCTTTGTTTCTCATGTCAAACCCATGAAAATATATGTATGTAATGTATGATGTTTTAATAAACATGAGGAACTTGACTTAAAGATAGAATTTAGAGGGTTTGTAACTTGAATAAGCTTCCACTCATGTGTATTTTATGATGCTCAAGTTCTAGTACATGCTATGGTGAAAGTTATGCTTCAATCTTTGGTTTTATGCCATGTATCATGTGTTATGATTTATGAACATAAAGAACTTAAGTGAAAAGATGGAATTTGAAAAACAAATAGGGACTTGATCAAGCTTTGAATCATGTTTACTTTGTGATATTCAAATGGTAAATTATGTTATAGTGAAGTTGGGTTCAAGTATTGCTTTAATTTCATCTTGGGTTGCATGAAAAATGAAGTGTTGATGCTTAAAATTGAGTTGAAACTGAGCTGCCCCAAAACAGGGACATGGCCGCTCGAGTGGAGGCCTTGGGCGCTCGAGCGAAGGAAGAAGAAAAATTTGAAAATGCATACTGTCTACAGCCGCTCGAGCGGAGAGGGATGACCGCACGTGCAGTGCATGGCCGCTCGAGCGGAAGGTCCGGCCGCACGTACGGCCCGGGCTGGAAAAGTGGTCCGCTTAGTTTCGCGTTCTTGACTCGCTGGTATTTTTAGAATATTTTTCTAATGATTTAAGTGGACAGTAACTTCGTACAAAGTGTAATGATTCAAGAAATGATTTAAGAAAGGAAAGGTAACTAATGTGCAAGTTTTGCGTGTGTGCAGGACACACTCCGGAAGGAAATAACACGTCATCTCAACACTGAGTAGTAGTACGCTTTATTACAGATGATGATTGCCTTAGCATTCTGTTAATGATAAGTATGCAAATGTTCTTAATGTTAATGCATGAATATTTTTAATGTTAATGCATGAATGTTCTTAATGTTAATGCATAACGACAAGAAGGTAAATATTTTGCCTACTTTCAAGTATGTTTCAAGGGCCTCGTGCCGCATGCTTCAAGTATGTTTCAAGGGCCTCGTGCCACATGTTTCAAGGGCCTTGTGCCATCACGTTTCCAGGGCTTATAGCCACATGTTTATGTCACAGGATTGGGCCTAAGGCTGTTATGTACTTAACACGGAATCAGACTCACCCCGTGAACTCTGCATCTTATATGTATTGATGTATTTCATGTTTCAAGTTAAACATCATTTATTATGTATTACTATTCACTGAACGTAGCTCACTCTCTATTATGTCTGTTTCTGTAGGTCAGTCTTAGCCTTGACGCCGCTTTCTTTTGTCAACCTTCACGTGTCCCGACACTATACAAGGCCATCCATTTTGTGAAGTTTTAACATGTTGCCTTGCTATTCAAGTGTCCATCTTAGGTTGATGTACATAACTTTTATGTTTTTTTTTTGTGTACGCCCAATCATGGGGCTGGGACTGTTAGTGCATGTGTATGTAACCGATATTCAGGGATTTCCTTTTAAACCTTGTCCATCTTTGATGATGTACGTGATGTACGAGATCCTGGAATATTAGAAATAGCTCAATGGGTTATGTTATGTCTATGTTATGTTCGTATTTTTATGCTTCCAACAAGGCCCCGTAGGTTGTATACCAGGTTACATGTCTGTCTCTGAACAGGTCATGCCCAAACTTCTAGGGGCAGGTTTGGGGCATGACAAGTGGTATCAGAGCACGAGTTGCTATCTCACACACGGACCCATTGAGCTATAGGGTGTCTAGAAAAGATTTAGGCATCATGCATGACATCCTACAAGTATAAGACAAGTTCGATGGCAACATTAAGTGTACTCTGATAATGCAAACCATTTTGCACTATGTCTATTGTATTTAATTAATTGTTGTGTAGATCATGGTGAGAACAAGGACAGAAGATGTGGAAGATGCTACCTCAGCACGACTGGATAGGATGGAGAGGATGATTATGGAAATGGCAGAGACTCTATGGCAACAACGGCAACAGCCTCAACAACAGCCGCCGCCGCCACCGATGCCTCCACCGGTAGTACCAGAGTTCCATGCTGAGGACCGAACTATCACTCTCACTAAGGAGTTTAAAAAGATGAAACCACCATATTTCAAAGGAGGAATAGAACCGATGAAAGCTGAGGCCTGGGTGTTGGGTATAGAGAAGTTATTTGAAGTCTTTCCCTGCACTGAAGCTCAAAAGGTGCAACTAGCTGCCTTCACTCTTAAGGACGAGGCACGGAGGTGGTGGATGCTTACAAGAACAATCCATCCAGGGTTAACATGGGACAGGTTTCTAGAACTATTTTATGATAAATACTTTCCTCAAAGTATGCGGGATAAAAAGGTGACTGAATTCGAAACTCTTAGACAAGGGAACAAGACTGTTGCTGAATATGAGGCCCAGTTTGCAGAGCTAGCCCGGTTTGCACCGCATATGGTGGACACGGACTACAAGAAGGCACGAAAATTTGAAGGTGGATTACGGGGAGCAATCCTGGACCGTGTCAATATATTAAAGTTTCCTACCTATGTAGATGTGCTGGAAAGGGCTGTTATAGCTGAGGCAAACCTTATTGCTCAGAACCGAATTTCCGAGTGGAAAGGAAAGAGGCAAAATAATCAATGGTCAAAGGGAGTGACTACTCCACCAAACAAGAAACAAAACTCAGGGACTTCAAATACTTCTGCCCCTAATCAGGGTACGATTCCTGTTTGTTCGGAATATGGAAAGAGGCATCGTGGGATATGCCAGTGGAAGTCTGGAGCCTGTTATCAGTGTGGCAAAATGGGTCATTTGATAAAGGATTGCACTCAGAGGAATCAACGAAATGGCAACAGGGCTGCTACTAGTTCAGCGAGGTCTACACCAACTACTAACACCAAGGCACCGGTCAAACCTAACAACAATAAAGACACAGCGAGACAAGGCAGAGTGTTTGCATTGGTTCCAGGAGATGTGCAGAATCTGACATGATGGTGTCAGGTACATTTATGGTTCATGGTCATTCTGATTCTGTCTTATTTGACTCTGGCTCTACTCATTCCTTCGTGTCAAAATTATTTGCACAAAACTTAGATAAAACTGAGGAAACACTGTCTTATATGTTATGTGTGTCTTCACCTATGGGAGACTCTATGTTTTGCACTTCTGTCTATTTTGGTTGTGAACTCGAGCTTGAGAATGTCCGGGTATATGCCAATCTGTTACCTTTTGACATGACCTATTTTGATATTATTCTGGGAATGGACTGGTTGGGTGAATATGGTGCAACTATAGATTGTCTAACTAAACAAATCAGTTTCCACCCTTCGGGACAATTAGAGTCTACCTTACAGGGGCATGGCGTAATTTCTCCACCTTATTTGATCTCGGCAGCGAAGGCTTGTAAATTAATTCAAAAAGGGTGTCAGGGGTATTTATGCAGTGTTTTGGAGGGGCAAGTGCTTAATGGAAATATCGACATGATCCCAATTGTGTGTCAATTTTCAGATGTCTTTCCTGAAGAATTGCCAGGGCAGTTGATAGACCGTGAAATTGAGTTTACCATTGAAGTAGCACCAGGAACCCAACCTATTTCGAAGACTCCGTATAGAATGTCGCCAGTTGAGATGAAGGAATTGAAAATGTAGTTGCAAGATTTATTGGACAAGGGATTCATCCGTCCGAGTGTGTCTCTGTAGGGTGCACCAGTTCTGTTTGTAAAGAAGAAGGATGGAACACTCCGGCTTTGTATTGATTACAGGGAACTTAATAAAGTCACAATCAAGAACAAGTATCCATTGCCGAGAATTGATGACCTATTTGATCAACTGCAGGGGGCACAAGTCTTTTCCAAGATTGATCTATGGTCTGGATACCATCAATTAAAGGTCAAGGCTGATGATGTTGAGAAGATAGCTTTTCGAACCCGGTATGGTCATTATGAATTTTTGGTTATGCCCTTCGGAGCTACTAATGCACCAGCAGCTTTTATGGATTTGATGAACCGTGTTTTCAAGCCCTATTTGGACGAATTTGTGGTGGTCTTTATTGACGATATTCTCATCTATTCGAAGAATGTAGAAGCACATGAGAATCATCTTCGTCTGATCCTTCAAACCCTCTGAGAAAAGAAACTGTATGCAAAGCTGAAGAAATGTGAATTCTGGCTACTAGAAGTGGCATTTTTGGGGCACGTTATTACAAAGGAAGGAGTTTCTGTCGACCCACACAAGATTGAGGCAATTGTGAAATGGCCAACTCCTACTAATGTGGCTGAGGTGCATAGTTTTATGGGGTTAGCTGGCTATTACAGGAGATTTGTTCAATATTTTTCTAAAATTGTTGTGCCACTTACAGAACTGACTCGAAAGGGAGTTGCATTCGAATGGTCAGAAGAGCGAGAATCTGCTTTCCAGGAATTGAAGACAAAGTTGACAACAGCACCAGTTTTGGCCTTACCATCCGGTACAGAGGGATTTGTAATCTATAGTGATGCTTCACACAAAGGGCTTGGTTGTGTACTTATGCAAAGTGGACGAGTCATCGCTTATGCTTCTCGGCAGCTGAAACCCCACGAGAAGAATTATCCCACGCATGATCTTGAGCTAGCAGCAGTAGTTTTTGCTTTGAAGATATGGAGACACTATCTGTATGGCACTACCTGTGAAGTGTATACTGACCACAAGAGTCTTAAGTACCTTTTTACTCAAAAAGAGTTGAATATGCGACAGCAACGGTGGTTGGAACTTCTTAAAGATTATGATTTGCAGATTCATTACCATCCTGGTAAAGCCAACACAGTTGCAGATGCACTCAGTCGGAAAAGTATAGGGACTTTGGCAAGTTTGGTTACGGGGCAAAAGGATTTGTCAATTGAATTGGATAAGACGGAATTAGACTTTGTGTTACATGGCCAAGAAGCTTTAATGGCAGCAGTGATGGCCCAACCAACTTTACTTGAGGAAATTAAATTGCATCAGATAGAAGATGAAGCTCTAAAGAAGATATGTGATGAGTTGGGAACAAAATCAAAACCAGGATTCAGTTTGGTAGATTCAGTGTTCAAATTTCAAAACTGAATGTGTCCCCAATATGTTAAACCTTAAGCAAAAATTGATGGAAGACGCACATACCTCAAGGTTTTCAATGCATCCAGGGAGTACCAAAATGTACTGAGATTTGAAGGAAAATTTTTGGTGGCCAAGTATGAAGAAGGAGATCACGGAATTTGTCTGTAAGTGTTTGCAATGCCAGCAAGTAAAAGCGGAGCATCAAAGACCTGCCGGTTTGTTGCAACCTCTTCCCATCCCGGAATGGAAATGGGAACATTTGACCATGGATTTTGTTGTGGGGTTGCCACGGACCCCTCGGGGTATGAATTCAATATGGGTTATTGTGGACAGATTAACTAAATCCGCTCACTTCCTGCCAGTAAAGACTCAGTATAATGCAGACAAATTGGCGGTAATTTATGTGAATGAAATTGTGAGGCTTCATGGTGTTCCGGTCTCAATTGTGTCAGATAAGGATCGTAAGTTTGTTTCCAGATTCTGGCAGAGCTTACAAGAAGCAATGGGTACAAAATTAAAGTTCAGCACAGCGTTCCACCCTCAAACCGACGGTCAATCCGAGCGAACGATACTAACTCTAGAGGACATGCTCCGAATGTGTGTGCTAGATTTCCAAGAAAGTTGGGAAACTCATCTACCGTTGATAGAATTCGCATACAATAATAGTTACCATTCGAGTATTGGAATGGCACCCTATGAAGCTTTGTATGGAAGACCATGTCGTTCTCTCGTGTGTTGGGCTGAAGTTGGAGATAAATCCTTGTTAGGGCCTGAAATTGTTCAGTTGACAACTGAAAAAGTTCAAGTTATTCGGGAAAGATTAAAAACTGCTCAAAGTAGACAGTAAAGTTATGCGGATAACCGACAGAGGGATTTGGAATTTGAAATGGATAGTCATGTCTTCGTGAAAGTTACTCCGATAAAAGGACACTCAAGATTTGGAAAAAGGGGTAAGTTGACACCTCGGTATATTGGTCCCTTTCAGATTCTGGAAAGAGTGGGTCTGGTAGCTTACCGAGTTGCCCTTTCGCCACATATGAGTCAAGTACATAATGTGTTTCATGTCTCTATGCTTTGCGGATACCTTCCAGATCCGTCACATGTCATTGATTACCACCAAATTGAGTTGGACGACAAGTTAATTTACGAGGAAAAACCAATCCGCATTTTGGACCGACAAGTAAAACAGTTACGAAATCGAGAAATTCCAATGATAAAAGTTGAGTGGCAAGAACATTATGGAACCGACGCAACGTCGGAAAAAGAGGAGGACATGCAACACCAATACCCACACCTGTTTCAATCCTAAGGTAAAACAAGTTTGGAGGACCAAACTTATTTAAGGGGGGGAGAGTGTAATAACCGACCCTCGCACATGATTTCTAAAATATTTTCAGTCCTTGATTGGTACTTTTAACTGCTTACTTTAAAATTCCATGAAAATCGCGATTAAGCAAAGGGGAAATCCATGTTTATGGATGCTTATCTCTTTCTCAAGAAAACGATTTGTCACCACTAAAACGTGTGAATTAGAAATTGGAAGCCTTAACGGCTTAATTATCTGAAATTGATAACATATCTGTGATCAGCATAATTTTTAAGTAATATTAAGCATGTTTGCGAAATTTCAATTTTGGAATGATTAAACGATTAAATTTTGTCTTATATGTCATTGTTTATGAATATATACACCTAAACCTCTTGAGCCTTGATCAAAAATGTGAAGTGCCTTTGTGAGAGAATAAGGGTTTGGAAAGAAGAGAAAAAGAAAACAAAGACAAGGTTCAACAAGGAAGAGAATTGGGATTAAATTATGATATCCTTGCCATTTTTGAAGCTTAAGGTATGTTAAATTTCGTGTATATGAGAATTATCCTTTTAATTGTGAAGAAGGGTTGTTTATGATTTATGTTTGATGATTTAGGGTTGTAAGGGAGAATTGTTCATGATTCATGTTTCATTGAAGAGGATACTCATCAATTGGTTCTTTTAACATGAAATTATGCCTCAATCTTTGTTTCTCATGTCAAACCCATGAAAATATATGTATGTAATGTATGATGCTTTAATAAACATGAGGAACTTGACTTAAAGATAGAATTTAGAGGGTTTGTAACTTGAATAAGCTTCCACTCATGTGTATTTTATGATGCTCAAGTTCTAGTACATGCTATGGTGAAAGTTATGCTTCAATCTTTGGTTTTATGCCATGTATCATGTGTTATGATTTATGAACATAAAGAACTTAAGTGAAAAGATGGAATTTGAAAAACAAATAGGGACTTGATCAAGCTTTGAATCATGTTTACTTTGTGATATTCAAATGGTAAATTATGTTATAGTGAAGTTGGGTTCAAGTATTGCTTTAATTTCATCTTGGGTTGCATGAAAAATGAAGTGTTGATGCTTAAAATTGAGTTGAAACCGAGCTGCCCCAAAACAGGGACATGGCCGCTCGAGCGGAGACCTTGGGCGCTCGAGCGGAGACAGAAGAAAAATCTGAAAATGCATACTGTCTACGGCCGCTCGAGCGGAGGGGGATGACCGCATGTGCGGTGCATGGCCGCTCGAGCGGAAGGTCCGGCCGCACGTGCGGCCCGGGTTGGAAAAGTGGTCCGCTTAGTTTCGCATTCTTGACTCGCTGGTATTTTCAGAATATTTTTCTGATGAGTTAAGAGGACTGTAACTTCATACAAAGTGTAATGATTCAAGAAATGATTTAAGAAAGGAAAGGTAACTAATGTGCAAGTTTTGCGTGTGTGCAGGACACACTCCGGAAGGAAATAACACGTCATCTCAACACTGTGAGTAGTAGTACGCTTTATTACAGATGATGATTGCCCTAGCATTCTGTTAATGATAAGTATGCAAATGTTTTTAATGTTAATGCATGAATATTTTTAATGTTAATGCATAACGACAAGAAGGTGAATATTTTGCCTACTTTCAAGTATGTTTCAAGGGCCTCGTGCCATATGTTTCAAGGGCCTCGTGCCACAAGTTTCAAGTATGTTTCAAGGGCCTCGTGCCACATGTTTCAAGGGCCTCATGCCACATGTTTCAAGGGCCTCGTGCCATCACGTTTCTAGGGCTTATAGCCACATGTTTATGTCACAGGATTGGGCCTAAGGCCATTATGTACTTAACATGAAATCAGACTCACCCTGTGAACTCTGTATCTTATATGTATTGATGTATTTCATGTTTCAAGTTAAACATCATTTATTATGTATTACTATTCACTGAGCCTAGCTCACTCTCTATTATGTCTATTTTTGTAGGCTAGTCTTAGCCTTGACGCCGCTTTCTTTTGTCAACCTTCACGTGTCCCGACACTATACAAGGCCATCCATTTTGTGAAGTTTTAACATGTTTCCTCGCTATTCAAGTGTCCATCTTAGGTTGATGTACATAACTTTTATGTTTTTTTTTTTTTTTTGTACGCCCAATCATGGGGCCGGGACTGTTAGTGCATGTGTATGTAACCGATATTCAGGGATTTCCTTTTAAACCTTGTCCATCTTTGATGATGTACGTGATGTACGAGATCCTGGCATATTAGAAATAGCTCAATGGGGTATGTTATATCTATGTTATGTTTGTATTTTTATGCTTCCGACAAGGCCCATAGGTTGTATACCAGGTTACATGTCTGTCTCTGAACAGGTCATGCCCAAACTTCTAGGGGCAAGTTTGGAGCTTCACAAAAACAGTAAGCAAGATAGGCTAAAGGCTAGTACAAGATTGGGGAATATAAAGCAAGATTGTTACCCTTGAAGAACACTTCAAGAACAGCAAGCTCAGACCCTTTCTTTGATCAAAATCACTCCAAAATTCCAAGAACAAACCCTCCAAGCCTCCCAAGTCGAAGTATGGTGTAATGGTGTGTGTCTTAGTGCAAAACTAAGGTCAAAACACACTTTTAGGCTTCCAAACACACACAAAATGAAGAGAGAGAGAGAGAGAGAGAGAGAGAGAGACATAGAGAGAGAGAGAGAGAGAAAGTGTATATATCAGAGTATATATGTAAGCTCTGGTTTTTTTGCTCAACCTCTTCAAAGGAGAGGAGAGCTCTCCTTATATAGACAAGGAAAGGCTTGAAGCTTCCAAGAGAAGCTAAAGAAGAAGAGTCAAAGGGGGCAAGGCTTCCAAAAGAAGCTAAGTTAAGGGTGCAAGCTTCTTGAGGAAGCCAAGACATGGGGTCAAAGCTTCCTCAAGAAGCTTTGAGCAAAGGGTGCAAAAAAAAAAAGGGTCAAAGGTGCAAAACAACCACATATATGCACGGGGTAGGTCTTGTGCATTTCAGCTGGCACAGCTGGCATGCACCATGCATGGAAAAGGCAAAAAGGTGGTGCCGGCCAGAAAAGGAGTCCATCGGCCAAACAGATGGTCGGCTAGCCACACAAAATGCCGACCGGCCAATGGTGTATCTCACCAATGGCCGGTAGCCTCAAAGCACGGCCAGTGGCCTCAAGCCATGGCCGGTGGGTTCCAGGGGTAGCTAACAAGCTAGTCTCTACCCTCAGAAACAAAAACACAAGTGTTTGGTGCAAAACCAAACACAGAATAGTTGAGTTGAGAGATCCTGAAGCAAGGTGCGCAGCCGAGACTTCCGAGAACTCAAAGCGAAACACGAACATGGGTAATCACCAAGTGTGCCATCAGTGACGTCCAAGTCTTGAGGAGGGTCAAGAATGGGGTGTCTACAGTTGCCCCTGTTTGACAGAACTCGAAAGTCATGATAATGATGGGAGTGATGGTCAAAGCCTAGAGACGACCCATTTTTGACAAGGCCAAAGAGTTGGAAAAAGCATACATGCCGCAGATAAAGATATGCGCCCGAAAGCAGGGGAAAAATGCAGTCGACAATGCAAGAAGCCGAGCATAACTTATGATCACGCAAAGAAAGCTATAATGAAGCATAACATGCGACAGTTTTAAGCAAGCGAACACAAAACTACACTACAATGCAGTGAGAGTGTAAGAGAATCATGTAATTCTCGCTACGTTTCACGTGGAGAATACAATACCTATGTGGTTTGTCTGGTCGTGCTAGCTTCAAATGAACCGTACATACAATATCGTGCCTGAAAAAGAAAGAAAACTTAACAGGTAAATATTGTTAGCAACATGCACATTAATGCAATTGAAAATGCGTGACAACGCAAAGCAAGTGGGAAGCATAATAATGTTGTGAGGGCACAAACACATGCAAGTAAAGAACACGCGACAACATGCACAATGTGTATGAAGGAATTTGAACATATGTAAGTAAAGCATACAGTCAACGCATGGAATATGTATAGAAACTTGAACACATGTAAGTAAAGCAATGCACGTATGCAAGCAATGTGTATAGAAACTTGAACACATATGAGTAAAACATAATGCGACAACGCATGCAATATGTATAGGAACTTGAACACATATAAGTAAAGCATAACGCGACAACGCATGCAATGTGTATAGGAACTTGAACACATATAAGTAAAGCATAATGCGACAATGCATGCAATGTGTATAGGAACTTGAACACATATAAGTAAACCATAACGCGACAACGCATGCAATGTGTATAAGAACTTGAACACATATAAGTAAAGCATAACGCGACAACGCATGCAATGTGTATAGGAACTTGAAGCGTGGTAAAGATAAGTTATTCGTGATGTTGAAATGCAAAGCACTGCAACACAGTATAATTGAAGCGATTTGTGGAGTTCACAAGATACAAAAAGGATACAGGAAGGGGTGCTCCTCGCGCGCACCGAGCATTGTTCATAAAAGATGTGGCTCGAGGTCAACTCGAAGGTCTACTAATGTTCTGAGAGTGTGTTTTCTTGCATTGTCTTGAGTAAGGAAGGTGCCGAACCATACCGTTAACTCGAACAGGAGTGCAAGATGCATCGACCGTGAAGGGAGGTTGTTGGTATCAAGCCCAATACTCTGCTGCCCTGCCCTCTTTTGCTCTACTTTCTTTTTTACTGGTAGTTTAAGCGCATCGCACTGCCTCAGGCACGTTTTATTTTGTTTTTCAAAATAGTGTATTTTTGCAAAACACATGATGGAAATGAAACAGCTATTTTGTTTGAAAGGTGTTACATTTGTACTTTCTATGCATCGCATCGCGTGATATCGCATAACAATGTGAATGAAATCACAAAATTCATTTGAAAATGGAGCACTCGCATCGTAATAATCAGGTAGTGAATCGACTTACAACTCGATAAGCAAAACAAAGAAACTTGATAAGTCAATCAAGTGTGAGTACAACTCGATAAGCAAATCAACGACTTAAAGAGAGTGAAATACAACTCGATAAGCAAATGTACAACAACTCGATAAGCAAAAGGGTGTGACCCCGTAAGAATCGATCACCGGAGGGCATCGGTAGAGGTTCTAACCACAATCCCTCAGTATGTTCAACTCGTAAACAGCTCATAGAAAAGGAGGGGAAGGCTACCAGCCAGTAGGAAAGGCCACCGGCCATGAGAAATTTCCATCGACCAAAAGTGATGGTCGGTCAGCACCATATTTGGCCGGCCAGCCATAAACTGCAAGAACTAGCAGAATGTTGACAGCTATCCCCCACTCACACCTTATCTTCTACAAAAGGCCTCAGCTTCGTGGTTTTTCTCAATTCAACACTGATTTGCTCCAAATGGAAGAGTTTCTTGCCCAGAATCTTGTAGCTTGGATTGCCAACTTGGACGGCTCGAAAAAGCTGAATTTCTGGGGGTTTGGCATAAATGCACTATTCACTCTGAGTCGTACTCTGTTGCACCTTCCGTTTCTCTATGTCGCGGTAAGGTTTTGGAATCCGGTGACGCATGTTTTTAGCTTTTGCGGGCAAGAGGTATGTCCTACCTTCGAAGATTTCCAAGCTTTAATGGAGTCTGAGCGCAATGAAGAGATTTTACCCCAATTTCGTTTTGGTTATGCCCAGGCCTTAGGGAAAATGTGTGGGCTCTCAATGCATGATGCTCGATCTTTGATCAATGATGGAATGCTGGATATTCCGAGTTTGATTTACCAGTTTTCTGATGTTGGCGACCGTGGTGACCGTCATTGGCAAGGTTTTCGGCAACACGCACTTTGTTTTTGCATGCTATCTCATTTCTTACTTGCCTCAGGCTCCGGAGGGTCTAGTGTCCGGTTGATCGAGGTTGCTCAAGGTTTGAAGGAGGGTAAGAGTTGCATTGTCATGACTCTGGCTGAGACGTTGATGGGCTTGGACGCTTTTCGTCATCGTGAAACGACCAAATTTGCGGGAAGTCCACTACTGCTGCAGGTAATATTTCCCACCCAATCTCACATATGTATTGCTCCCATCACTCGGCCCTCAGGCTCGACTTTTCTCATAGAACCCTCTTCTTACTTTTTCTCTTATCGTACATCTCTCTATTCTTTATTCTCTCATTTTTTTCATCCCTTCCCAGGTGTGGTTGATAGACGAATTACAGGTTGTGGACTCTTGCCCTGCTTACTCAGCTCACGGTTATTTCTTCAGGCAACGCCTAGTCGATGCCCTTGATGAACGTTGGTGGTTCATTTGGATCTGTGACTTGTCCATGAACCGCATTGCTTGGCGGTGCCCTTGGCTCAATCTACCGGCAATGGGCTATAGCATGACCCACCAACCTGGGATTCAGCCGATTGGATTGACTCACTATGTGTTCTATTTCCCATTCCGGTTCCAGCGTCAGTTTGGTCATGATCAGACTTGTCCACCAGAGGGGATAGAGTACCCGGCTACATTCCCGATCCGAGGTGCACAGCTTGCCCGGTATACAACAGCATGGAGGACTAGAGAGCTCCTGGCCCCTGCTCCCACTTTCAGTTGCACTTTGCTTGATGAGTGCATAGATTGGCTTAATGAGGAGGCACAGATCGGGCCCAGCTTGGCACCAGAGGCTTCGACCAGCTCGGGGAGGGGGCGCAGGAACACCTGACTTATCTATGCCCCAGATTTATTGCTTTATTAGTACTTTCAAGTTTTTCCTTATGAATGTAATAAAAAGCAACTCCAATTTTTATGCAAGAGTAGGAGAACTCTGTATTGAAATCAATGAACTTGAAGGTCGTGGTGCTGAAAATTTTCCGCTTTGGTTCAGAAATGGTCTTAGTTGTAAAAAGATTAATTTGAACAAAGTCAACTTTTATTAAAACTTTTCAAAACCATTTCTGGTATGGATCAGAACTGGACATGCCTGAGATCTGTCACTGAGATGCACAACCCCGGATTGTAGCAACTGGAAAGTTGCCCCTAGTTTGAGTAGCACCGCAGCACTTCACAGCAACGGAAAGTTGCCCCTAGTCTGAAAAGCACTGTACCGGAGACCATAACCGAATTCTTGAACACTGAATAGACAAAGATGACCGAGGTGATCAAATGGACAAAGTTGATTGAGGAAAAGTTTATGGCTAAACTTCAGGATGAAGTTGCCTACGTATCCCAAAGATGGGAATCAAGCCTTACATAGTTCAGGCTTGGGTTCACTCGAGTATTTTCACTCTCCTTTTGCGCTCTAACTTTTGCCAAGGCCGCCCTTTGCGGGTTTTCAACCTTGCGAGCTCAGTTTTTATAATTTCAAATTTTTTGTGCTCCATCTTTTGCCTAGGTCGCCCTTTCGGGTTTTCAGCCTAGCGAGCCTCTCAGGGATAATATTTCTTAACTTGTCCATATTGATCGGTTGGGAGAACTCTAGGCCATCTAGGTCCATCAGAACCACAGCTCCACCCGACCAGATAGCTTTGATGATCTAAGGACCAGTCCAATTGGGTCTAAACTTGCGCCTTGGGTCATGGATGGGAGCTTGGTTGTCCTTGAGCACCAAATCTCCTTCCTTTAGATTCATGGACTTAACTTTCTTGTTAAAAGCCTTGGCAATTCTGCGCTGATAACCTTGAACATGGTACAGTGCTTTCAATCTCCTCTCGTCAAAGAGCATGAGCTCCTCAAATCTGCTCTGCTGCCAATCTGCTTCGGCTATCTGGCACTCAGCCAAGACTCGCAAAGATGGAACCTCAATTTTGATAGGTAGAACGGCCTCCATCCCATAAACCAAGGAATACGGAGTCGCCCTAGTAAAAGTTCTGATTGAAGTCCAGTAGCCCCACAGAGCAAACGGCAACTTATCCGGCCAGTCCCAATAGGTTTCCACTATCTTCTGCAGTATGTGTTTGATATTCTTGTTGGCGGTCTCAACCACTCCATTGGTCTGCGGCCGATAGGTGGATGACTTATGAAAAGCCACGTTGTATTTTTCCAACAAGTCAATCACCTCCTTCTTGAAGTGGGAACCGTTATCTGAAATTATCTCATTTGGGACTCCGTAACGACAGATGATGTTGTTTCTGATAAACTTCGTGACATGTGAAGCCTTCAACACTGCATAAGATTGGGCCTCGACCCACTTTGTAAAGTAATCTATCGCGACCAGGATGAACTCATGCCCATTCAACCCCTTAGGAGTAACAACCCCGATCACATCGATTCCCCAAACTGAAAATGGCCATGGCGAAGTCATGTTGTCTGACTTTAATGGGATGTTCATCTTTGTTTACATGGATCTGACATTTGTGGCATCGCCGAACAAAGCCGATACAATCCTCCTCCATGGTAGACCAGTAGTAACCCTGTCTGAGGATCTTCCGAGCCAACATTACCCCGTTCATATGTGCACCACATTCTCCTCCATGAATGGCCTCCATCAGGCGCTTCGATTCTTCAGCTTCTACACACAGCTTATGCATCCCAGATGACCTCCCTTATACAGCTTACCCCCGCAGATGATGAACTGAACAGCCATCCTTCTGATTGCCCTTTTATCCTTGGCATTTGCCCCAGGTGGATATGCCTCTTTTTCCAAAAAGTTCCAAATGTCGTAATACTAGGGGTTCTCATCTTGAACCTCATCTATAGCAGCAATTGATTCATATGTTGGCACAAACTTCTGGTCGATAATGACTAGACGCATCCGGACTCCAAACGGGATGTCTATCATGGAAGATAGAGTTGCTAGTGAATCTACGAACCTGTTGTTCTCTCTTAGTAGATGAGCAAAGTTTAGCTTCTCAAACCAAGGAATTAACAAATCCAAGACCTGGTGGTACATCATCATCTTTTCTTCCTTAACTTTCCAATCTCCTTTTGCTTGAGACACAACAAGGTTCGAGTCCCCAATGACGTCCAACCGTTTTGCCCCTAGTTCTAGGGCTGCTTCTAGACTGGCAATGCATGCCTCATATTCTGCTTCATTGTTCGAGACTTTGAACCAGAGTTTGAAGGCTAGAGGGATACGGGAATTGTCAGGTGCTATCAGTAACACCCCTATCCCATATCCATACTGGTTCGACGCTCCGTCAAAGTACATCGTCCAAGTTTCGTCTTCGATGCGCAAAATGGCCTTATCTGGGAATAAGTACTCAACTGCTTCACCTGCTTCCACTGGATGATCGGCTAAAAAATCTGCTACTGCTCTTCCCTTGACTGACTTGCGTGTTACATATTTCAGATCAAATTCAGAAAGCAACAGCAACCAACAAGCTAGCCTACCCGTAAGTGCCGGTTTCTCGAAAACATATTTGATGGGATCCAATCATGAAACTAACATTACGGAGTGAGCTAACAGGTAGTGCCACAGCTTCCCAGTAGCCTATACCAAGGTTAAGCAAGCCTTCTCTAACGGTGTGTAGCGAGTCTCATACTCCAGCATCTTCTCTCTCAGATAGTAAATGGCCCTCTCCACCTTGTCCTCTGATTCCTGCGAGAGCATACGACCCATTGTAGTTTCAGTCACTGAAAGGTACAATATCAACGGTCTCCCTGGTTCTGGTGGTGACAACATGGGTGGGTTCTGTAAGTATTTCTTGATCTGTTCAAAAGCAGCTTGGCATCGGCCGTCCCATTGGAACTTTCCTTTCTTCAAGAGACCAAAAAGTGGTTCACAAGTCAAGGTTAATTTTGAGATAAACCGTCTTATGAATTGCACTTTACCTAGAAAGCCTCGCACCTCCTTTTCAGTCATTGGTGGTGGCATTTCTAAGATGGCCTTGATTTCGGAAGGGTCGACTTCGATGCCCCTTTGTGTAATCAAAAACTGACATTTTTCATTTGTAACACGAGCGTACACTTCTCTGGATTTAACATGGCAGAATTCTCTGATCCTTTGAAAGAACTTTTGCAAGGCGGTGTAGTGGCCCTCTCTTTCTTTAGACATAACAATCATGTCGTCCCCATACACCTCAACCTCTTTGTGGATCATGTCATGCAATATCGTGGTCGTGGCCCATTGATATGTAGCTCCAGCGTTCTTCAGCCCAAATGGCATCACTCTGTAACAGTAAGTCCCCCACGGGGTGGTGAAGGCAGTCTTTTCCCGATCTTCAGGTGCCATCACTATCTGATTGTAGCCTGAGAAGCCATCCATAAACGAAAGCAAGGCATACCCCGCTGTAAAATCCACCAACTCATCGATATGCGGCAGGGGAAAGTCGTCCTTCGGACTAGCTCTGTTCAAATCCCTGAAATCCACGCACACCCAAATCCTTCCATCTTTCTTTGGCACTGGAACAATGTTGGCCAACCAAGTCGGGTATTCAGATACCAGCAGGAAGCCTGTGTCGATTTGTTTGGTGACATCTTCCTTAATCTTGATGGCCCAGTCAGGGCGGATTCTTCGGAGTTTCTGTTTAACAAGTCGGACCTCGGGGTCAAGAGGGATCCAGTGCTGTACAATCTCAGGATCGATTCCAGGCATGTCTTCGTAAGACCACGCGAAAACATCTTTGAAATCTTTTAATAAAGCGACTAAGCGCTCGCGTTCCTCCGAAGACAACGTGGAACCGATCTAGACCAGCTGCGGGTCCTTCTCAGTACCAATATTCACAGTAGTGATTTCATCAACTAAAGGTTTAACAAATCTTTCCTGCTCTTGATCAATTAATCATTGCAAAACCGGAGGAATTTCTTCCTCGTCGTTTTTCTCAAAATTTTGAAAGTCCCGATTCAAGCAATAAATCAAAGGCACAGAAAAGTACTCAGAAACCACATCCACGTCATTCTCATTAAGCACATCCAAACCGTCCGATTCTTCTGTTACAACAGACTCGAAAGAGAAAGAAAAAGACGACCTAGACATGACTATGGCATCCGGGTTATCACCCCCAGGAATACCAGACTCAGACTCAGTCAAGCTGGAACCTGATTCCGACTCACAATACTCGGTGGAATCAGATTTCGACTCACTACCTGACCCGGTGCTGTTTGACAAAAATCCCTCTTCGTATTGCCAAACGAGAGAGGGTGCGATGGATGCATCCAAAATAGTTGATGGTAGGCCCGCAGCCGTTTCATTCCCGATCATGGACACCGACGAGTTATCCCCCAAGCACTTCTGTTCGATTGGAGGATCTGAAAGTAGACATGCTAGTGCTACCCCTATTTCAATCTCGACATCCTCAGACTCCATCTCCTTACCCTGTTCAACCTCAACAGTCGAGTCTGTCTGCTCTTCGGCAGCATCATCCCCGAATAATTGTAGGTCAAAGAAAATCTCGAACCCCGGCACACGCCTCCTCTCGACATTCAGCCACGGCTCTGGAAAGCCACAGAATGGGAAGTCCTCCCCCTCCCGAACGAAACGTCCGTTTAGAGTACCCTGAATGGGCCGGTGCATTAACTCAAAAGGCTTCCCCGCCTATTTCGCTCTGGCTCTTCCCACCATTTCCTTACCTTTCCTTACCCAATCCTCTTTGGTGGGCAGATAACCCAAACCAAAGGTGTGTGGGTTGTGTGGCACTTCGGCCAACGTTGCAACGTCCTTCTGGCCGCTCTTTCCCAATCCCATCCTGGGGATGTGTTGAAGTTTGTTCATGAGATACACTGACTGTGCACTAACGTACAACCCCTCATTATCAGCCAAGATGTTCTGAACGACCCGGGCCTCGGCCAGGGTAAATCCTAATAAGAAGACATCCTCCGTGCCATGCTCGATTTCCAAAACCGGTGTGGACACCTCTGGTGGCGGATGGATCGATGAATTCCCAAAAACTATGGCCACCCCCTTCCCGTGGGGGTATTTCAATATCTGGTGCAAGGTGGAAGAAACTACCTTTACCAGGTGCAACCACGGTCGCCCCAAAAGTAGGTTAAAGGTTGCGGGAATGTCCAAGACATGGAAATCAATCTCGTGCTGTCCCGGACCAACCTGGGTCTGAATTTTGACAGTCCCCATCACCTCCCTACTTGTGTTATCATATGCCTGAATCACCTGGGCAGTTGGCACGAAGTCCGCTGGCTTCAACCCGATTACATATGCCGTCCTTGACGGGCATACATTAATGGCGGATCCTGTGTCGACAAGAACCACTGGTACCCATTTGCCTCTACATTCCACAGAGATGTAGAGTGGCTTATTGCGATTTGCACCCTCATGTGGCAATTCCTTGTCGGAGAAAGTCAACATCGGGGTAGCTCCTCCTAGAAAAACCAATCCAACTAGCTACTTCGGCATGGTGTCTATCGAGAGTTTGGCCTTGTCCATGGCTGAAATGATGACCTGTCTATGTACTCGAGAAGCCATGAGCAATCCCCAGATGGAGATATTTGCTTGTATCTTTTTCAATTGTCTTAAGATGGCCTCATCTTCGAGTTTCTTTTCTTTCTGCTTCTCCACTTCCCTATCCTTCCCAGACGTCTCTGGTTGATCTAGGTGTGGAGGCTTGAAATACCGTCCGCTCCTAGTCATATGGTCAACTTCACCAACGTACCAGGTATCATCTGGTTGGTTACTCCCCCAATCCTCATCTGTGTGGGCAAGACATAGATCATCGTCCTCCCACCATATTCCATTGGCAGCCGAAAGACACCTGTCCGGCTCCAGTATGACTGTTCTTGTACTCACAGTATCCTTCATCCGTATGCTCACAACATTCTATGTTTCTACGCACACAGCAGTTTCAGTCCCCATATGGGCTTTAGCTTTTCTGATTCTCTCAGACTCCCCAAATCTTTCATGTTCCAACTGTGTCAGTACAGCTGGTTGTTCAACAATCCCTGTATTCGAAATGCTCCAGTCCTGAGCGAGATTGTCGACACCGGCGCTCTCCGGTGATGTATTCTGATTTTCGGCCCTTCCGGCCACCACTGTCATTCTTGCCCCTGCGGGGCCCTGTTCTGGTTGGCATTCTTCCATAACATCCAATTGATCATCCAACCACCCGGTAGCCTCAGCCGATTCCTCATAATCAAAACAGCTAACTGCTGCGTCCCCTGGATCTTGGTCCTTGAAAAACTGGAGGTTGGCAAGGTCCTCTTCCACAGCCGTCAAATCGTCTGCCCTTTGTCCAAATCCATCCCCCTGGATCACACACAGCTCTATCTCTGTCGGTAATTCCACATTCGGCCCATCCTGGCCTGCTGATGAAATGTAGTCACTCGGACTGTACACCTTTTCAATAAAATTCCCGGATTCCTCGGATTATGGCTCAGCAATCCCATTCTCCTCTAAAATCCCTCCCCTTCTGCCCTCAACAGTTACTACCATTGGCTTAGGTTGGGTTCTGGAGATGTCCAACATGCATAAGTCGGTGCAGTCGGGAAGGAACACCTCCGGCTTAGGCAGGTGGGAATGAGTGATATATATGCTGGGATCGTAAGCCACGACCCCAGTCTGGATAAAGTTGATTCTTTTGGGAGGTGAAGCTTGGTTGTGTGGTGGGAGAGGGTTTGTTGTGACATTGGGTTTTTCGGGAGGCATGATCACCCCGTTATCAATGAGATCTTGGATCTCCTGACGTAATCGGTAGCATAGGTCGGTGTCATGACCGTGTTGTTGGTGAAATGTGCAATATTTGGCTGGGTTGTGGGTAAGAGGAAGTTTTTCCGGTAGTGGCCGTGGCTCTAGGGGCTTCAAGTGCCCTTTTTTGATTAAAACCCCCAAAGCTTTGGACAGGGGCATATATAGTGGAGCGAAGGCTCTTTGGTTTTTGAGTGGGTATTTGGCTGTTTGTGTATTGCTCCCGGACGCACCAGAGAATGGCGTAGCTGCCATGGTTCTTGGAGAGGGGTTGGTAGTGACCATGCTCACTTCAGAGGCTCTTGTAGCTGTAGCGCCACTCGGGCTTGCATTAGTGTTACGATTGAAAGTCCTTCGGGGTTGTTCCCTGTCACTATCGATCAAGCCTTGCTTCAAGGCATCCTCGATTTGTACTCCCATCTCATGCAGATCAAAGAAGGTAGGGAAGGGGAGTACGATCATTTTCTGCATCAACTTTGACTAAAGATTGCGTACAATCATCCGAATCTGATCTTTGTCTGTGGGCCTTAGGGTCATCATCAAGGCCTTAGCCCTCCAGCGAGTCACAAATTCTGAGAAGCTCTTCTTAGCCTCTTGTCTCATCGCCTCAAGATCACGGGTCCTAATCTCGATTTGTGTGTTGTACGAATATTGTGCAATGAAGGCCTCAGACATTTCGTCCCAGTTTCTCTTGACATTATCTTCTAATTTGGCATACCATATGGCTGCCACACCCAACAGGGTCCGGCCGAATAGAGACAGCTTCTGTAGTCTGGTGAGGCCCATCGGCCTTAAGATATCTGAAAACAATCTCAGGTGCACCATGGGATCCCCAGATCCATCAAATCGGTCAATGTGCGGCATCTTGAATCTGTCCAGCAGCGTCACAGCTGCGTCAGTATATCCATCTTCAATGTCAGGGATGGTCTTGACTCCCTGGGATCTCTTGAACAGCTTTTCAAGCTTACTCAACTTCAGTGCTGTGGGATCTGTCTCGAACTCAAAAGGGGAATCCAGTAGGTTGTCGGGTGTTTTGGATAATTGGGGTAGGATCTGGGGTAGAACCGGGGGTGGGGGTGGTCCTGTGGGAATGTTCGTATCATTCTGAACATTAGCTGTCTCCCCGAGGGTTGGAGCTCCTGGCGGGGAAGGAGCTTGCTGCGAAGTAGATCCTCCGGTTTGCTGTTGTAGCCTCACGATTAACTCTGCTTGTTCAGTCATAACCGTGGCATGTTGCTTGGCGAACTCCGCCTGTCGGACAGTGTCTTGCTGCATTGTTTTCATACTCTCTTGGAGCTGGCGCAACATCTCCTCTAAACTTGCCATACTGTTCTGCTCTGACTGAATTACCGGTATATATTCCCTCTGTGTGTGAGAAACAGAACCCTGATCCCTACTGTACTCAGGTGGGGTAGATAAGGCCCTCTGAACTGAGTGCTGAACCGATGTTTTCTGCTTAACTGCCTTCCGTCTAGTAACCAGGGGTAGAGAGTGGTACACTGGCTGTCCGTCTACCAGATCCTCAGATCGATGGAGTCGACGACATCTTGTCCAAAGTGCTTGGGGAATATCTACTGGGTTAGAAGCAATCGCGCTAAACTACCTAGCAAAAAGATAAATAAAGCGATAATAAGGAAATAAAACAACCAGATAAACGGACAGCATAACAGCGTAAAATAAACACATAACAAATAGTTGGGTATCACAACACACTGTTGATAAGCTGAATACACTGTTCCTCAAACATTGGTCATTATCCCCGAATCACTATCCCCAAAGCTGAATCTGATACCCGCAGATGACTGATTTCTCAAAAACACTGATACTGGTGCCCTCAGGCCTGATACTTAAACTTGTAAACTGATATGCGCATTCCCTGTAGAGATACACTCCAAAAGCACATAGCAAGGAAATGAGAGCCAAAACAAACCTATATTGGGGTAGGGTTTCCCTGTCCTATTTTGTCAGGAGCTAGGGTTTCACTATGCACGCAACGGTTTCAAACAACCAAACATTGGGTAAGTAACCTGTCCTAGCTTGGAATGGTCACTATGGATTCCGAATATGCACTAGGTCGAATGGTTAAAAAGGGTGCCCCCGTAAAACCGGGATTTGTGTTCCCATACTGGCAGAGCCCGCAACCGGTCAGCCTTATGGCATGCTTTGACAAAGTCAAGCCTCCGGCAAACCGCTCAGGAATAGCAGATGGCCAATACGGTGTCCTAGGTGCACCAATGCACATGCAATGCAAAGACACACATAAGTGTAATCAAAATAAGATATCACGAGTTCGAGTCAAGTTCTCTAAACTCCCCAGCAGAGTCGCCAGAAACTGTAGAAGTCCCCGAACGCCCCGGGAGGACGACTCCCGTTCGGTTTGTTTGTGGGTCTACTACAGTTCGGACTCAAATTGTCACGGTTCTTAATCTGAACCAAAGAATCCAAATCCGGCAAATCATTTTGAGAAAACAGATTTTTAGAAAAGAAGTGCCAAACATGGACTGTTTTGCCAGATACAGAGTCGCACCTAAATGTTTTATTTTTGGAGAAATTTAGGAAACCCTAACTCGTTTGCCTAAGGCCACGTGTCCGTCATCACCAAAGTTGCCTCGGCTCGAGAACTTGGGTACGATTGGGGAAGGTCAGCTATGAGCACCCCCGCTCGCCCGATCAAAGATCGGCCTCTACTAACCATGATATCTAGTTTTGAAAACATTGTGTGGTCTTATTCCGGTTTATTAGCCCAGATTTACTACGTTATGCGCACAACAAACAAGTATAGATCAAATCGCCTAAATTGGAACAAAACATTGCATGTTTGTTTTGAAAAATGGTTTGCTACTCGTAAGTAGGCTAAAATGCAGGTTTTGCCACCCTCGGGTGGGCTTTAGAAAAGATGATTTTGCCATTATCCAGTGGGCTTAAAACTCACAGTTTTAATGTATTATTCCAATTCAGGTAATTTAACCTCTATCCGTAAGCAAATAGCCTCATGGTAAGCATGCTGTCATGGCAACACTCATACGCATGCAAGGATGCTAAAGCATGAGAACTTACCAAGTACTCCGAGCCAAAACTGAAACTAGTTAGTAATCATATGCATGATCCTAGTTCATGTTAAGATGGCTAATGCAACACATGCCAAATGCAACTAAGATAGGCTCAGCTAATCTACAATGACATGTGAAATGCTACAACTAACACGTATTCAATTTGGAATTGAAATACAAATGCAGTTAGAATGATGCGCCGAGCCCGGTGCATGCAAGACAAATGTATGGATGCACGCATGCATAGCATAAGGTATGCTAATTTAGATATACCCTAAACTAACCATCGAAAGCTAGTAAATAAAAGGAAAGAAAGACGTGGGATTGGAAGACATGCACGCACTCACACACACTTATTACACAATTGCCCTCACTCGGAGGGTCCGAATAAATATTACATAACCAAATGAATACTGCTAAATTAATTATTACAGAACTTCTAATTAATTAACAAATTAAATGCTGAAGAAAGGTGGTCGCAGCCCTGCCTCGGAATGCGTGGATGACGCATGCTTGACTCGCCCCGAAAACCTGTGCCATGCCACTGTTGCCACTGTTTACACTGCCTTGCTCCTCTGAAGATTATGAAAATTCCTGGGGCGCTTCTGAACCACCTCCTGATCATTCTGGAATACCACCGGCCATGAGAATGTGGTAATCGGCCAAATATTGGACCACCGGCTAGCCAGTGATGGCCGGTCGGCACTGTATATGGCCGGCCGGCCATTGCTTCCTGCAGAATCCTATTTTTGACAGTAGCAGAGGACAGATAGTGTACGGCAAGGTAATTCAAAGCAATGTGTGCGTGGCCACTCTTCCAATCATGCCATGGACTCATAGAAGTGTGACCCTCGGTCCTCGGGCCACCAATCACGCATTTTAATGCATGATGGCCTAAGGCACCAAGTTTGCAACTCAATGTAAATGCATGCAACAATCAAATGAATGCTAACACCCTATCATGTTGAGATCAAAAGTATTGGCAACTGAGGATTGAGGCGCGTTACGTCACTTTAAGTACAAACGCACCCCGTTCCTCATGCTTAGTTTGACACCCCAAACCAAGCGAAATGTAATGAAATGCATGTATGCAAAATGGCTCAATCATGCAAATGATGTAACCTAAGCATGCAAGCTAAGTTAATGCAATATAAACATACCAAATATGCAACAATTGTATGATATGCAACTAGCTAAACACTATGTAATCATGCAAGTATGATACAATGCAAGCATGAAACCAAAGCAACGCAACATGATCATGCAATGGTGAACCTCAACTACAAAGAGCAGACCTTAGCCCACCCCAAAAAACAGTGGCCAAAAGTGCCCAAAATGATGGACAAGTGCTCATGCAAACATGCACACAAATGAGCCTAAAATTAAGGCATAAAGAGAAGCACTCCACTACAACTACCCCAACCACACATGGCATAGACTCTTCAACCAAAAACAGAGTTTTGATGGAGCAAAATACACCCCGAAAACCCACATGAAGGGCATCCCAAATGACTTAAACAAGAGGTGTGCATTAAGGCCTAAACATGGAGCATATGACCACTTCTCATCAAGGTATTAAGAGAGTGACAAACACAGGTATGTAAGCACAAAAACATGGACTGAAATGACATCATAAGTGATTCCAAATCACTGAAATAGGCCAACTCAAGCATGCTCATGACTCACACACCCGATGCCAACATGCTAGAATGCAAAGGAGCTATACAAAGCATGAAATGCATGACCAAAATAATACCCAATAGACCTCAAGCATGGCAAAATATGACTAAAAGCTTCGCAAAGCTAGGCAAAAATATGCAAGCATGATGGTCTAATGGCTAGATGCATTTCTAGGCAAAATGGGGAAATACAAAGCAAGTGTATTAAGCATGAAAGGGACCATTAATCTGACCAAAAACAGAGACTGAATATGACCCAATAACATACAAAAACCTCTGAAATGGAGCCAAAGACAACTACTCATGCATGCTACCATTATGAGCCAAAAATATGAACAAAAGAGAGACCAAGGGAGAGGGGTGTCCCTCCCCTATACAAGACCTCAAAACCTCTTATTCACCACTGAAAATCCACTAGATTTCAGTGGTGGGAAGGCCAACACACCAAGGTAACCAAAGCTTAAAGAAGAAAGCACAAAAAGGGCCAAACAAGGCCTAAGAGGGGGAGGTCGACCCCCAACAACAAAGTAACCTGAATGAAGTATTTTAAGCATGCAAATACAAGACTTTTTTCAGTTATACACAAAGTCTAAAACAGTAAGCAAGATAGGCTAAAGGCTAGTGCAAGATTGGGGAATATAAAACAAGATTGTTACCCTTGAAGAACACTTCAAGAACAGCAAGCTCAGACCCCTTCTTCTGATCAAAATCACTCCAAAATTCCAAGAACAAACCCTCCAAGCCTCCCAAGTCGAAGTATAGTGTAATGGTGTGTGTCTTAGTGCAAAACCAAGGTCAAAACACACTTTTAGGCTTCCAAACACACACAAAATGAAGAGAGAGAGAGATAGAGAGATATAGAGAGAGAGAGAGAGAAAGTGTATATATCAGAGTATATATGTAAGCTCTGGCTTTTTTGGTCAACCTCTTCAAAGGAGTGGAGAGCTCTCCTTATATAGACAAGGGAAGGCTTGAAACTTCCAAGAGAAGCTAAAGAAGAAGAGTCAAAGGGGGCAAGGCTTCCAAGAGAAGCTAAGCTAAGGGTACAAGCTTCTTGAGGAAGCCAAGACAAGGGGTCAAAGCTTCCTCAAGAAGCTTTGAGCAAAGGGTGCAAAAAAAGGGGGTCAAATGTGCAAAACAACCACATATATGCACGGGGGTAGGTCTTGTGCATTCCAGCTGGCACAGCTGGCATGCACCATGCCTGAAAAAGGCAAAAAGGTGGTGCCAGCCAGAAAAGGAGTCCATCGGCCAAACAGATGGTCGACCGGCCACACAAAATGCCGACCAGCCAATGGTATATCTCACCAATGGTCGGTAGCCTCAAAGCACGGCCGGTGGCCTCAAGCCATGGCCGGTGGGTTCCAGGGGTAGCTAACAAGCTACTCTCTATCCTCAGAAACAAAAACATAAGTGTTTGGTGCAAAACCAAACACAGAACAGTCGAGTTGAGAGATCCTGAAGCAAGGTGCGCAGCCGAGACTTCCAGGAACTCAAAGCGAAACACAAACATGGGTAATCTCCAAGTGTTCCATCAGTGACGTCCAAGTCTTGAGAACGGTCAAGAATGGGGTGTCTACATTAAGTAAAAGGGAGAAAGATGTGGGGTTGGAAGACATTCACAAACTCATGCACACTTATTAAAAAATCTGCCCTCTCGACGGAGGGTCCGAATGAATAATACAAACCAGCCAATTAACTAACTAACAAGCTAATTAATTATTACAGAACCCTTAACTAATTAAACAAATTAATTAAGTTACAAAATAGTTAAAGCGGCCTCGAGAAGAGGGACATATGCATGCTCAGTGGACTTTGCTCGGAAATCCGTTGCCATGCCTCATGTTGTCTCTATTTGCACTGCTCTGTACCCCTGAAGGTTGTGAAAATTTCTGTGATGCCTTAGAACCACTTCAAGGTCATGCTGAGAGGTCATCGGCTGAATGGAAAGGCCATCAACCAAGGGAAACTTGTCATCGACCAAAAATGAGGTCATCGGCCAGACACCCTTAGCCGATCGGCACTGAATATGGTCGACTGACCATTTCTTCCTGCAGAATGCTCCTGTTGCTGCAGCAGAGGACAAACAGAACATGGCAATACATTTACAAGACAATGTCTGCACGACCACCCTCCCTATCGTGTCATGAACTCAAGGGATTATAGTCCTCGACCCTCGGGACCAATCACGCATTTCATTGCATGATGGCCAAAGGAGCCAAGTGTGCACATTAATGTGAAATGGATGCACAAAACACCTATGAATGCTTCACACTCTATCATGTTGGATCAAGAATGTCGACGACCGAGGATTGAGGCACGTTTCGTTACTTCGAGTACGAAACATCCCTCGCTCCTCGTGTTTGGTTTGACACCCCAAACCAAACACAATGCAATGTATGTATGCCAAATACAATGCAACATGGAAATGCAATGCTATGCGACCTAAGCATGCCAAATGCAATATGACTCAAATATGCACACAAGGCTAATGTAACAAGCATGCCAAATGCAATGCAACCTAAACATACAATGTGACAAAATGCGAGCTAGCAAGCATACAAAATGCAACCTAAGCATATGATGCGATAGGCATGCAACAACTATACCGACAACAAGCATGCAACAACATGTAATGCGATAAGCATGCAATCAATACACAAACCACATGATCTATGGACTTATACCAAAAATGGATAGGCCTCAGTCATACCAAAAACAGTGGCCAAAGTGCTAAGAAATGATGGAATAAAATGTAAAGCAAGCATGCATGCCAATTGGCCTATCACTCAAGCATAAGGACACAATTCTCAAACATGAGCAAGGAGTGTCAAACAAGATAAAGTGGCAATGAGGTAAGCTTTGAAATCATGCAAGGACTGGTGCCAAACCACTCAAACAAGTTGAGGAAAGCATGCAAGAAGGCTCAAAGCTTAAGGTTTACTAAGGGACTCACACTATGGCCACATCAACTAAGCCCCAAAGGGCCAAGGTGACCCAAAACAGTTCTAAGGCAGACCAAAACAAGGCTAAAACATGTACGGAATGAGGCCAAAACAAGCTAGAAAGGTGAGCACAAAACAAGACGCATATAAGGCCAAAAGTGGCAATTGCACTACACCTATTACAACCAAACATGGCATGACTTAGGCTAATAAAATCAGAGTTATGGCATATTAGAATGAGCCCAAAAACGCACTTAGATGGCATCCCAAAGGCCTAATCATGATAGCATACACAATGACACATTCATGAGGCATAAAACACAAACCCTTTAATGCATCAAATGAGTGATAAGTGCAAGCATGTGAGCATGAAACATGGACTAAAATAACATTTTAAAAAAAAAGTGATTCCAAATCACTGAAATAGCCCAAGCAAAACATGTTAGTGACTTGGACTCTCAAAGTTAACAAGCTAAAATGCATGGTGGCTATACAAAGCGTTGCACACATGATCCAAACAACACCAAACAGAGCTCAAACATAGTAAAACATGACTAGAAGCTCCTTTGGGTTGAGCCAAAGTAGGCAAGCATGATGGTCCAAATGCATGATGCATGTCAAGGCAAATAAGAGGATTGCAAGACAAGTGTATAGTGCATGTAAGAGACCAACAAACCAACTCAAAACAGAGGTATATCATGCCAAGATAACACCAAATACTTGCTGAAATGGGGCCAAAACATGCTATGCAAACATGCCACCAGTATGAGCCAACAACACAAGCATATGAGACATAAGGAGAGAGGGGTGTCCCTCTCCTATTCAAGACTCCAAAACTACCTTTCCACCACTGAAAATCCTCTAGATTTCAGTGGTAGAAAGGTCATGCAAAGGCAAGAACAAAGGCCAAAAGAGGTGGCTCAAAACAAGGCCAAACAAGGCCTAAGAGGGGGTAGACAACCCCCAACCAAAAAGTGACCTTAAACAATCATCTTAAGCACACAAAAATAGAACTTTTTTCAATTTATAGTTAAGCTTAAAACAATATGCAAATAGGTCTAAAGGCTTAAGCCAAAATGGGGAAACAAAAGGTAGTTTTCTCACCCTTGAAGAACACCTTCAAGAACACAACTCCAGCAACTTCCTTGGATCAAAACCAACCCAAGAACTCTGAAACCAACTTCCTAATGCCTCAATAACCAAAGAATGGTGTTCTACTAGGTGCTATAGTGCAAAAGTATGAACAAAATACACTTTTAAGGCACCAACACACACACAAATATATATAGAGAGAGATATAGAGAGAGAGATATATGAACTCTATATCTATTTTGCTGAACCTCTGAGAACGGAGGAGGAGCTCCCTTCTTATAGAAATCCAATTTGCAAAGCTTCTTGGAGAAGCTAAGCAAGAGGCAAATCCCTCCATACACGTGTATGGATGGGGGAATTGTGTGTGCCAGCTAAGCCAGCTGGCACAAAATATCTACATAAAGCAGATGAATAGGGCTCGGCCACAAAATATGGCCGATTGTCCAAAAAAAGTGCCGACCGGCCAAAAGGAGTGCCGATCGGCCACCACTTTTGGCCGATGGCAAGGAAAATGGGCCGATGGCCTCATTCCTTGGCCGATGGGTTGAGGGGATGGCCAACAACCCACCCTCTTCCCTCAAAAACAAAAACACAAGTGCTTGGTCCACAACCAAGCACTAAACAGTCAAGTTGAGAGATATTGAGGCAAGGCGCGCGGCCGAGACCTCTAGGAACTCAAAACGAACACGAGCATGGATGATCAACGAGTGTTCAAACGATGACGTCCAAGTCTTGAGGACGGTCAAAAATGGAGTGTCTACACACCCCCCCTCGCCCGATCAAAGATCGGCCTGTACTAAGCATGATATTTTATTTTTGAAAACACATGTGTTCTTATTCCGATTAATTAGCTAGAATAACTATGTGATACACACAACACACAAGTATAGACTAGATCGCCTAAGTTGGAACAAAATATCTCGTGTTTGTTTGTTTGAAAATGGTTTGAAGGTGCTACTCGCAAGTAGGCTAAGATATAGATTTGCCACCCTCAGGTGGGCTTAAGAAAACATGATTTTGCCACCCTCAAATGGGCTTAAAACTCGCATTTCGATGAATTGTTCCAATTCAAGTAATCCAACCTTCACCCAGAGGCATTCAGGCAGTTATATCATTTAAGAAAATAGCCTCATGGTAAGCATGCTGTCATGGCAACACTCACACACATGCAAGATGCTAAAGCATAAACACTTATAGTGTACTCCGAGCCAAAACAAAAACTAGTTAGTAATCAATGCATGATCCTAGTTCATGTTAAGATGGCTAATGCAACACATGCAAAAATGCAACTAGATAGGCTTGGCTATTCTAAAATGGCATATGAGATGCAAATTGATAATCATGTATTCAAATTGGAATTGAAATACAATGCAGTTTGTATGATGCGCCGAGCCCGGTGCATGCATGACAGATGAATGATGCAAACATGTGAGCATAGGAATGCTAATTGAAGCATGACCTAAAACTAACCATCGTAAGTGGTTAAGTAAAAGGGAGAAAGGCGTGGGGTTGGAAGACATTCACACACGCACGCACACTTATTACAAATTCGCCCTCTCGACGGAGGGCCCGAAAGAATAATACAAACCAACTAACTAATCAACTAACAAGCTAATTAATTAATTACACAACCAAATCGCAATAAATAACCAGTCTAAGTTATTAAAACACTGAAATGGCCTCATGGCGAGGGATGCATGCACGCTCGGTCGGCTTTGCTCGAAAATCCATCGCCATGCCACATGTTGCCTCTGTTTGTACTGCTCTGTACCTCTAAAAATTGTGCCAACTTCTGTGACACTTCTGAACCACCTTGTGGGCATGCTGTGACGTCATCGACCAAGTGGTAAGGCCATCGGCCAACGGAAAGGTGCCATCGACCAATTATGATGCTATCGGCCAACAACGTTTTGCCGATCGGCACTAAAAGTGGCCGACCGGCCATTTCTTCCTGTAGAATGCTGTTTTACTGCAGCAGAGGACAAACAGAGCATGGCGATACATTTGCAAGAAAAGATGTATGCAACTAAACCCCTTAACATGTCTAAGGCTCAAAGGTGTGTAGTACTCAACTCTCGGGCCACCAATCACGCATCTCGATGCATGATGGCCAAAGAGGCCAAGTGTGCACTTCAATGTAAAATGAATACACAAAACACATGAATACCTCACACTCTATCATGTAGGATCAAGAGCGTCGGTGATTAAGGATTAAGGCATGTTTCGTCACTTCAAGTATGAAATGCCCCTCAATCCTCATGTTTGATTTGACACCCCAAACCAAACATAATGCAATGTATGTATGCCAAAATACAACCCAAAGCATGCAACCAATGCAATGCAATATGAGCATGCTAACTCAATGCAATTCAATGCTACCTAAGCACGCGAGCTGCAATAGGACTTCAAACATGCACACAAGGCTAAGGTAACTAGCATGCCAAATGCAATGCAACCTAAACAAGCATGTGACAATATGTAACGGAACCAGCACACGACAACATGCAATATACCAAGTATGCAACAACATGCAAAGACGAGCATGCAACAACGTGCGGAGATGGACTTAAAACAAAATGGGTAGACCTCAGCCATGCCCAAATCAGTGGCCAAAATATCAAACTCAAGGCATCAAAAGGGCAAAACACACATGCGTACATATAGGTGCATAAACTATGCAACAATGCACAATCATCAAGCATGAGGAAGGTATGATAAACATGAGAATATGACAATGCAATAAGCTCTAAAATCATGTTAAGGGTGATGCCAAATCAACCATGTAACACAAACAAGGCATGCTAATGGACTTAAAGCTCAAAGTTAGCCAAGGGACTTGCACCATGGCCATATCAACCAAACCACACAGGGCCAAGGTGACCTAAAACAGTCCCAAGGCAGGTCTAAACAAGACCAAAAACAAGCTCGAAACTAGCCAACACAAGCTAGAACACAACGCCAAAAACATAAGGCATGCAAGGCTACTAAAGAGGGTGTAACACTACACCTATCAAAACCAAACATGGCATGACTAAGGCCAATAAAATTAGAGTTATGGCATGTTAGAATGAGCCCAAAAACCCACTTAGATGGTATCCCAAAGGCCTAAGCATGATGGCATACACAATGACACATTCATGAGGCATAAAACACAATCCCTTTAAAGCATCAAAGGAGTGATAAGTGCAAGCATGTGAGCATGAAACATGGACTGAAATAACATAAAAAGTGATGCCAAATCACTGCAATGGCCCGAGCAAAGCATGTTAGTGACTTTTACTCTCAAAGCTAACAAGCTAAAATGCATGGTGGCTATACAAAGCATTGCACACATGATTCAAACAACACCAAACAGAGCTCAAACATAGTAAAACATGACTAAAAGTTCCTTTGGGTTAAGCCAAAATAGGCAACCATGATGGTCCAAACAAAAGATGCGTGTTATGCAATCATGCAAGATTACTCTACAAGTATGTGAAGCATGCAAGATGCTATCAAACCAACATGGAATAGAGTTAAGGAAAGTCCTAAAAGTCACTAAAAAGTGCTGAAATAGAACCAAGACATGCTAAGTAAACATGCTAACATTATGAGCCATTTGTGCTAGCAAATGAGAGACAAGGAGAGGGGGTGTCCCTCTCCTATTCAAGACTTCAAAACCACTTCTCCACCACTAAAAATCCTTTGGATTTTAGTGGTGAGAAGGTCAAAATGAGATGATACCAAAGCTCAAAAGTAAAAGCACAAAACAAGGCCAAACAAGGCCTAAGAGGGGGTAGACAACTCCCAACCAAAAAGTGATCTTAAGCAACTATAACAAGCATACAAAATCAGAAATTTTTGTAGTTTAGAGTCAAGCTTGAAACAATATGCAAGTATGTGTAAAAGCTTAAGCAAGAATGGGGTATCTAAAATTTAGAAACTCACCCTTGAAGAACAACTTCAAGAACACTACACCAGCAACTTTCTCTTATCAAAACTAGCCCAAGAACACTAAATCCAACCTCCTAGTACCTCAGCACACAAGGATGGTGTAACACTAGGTGTCTTAGTGCAAAAGTATGAACAAAACACACTTTAGAACACAAATACACACACAAATGTAGAGAGAGGGAGATATGGAGATATATATATCACTTCTCCTCAGATTTCTTGAACCCCTGAGATGGGAGGAGGAGCTCCCTTCTTATAGGAATCCAATTCCAAGGCTTCTTGGAGAAGCTAACACAAGGTGCAAATCCCTCCATACACGTGTATGGAGGGGGTGGATTATACATGCCAACTGTGACAGCTGACATAAAATATCTGCCAGCAGATGGAAAGGGTTCGGTCGGAAAATATGGCTGATTGACCAACAAAGGTGGCCGACCGACCAAAAAAAGTGCCGATCGGCCAACACCTTTGGCCGATGGCAAGAAAAAGGGGCCGATGGCTTCATGCCTTGGCCGATGGGTTGAGGAAATGGCCAACAAGCCACCCTCTTACCTTAAAAGCAAAAACACAAGTGCTTGGTCCACAACCAAGCACAAAACAGTCAAGTTAAGAGATCTTGAGGCAAGGCACGCGGCCGAGACTTTCGGGAACTCAAAACGAACACGAGCATGGATAATCACCGAGTGTTCAAATGTTGACGTCCAAGTCTTGAGGATGGTCAAAAATGGGGTGTCCATAGCAGGCCACCAGAAACTGCAGGCTTGAAGAACCAAGGCTTGGTCCAAAAATGAGGCAACAAGATTGTAGGGTTTCAAAGGCTCAAAGTTGTGGCATTTCGTTGAAGTCTTCGAGCACTTGGCGAGCATATAAACTCATCATCGGGTGTGCATGCAATGGTGTCCAAGTTGTAAGGGCTGTAAAAAATGGGGTGTCTACAGTTCCTCCTCTTTGACAGAACTCGAAGTCATGAAATGACGTGAGTGAATGTCAAAACCCAAAGACAACCCACTTCGACAAGGTCGTAAGACTTGGACAAACAAACAAAATGCAGATGCAGTTAGTTAGACCCGAGGATTGCCTACGTATCCCATTGCAAGGAATCAAACCAGTGTAGTTCAGGGGCAAGATGCAAAATGATACACAATTGTAACGAAATCATGCAAATGATATACAATGCATTGCAATGATATAATCAAACCATAAGCAGTGCTAAACTACATCCTCAATACTAACCTCGGCGCAGCATGGATGCTTGCACATAACAGAACCATGTTTTAATGTGAAAAGGGTGCAAGCACATGCAAAACTATGTTTTTCGTAAAAAGAGAAAGAATGCAAGTAATTGGGTGGTATGATATAAGTGATGAATGATTTGCTGAGGAAAGATAGTGATCCTAAATGTTGAATGCAACAAGACAAAGTACAATGCAATGGATGCAATGGATGTACTGAATAAGGCGTAGACTGAACCACATCTTACTTGGAAAAGGTATGGACATAAAACAAACCACGTCTAACACAGAAAAGGTGTTGACATCCTCAATATTGGCCTCAGCGTAGCATGTTACACATGACAGAACTATGTTTCAACGAGGGAAAAGTATGAGCACATGCCGAACTAAGCGTAACATGGAAAGGATGCAAGATGTCATGGATGCGATGGATAATACAGTAGATGCATGTGATAGATGTTATATGCAATGTGACAGAAGTACTACATAATAATGGATATGATGTAGTAGCTACGAAGTGAAAGTACCTTACAGGGGGCAATTGGTGATGACACACCTTATGCGGCTGTGGATCTTCCTTTTCTTCTTGGTTGTGCTTCCAAACCATAGGTATTACTTTTCTCCCTGGCTATGCCCGCAACTTTCCCTATTCTCCAATAGGGTGACAGACTAGGTTGGTTCAGTATCAGAATTGAGGCGCACACAAGCTACCTTAACCTATGAGGCTGCCATATAGATTTCAAACCGAGGATACACCCCTTGGTGTTTAAACCAGACTTTAGTCTTGAAAATCCCGAACCTTTGCATTCTAGGCCTCGGCCATTCGAACTTTAGTTTTCACCATCTCAGTTGGTCTCTAGGAACTCAACAAAAACACAAGCAGGTGGCTAGACCAGACCACCAGAAGTCATTCGGGCACGACAAACACCAAAGAAATTCCACCTTTAAAGGATTTAAGCTCTCCTAGACCAAGAGAATGCACAAGACAGTGTGATGCAGAGTGAATGCACAAGATAGCGCGATGCAGGTGCACAAGACAGTGCAAGTGAGAATGAATGCACAAGATAGTGCGATGTATAAGATAGTGCGATGCACAAGACAGTGTGAAGTAAGGGTGAAATGCACAAGATAATACGATACAAGGTGAAATGCACCAGATAGTGTGAATGTAAAGCGAAAGGCACAAGATAGTGCTATGCAGGTGCACAAGATAGTACAAAGGTGAAATGCACAAGACAGTGTAATGTAAGGGTACGCAAGATAGCGCAAAGGTGAAATGCACAAGATAGTGCGATGCGCAAGATAGCACGATTGAGTTGAAATACACAAGATAGTGCGATGCGCAAGATAGCGCGATTGAGTTGAAATGCACAAGATAGTGCGATGTATGATGAGATTATGCAGTAGATGCACGAAGTGAGATTATTGTGCGATAGATCCACAGAATGATTATTGTGCGATAGATGCACAGAGTGAGCAGTTTTTACAAAGCAATACATTGACAATGCATGTTCCATGCAAGATAGACAACTGATGCATGAGGTTAATTGAAAGTATGCTCTCTGCAAGAAGCAAGAAACAAGAGCATATTCTATGCAAAATTGAAAGCATATTCTATGCATGAATCATAAACGATGCAAGGCACGCATGTAACATAAGTATATGTGAAAATGCACATTCTATGCAACAGAAGAGAACAAGTATGTAATTTGACAGAACAACAGATCGAACAAAAGGTGTTGTTCGGCGACAACCTCTGATTTACCCCTCGAAGACTTTGCAACATGCTTAAAAAAGGATACATTCTATTTATATTGGCAAGGGGTAAATCACTTTGATCGCCATTCTGACTTGAAGCAGGCTTGAACTCGGGGTCGAGGTACACTCATACTCCAGAGAAATTGTAAGGCCTGAGAAGGTGCACCTAGAATGTAGTCTCAAAATTCACTGAAGTTGAAACACACTAAGATGCTCCAAAATTTCCCTCTTTTCTTTTGCTTTGTAGTCTGGAACCTATGTCGCTTCAGATAGGTCCTTGTTCGGTTCCTCACACCTTACCGGGGGTGGACCCTGCAATTTATGAGAGAAAGAATCATGTTTTGTATAACATGTTGGGAATGGCATAGCACTTTGAGCACAAAACGATTTATTTTTTAAATTAAAATTGAGAATGAGTTCTTGATTGGGTACTGAGCCTACGACTGACCATAGTCAAAATGATTCAACAAAGGGAAAGTAAAAACAACCTAAACACAAAATGAATCAAAACAAGACTCACAACAAACAAAACCACAAACACAACACTCGGACATTTGCTTTCCATCGGCGAGAAACTTCTCAGTTCACAAGGAGCTTGTTTATCCGGGTATTGTTTCTCAGCCTTTCTCATTTGTGATTCTAACATCATTCTGGCACTCAATCTCTATTTCTCTGACAAACCCTTTCCTCACTTTTTCTCTCAGCGTACATCTCTCTATTCTTTAATCTCTCTTATTTTTTTATCCCTCCCCTGGGTGGTTGATGAATAAGTAAGAAGTTGTGGGCTTTTGCCCATGGTATTCTGCTAGATTCTCTTTCTTTCACTCACAACTAGTGAGCTTTCCCGTAGAGGGGTTATGGTGCAACTGACGTGCAGCAGATCTGCAACTGACATCGGTTGATGCTGCCCTTGGCCAGTTTAGACATGATAAAACCCGCCTAGATGAGGGAGTGGAATACCTAGCTCCATTTCCAGTTTGCGTTTCACACTTGGCTTGATACTTCTTTGTTTGGAGGATGAAAGAGCGCTTGGCCCCCTGCTTGTAACTTCAATTGTGCCCTTTCTGACAAATACGTTAATAATAGGGAAAAGACAAAAAACCTGACTCAACTATGCCCCTAGTTCATCACTTTGACCATTTTTTTTTTTTGGGCTTCTGCTAAAACAATTTTGACCAACATGAGAGTTAGATTAACGTGCTTGTTCGACTTTCTACTTTGAAATCATGTAAGTCAGGCTATGAGCACTGAAAAATTTCCTTTTTTGGATCCAAAAATGGTCCAATTTTGGGGGAAAAAAAGGGAATAATTTTCGAGGAAATTAATCAACTCATTAAAAATCCTCAAAACTGTTTTTGCAAATGGCCACTGGTCAACCGACATGGATTTAACTCTTGATATGCACAACCTCATAGCTGAACTTGATTTGTCTTGCAGCTGAATCTTCTAACAAAATAAGATAACCGAATTTGAACAAAGATAAGCACGAAGATGAGCCAATTTGCACATGAAGAGGATAGCCGAGTTTGAATAAGGATAAGCCAATCAACATGGATGAGACCAACAGGTTGAAAATGGTTGGGGTCGAACTTCAGGATGAAGTTGCCTACGTATCCCAAAGATGGGAATCAGGTCATACATAGTTCTGGGTTTGAGGTTCACTCGGGTGTTGACACTCTCATTTTGTGCTCTAACTTTTGTCAATGCCGCCCTTTCAGGTTTTCAACCTTGCAAGCTCTATTTTTCCTTTTCATTTTTCTTTTTTCTCTTCTCTTTCTTCTTTTTTTTTTTATTTGTTTTCATTCATTTTTTTTTCTTGCTCTAACTTTTGCCTAGGTCGCCCTTCCAGGTTTTGGGCCCAGCGAGCCTCTCAAGGATAGAAAAGTTAACTTGTCCATGTTGATTGGCCGCAGGATCTCTAAGCCATCTAAATCCATGAGAATGGTTGTTGTTGCTGACTAAATAGTCTTGATGATATAAGGGCCCATCCAATTGGGGTTGAATTGGCCCTTAGTGTTGTGAATAGGAACTTAATTGTCCTTCAGTAGAAATTTTCTTCTCTCATATTCTGGGATTTGGCTTTCTTGCCGATCTTCATTGGCTTGAGAAATGACCCAATTTTGAATCTTCGAGCATATCTGGCCTTTTTTTCCCCTAGTTCAAGGGCTGCTTCTCATCCAGCTATGCAAGCTTCCTTTGATCACATCTGACCTTCTTGCCCCTAGTTCAAGGGTTGCTTCTAATCCGACCATGTAAGCCTCATATTTTGGTTGGTCATTGAACATACTAAATCAAGGTTCAAGGTTTGAAAGCAAAGGGGTCGGGTCTTGAGGCCGAGATTGATCCTATGTTGTACAATCTCAAGACCAATTCCAAGCACGTCTTCGTAGAACCACATAAAACATTTTTGAAATTCTTTCAATAAAGCTACTAGTCACTCATGCTCTTCTGAAGACAATGTAGAACCAATCTGGATCAAGCCAGGATCCTTCTCAGTACTCACATTAACAGACATGATCTCATTCATTAAGGGCTTAGCATACCTCTCTTCCTCTCAATTGATCAAATTTTTGCAAATCCCAAGGAATTCCTCCATCTTTGTTTTCATCACAGTGTTAGAAAAGTTTTGAAAAACTTACGTCAATGCAATGATTTAAAGGCACAAAGAAGTTGGCAAAAATTACTGTTGTTTCATTCAGATCTGCCAGCGCAATTGGCTCCATGGTAGAAACAGACTCAAGAGAAAGAGTGTAAAAGACAAACACAAAACAAGAAAGTGATACCCAAGTTAACACCCCCGAAATTACCAAAACAAGACTGACTCAACAAGACTGACTAAATACAACAAGAATGACTCAATACCCAAGTCCAAAAGTACAATAAATAACATTTTTGAAGTGCTAAAACAGTGCATGCCATCTACCACATTTGGGGTAAAATGAGCGCCATCAATAGGTGGTTCATCCCCGATCACATAGTCACATTATCCCCCAAGTTCATCGATCCAATACTGATAGACTTTGTTGGATCTGGTGCAGTGATGACCTCGTTGTCAATCAGATCTTGTATTTCATGGCAAAGACGAAAACAACTGTCAGTGTCATGGTTGGTTTGTTGATGGAAGGCATAGTACTTGGAAGCTTTATACCTGGCTGGAAGAGGATTGGGGAGAGGCTGAGGGTCAAGGGGTTTGAGATGGCCTTGTCCTATAAGGATTTGGAGAGCTTTGGATATGGTCATATAAAGGGGATTGTAGGTGCGGTTACCAGTCCTAGAGGGATTGACAGAGTGCTTGGCAAGTGTTGATTGGGTTTGATGATCTCTTACGGGTGTAGGATTGGAGCTAAAAGGGATGTTTCTGGTATGGCATCCATTTTCCTGGCTTGCCTCTTGATTCGGAATGCTCCCAACCTGAGTGGCAAAAGTGTCATCCACAGTTTTTGCAACAACTGCAAGCACTTACTATTTGTTCAGCCCTTCGACCATTAAAGCCTTTATAGCCCACTGGAGATGTGCATCAAGATCGATACTTGCCCCGGCCTTGTTCTCGCCACTTGCCTTCACTTTGCCAAGGGATTGGGTCGCTACATCGAGGTGAGGTCCAATTGTTACTAACATGCCACCACCCAGACCTGAGATAGATTTAGGTTAGCCCTTTTCAATTACAACTCGCCCCAAGATTGAGGAGCCTTTTGGCATGAAATTTGTGGCCTGTGATGTGGTCGATGATGGAGCCAGAATCCCAAAGGCTAAATCTACCACAATTCTCTGCAAATCTTCAATCATGCTTATTAGCTCAGAAGTAGTGGGTTTATGGGTTTGAGATGATTGGGGTTCAAGTGCATCCATCATACACAAGTCTGTGCTTTATGGAATGAATACCTCAAGCTTAGGTAAATGGGCCGAGGTAATGTATATGCTGAGGTTGTAGGTGGATGGCAGTGTATGGATTAGATTGAGATGTGGAGGTGATGGGTTAGTGGTGGCCTAAGGTCCTTTTAGTGGAGCAATGATCTCTTCGTCAATAAGATCCTAAATCTTATGATGGGGACAGATGCAGCGGTTTGTATCATAATCGTTCTGTTGATGATAGACATACTATTTAGCAGGGTCATGTCTTGGTGGAAGAGGATTTGGAAAGGGTCAGGGTTTTAGAAGCTCTAGGTGCCCTTTTTCTCGTAGCATTTTCAAAGCTTGAGAGAGATTCATGAAAAGAGGATGGAAAGTTCAGGCTTGGGGCCTAGTTGAAATGGTTGGTCTTTGGCTATTATCAAGAAGAGGGCTTTTGATAGGTATGGTGGCAGTGTTTACTTTTGAGCATTTCATAACTGTGCTACCACTGGTAGTAACTGTAATGACCCCAAAAGTCATCCTTATTTAATTAGAGGTTAATGTGCTTTAATTCAACCATATCTATTGGCATTGACAATGTTGTTATCTTATTTTGGGGTATTTATTGAGGTGGTGGTAAGATGGTAAAGTAAGATTGGACCAAAGAATATAAATCGGATAGTTGATCTACGATCAGCCGTCATTCAATTGCCCTTTTCTTTTTCCACACTTTGAATTTAGATGTGAGGTTAGAACCATTGGAAAGCTTATTTCCGGGGCTTCAATTTGGATACAAGAACGACCTAAAACGGAGTCCGGATGAAAGAGTTATACCTGTTCAAAGTTTCGGGATCTGTGCTGAAAACAGGTCCGCTCGAGCGGGAATTTCTGCGCTCGAGCGGGAATTACGGGACAGCAGCTTAAAACGTGATTTTTTGGATCATTTCTCACACTTTCCTTTTTCATTCTTCATCCCTCTCCCTTAGGTCCGAAAACCTTAGATCCTTGATCTCCAAAACCTTCCATTTCCCTTAGTTTAGATCAAGATCACCCATCAAGAAGGAAGAAGCTTGAAGATTATTAAGTTTTACTGATTGGAATTTCGGGATTTTGGAAGGATTCTCCTCAATCTTGCTCCTTTGTTTGTTTTTCGAGGTAGGGGTTCTAGATCTCCTCAATACTTACATCTATGGCTTGATTTATGGTAACTTCGGTATATTAATGCAAAAATCTTCATTTTTATCATCTAGGACATATTATGGGATTTGGGGATTTTCTTGATGATCTTATGCCCTAGAGATGTAAGGAAAGTCTTGTGTGTTTGTGATGAAAAATTGATAAGATCATTCTATCATTTAATTGTTTTGCTCTTTGATTTGTCATGTTTGAACTCAAGTATGAAAATATTAACTTGGTATATATATAGTATGTGTATATCATGTGTTGTGTTATAAGAACATGAAGAACTTGAATCCAAGAATGGAAATTGAGAGAGAGATGGCTTGTTTAAGCTCCTAATCTTGTTTAATTTGTCATGTTTAGGTAGAATCCATAATATAGTGATGTTGGGTTGAAAGATAGTCTTGATTTCATTTGGAATTGCATGAAAAATGGAATGATGTTGCCTAATCCAAATCTGAAATTTGATCGCTTTGTCCGCCGGAGCGGAGGAAAGCCCGCTCGAGCGGGAAAATCGGCCTTCCAGCAGTTTGATGGATTTCTGATCCTTTCGGCGGCCAAAGTGGCGCCGGCGGAGGCTTATTTTCGAAAACAATGTGTTGTCGATTTTGTGTGCTTGACTCCCTGGTATTTTCAGAATATTCTTCTAATGACTTTAAGATGGCTATAAATTCATGTGATGTGTAATGACACGGGGGTTAGTTTTCAATGATTATGAGGAAAGAGAACCAATTTACAAGTTATGGTTGCGTCTGAGGACACATTCCGGAGGCACAAGCACTCCATTGTAGCACTGTGAGTAGTAGTACTTCAATGTACCTTAGTAATTACTTTTATTGATGTTATGATCTTCGTCGTAAGAATTGGGTTGACATGTATGCTATATATATATATGCTATGTGAGAAACCTTGTGACCTCATGGAAACATCAAAGAAGTTAAGAAGTCATGTATGTTATGTGAGAAACATTGTGAAGTTACGGGAACATCAAAAGATTTGTGAATGATTCTAACTTTGTTAAGTGTACAATAATAACACGTTACAACAAGAAATGCCTTATCTGATATATTACGTTTTGAATTACTAAATGATTGCTCATTCATATAAAGATATTTAAGGCATTTTTAGTACAAGGCCCTTGCCCGGGGGTAATAATACCGTGGTTCAAGAATATGTTTTATATGAAATTGTGAAGTATGAATCTCAACTTGTGAATTTGTGAACTATGAAACTATGTGGTCTTTGGACCTACCTGTTGTGGTCTTCGGACCTACCTGTTGTGGTCTTCGGACCTACCTGCTGTGGTCTTCGGACCTACCTGTTGTGGTCTTCGGACCTACCTGCTGTGGTCTTCGGACCTACCTGTTGTGGTCTTCGGACCTACCTGTTGTGGTCTTCGGACCTACCTGCTGTGGTCTTCGGACCTACCTGCTGTGGTCTTTGGACCTACCTGTTGTGGTCTTCGGACCTACCTGATCTGAATATGAAAATGATTACGCTTATGCGTTCTGTTATTTCTGGGCCGGTGGCTATTTTGTTATTTTAGGCAAATGGCCATTCTGTATCTTCTGCACATACTGGGCGTAAAGCTGCTCTATTAAGAAAACTGGAACTATGATTGTCTGAGATATATTTATAGCATGTAGCTAATCATATATTTCTGCAGTTATTTATATACTTTACTATTGAGTTGAACATTACATGATTTACGTACTATTATTCACTGAGTTTGACTCACTTTAATTTATGTTTGTTTCTGTAGGCACTCAGCCTGGAGGTCAACCTTAACCTGTGACTTCCGTCACTCAGTTGTCATCCCCTGAGTATTTAAGCTCTTAGATGTTGACGTCCAAGTTATGGAGTTTTGTTAAGTTTTTAAATTATACCCCAAATGTCTGTTAAGATTGAAGTGTATGTAATTCGTTTATCTTCCCATGTTTTCGTTGTATGCCCGATCTTGAGGGCTGGGTCTGTATTTATATATATATTTAGCTATCTTCAAATGCATGACACTGTCTATTCATCTGTATTATGTTATGTATGTGATCCTGGCATAGTAGTGGTAGCTCAATGGATGTTATTTTATGTTATTTTATGTTATTATATGGAATTAAGTGCTTCCGTTCAGGCCCCATAGGTTATGTATATCAGGTTAAGAGTCCGGTTTCGAATAGGTCATGCCCAAACTTTTAGGGGCGAGTTTGGGGCGTGACAAGTGGTATCAGAGCACGAGTTGCCATCTCACACCGAATCCATTGAGCTTTAGGATGTCTAGAAAGATTTAGGCATCATGCATAATATTACGAAAGTTTAGAAAGAATGATGGCAATGTTAAATGTATATGTTTTTCTTGCAAACTCGATGATTACGATGTCTGCGTGGTATATTCTTTTATTGCCTCTGTTTATTTTATATAGAGTTCGCAGATGGGAATAAGTCAATAACATTATACTGCGGAGATGTGGTAAGAATTTGAGCTGATCGGTAAAACAGTTTTTATGCAAATGTTTAGATGACATGTGAGTTATTATGGGTATAATGATTGAAATTGTGTTAAGTATGGTGAAATTTGAGAAAAAGTTACGCGTAGCGACCCCCTAAAGTTGTGAAAGTTAATGATCTTAAGTACTATGATTTTGTGAACTAATGGAATTACCGAAGACTTCCGATAAGGATTTATTGATGAAATCTAAGGAATAGTGTTTATGTGTAACCAGAATTTGATTATAGGAATCTGCTACCATAATTCTACCTGCCCATAGTTGAGCAATCTGAAATTTGTATTCTATGCCCTGTACTCTGCCCTCTGTAATCTGTTCTGTTTACGTTTCATCTGTAAAAGAATGGTTAAATGACATGAAGAACCTTATTCAGATTATGTGTCTGCCCACATGATATTTGTAAGAGAATGGGTATTAATGACCCAAGATTGGGAAGTTATTTCTGTGACATATTTTTATGCAAAAATGCAACTGTTGGAAGGTTAGACCATGACCGTTATGTATGACATTGTGAACTCTGATAGAAACAAATGGAAACGGGACTATGCGATATTAATGTTTGACCTGAGAATGAGAATTATTCTCCCTTTGTTAAGTGAATGATAATGACGAGATATGACAAGAAATACTCCTTACTGATGTACCATGTAGATTTAAGTATGAATTCCGATTTTGTTTAAGATTCAAGCTTAATGACTATGCATGACTTTGTTTCCGTTTATATATGACTTGATATGTGTGGTTTGGTCTGTAAAATCTATGAAATACCGGTATGGAGCAAAGTCTTTGTCTGGAACTAAGTCTTTAATGCGAGTCATCTCTAGAGTCGTCTGAGCCACCTCTTGAGTCCATACATATGTGAACTAGGCTTATAGCCGATATGAAAGTTACGAGGCTGTGGCGTTATGAAAGATACAATATGTCGAATTATGAAAGACATAATTTGTGAAGATATGAAAGGCATAACTTTGTGACTTTGTGAACTTATACGGCTAAGGGCCACCTTGTGAATTTATGAACTTATGGAAACATCCAAAGAGTATATGAGGCTATGAATCGATAACATATCCATTTAATATATCCTTTGCATGATTTGTTTGACATTATGAAGTCTGAAAGAATGTGATTATTATAGACTTAATGGAATTGTGACCCTCTGAATGGAAGTTGCATATTTACGAGAAATTGCAAAGTATATAATGTTGGTTACGATATTGCCGTGTTGAATTTGGAATATGGTTCTCTTTGCATTCTTGTATGTAGAAGTAGTACTATGAAGGCGTAATGATATTGGTGAGATTGAAAGAAATATGACAAGAAGTGACATGAATGAGTGGCTCTATGTTGAACTTCAAGCTATTTTGTGCGATGTTATAAGTTGAATCGGAAATTGTTACATCAAGGGTTAAATAAGTTTAATGCTATTAAGAATTATTCCGTCATCGATACCTTTGAAAGGTCGATAAGTTTTTGAGTAATATTTATGAACAACGTCTTGTATGTACTTATGAAGGGTTTGAAAAATTATATGTATTATGTATTTTTGGAGAATGTTTTTGTCCATAATAGGAACATTTTATTAAATTGGAACAAGAATATAAGAACTTTGTGGAAATGTATTATGTGCTTGTTATCATGATGTTGATTACGAGATCTCCTAAACCAAGATGGATTTTTAAATGATTATTACTTTCAGTAATTTGGGAAGTATGACCATTAAGGTTTGATCTATATTTGATTTTACTGATAAGCTACTCTAAATATGTCATTCCTTAATATGGAACTTAAGTTATTATTTGGAGTCTGTTAGAAATCTGATTTGAACTGATAAGTTGAAATTTTGATAGTAAGCAAAGAGCCATAAAGTCATTGAGTTAGGACTTGTTTGTTATTCTGAGTTAATCGTTGAAAAATGTATGTGCTTGTGAAACAGGATAAGTAGGAAACGTTATCTCAATTTTGAAAAAAAATATATATATATATTTTGTAGTTGCAGTTGTGTGAACCTAAAGGGTTTGAACTGTGTTTGATGGCTTATGAATCACATGTAATTGAATACTTGAAGAGAATCTGAGTTGTTATAGTATTTAAAAGATATAACTTTCAGAGTAATAAATGGAAACATACCAGGGTTGTGAATAATGAGACGATGCTTTGATGTCAGTAAGTGTCATTATTAATTGGGTTATCAAGTAGTTAGAGAAATGTTATACGTCCAGGACGAAGTTACACTTGTGGCAAGGTGAATCAAGTTTGGAGGACCAAACTTCTTAAGGTGGGGAGAATGTAATGACCCCAAAAGTCATCCTTATTTAATTAGAGGTTAATGTGCTTTAATTCAACCATATCTATTGGCATTGACAATGTTGTTATCTTATTTTGGGGTATTTATTGAGGTGGTGGTAAGATGGTAAAGTAAGATTGGACCAAAGAATATAAATCGGATAGTTGATCTACGATCAGCCGTCATTCAATTGCCCTTTTCTTTTTCAACACTTTGAATTTAGATGTGAGGTTAGAACCATTGGAAAGCTTATTTCCGGGGCTTCAATTTGGATACAAGAACGACCTAAAACGGAGTCCGGATGAAAGAGTTATACCTGTTCAAAGTTTCGGGATCTGTGCTGAAAACAGGTCCGCTCGAGCGGGAATTTCTGCGCTCGAGCGGGAATTACGGGACAGCAGCTTAAAACGTGATTTTTTGGATCATTTCTCACACTTTCCTTTTTCATTCTTCATCCCTCTCCCTTAGGTCCGAAAACCTTAGATCCTTGATCTCCAAAACCTTCCATTTCCCTTAGTTTAGATCAAGATCACCCATCAAGAAGGAAGAAGCTTGAAGATTATTAAGTTTTACTGATTGGAATTTCGGGATTTTGGAAGGATTCTCCTCAATCTTGCTCCTTTGTTTGTTTTTCGAGGTAGGGGTTCTAGATCTCCTCAATACTTACATCTATGGCTTGATTTATGGTAACCGGTATATTAATGCAAAAATCTTCATTTTTATCATCTAGGACATATTATGGGATTTGGGGATTTTCTTGATGATCTTATGCCCTAGAGATGTAAGGAAAGTCTTGTGTGTTTGTGATGAAAAATTGATAAGATCATTCTATCATTTAATTGTTTTGCTCTTTGATTTGTCATGTTTGAACTCAAGTATGAAAATATTAACTTGGTATATATATAGTATGTGTATATCATGTGTTGTGTTATAAGAACATGAAGAACTTGAATCCAAGAATGGAAATTGAGAGAGAGATGGCTTGTTTAAGCTCCTAATCTTGTTTAATTTGTCATGTTTAGGTAGAATCCATAATATAGTGATGTTGGGTTGAAAGATAGTCTTGATTTCATTTGGAATTGCATGAAAAATGGAATGATGTTGCCTAATCCGAAATACAGAATTTCAGAATTCGCTTTGTCCGCTCGAGCGGAGGAAAGCCCGCTCGAGCGGGAAAATCGGCCTTCCAGCAGTTTGATGGATTTCTGATCCTTCGGCGGCCAAAGGGGCGCTCGTGCGGGGAGGCTTATTTTCGAAAACAATGTGTTGTCCAGTTTTGTGTGCTTGACTCCCTGGTATTTTCAGAATATTCTTCTAATGACTTTAAGATGGCTATAAATTCATGTGATGTGTAATGACACGGGGGTTAGTTTTCAATGATTATGAGGAAAGAGAACCAATTTACAAGTTATGGTTGCGTCAGACACATTAGGGAGGACAAGCACTCCATTGTAGCACTGTGAGTAGTAGTACTTCAATGTACCTTAGTAATTACTTTTATTGATGTTATGATCTTCGTCGTAAGAATTGGGTTGACATGTATGCTATATATATATATGCTATGTGAGAAACCTTGTGACCTCATGGAAACATCAAAGAAGTTAAGAAGTCATGTATGTTATGTGAGAAACATTGTGAAGTTACGGGAACATCAAAAGATTTGTGAATGATTCTAACTTTGTTAAGTGTACAATAATAACACGTTACAACAAGAAATGCCTTATCTGATATATTACGTTTTGAATTACTAAATGATTGCTCATTCATATAAAGATATTTAAGGCATTTTTAGTACAAGGCCCTTGCCTGGGGGTAATAATACCGTGGTTCAAGAATATGTTTATATGAAATTGTGAAGTATGAATCTCAACTTGTGAATTTGTGAACTATGAAACTATGTGGTCTTTGGACCTACATTTGGTCTTCGGACCTACTGTTGTCTTCTTGGACCTACCTGCTGTGGTCTTGGACCCTTGTAGTCTTCGGACCTACATTTGTGGTCTTGGACCTACTGCTGTGGTCTTTGGACCTACCCGTAGGTCTTGGACCTACGATCTGAATATGAAAATGATTACGCTTATGCGTTCTGTTATTTGGGCGGTGGCTATTTTGTTATTTTAGGCAAATGGCTATTCTGTATCTTCTGCACATACTGGGCGTAAAGCTGCTCTATTAAGAAAACTGGAACTATGATTGTCTGAGATATATTTATAGCATGTAGCTAATCATATATTTCTGCAGTTATTTATATACTTTACTATTGAGTTGAACATTACATGATTTACGTACTATTATTCACTGAGTTTGACTCACTTTAATTTATGTTTGTTTCTGTAGGCACTCAGCCTGGAGGTCAACCTTAACCTGTGACTTCCGTCACTCAGTTGTCATCCCCTGAGTATTTAAGCTCTTAGATGTTGACGTCCAAGTTATGGAGTTTTGTTAAGTTTTTAAATTATACCCCAAATGTCTGTTAAGATTGAAGTGTATGTAATTCGTTTATCTTCCCATGTTTTCGTTGTATGCCCGATCTTGAGGGCTGGGTCTGTATTTATATATATATTTAGCTATCTTCAAATGCATGACACTGTCTATTCATCTGTATTATGTTATGTATGTGATCCTGGCATAGTAGTGGTAGCTCAATGGATGTTATTTTATGTTATTTTATGTTATTATATGGAATTAAGTGCTTCCGTTCAGGCCCCATAGGTTATGTATATCAGGTTAAGAGTCCGGTTTCGAATAGGTCATGCCCAAACTTTTAGGGGCGAGTTTGGGGCGTGACAAGTGGTATCAGAGCACGAGTTGCCATCTCACACACGAATCCATTGAGCTTTAGGATGTCTAGAAAGATTTAGGCATCATGCATAATATTCTGAAAGTTTCTGAAAGAATGATGGCAATGTTAAATGTATATGTTTTTCTTGCAAACTCTGATGATTACGATCTGTCTGTGGTATATTCTTTTATTGCCTCTGTTTATTTTATATAGAGTTCGCAGATGGGAATAAGTCAATAACATTATACTGCGGAGATGTGGTAAGAATTTGAGCTGATCGGTAAAACAGTTTTTATGCAAATGTTTAGATGACATGTGAGTTATTATGGGAATAATGATTGAAATTGTGTTAAGTATGACTGGGCCTGAGAAAAAGTTACGCATGTAGGGACCCCCCTAAAGTGGTGAAAGTAAATGATCTTAAGTACTATGATTTTGTGAAGTAATGGAATTACGCAAGACTTCCGATCAGGATTTATTGATGAAATCTAAGGAATAGTGTTTATGTGTAACCAGAATTTGATTATAGGAAGCTGCTACCATAATTCTACACCCATAGTTGAGCAATCAAATTTGTATTCTATGCCTGTACTCTCGCCCTCTGTAATGTCATTACATTTTACGTTTCATCTGTAAAAGAATGGTTAAATGACATGAAGAACCTTATTCAGATTATGTGTCTGCCCACATGATATTTGTAAGAGAATGGGTATTAATGACCCAAGATTGGGAAGTTATTTCTGTGACATATTTTTATGCAAAAATGCAACTGTTGGAAGGTTAGACCATGACCGTTATGTATGACATTGTGAACTCTGATAGAAACAAATGGAAACGGGACTATGCGATATTAATGTTTGACCTGAGAATGAGAATTATTCTCCCTTTGTTAAGTGAATGATAATGACGAGATATGACAAGAAATACTCCTTACTGATGTACCATGTAGATTTAAGTATGAATTCCGATTTTGTTTAAGATTCAAGCTTAATGACTATGCATGACTTTGTTTCCGTTTATATATGACTTGATATGTGTGGTTTGATGCGTAAAATCTATGAAATACGGTATGGAGCAAAGTCTTTGTCACGGAACTAAGTCTTTGCAATGCGAGTCATCTCTAGAGTCCGTCTGAGCCACCTCTTGAGTCCATACATATGTGAACTAGGCTTATAGCCGATATGAAAGTTCTGAGGCCTGTGGCGTTATGTGAAAGATACAATATGTCGAATTATGAAAGACATAATTTGTGAAGATATGAAAGGCATAACTTTGTGACTTTGTGAACTTATACGACTAAGGGCCACCTTGTGAATTTATGAACTTATGGAAACATCCAAAGAGTATATGAGGCTATGAATCTCGATAACATATCCATTTAATATATCCTTTGCATGATTTGTTTGACATTATGAAGTCCGAAAGAATGTGATTATTATAGACTTAATGGAATTGTGACCCTCTGAATGGAAGTTGCATATTTACAGGAAATTGCAAAGTATATAATGTTGGTTCTGATATTGCCGTAACTGTTGAATTTGGAATATGGTTCTCTTTGCATTACTGTATGTAGAAGTAGTACTATGAAGACGTAATGATATTGAGTGAGATTCTGAAAGAAATATGACAAGAAGTGACATGAATGAGTGGCTCTATGTTGAACTTCAAGCTATTTTGTCTGATCTGTTATAAGTTGAATCGGAAATTGTTCTGTCAAGGGTTAAATAAGTTTAATGCTATTAAGAATTATTCCGTCATCTGATACCTTTGAAAGGTCTGATAAGTTTTTGAGTAATATTTATGAACAACGTCTTGTATGTACTTATGAAGGGTTTGAAAAATTATATGTATTATGTATTTTTGGAGAATGTTTTTGTCCATAATAGGAACATTTTATTAAATTGGAACAAGAATATAAGAACTTTGTGGAAATGTATTATGTGCTTGATATCATGATGTTGATTCTGAGATCTCCTAAACCAGTATGGATTTTTAAATGATTATTACTTTGCTGTAATTTGGGAAGTATGACCATTAAGGTTTGATCTATATTTGATTTTACTGATAAGCTACTCTAAATATGTCATTCCTTAATATGGAACTTAAGTTATTATTTGGAGTCTGTTAGAAATCTGATTTGAACTGATAAGTTGAAATTTTGATAGTAAGCAAAGAGCCATAAAGTCATTGAGTTAGGACTTGTTTGTTATTCTGAGTTAATCGTTGAAAAATGTATGTGCTTGTGAAACAGGATAAGTAGGAAACGTTATCTCAATTTTGAAAAAAAATATATATATATTTTGTAGTTGCAGTTGTGTGAACCTAAAGGGTTTGAACTGTGTTTGATGGCTTATGAATCACATGTAATTGAATACTTGAAGAGAATCTGAGTTGTTATAGTATTTAAAAGATATAACTTTCAGAGTAATAAATGGAAACATACCAGGGTTGTGAATAATGAGACGATGCTTTGATGTCAGTAAGTGTCATTATTAATTGGGTTATCAAGTAGTTAGAGAAATGTTATACGTCCAGGACGAAGTTACACTTGTGGCAAGGTGAATCAAGTTTGGAGGACCAAACTTCTTAAGGTGGGGAGAATGTAATGACCCCAAAAGTCATCCTTATTTAATTAGAGGTTAATGTGCTTTAATTCAACCATATCTATTGGCATTGACAATGTTGTTATCTTATTTTGGGGTATTTATTGAGGTGGTGGTAAGATGGTAAAGTAAGATTGGACCAAAGAATATAAATCGGATAGTTGATCTACGATCAGCCGTCATTCAATTGCCCTTTTCTTTTCAACACTTTGAATTTAGATGTGAGGTTAGAACCATTGGAAAGCTTATTTCCGGGGCTTCAATTTGGATACAAGAACGACCTAAAACGGAGTCCGGATGAAAGAGTTATACCTGTTCAAAGTTTCGGATCTGTCTTTGAAACAGTCCGCTCGAGCGGGAATTTCTCGCTCGAGCGGGAATTACGGGACAGCAGCTTAAAACGTGATTTTTGGATCATTTCTCACACTTTCCTTTTTCATTCTTCATCCCTCTCCCTTAGGTCCGAAAACCTTAGATCCTTGATCTCCAAAACCTTCCATTTCCTTAGTTTAGATCAAGATCACCCATCAAGAAGGAAGAAGCTTGAAGATTATTAAGTTTCTTGATTGGAATTTCGGGATTTTGGAAGGATTCTCCTCAATCTTGCTCCTTTGTTTGTTTTTCGAGGTAGGGTTCTAGATCTCCTCAATACTTACATCTATGGCTTGATTTATGGTAACTTCGGTATATTAATGCAAAATCTTCATTTTTATCATCTAGGACATATTATGGGATTTGGGGATTTTCTTGATGATCTTATGCCCTAGAGATGTAAGGAAAGTCTTGTGTGTTTGTGATGAAAAATTGATAAGATCATTCTATCATTTAATTGTTTTGCTCTTTGATTTGTCATGTTTGAACTCAAGTATGAAAATATTAACTTGGTATATATATAGTATGTGTATATCATGTGTTGTGTTATAAGAACATGAAGAACTTGAATCCAAGAATGGAAATTGAGAGAGAGATGGCTTGTTTAAGCTCCTAATCTTGTTTAATTTGTCATGTTTAGGTAGAATCCATAATATAGTGATGTTGGGTTGAAAGATAGTCTTGATTTCATTTGGAATTGCATGAAAAATGGAATGATGTTGCCTAATCCAAAATCTGAAATTTGATTCGCTTTGTCGCTCGGCGGAGGAAAGCCCTTTCGGCGGGAAAATCGGCCTTCCAAAGCGGTTTGATGGATTTCTGATCCCGGCGGCCAAAGTGGCGCTTCGGCGGGGAGGCTTATTTTGAAAACAATGTGTTGTCGATTTTGTGCTTGACTCCGGTATTTTGAATATTCTTCTAATGACTTTAAGATGGCTATAAATTCATGTGATGTGTAATGACACGGGGTTAGTTTTCAATGATTATGAGGAAAGAGAACCAATTTACAAGTTATGGTTGCGTCAGGACACATTCGGGAGGACAAGCACTCCATTGTAACCTTGTGAGTAGTAGTACTTCAATGTACCTTAGTAATTACTTTTATTGATGTTATGATCTTCGTAAGAATTGGGTTGACATGTATGCTATATATATATATGCTATGTGAGAAACCTTGTGACCTCATGGAAACATCAAAGAAGTTAAGAAGTCATGTATGTTATGTGAGAAACATTGTGAAGTTACGGGAACATCAAAAGATTTGTGAATGATTCTAACTTTGTTAAGTGTACAATAATAACACGTTACAACAAGAAATGCCTTATCTGATATATTACGTTTTGAATTACTAAATGATTGCTCATTCATATAAAGATATTTAAGGCATTTTTAGTACAAGGCCCTTGCCCGGGGGTAATAATACCGTGGTTCAAGAATATGTTTTATATGAAATTGTGAAGTATGAATCTCAACTTGTGAATTTGTGAACTATGAAACTATGTGGTCTTTGGACCTACCTGTTGTGGTCTTGGACCTACTGTTGTGGTCTTGGACCTACTGGCCGTGGTCTTGGACCTACATTGTGGTCTTGGACCTACTGCTGTGGTCTTGGACCTACATTGTGGTCTTGGACCTGCACTGTGGGCTTCGGACCTACCTGTTGTGGTCTTCGGACCTACCTGCTGTGGTCTTCGGACCTACCTGCTGTGGTCTTTGGACCTTCCCGTTGTGGTCTTCGGACCTACCTGATCTGAATATGAAAATGATTACGCTTATGCGTTCTGTTATTTCGGGCGGTGGCTATTTTTGTTATTTTAGGCAAATGGCCATTCTCAGATCTTCTGCACATCTTGGGCGTAAAGTCGCTCTATTAAGAAAAGCTGGAACTATGATTGTCCGAGATATATTTATAGCATGTAGCTAATCATATATTTCGCAGATTATTTATATACTTTACTATTGAGTTGAACATTACATGATTTACGTACTATTATTCACTGAGTTTGACTCACTTTAATTTATGTTTGTTTCTGTAGGCACTCAGCCTGGAGGTCAACCTTAACCTGTGACTTCCGTCACTCAGTTGTCATCCCCTGAGTATTTAAGCTCTTAGATGTTGACGTCCAAGTTATGGAGTTTTGTTAAGTTTTTAAATTATACCCCAAATGTCTGTTAAGATTGAAGTGTATGTAATTCGTTTATCTTCCCATGTTTTCATTGTATGCCCGATCTTGAGGGCTGGGTCTGTATTTATATATATATTTAGCTATCTTCAAATGCATGACACTGTCTATTCATCTGTATTATGTTATGTATGTGATCCTGGCATAGTAGTGGTAGCTCAATGGATGTTATTTTATGTTATTTTATGTTATTATATGGAATTAAGTGCTTCCGTTCAGGCCCCATAGGTTATGTATATCAGGTTAAGAGTCCGGTTTCGAATAGGTCATGCCCAAACTTTTAGGGGCGAGTTTGGGCGTGACAGTAACATTGGAATTGTAAATAACATTTTTCCTCATAAGCTCATTACCTTCCACAATGAACCCTTGTCTAATGGCATCCTTGATTTAAACCCCAATTTCGTGGAGGTCCGTAAAGTTGAATATCATTTTCTGCAATATCTCAACTTGCCTAACCATATCTTGCTGTAGCGAATCTACTGATTGCTGAAAGCTGATCAGTAAATCCTCTAGATTTGTCGGAGGCTGAGTCATGATAGGGGTAGATGGTCATTCTCCGAACAAAGGTGATCTAGCTAGTAAATGCCAGAACAGTGGAACCGGTGAGCCCTGTATGGCCCTTCTTTGCCTTGCCATTAGCGAAGGAAACACTGGTTGCCCTTGAACTAAATCTCTGACTTGACAAAGTCTATCGACACAAGTCCAGAATACCCGAGGGACATCAGAGCCTTCCGAAGCTATAGTTCCAAGACTACCTTGCAAAAGAAAAAACAAACAGCACCTCAGCCTAATTTCACTAGAATAGATATGATCACAGCTAAATAACTGTACTCCATACTGAATTCTGCCCCAAAATAGATACCAACTTGCAACTAATATTCACATTCCTGCACAATTTCACTGTAAAGCACATACTAGTTAAGTGAGAGTCAAAACACCCCTATGAGAGGGTAAGGTTACTTTGTCCTAGTTTCGTCAGGAATTAGGGTTCATTATTCAAACAAAGCGGTTTTCACGCAATGTTGCATTCTGGTAAGCATCTTGTCCTAGTTTGGAACAGTCTCTATGGCCTTACTATATGCAATTAGGCCAAATGGTCAAAAAGGGTACCTCAGCAAGACTACCTAATATACCTCGCGCACCTAACACCGAGAAGTGAAAGAAGGATTGAACGGTACAGCGGTAGTCCAGATCCAAGGGTTGTGTTCCCATCGTGGCAGAGCCCGTGACCGATCAGCCTTTTGGCAAGCTTTTGGGCAAGCCTCCGGCACACCATCCAGGAATAGTAGATGGCAAACCCAGTGACTTAAACACACCAATGCAAATGTAATGCAAAGAAACATATAAGTGTAAGTAAAATTTCACAACATGAATTTCAAGTCAAGTTCTCTAAATCCCTAACAGAGTCGCCAGAAAATGTAGCTCAACTTTTCCACACTGCCTTTTGAAAGGCAAAATATGCCCTACAGTTCAGACTCCCACGGTTCTGAATCTAATCTCACAAATGCAATGTGAAATTGATAAACACCAAAGAGTCCAAATCCGAAAAATCTTTTAGAAAATCGATTTTTAATCAACTTGCCAAAAATGGACTACTTTGCCAAATACAAAGTCACCACCTAAATATTTTGTTTTGGGAAAATTTACGAAACCCATGACTCATGCCAAAGGCCACGTGTCCGTCATCACCAAGATTGTCTTGGCTCAAGAACTTAGGTACGAGAGGGGAAGGTCATGAATGCATTTGAGCACCACCACTCGCCCGATCAAAGATCGGCCTCTACTAATCATGATATGATTTTTATGTACATTATATGCTCTTGTTCTAGTTTATTAGGCTAGCATTACTATGTGATGCACACACACACAAGTATAGACTAAATTTGCAAGAATTGGAACACTTTATTCATGTTTGTTTTGAAAATATACCACTTAAAAAGTGATCGCATAATGAACATTACTCAAATTATTCCAATTCAAGTAACAAGCCTTCATCCACAGGCATTCAAGTAGTTATAGCACTTAGGCAATCAGTCTCATGGCAAGCATGCTAGACATGGCAACAATCACACTCAGGCAATTATGCTAAAGCGAGTAAAGGCTCACCTAGTACAATTTGATAGCATGCAGTGTAAGCACATATTCAAAGAAGTATTTAAACAAGCAATGCAGGTTAGAATGATGAACCGAGCCCCGGTGCATGCAATACAAATGGATGCAAACATGAAGTATACTAAACAAAACGTGATGTCCCTAGACTAACCATCATAAGCTATTAAATAAAAAGGAGAAAGACGTGGGGTTGGAAGACATACGCATTATTACAACATTGCGCCCTCACGAAGGAGGGTCCAAATGAACTAAGCTAATTAACTAACTTAATTAAAGCTAAGCTAATTATTACAAAACAAATGAATAAATAGCTAAAGTACTTAACTAATTATTACAACAAATGAATTAACTATTCTAGCTAATCAAATTACAACACTTTAAAAAATTAACTAGCTATAACTAATTAATTACAACAATTTAAACTTAAACATGCTCGGTAAGCGAAGAATGCTCATGCAGGTGCTCGGTTTCCACCCGAAAAGCCATTGTTTTGCTTCTAGAGAGCCTCTGTTGCACAATAGAACACCAACACCTTTGCCCACTTTTAGAATGGCTCTACTTTGCTCAAAGGACACACTGCTGAATTTTGCATCAGTGGCCAGCCAGCCAGTGATGAGGGTTGCCGGCCACCAGTGATGGACGGCCGGCTATCAAAGGTGGTTTGCTGGCCATGGAAAGTGGCTTTCCGGCCACTGCTGCCCAATTCATCTTGCTACAACATAGAACAAACAGAGTATGCACAGGTATTTTCAAGGATTTGTTTGCACGATTCACCCCTCCATTTCATGAACAAATCGAAGAAGTAGTGAACTTGGTCCACAAACCATCAACTCAAGCAATTTCACTACATGATGGCTCATGAACCAAAGTGTGCAATTTCAATAAATGCAACAAAATACGACTCTAGCCTCCTCCCTTTCATGAATTGATCAAGGGAAGTGGTGACCTTGGATACTTGAATCATTTCATCACTAATGAGTATGAAATGCCTCAAGCTCCCATGTGTTCAATTAACGTCCGATTGAACACACAACCAAGTTATTATCTTGCTCACTTTTAGTCCCATTTTAATTACCAACCATTCTTTAGTTCATTGAGTCCAATGGTGAGTTTAAGTCCTCTAAATGGTGAGTTTAGGCATGAAAGAGACATCATACTATTGGTAATGAACCCCCTAAAGGATTAAACCATTAAACATGACACCTCAATCTTATGCTTTAAACAAAGTAATTTGAACCACTTTCAAAGCAAAACAAAAATCCAAGAAAGGAGGGAGATTGTAGAGATTATTAGTGCTAAAAATGAGTGAGAAAAGCATAAATAAATGCTATCAACTCAAATAAGATGGTTCCTAAGGCCTAAAACACCAAGCTCATGAGGACAATTACACTATAAGCATGCAAAACAAAGCTCAAATGCAACCAGCAACCAAAAACAATGCTAAAATAGGTCTAATACAGTCCTAAAACATGCTAGAATTAAGCTAAAAATAGCTAGATTAATATGCTAAAACATGGCACAAGCTAGGCTAGTAAACAAGATATAAGGAGAGGAGGCCAACCCCTCCAAATTTGGACTTCAAAACATGATTTTGGCCACTAAAAAAGCTCTGAAAATCAGTGTTTAAAAGCTCAAAAAAAGATAGTAAAAGGAAGGGAAACACAAGGGCAAAGGTCTCCAAAATAATGTATAAAGAAGGGTGGATCACCCCTCAGCCTTTAATGGCCTTAAAACCCAAGTTTTAGCCCAAAAATATAGAAGTTTTACAGCTCAAAAACAGTTGGAAAACAGCAAGAAAAGTAGTAGAAAAAGCAAGTAAAAGAACAAAGCCTTATACCTCTTAAAGAGGAAATGAAGTCCAAGCTACAAAACCAAGCAAACAATACCCTTAAGAGCTCTAACAAGCCTCAAAGACACCTCAGCTCAAATATGGAGAGATTTGGTTAAGGGTGTATAGGCTAAAGTGTAGAAATTTGCTAGAGAGAGAGAAAAAATTTTGATCTCAAAATTTTTTAACCTTAAAAAATGAGAGATGGGTCTCCTATATATAGAAAACATGAATTCCCTACAAGGATATCCAACCCTACACGTGGGGGCAGATGCACGTATCTGTGCAAGTAGTTGGCACAGTTGTCACAAAATATTTGCAAAAGAAACTGGAGGTCAGCCGGCCATCACTGGTGGCCGACAAGCCACATTAGTGGCTGGTAGCCAAAAAGTGATGGTCGGCAGCCCAAAAAGGTGGTCGGCAAGCCACCAGAAGCTGTAGGCTTGAAGAACCAAGGCTTGGTCCAAAAATGAGGCAACAAGAGTGTAGGGTTTGAAAGGCTCAAAGTTGTGGCATTCTGCTGAGGACTTCGAGCACTTGGCGAGCATATAAACTCATCATTGGGTGTGCATGCAATGGTGTCCAAGTCGTAAGGGCCGTCAAAAATGAGGTGTCTACAATATCTCACAGCAACAGATAAGATATGAAACTAAAACAAATAAAAGGCTTACAACTTTCCAAGACAATGCTTGGTTATAACAAAAATGGAATTTAAGTCCAATACACTTAAAACCCTTGGCTTATACAAAAATGAATATAACCAAATGAAGCTCTTGCTCTAAGTCTTCCCAAGCTATTGCCTTGGCGGAGGCATATCATCAACACCTGAAATGTTTTTCCCACATAGGCTAAGCTAAAGCCCAGTAGAAATAATCCAACATAGTATATGAATCTTAACAAAGCTATAAGGTGAATGCATATACAATGCTTGTATCAAAACATTTTATCTCTTTCCAAAAACCATGTAATGCCAAATGAATATCATAGTTCATAAAACATTCTCATTTCAAGGGAAAAACAGGGTAGTGAATCTTATTTCTGGAAATCTCTAAGATAGTATCACATTTCATGGAAATTTCGCCCATAGGAAACCATAAACCGGCACCTAAGGCTATATAAGCACTACTATTGCCATTTTACGAATATTTCATCCGCGGGATCGACAACAATGTATACGCACAGTTTTCGGGACTTTCACCCTAGATACACAGGCCAACTTATTTGATGTAACAACAACTCCTTTCCAAATTTATCCATTTTCTCAAAACATATATTTGCAATGTATTAATATGAAATAATAACTGATGCAAATGAATGAGAAAAATAGTTTCAATTTCCCTAATTCTCGTGTAATTTCTACAACAATCATAGCTATCCTCCACTGATATCCAAAAACAGATATTTCTAAACAGACGAATAATATTCCATAAAGATAAACTTTCCAAATTCCAAAGTGCGAGTGGTAATATATACCCAACTCCACTATTCTCATCAAAACCAATCCAATTTCCTAATTTCAATATCAATCTCATTATTTATATAAAATCAACATTTATCATAATTAGGGAAAATCCCATTTTTTTCTCAAAATCGATTCTACAAATTGAAACCAACTATTTCAAAACAACTCTACCTCATTTCCAACCCCACAACCATTTTCATGAAACCATTAGAAAGCCCCTCCTTTGTTCTTTAACCCAAAACCCTAGATTTGTTCCAAATCTTCCAAAATCTCAATGTTGTTTAGAAATAACAAATAACTAAGTTAAAAGTCATAAAAAGTGTGGACATATCCCTACCTCAAGTTTTAGAAGACGAGAGAGAGGGCGTAGGAAACCCAAAGAGGCCAAAAATCAACTTTGCTCCAATTAGAATGAAGCCCTCGCCGAGCTTTACCTTTTTAACAAAGGGACACGGGTGAAGAACTCAACGGATCTAGGTGTATTTGTAGAGAGAATGTGAGTTTTAGAGAGACTGAGTCTCAACTTAGGGTTTTGAAATGTTTAGAGAGACAGATGAAAAAGTGATGGAAAAAGTGACTTTTACGAACTGATATACGCACAAACCGCTTGAGCGCAAGAAGTGTCGCTCAAGTGTCCAGACACAAAAGATGTGACTGCTCGAGGGCAAAATACGAACTCCCAGAAGTTTTGCAGACAGAAGACCATCACTCAAGCTCAACAATGGCTGCTCTAGCCGACACCGCTCAAGCGCAAGAAGCATCGCTCGAGCATAGAATACCACTTCTTAGTAGTTTTGCAAACCTACAAAAGTACTGAGAGTTCACAAAGACTGCTCGAAGAAAGATAAGGGGAAACAAGAAATGAATAACTATATATGACAATGAAACCCGGATCCAAAACATCAAATGGGTCGAGTCCAAACTAGAATTGCTATAATCTTCCCCTTTTTAGGAATTTTGTCTTCAAAATTTTAACATTGATAATAATTCCAATTCATCACCATGACCCATCCACTGGTCATCCCTTTCCATCAACATGATAAATGAGTTTTCAACACTGAATATACAATTCACGTTTCCAAAACATATACAATGTTTACATTACATTAACATAACAAAGTTTTCAATATATGCTCAAACATAAAAAAAAAAAAAAAAAAAAGGTTTGAATACTTCTCACAGACTTCCGATTTACGTTCCCAAGTGGCCTCCTTAACCCCGTGGTGTCACCATAACACTTTTACCAAAGGAATCATCTTGCCACGCAAGAATTGGTCTCAAGTATCTAAGACCCTAACCGATCTCTCCTCATACGAGGCATCCTCATCAACCTCTAACTCAGTCCAATCCAATAAGTGTAAAGGATCCGGCTCATACTTTCGAAGCGTACAAACATGAAAGACGTCATGAACCCTAGAAAGTTGTAGCAGCAAGGCCAAACAATAAGCTACCTCTCCAATCCGCTCTAGGATCTCAAAAGGTCCAATAAACCTAAACAACTTTCCACTCTTCCCAAATCTTATCAAACCAAACCTTTTCTAGGTGATATCTTCAAGAAAACATGGTCTTCCACCTCAAAAGGATAATGGTCTCCTCCTACAGTCAGCATAGCTCTTTTGACGACTCTAAGCCATAACCAACCTCTTATAGATAAGTGCAACTTTCTCCGTCGTTTTTCGGACCAACTCTGAACCCAACATAGGTGAATCACCCACCTCAACCCAACACACAAGAGATCTACACGGTCGGCCATACAAGGCCTCAAACGGTGCCATACCAATACTCGATTCGAAGTTATTGTTGTAAGCAAACTCCACTAATGGTAAGTACCTCTCCTACAACCCCTTAAAGTCGAGGACACAATCTTGAAGCATATTCACAAGGATTTGAATAGTACACTCTGACTGCCCATCAGTCTAAGGATAATAGGCGGTACTAAAAGTCAACCTAGTGCCCAAGGCATTCTGCAGGGTCTGGCACAACTGAGCCGTAAAGTACGGATCTCTATCTGAAATGATAGTCACAGGGACCCCATGAAGTTGGACTATGTCCCTGATGTAAAGGTCAACTAGATAATCTACCAAGGCACTCATGCATATAGGTACAAAGTGCACTGACTTGGTCAATCGGTCAACTACCACCCAAATGGCATCATTACCCCTTTGAGTCCTAGGAAGACCCACAACAAAATCCATTATGACATGCTCCCACTTCCACTCGGCTATAGGCAAAGGTTGCAGCAAACCTGCCGGCCTCTAATGTTCAACCTATACTTGTTGACAAGTAAGACACCTCGACACAAACACGGCTACATCCTTCTTCATCCCCATCCACCAAAACTGATGACTAAGGTCGTGATATATCTTTGTGACTCTGGGCGCATCGCACGGCGTGAATGGTAAAACTCTCGAAGTATCTCCTCTCGACAAGACTCTGACACAAAAAGACGATCAAGATATCTAACACTGGAGTCACAATACACATTAAAGCCTTTCTCTACCTTCCCACTAGATATCTTCTCCCAAAGGGTTTCTACCTCAAGATCACCCTTTTGTGCTTCTATAAATTGGCTCATAAGTATAGGTTGTGCAACCACCGAAAACAAAGTTGCTGACTCAACGGACTCGCCAAGATGCAAGTCAAAATCACCAACAACACCTAACATCTCCTATTCTCTGATGGCAATACTCGCTACACTGCTAAAGGACTTTCTACTCAAGCCATCAGCCACTGCATTAGCTTTCCCCAGATGATAGTACAACTCAAAATTGTAATCCTCCAAAAACTCTATCCACCTCATTTGCCTCAAATTTAGGTCTTTCTGTGAGAATAGATATTTTAAATTCTTATGATCAGAAAACACCTTAAACTTCTCACCATAAAGGTAATGCCTCTAAATTTTCAATGCGAAGATCATGACTACTAATTCTAAATCATGGGTAGGATAGTTCCTCTCATTTGCTTTCAACTGACGTGAGCCATAAGCTACTACATTCCCTTCATGCATCAAAACATAACCAAACCTTCCCGTAAAGCATCACAATACACAAAATAGCCCAAACCCCTCTCCGCTATAATCAATATTGGAGCAGTGGTAAGTCTAACTTTAAGTTCTTGGAAAGACTTCTCACTAGTCTCATTCCACGTAAACTTGATTCCTTTCTTGTTAGTCTAGTCAATGGTGAGGCTAACTTAGAGAAATCCTTCATAAACCAACGGTAATACCCAGCCAACCCCAAGAAACTACAAATCTCAAAGGCATTCTTAGGTTGTTCCCAATCTTGTACTGCTTTTATCTTAGAAGAGTCTACTGTCACTCCTTTTCTGGATACCACATGACCTAGGAATTTAACTTCTTTCAGCCAGAATTCACACTTCTCAAACTTAGCATACAATTTGTGGACTCTAAGCAACTCAAGCACAACTCACAGGTGTGTCTCGTGTTCTTCCCCGGCGAGTGAGTAAATCAGAATGTCATCAACAAAGACGACTACGAAACGATCTAAGAACTCATGGAATATTCGATTCATTAGATCCATAAACACAGCTAGTGCATTGGTTAGCCCAAAATGCATCACTAAGAACTCATAATGGCCATACCGCATATGGAATGCTATCTTCTGGACATCTTCCTCCCTTACCCTCAACTGGTGATAACCCGATATCAAGCCTATCTATGATGGCCTAATACGATGACAACCAGTGCATACCCAATATAGCATCACAACTCGACATGTCAATCAACACAAATGCAAAACGATCCCGACACCCCTGTTCCAAAACGATCTCACCACCAACAGGTGACTCTACACTGAGTGGAGATACTAACCGAGCCAATTCTAACCCCAATGCCAATGCAAATGAAGACGAAATAAAAGAATGGAATGCACTCGTATCAATCAACACATTGGCAATAAAATTACATAACAAGAAAATACCTCTCATGACTAAAGGCGCTGGCACTAAGTTTGGCACGGTAACACCATACACACGCCCTACAGGTCTCTACTCCACCTACTCACCCCTCAGAGCATAAGTCTGATGCACTGACTAAGCCGAAGAGGCTCTCTGATTAGCCCTCGAGGCATGTGCTGACTGTGTAGGTTGGTGGCTCTATGTCTGCCTCAAACCAAAAGCACCAAGTACGCCACCTGACTAAGAGCAAAACCTCATCACATGCCCTGACTGCCCACATTGATAACAGGTAAGTGGCTACCCTCTCTCCTAACTCTGGCTCTAAAAATGAGCTGCACGCGATGCAGACTGTTGCCCTTCTCCTCTTTACGGGCATGCTGGTGACTTGTGACCCAACTGTCCACACTTGAAGCAAGAGAAGCCTCTGACTACCTCTCCTTGAACCCGAACCCAGTACAGGAAAGGTGAATCTAGACTGTGCAGCCTGGGACTACTGTGGAGCGGGACCACTCTACCTATTACTGTCTCGACTATTCCCATGAACCTCTTGACTCCTCTTGGAGCCCCTCATCCGTTCCGCATTTTCCTGAACTACGGTCTCAAGATGAGTCACCGCCTCCACGAGGCGTCCATAGTCCCTAATCATTGACCCAGCTACTTTGAAAAGAAACCTAGTTTTCAATCTCTTTTCGAACTCGATACAACAGCGTTCCTCTATCGCCACGAGTTCCGGTGCAAATCTAGAAAGGCTTATGAAAGCTGCCTCAAAGTCAACTACTAGCAAGCTAAGTTGCATGAGCTTCAAGAATTGGTCCCTCAACTTCTCCCTAGTAGTAGGAGGCAAAAACTTGTCCTGGAAGGCATTGACAAAAGTCTCCCAAGTCACCCTAATGAGCCCACGCGCATACTTCCGCCATTGACCCGTATCTCCCTTCAGCTGGATCACCAAGGTCACTCTCAGCCCATCATCTTCGATGCCAAGCATCTCAAACGTCTTCACCATCTACTCTAACTACTCATCCGCCCTTAGTGGCTCTTTGGGATCACCCAAAAACTCGTCCAGATTGAATCAGAAGAATTCCCCCTTTAAGAATAACGGCCCTACCTCAGCAACTTGGGCCTAGACTTGATTCTCAACCTTGAGAATGTCCATGAATTCCCATAAAGCTCTGGCCATTTCATGGGCCAAAGCGCCCATAGCTTGCTAACCAATTGGTTTGGCTACATTAGCCTAACCAACTTCTTCTTCTTGTGCCAGAATGTCATCCAGTAGTGGCACCTCATGACGTCTAGGCCTACCACACCAACCACTACCATGTCCACGTCCTAACATCCTAATGAAGGTAACAAATGAGATTAACATATTTACAAATGTGCCGAAACTAAAGCGATGGACAACAATTAATTCACTCCACATAATCACATAAGCACGTACACATTTCCTTTCTAGATAATGACCGTCCCGTGACATTGCCAAAGTTCCAATTAGAAATAGCAATGATCAAGTGCTCTTCTAACAAGACTTCTAGAAACTCGTAGACCCAATCCATATCTTAGACATTAAATCCCATACACATACAATCACATAAGCATGTTATCACATAGCATACCATACACACAAATATCTTTATCAATCGAGATAAACCCATTGTGGTAAAAATCACTTCCCACGTACCCAAAGTATTCAAACCCAGTACACTCGGATACCAAGTTGTAACGCTCTGAAATAATAGGCAATAGAGTATCCATTGTATACATTAATTAACTACTCTAAGATAAGTAATTATCTTTATTGATTCCAATTGAGTTTACAAAAGAATGACATATGCAGATTTACATTCATAAGCCTATCCCTAAATCTATAACATATGTCATAACAAGAGATAAGATATGAAAATAAAATAAATAATAAATGCTCTAAATGCTTACAACTTTACAAGACAGTGCTTAGTTACAACAAAAATAGATTTAAGTCCAATACACTTAAAGCCCTTGGCTTACACAAAAATGAATATAACAAAATGAAGCTCTTGCTCCAAGTCCTCCCAAGCTATTTCCTTGACGGAGGCATATCATCAGCACTTGAAATATTTTTCCCACTTAGGCTGAGCCAAAGCCCAGTAGAAATAATCCAACACGATATATGAATCTTAACAAAGCTATAAGGTGAATTCATATGCAATGCTTGTATCAAAACATTTTATCTCTTTCCAAAAACCATGCAATGCCAAATGAATATCATGGTTCATAAAACATTCTTCTTTCAAGGGAAAAATAGGGGAGTGAATCATATTTCTGGAAATCTCTAAAAAAAAGTATCACATTTCACGAAAATTTCATCCGTAGGAAACCGTAAACTGTCACCCATGTAAACATAGGCTATACAAGCACTACTATTGTCATTTTACGAATATTTAGATCATGAGGATCGACAACCATGTATACGTGCGGTTTTCGAAACTTTTACCCTAGACACACAGGCCAACTTATTTGATGTAACAACTCCTTTCCAAATTTACCCTTTTTCTCAAAACGATATACATTTGCAATGTATAAATATGAAATAATATCAGATGCAAAGGAATGAGAAAAACAGTTTCAGTTTCCCTAATTTTCATGCAATTTCTACAACAATCATAGTTATCCTCCACCGATAGCCCAAAACAAATATTTCTAAATAGATAAATAATATTCCATAAAGATAAACTTTCCAAATTCTAAAGTGTGAGTGGTAATACATACCCAACTCCACCATCCTCATCAAAACCAATCCAATTTCATAATTTCAATATCAAACTCTTTATTTATATAAAATCAACATTAGAAACCAACTATTTTGCCACAACTCAACCTCATTTCCAACCCCACAACCATTTTCATGAACCGTTAGAAAGCCCCTCCTTTGGTCTTTAATCCAAAACCCTAGATTTGTTCCAAATATTCCAAAATCTCAGTGTTGTTTAGGAATAACAAATAACAAAGTTAAAACTCATAAAAGATGTGGACATATCCCTACCTCAAGTTTTAGAAGATGAGAGAGAGAGTGTGTAGGAAACCCAAAGACACCAATAATCAACTTTGCTCCGATAAGAATGAAGCCCTTGCCAAGCTCTACCTTTTTAACAAAGGGACACGGGTGAAGAATTCGATGGATCTAGGTGTATTTGTAGAGAGAATGTGAGTTTTAGAGAGGTGGAGTCTCAAATTAGGGTTTTGAAATGTTTAGCGAGAGAGATGAAAAAGTAATGAAAAAAGTGACTTTTACGAACTGATATATGCGCAGACCGCTCAAGCGCAAGAAGTGTCGCTTAAGCGTCTAGACAGAAAAGATCTGACCCCTCGAGCGCAAGAATCTTCACTCGAGAACAGAATACAAACTTCTAGAAGTTTTACAAACAGAAGACCATCGCTTGAGCTCAACAATGGCCGCTCGAGCCGACACTGCTTGAGCGCAAAAAGCATTGCTAGAGCGTAGAATACCACTTTCCAATAGTTTTGTAGACTTGCAAAAGTACTTAGAGTTCACAAAGACCGCTCGAGCACAAGAAGTGATGTTGGAGCGAAGAAACAAAATTCTGGGCAACAAAAGTTTGAAAAACAAGCTACCAACCTGTTCGAAATGCAATCAACACAGTCCAAAAGCGAAACTCAAAGAGAGATAAGGAGAAACAAAACATGAATAACTATATATGACAACGAAACCCAAATCCAAAACATCAAATGGGTCGAGTCTAAACCAGAATCGTTATAATTGGATACAGGTACAATGAACATTTCCCCTTAAATCCCTTTAGAGTGTTGGATATGGGTACAATGAACTTTTCCCCTATAACGCCCCGATATTCACTCCACATAATTTGTTACCAAGCCATTGTTATTGTCTAACTTCATGACATTCATATAAACAATAAATAAACATAGACAATTCAATAAACTGAAATTTTTCATATTCTCATGAATTCCTTTTCAAGTTCATTGTAATAATTTACAACACCCTATAATATAAATTACACATCAATAATTGCCATAAGGGCTTATACCTTTCAAGACTAAGAGTCTTGATTTCAACAAATAAAATCCTAACTCGACAAATAAGCTTGGTAGTTGTAGACAAACGACATCAAAAAAAAAAGAAAGAAAGAAAGAAAGAAAAAAAAAAAAAAAAAAAAACTTCAGTGCTCCATGTTGAACTCCATAAGCTTTTCAACAATATCAAGGTTCATCTTCATTACCTGGAATTTTAGGATGTCCAGCCCATAAAAATGAAGTCAGCTTTTATGCCCAGTAGGAAATACACTTAACATAACCAAATAGATTAATCAACGTATGATCAATATGATTATGCAATGCAATGTCATGCCATGTTTACGACTTAACTCTGTTTGGATACCGACTTCTAAAATACATGATTTGTAACCCATGTGACTCAACTCATTAACCATCCTCATAACCAAGAACTTTCATTTTGTAACAAACTCCATGTAAGACAACTCAAAATACTCCCCACATTTACTGGCCACCAAGCACAGTAGGGCAAGTGGGCACCTATTACTTTTGAAAACCTCCACATTTACTGACCACTAAGCACAGAGAGGCAATTGGACGTACCCACATTTATTGGCGCTTAGAACGGAAGGACAATTGGGCACCTTTACCAAAATACCAATGACATCCCCATATTTTCCGGCCTCCAAGCAGGGAAGGAAAATTGGGCAACTTAACACACACTACACATTCCGAAACCACACTCCCACCTTTAAATAATCCACTATTTAATCCAACATCATGGGAATGCAATGCAATGCATGAGTTTCTACATCTTCCTCTTTATCCCAAAATTTCTTTTAATTCCACCAGAATTCAACAAATAAAACTAACGAACAAATCCCATTTTCAAGACTCCAAGTCCTACACTTTACCAACTATCATCACATGCAAAACATTATTGTACACCCCTCCAATATTCCAAGTGTTCACATAATTCAACTTATTTAATTCACCAACAACATCATCATAGATAATAAATTTATCCAACACACTCATCAACATGTACATCAATTTAATCTTCAGCACAGTGTACCAATTAGCTCAAATCCTCTTTTGACTTAACAAATTTTAAATCTAGAGTTTTAAAGAAAATTTGGGAGGATTCCTCATTCCTTTGTTAAATCCTCTAATCGTCAAGTATTATATATTAGTATACCAAAACATTCTAAATCTTTCAAAAATTTGAGTGAAAACCCCACTTTTTATATATAAACATCTTTGAATCAAAGATTTCAAACTCAAATCAACTCATACTTCCCGTAATACATCATAAATTGAATGAAATCATAAATGATTGAGTTAAGAGAACTCCCTACATCAACGATGAGCTCACAAGGAAGACCCAAACAAAGCTTTGGCGAAAATGCAATCCAATTGGTCAAGGGAAAGATCTTCACTCCTCCTTCACTAATCTTGCATGATCTAAGGTGGATCCTTGGTGTAATGAGGTGAAATCAAAGGTTTGAGGCCAGGGTTTTTGGTCAGGGAGGAGAAAGAGAGAGAGTTGAGAGAAAATGAGCGAAAAGTGGATTTTATACTAGTTGATCCCCGAACTGACCGCTCGAGCGCAAGAAGTGTCGCTCAAGTGACTAGACACAATAAGTAGGACTGCTTGAGCACACAAAGTGACCGCTCGAGCAAAGAATACCAACTCTCAAAAGTTTTACAAACAGAGGATCATCGCTCGAGCGCAAGAAAGACCACTCGAGCCAACACCGCTCGAACGCAAGAAGGATCGCTCGAGTGAAGAATGTCATCTCCCAGTATCTCTACAGACTTGCCAAAAAAATGCTAGAAGTTCACAAAGACCACTCAAGCGCACAATCTAACGCTCGAGCGAAGAGAAGGAAAAGAATTTCTAGAGTGTTACATCTCCTTTATCCCTTCGGAGTGTTAGATACAGGTATAATGAACTTTCTCCATTTATCTCTTTAGAGTATTGGATATAGGTACAATGAAATTTTCTCCTTAAATCCCTTTGGAGTGTTGGATACAGATACAATGAACTTTTTCTCTTTATCCCTTCAGAGTGTTGGATATGGCTACAATGAACCTCTTTCCCCCACGTCTTTGTTGTGTTTGGATGTGGATATAATGAATCATATTTATATCCCTTTTTCCTTTTGTGTTTGGATAAAGGTATAGTGTTTTTCTCCCCAAATCCCTTGTGTGCTTTAGACTTGGGTACAACGAATCATGTTTACCTTCCCATATCCCTCATGTGCTTGGATATAGGTACAATGCATGGAGATCGCTTCTTCTGTTGTCCCTTTTTTTATGTTTTGGACATAGGAAATATGATTAATCGAGGATTTTATTTTCTAATCACACTGCGATGTGCATGTATTTCGAGTTTGCATTCCTTTTGTATTTTGTAGGATGCACTTGGCAATGTTAGAATTTGGATCGCATGGATGGTGTCGCTTAGGTAAGTATGACAAGTATTGTCTTCTCCCTTTTGAATAATTAGCTATTGCATGCTTTATGAATTCTTGTCGCACACTACTCACGCACAATTAAATTATGGCACATCACATCTGCCCCCAAACTACCTTGATCCGATTCCTTACAACAAGGATATGTCGGCAGCCTATGGGTTCAATCACTTGCATGAATGTATGGAATTGCCTTAAGTCTTTTGGCCTTGTCAAATGGGTTGGTCTTAGAGCTTTGGCATTCACTCCTATCATGTATGGCTACTCGAGTTCTATCAAAGAGGGGCAACTGTAGATACCTTATTTTGACTGACCATTAAGACTTAGTCACTTGATATACTTCCCGATGATGAAGGGTATCATAATTTCAACCTTAGGGATGCTTGAAGTCGTTAGAATTATTGTATTTCCATTTTCGTGCCAAAAATTATTTTTTTACCAAAATTATTGTTTGCTAGTTCGTATTGAGGGCCTGTTTTCACCTAGAAAACGTTGGAATTTGAAACATTTCTATCTTATATAAAATTGTAGCATGTTGAATTGTCTTTCCAACCCTACTTGATTTGCCTCAATCTGATATCGAATGAGAAAGTTATGTCCAAAATATGAAAGTCTACCAAGGACATGCGGTCCCACATGCCTTGTGTAGCCGCACTTCCATTTGATAGACCCAGATTTTTGTTTTTCTTGGACTATTTTGGGAATTAAGTGGACGCCGCCACAAGTTAGATATAAGGAAGCCCTAAGAGGATCTTTGTTGACCCCCAAGACTCCTCTTTGCCTATAAATACACTGTCTTTCCTCCATTGTCAAGAGGTTGAACTTTTTTGGCAAAATTGTGAGTTTTTGAGTGAAATTCCTTGCCTTCTCTCCTCTCAAACCCTAGGCTTCAAAAATACACCCTTTCATAGAAACTCTAACAATTAAAAAATCATCGAAGGCTTAAAGAACTTGAACATAATTAGAACCTAAGCCTAAGGAAAGCAATCAATCAAGTTTTACATCTTTTCTTCGCATTTTCTTCGGTTTATTGAAAACCAACAAGTAAGCTCTTTTTCTTTCAATTTTCAATAGCTTTTACCTTATTTCTCATCATGTAATCATGGCTAGGATGATAGGTTGCATGCATGTTCATCTAGGTTAGCTATTTTATTAGTTTTTTGCTTTATTTTGCATGTTTTGTTTTGTTTATCAAAACAACATGTTTAGGCTAGATTAATCATGTGATATTCATGCATATAGTCCAGTTTAATCATTGTATAATATTTAGCATATCTAGCTTTTTGTGTTAGTTGCTTTGTTTGCATTAAATCATGTTAGTAGACATTAATCCAAGCTTAGGTTTGCATTGTGTGTGTTTAGTTACATGTTTAGGCTCATGTGTATTTTATTTAATCATACGTTGCATGGTAAGATGCTTGAAATGGGCATCCGGGTAAGTCTTCTTGTCCTTCATAGCATGTGTGCTTGTTTGGTTGCATTGTTTTTCCATAATTCAAGTTTATGTGCTTTTTTATGTAAAATTGTTTGTTTTGGATGTTTTATAAAGATTGTTTATTTTCAGTTAAGTTTATAGCCATGAATCATAAAATCAATTTTTTTTGGAAAGATCATTATTTTCAAAAAGATGGCTTTATTCTTTAATTTAAAATATGTTTATCTTTTATTCAAATCATCTAGTTGATTAGGGTTAGTAAAGGATTAGGGTTAATAATAAATTTTGTGGAATCATTAATTATTTAATCTCACGAAATAAAGGTTAGTAGAGGCCAATCATCTGATTGGACAAGAGTGGTGCATCAATTAATAACATTTCCTTCTTGTACTTAAGTTCTCGAACCAAGAATATTTGATTGTGACGAATTAGGGACTTTATTTAGCTTTCATTATTAAAGGTTTTTAGTTTTTCTTAAAAATTAAGCGGCGACTCTATGTTGGTTAAAACAAGTTGGCACAACGTAGTGTAGAAACGTGCCTATTATCCCAAGTAGGCTACCCAAGAGGGGAGCAAATTGCGTTATTAAAAATGAATACACAATAATTTTTTATACCAATTTAAATAATTGAATTTCAGCAAGCAAGTAATAATAACAATAAAATTAAAAGAGATAGGTAGAGAAAATCAAATACAAGAATTTATAGTTGTTCGACTTGTCGTGCCTACATCCACTTCTCAAGGATCCTCCTCGATAATTTCTTCATTATCAAACAAATCAATATAATACCAAGGTTTCACCAAGCTTGTGAATTTTACAGTTCTTACTCTTATCTGTTGAACCTCACTCAACAATAAATGCCTCACCTTTATAGATTTTCTCTCACAAATTACTAACGTTGTGTTTGGTTAGGAGATTTGGTAATGGATTTGGAAAGGGAAAGGGAAAGAGAAACGGTGTCTGAAATTAGGTTAAATATATGTTTATTTTATTCACATTTTATCCAATTTTTCCATTTCCCTCAATCAAACACAACGTTAATAAAGATAAGAGGTATTTTAACTATATTTTACAACAATTTCTCTCTTTCTATAAAATAGATACTGTGTGAGTGAATTTCTGACCACACTGCCAACTCAGTATTCAACTGGACAGCACTAGCAGAATAGATGGCGCTTGAATGACCTGCAACAGAAAGAAGAGATTCCGGCAGTGGTTCATCCACCTGTGGGCACTCCGACGATCAAGTCAATAAAATATCTCTCAAAGATAACCAATAGTGCTTAACTCACTAGACAGAGCATAAAAGACCTACCTTAGACCCATGGGGGTGCCTCCCTTTTATAGCCAACATAATCCTAGTCCCAATAGAAGCCTAGCTCTAATGGACTTAGGATTACTGCTAATCTTGGACTCCCAGTAGGATTAGGATAAACTCTCTAAGAGTCTTATCTTAACCCAAACTGAAGTCTTCTCTCATTCCAGGATCTTATCCCTTATCAGCTTATCCCGGATTCTGGTATCTTCGCAGATAACCTTGGCCTAGCCGAGATCATCTCAGCATCGTGACCAGGACACATGGCACCCCGACTGGCACTTCGGTGACACATCGGCCACGTGTCGTCATTCAAAATTTATGTTCCCACAACTGCCCCCTAGGTTCTATTACCTCAGTATCCTGAGGTGATGGAACCTGTATCATTTCTTCCATTTAGCACATCGGCTAAGCTCGCTTCATCATCTATTGCCGAAGTTGGAACTCGTCGGCTCAATATGACCAAGACCTATAGTCTGCTTTCATCAATGCCTTAGAACCAACGACCAAGTTCGTTTAAGTTTCTCAGCCGAAACCGTCCTCTTAGCCGAGGTATTTGCTTCATTGAATCAAGAACTCCAAGAGTTTCAAAGACGCTGTATGAGCTAGCACGCATGATTTTTAACCGCTTTACCACGCGTCTTTTCCCTACTAGACCGTACCTGATACGCGCTATCAAGTCGCATCACTTTTACGTGCACTGTCTGACAAGCACGTCGTCCAAGGCACCATAATTGCTATTTCACCGCCATTTCATGCTTTTGATCAGAATCAACTCTCTCTTCGTCTTTTCACTTCTGTATCTTTGTTCTTGTTCAAACTGTCTCTCTCAAATCCTCCATTGCTACTTTTGCGAAGCTTTCTGCAACCAGTTTCACTCTCTCCCTCAGTGAGGCTTTCGTTGCACTTTTTTGCTTACTACCACCATCTGACACCGGGGTACTACGCACCGGCCTTTTTCTAAAATAAACAATCATTCTTTAATGTTAGGCAGAAGTGCCTTCTTTCCTTTTCTGAATGCATTCTTTAATTTCTTCTTTCAACGTGGTTGTATGTGTCTTCTTTTTACTCTTGTATGATTCTATACTTAAACTAATTTGCATATCTTCAAAATACCTTAACTATGCAATCTCCTCGGGGTGTAACACCTCGGTTGTACCCACTAATCGGTTTTATCTCAGCCTCGGCTTAACACTTGAAAATATTTTTTACAATATTTTCACAAGTGTTATTTACAACTCGATACTTCACTCTTTGCAAGACTTCTGTCTTCAAATTTCTTCCAAGTCTTGGCAACATGGTAATCTCGGCAAGTATGTAGATATTTCTTTCAACATAACCTTGGCTTAACTTCTAAATTTTTCTCAAAATTTCAACAAGTTAAACCAATCTTCTTTTAACATAACCTCGGTTAACTCCAACTTGTAAACTTAAATTTCAACAAGCGTTAAACGTGACCTCGGTTTAACTTCAACTTGTAAATTTCAATTTCAACAAGTGTTAAACATGACCTCGGTTTAACTTCAATGTGTAAATTTCAATTTCAACAAGTGTTAAACACAACCTCGGTTTAACTTCAACTTGTAAATTTCAATTTCAACAAGTGTTAAACATGACCTTAGTTTAACTTCAACTTGTAAATTTCAATTTCAACAACTGTTAAACACATCCTCGGTTTAACTTCAACTTGTAAATTTCAATTTCAACAAGTGTTAAATATGACCTCGGTTTAACTTCAACTTGTAAAATTAAATTTCAACAAGTGTCTAAACCAATCTTAGCTTGTGAAATTTCAATTCCCAAGCATCATTCTTCAGCCCTTTGCCCCCTAATGTGAACTTAAGTTCCACTTGGGTTCTCATTAGACACGTGGCTTTGACCTCGTCGCCGATGTAAGATTCGAACAAAGACTGGCTGAGGTTATTAACCTTGGTCTCTTTACTAAGGCACTTAGCTCCAATCTGTGTCTGATTTTGCCAATATGACAAGTCCAGGTTAACCCAACTTAGTTCAACTTTATTATATGCAAGTAAAGTTTTTACTTTGCCATATAATAAGTCTAAGTTATTCGTCATGTTTCAATCAGAAACATCGTCACAGGACTAGTTGGTCCTATCGCACAGATTTCAAAAGTCAAACTAGCACTTTATTATTGCTTCAACCGTTATGCCCCATTGCCGACAACCTTTCTCAGGCTGAGGTCCCTAACTTTCAACTCTCTTGGGCTGACCTTCTTGTTGTAAGTCCTAGCAAGTTGTTGCTAGTATGCCCCCAACTCAGTATTCAACTGAGTTGGGGAAACATCGTCACAGGATTAGTTGGTCCTATCGCACAGATTTCAAAAATCAAACTAGCACTTTATTATTGCTTCAACCGTTATGCCCCATTGCCGACAACCTTTCTCAGGCTGAGGTCCCTAACTTTCAACTCTCTTGGGCTGACCTTCTTGTTGTAAGTCCTAGCAAGTTGTTGCCAACTCAGTATTCAACTGGAGAGCACTAGCAGAATAGATGGCGCTTGAATGACCTGCAACAGAAAGAAGAGATTCCGGCGGTGGTTCATCCACCTGTGGGCACTCCGACGATCAAGTCAATAAAATATCTCTCAAAGATAACCAATAGTGCTTAACTCACTAGACAGAGCATAAAAGACCTACCTTAGACCCATGGGGGTGCCTCTCTTTTATAGCCAACATAATCCTAGTCCCAATAGAAGCCTAGCTCTAATGGACTTAGGATTACTGCTAATCTTGGACTCCCAGTAGGATTAGGATAAACTCTCTAAGAGTCTTATCTTAACCCAAACTAAAGTCTTCTCTCATTCTAGGATCTTATCCCTTATCAGCTTATCCCGGATTCTGGTATCTTCGCAGATAACCTTGGCCTAGCCGAGATCATCTCAGCATCATGACCAGGGCACATGGCACCCCGACTGGCACTTCGGTGACACCTCGACCACATGTCGTCATTCAAAATTTATGTTCCCATAACTACCCCCTAGGTTCTATTACCTCAGCATCCTGAGGTAATGGAACCTGTATCATTTCTTCCATTTAGCACATCGGCTAAGCTCGCTTCATCATCTATTGCCGAAGTTGGAACTCGTTGGCTCAATATGACCAAGACCTATAGTCTGCTTTCATCAATGCCTTAGAACCAACGACCAAGTTCGTTTAAGTTTCTCAGCCGAAACCGTCCTCTTAGCCGAGGTATTTGCTTCATTGAATCAAGAACTCCAAGAGTTTCAGCACGCGTATGAGCTAGCAAGCACAGTATTTTAATCGTTTTTACCACGCGTCTTTTCCCTACTAGACTGTACCTGATACGCGCTATCAAGTCGCATCACTTTTACGTGCACTGTCTGACAAGCACGTCGTCCAAGGCACCATAATTGTTATTTCACCGCCATTTCATGCTTTTGATCAGAATCAACTCTCTCTTCGTCTTTTCACTTCTGTATCTTTGTTCTTGTTCAAACTGTCTCTCTCAAATCCTCCATTGCTACTTTTGCGAAGCTTTCTGCAACCAGTTTCACTCTCTCCCTCGGTGAGGCTTTCGTTGCACTTCTTTGCTTACTACCACCGTCTGACACCGGCATACTTCACACTAGCCTTTTTGTAATATAAACAATCATTCTTTAATTTTAGGCAGAAGTGCCTTCTTTCCTTTTCTGAATGCATTCTTTAATTTCTTCTTTCAACGTGGTTGTATGTGTCTTCTTTTTACTCTTGTATGATTCTATACTTAAACTAATTTGCATATCTTCAAAATACCTTAACTATGCAATCTCCTCGGGGTGTAACACCTCGGTTGTACCCACTAATCGGTTTTATCTCAGCCTCGGCTTAACACTTGAAAATATTTTTTACAATATTTTCACAAGTGTTATTTACAACTCGATACTTCACTCTTTGCAAGACTTCTGTCTTCAAATTTCTTCCAAGTCTTGGCAACATGGTAATCTCGGCAAGTATGTAGATATTTCTTTCAACATAACCTTGGCTTAACTTCTAAATTTTTCTCAAAATTTCGACAAGTTAAACCAATCTTCTTTTAACATAACCTCGGTTAACTCCAACTTGTAAACTTAAATTTCAACAAGCGTTAAACATGACCTCGGTTTAACTTCAACTTGTAAATTTCAATTTCAACAAGTGTTAAACATGACCTCGGTTTAACTTCAATGTGTAAATTTCAATTTCAACAAGTGTTAAACACAATCTCGGTTTAACTTCAACTTGTAAATTTTAATTTCAACAAGTGTTAAACATGACCTTAGTTTAACTTCAACTTGTAAATTTCAATTTCAACAACTGTTAAACACATCCTCGGTTTAACTTCAACTTGTAAATTTCAATTTCAACAAGTGTTAAATATGACCTCAGTTTAACTTCAACTTGTAAAATTAAATTTCAACAAGTGTCTAAACCAATCTTAGCTTGTGAAATTCCAATTCCCAAGCATCATTCTTCAACCCTTTGCCCCCTAATGTGAACTTAAGTTCCACTTGGGTTCTCATTAGACACGTGGCTTTGACCTCGTTGCCGATGTAAGATTCGAACAAAGACTGGCTGAGGTTATTAACCTTGGTCTCTTTACTAAGGCACTTAGCTCCAATCTGTGTCTAATTTTGCCAATATGACAAGTCCAGGTTAACCCAACTTAGTTCAACTTTATTATATGCAAGTAAAGTTTTTACTCTGCCATATAATAAGTCTAAGTTATTCGTCATGTTTCAATCAGAAACATCGTCACAGGACTAGTTGGTCCTATCGCACAGATTTCAAAAATCAAACTAGCACTTTATTATTGCTTCAACCGTTATGCCCCATTGCCAACAACCTTTCTCAGGCTGAGGTCCCTAACTTTCAACTCTCTTGGGCTGACCTTCTTGTTGTAAGTCCTAGCAAGTTGTTGCTAGTATGCCCCCAACCGAATAGCTGTTCTATCGCACGTTGCAGGTGGATTTCGAAGCATTTTCATGCTTTTTTACATAGCTTCAGCTTCCTTTTGCATGTAAGGCCAAAAGAATCCCTACAATATTGCTCTCGGGGCAAGGGATCTGCCCCCTGCATGGCTTCCACATACTCCTTTGTGGACCTTATATAAAAATTCTTTAACTTAGGCCAAGCTTTTCTCTTCTCGGACTTAATCATCTAGGCCGAGATCTTGTCTTCTGGGATTTGGGATCCGAGATCTGGAATCCGGGATCTGCTTACTTGGGCTGAGCTCTTGTCTTCTCGTATCCAATGTTATCTCGGCTCCGCTTCGGCGAACCATTTCTCTTCTCTTGTTTGGATGCCTTTGTCCCCAGCGTGTCATCCTCGGCTCTGGCATACTTTTCTATCCTGGCCATCAGCTTCTCCATGCTTTTCGGCAATGTCTTTGCCAGTGATTTTCGAAGCAGGCAGTCATCCTTCAAGCCATTTTTAAATGACACGACCGCCACCTCTTGGTTGTATCCTGGTATTCGGTTGAATACCTCATAATACCTTTTGGCATAGGCCCTAAGGCTTTTATCCTCGCCGATCTTCAGGGCCATTAGGGCATCCACCCTCAATGGTTGTAGCTTGTTTGTCACGAACCTAACCACAAATATCTCGGCCAGGCCTTCCCAGGTTTTCACAGTTCCTTTGGGCAACTTATGAAACCAGTCTGATGCAACTTCTCCAAATGATGAGGGAAATACCTTGTAGAGCAACGACTCGTTCCCGGTGTACAATGCCATCGAGTTCAAGTACAAGCCCATGTGAAAGTTGGGGTCCGACTTATCGTCGTAGATCTGGAATCTCGGCATGCTAAAACTTTTTGGGGCTTTGAATTTGTCCAATTCTATCGAGAACGGTGTTCTCGGCTTGACTGGGGAGGTTACCTCGGCATTTTGTTTCTTCCTCGTGAGGTAATCTCTCAAGTCCTCTTTGGTCCGCCCAGGAGCTCGGCTATCTCCTGACTTCAGTCTTTTCGGTGCACTGCTCTCAGTTTCGTTGTGAGCCCTTTTTGACATTTCTTCATTGGTTGTGTCGAAGCACAGCTCCTGCCTTTGAACATGCCGATGTTCTTTCGGGTCTGCTTACTTGGTGCGATGTGTCCTTTGTGATTCTTCCCTCCTCGACTCTCCTCGTCCGACCTCTCTTGAAGGCTGGTGAGAGTGTTTTTCGCTCCTAGTGTACTGGGGGGCTACAGGGTTTGTTTTCTGCCCTCCCTTCTGGGCATTGGCCGCTGGAATCGGCGTGTCCTGCAAGCAGAACGATGGCATGACGTTGTTTTGCATCATGAAATTGACGACCAATTGCAGGTCTGCCAATTTGTTCACCATCTCTTTCACCTCTTCGTCCCTCCGCAGGCATCTGTCTTTCCATACCTGGAGGTTGTCCTCGTTGTAATACCCGCTTCGATCCGATTTCTTTGCTACGTCACCCTCCTGGCCGACGTCTTTCTTGCCGTGATTCTGGTCCTGAGTCTCCTCGTTGCAACCATCTTCCTCTATGTTAGGGTCAACGTGTTTACCGTTTCCAGTAGGGGTTTCGTCCCTAACCTTATCCTTTTGTCTATCACTAGCCATCTATCCTCATTTCTTTCCCACAGACGGCACCAAATTGTGTGAATGAATTTCTGACCACACTGCCAACTCAGTATTCAACTGGAGAGCACTAGCAGAATAGATGGCGCCTGAATGACCTGCAACAGAAAAAAGAGATTCCGGAGGTTATTCGTCCACCCGTGGGCACTCCGACGATCAAGTCAGTAAAATATCTCTCAAAGATAACCAATAGTGCTTAGCTCACTAGACAAAGCATAAAAGACCTACCTTAGACCCATGGGGGTGCCTCCCTTTTATAGCCAACATAATCCTAGTCCCAATAGAAGCCTAACTCTAATGGACTTAGGATTACTGCTAATCTTGGACTCCCAGTAGGATTAGAATAAACTTTCTAAGAGTCTTATCTTAACCCAAACTGAAGTCTTCTCTCATTCAAGGACTCTTGTCCCTTATCTGCTTATCTCGGATTCCGGTATCTTCGCAGATGATCTCAACTAAGATAACCTCGGCCTAGCCGAGATCATCTTAGTATCATGACCAGGACACGTGGCACCCCGGCTGGCACTTCGGTGACACCTCGGCCACGTGTCGTCATTCAAAATTTATGTCCCCACAAATACTACAAAATAGATACGAAAGTGAAAGAGCAAAAAGAATGAATAATATCACTCAGAAAATTTCAGATCTGAAATTGAAGGTGCTGATAGTGTAGCAGAATGCAGAATTGTGTCTCATATCTAAAAATAGGCTTCCCTGTTATAATCTTCAAAAGTTTATAACCGTTGGAGAGAATTTGGTGCACGCTCCTCCTTCCTTCTTTTCTAACTTTGTAAATTTTTATAAGGATAAATTATAAATACACCCTTTAAAGTTTGCTTAAAATACAAATTATCTCATGTTGTTAGAAAAATTACAAATACCTTCCTGGTAGAATTTTTTATTTAACAAAATAATTAAAAAAGTAAAATTTTTAACTTTCACTTATACAATAATAAAATTATCTGAATTATTAATTAAAATAAAATTTTGATATTATTATAAATTATTAATTAATTTGATAATTTATTAATAAAAATACTTATTTATTATGAAATTATAAACTTTAAAAATAAAAAATAATTTATAATTTAAATAAAGCTCAAAAAGTGTGTTTACAATGAAAAAGGAGTGAGTCATCCCAGTGAATGGTGATTGGTCTTTTTTTTCTTTTTTGTTTTTTATGTCGTGTGTGGGGATGGTAGGCTCTGGATCATCTCTGGTTTATAATTTACCCTTGTCATAATGATTAACTCCACTCTAGAGAAAATACGCTCCATTTTCATTCTTTTTCCTAGCTTTGTGCTGCGCAACTCACGCGGAAGAAAAATTCATGCCCGTTGGAGACAAAAGACAAAAGAGTTGGCTCAGATTTCAATTTCCAATGAGCGGAAGGGTTGACCTGGTTTGGTGATTCAAGAGTCCGGATCCTCGGCGGTGGTTTCCTGCCGCGCTTCCTGCGGCGTTCAAAAACGACGTCGTTTTGTCGTTAAATTCATTTTTTTTTTGCCCCTTTTCCCCTCTTTTTCCCTTGCTCTCTCGTCGAAGTGAACCCTAACTTCAAAGAAGAACATGAACAGAGGACAGGAGAGAGCTGAAACGGAAGGAGTAGAATCCGAGGACGATGACGACGGGCAAGATGGCGTCGATTCGGCGGCGAGGCGAGGTAAGATGTGGTCCCTTCAATCTTCATTCTCACCTGATCCATGATTTCTTGAGTCCGATTTTTGTGTTGCTTCCATAAATGGGTTTGATTTTATAGGGTTTAATTTCTTGGGTTTTATGGGATTGATTTCTTGTACACAGAAAGAACATTTTCTTTCATTAATCTCAAAGAAAATATATGCTGCATATATATATATATGGAGAGAGAGATTTTGTTCTTGTGATTATAAGGAAGTTTAGAGAGAGAGAGATAGAGAGAGAGAATGCTGGCAGTATTTGATCAATCTGTGGCAAAGAGCCCAGAAGGCCTGAGGAGTCAAAGCTCTGTTTCAAATTTGTGGGTTGTTTGTTGAAATTTTCTTGGCATTTCAAATTTGTCGTCTGTTCTGTTCCACATGGCACAAATTTTCTTTTCTTGTTAATCTCAAAGAAAATCTCAAACAGTTATCAACTTATATATATGCAGCACATTGAAAATCCCATTAATCTCAAAGAAAATATTTTCAATGTGCAGAATATTTGTTGATATATTTGAGATTAATGAAATAACTTATAGAATATTTTCAATGTGCAGAATATCTGTTTCAGAATCTCATTAATCTCAATGTGCTGCATATATTTTCAACAAAGAAAATAACTTATTTTCAACAAAGAAAATCTCAATGGATTCCAGCATATATTTTATCAATGTGCCAATGAAACAAGCAGAATAACTTATCAACTTTTTTACTTCTTTAAATTTTTTCTTGGCATATATTTTTTCTTTAACTTATCAACTTATTTTCTTGGCATATATTTTCAACAAAGAAAATAACTTATGGATTCCAGCATATATTTTATCAATGTGCCAATGAAACAAGCACAATAACTTATCAACTCTTTTCAACAAAGAAAATCTCAATGGATTGTTCTTTCATTTTGATTTCTACTAATATATATAAATTGTTTTTCCAAAGACTAGCATACTCACAGTGCAGCACAAAATTGTGGTCATAACAGAACTCTAACCCATATCTATATACATATATATATATATATATATATAATATAAATGATTATCATTGATCATTGAAAATTTTCATTTCTTGACTTGTCTTCACTTTGATCATTGAATACAGGTGCCCAACCAAGGTAATTTGACAGTGGAACAAACTCTATGCGGCCATGAAAAACGATGCAGTTTTGAAACGATTCATCGTCATCAATTCATTTCATGATCAAGCGTCGTCGTTGCCGATCTCCGAGCATGTTTCATTCAAGTTACTAATTCTAACTAGTTGAAACGATCTTCTGATGATATTCATTCATGTAAAACGATGCAGTTTTGAAAAATATCGTTTTCATAGTTTTTATTTTTCTCATTTTTCTATTTCTATTGTATTAAAGGAATTGCAAATTTGAGGATGGTTATGTTATATAGATCTAATCAGTCTTTTAAGAGATTGAGAAAGTCATTTTGAATATATCAAATGAGTCTTAGGAGATTGTTTGATATAAAAAAAATTAGTCCGTCATATATTTTTATGCAATTTGATTGTGACTGAATGAGATTTGTAGAACAGAGTTTGTTATATATCATTGTTTTATTTCATATCATTCGTGAGGAATAAACAACAAAAAGAGCAAAAAAATGAAACGGTGATATATAACAAACCCTATTATAAATTATGTAAAACATGATTTAGGTCCATGCTTTAAAATTAACGAAAGAAGAAAAGAGGAATGAACAGAAAAAGAAAAAGAAAAAGAAAAAGAAAAAGAGAATAACAGAAAAGGAAAAACCATAAAAAAGAAAAGGAAGAAAAAAAAATGGAGTCATTTGCAATGCTCATAACAAGCTTCAAGGTCTACCTCGAAAAAAAAAAAAATAGAAAAGTTGATTGTTTCAAAGGACAACATAGCATTTGATTCAATCAAGAACATTTCATTCAATTACGATGCTCAAACCATTTGATTCAATCAAAATTGCTAAATCATCTCATTCAACTAAGATACACAAACTGTTTCATTCAATCAACCAACATATCATTTTATTCAATCGATATTGTCATTGCAAATATTAATCTATAACATTCAAATTAATTTAACTACATTCATTTTGATCCAATTTCATTCCGAGCAATCAAGTCACTACTTATGCCAACCAAAGGAGCCACTTCAGTAGTCCAACCAAATTTGTTCCTTCAATTTAATCTTCTCACTGTAATGTTTCCTTATACTTGTGTTTTCTTTCATCTTTGTCAAAATCTTTGGCCTTTGCTTTATCTTTCTATCTTCATCTTTGCCTCTCTCATTTTTCCCCTTCTACATCCAACATCCAAAATATATCGTCCACCCCAGAAAATAATCTAACAGGGCAAGCATCACCAATTGAAAAAAAATTTAGGGCCAAGTTTTGGAAAGAATGAGAAAATATGAATAGTGGATTTGGTTTTTGTTCGATTTTTCTATTTATATATATATACACACACGGCACATATTAATTTAACATATAAATAAACTTAAGACATAATAAGAAAACCCAACAAAAAAAATTTAAAGAAGAAAAAAAGTTGATAAGTTATTCTGCTTGTTTCATTGGCACATTGATAAAATATATGCTGGAATCCATTGAGATTTTCTTTGTTGAAAATAAGTTATTTTCTTTGTTGAAAATATATGCAGCACATTGAGATTAATGAGATTCTGAAACAGATATTCTGCACATTGAAAATATTCTATAAGTTATTTCATTAATCTCAAATATATCAACAAATATTCTGCACATTGAAAATATTTTCTTTGAGATTAATGGGATTTTCAATGTGATGCATATATATAAGTTGATAACTGTTTGAGATTTTCTTTGAGATTAACAAGAAAAGAAAATTTGTGCCATGTGGAACAGAACAGACGACAAATTTGAAATGCCAAGAAAATTTCAACAAACAACCCACAAATTTGAAACAGAGCTTTGACTCCTCAGGCCTTCTGGGCTCTTTGCCACAGATTGATCAAATACTGCCAGCATTCTCTCTCTCTATCTCTCTCTCTCTAAACTTCCTTATAATCACAAGAACAAAATCTCTCTCTCCATATATATATATATGCAGCATATATTTTCTTTGAGATTAATGAAAGAAAATGTTCTTTCTGTGTACAAGAAATCAATCCCATAAAACCCAAGAAATTAAACCCTATAAAATCAAACCCATTTATGGAAGCAACACAAAAATCGGACTCAAGAAATCATGGATCAGATGAGAATGAAGATTGAAGGGACCACATCTTACCTCGCCTCGCCGCCGAATCGACGCCATCTTGCCCGTCGTCATCGTCCTCGGATTCTACTCCTTCCGTTTCAGCTCTCTCCTCTCCTCTGTTCATGTTCTTCTTTGAAGTTAGGGTTCACTTCGACGAGAGAGCAAGGGAAAAAGAGGGGAAAAGGGGCAAAAAAAAAAATAAATTTAACGACAAAACGACGTCGTTTTTGAACGCCGCAGGAAGCGCGGCAGGAAACCACCGCCGAGGATCCGGACTCGGTGATTCAAGGAGAAAAAAAAATAAAAAAAATTAGCCAATCACAAGCTAGTGGGAGCCGGAGTGACTCCTGTGGAGATTCGGATCATTTTTGTTTCAACATGTAAATAGGAAAAACACAGTTTGATATATAATATTATATTTTATATAATATAAGGTAAAGTATTAATAAATTTTAAGATCTGATTTTATGTATTATTTAATTTTTTATTTTTATTTTTTTAATGAACCTAAGTTCCTATTAAAATAGAAATTACATAAAATGATAGGTACTTACATATTTGGAATTAGTTTTTTAGGGATAAAAGTAGGTTTCTCTAAATATAAAATTACACATTTAGATAATCTGTAATATAGAAGTTTTGGATTTTCCATCATTCTATAATAAATTCCACATTATGAATAAAAACCTAACACTTTAATGTAACACTTCAATAATGTAACACCCCAATGTAACACACTAAAAAACTCATTGGTGTACTTTTTTCAAACGTAATAACATAACACTCGAAGAAAAAAGAAAGAAAAAAAAAACTCATTAGTATACTTTTTTCAAATGTAACACTCCAATGTAACATACTCTAATCAATGTAACACTCCAATCAACGTAACATTCTAATAAAAAAACGCACAAAAACACTAAAAACTCCTTAGGATAATTTTTTTCAAATAAAACACCCACGGTTTGAAATTACACATGTCCAAAACTTATTAATGAATTTTTATATTCCTTTTGTAATGGTTTGAAGAATCCCACATTATTTTTTTGGAGTATTACATTAGAGTATTATATTTGATAAAAATACACTAAGAAATTTTTTTTGTATATTACATTAAAGTGTAACACTAAGAAATTTTTTTAGAATGTTATATTGGAGTATTGCGTTTAGAAAAAGTACACTAAGGATTTATTTTTATTTATTTATTTTTTTTGTGTGTGTATGTGTGTGTGTTACATTATAGTGTTATAGTAAGGAGTTTTTTTGTGTGTTACATTAGAGTGTTACACTAATAATTTTTTTTAGAATGTTATATTGGAATGTTACGTTTGGAAAAATGACACTAAAGAGTTTTTTGGTATGTTACATTAGAGTGTTACACTAAAAAAAATTTTGGAATATTATATTAGAATGTTATGCTTGGAAAAAGTAAATTAATGATTTTTTTTTTTTTTTGAGTGTTACATTGGAATATAACATTTGAGTGTTACATTAGAGTGTTATAGTTTAAAATTATACATTTATCCAAAACTTACTATAGAAATTTTGTACTCCTTTTGAAATTTGGAAGAATCCCACATCCTTTTGGAATGTTTGAAAAATGTCATATTTCAAGTCATTTTTGTACTTCCTTTGAAATGTTTTCCAAATATAAAATATTATCATATAAAAATTCATCCAAAATTTAATTATCATATATTGTATATCTTACCTTTCTAACAAAATAAATAAAAAAAAAAACACACACACACACATAATAGAAATAAAGGCATAACTATAAATCTAATTTTTAAATAATATATTAAATCTACATTTCTAAAATCTATGAAACCAATTAGTTTATAAAAAATCTTTATGACATATATCACCATTTCTAAAAATGAGATTTATAAATAATATAATATATAAAACAAATTATACATAGTAACCTATCTCAGATTTTCAAAGAAGGAATAGTAATTTACTATTTCACTATGAGAGGGAGATTTACGATCTGGAATTGGGCCGAGGTAACGGCCGAGAAGAATGGTAGCCAAGTGGATCATTGGACCGAGATGATCCACGGTCTGCCCAGAGTTGGGCTACTAGGACTTGGGCTGGGCAGGTGTTGGGCCAAGTATGCGCCGCCCCGTCCGGATATAAGTTGCTCGGTTAAGGCAACGCTCGGTTAGACCGAGCTGCGTGTATGGCATAGGCGAAGCCAGTCAGGTTGGCTGAACAGCACCCAGAAAGGCGTCATCAACCGAGGTACTTGCCTGCTCGGCAAGAAGGCCAACCACAGTCAAGTTGAATGACCGGCGCCCGGAAAGGCGCAGTCAGCCAAGATATTTGTTTGCTTGGCAGGAAGGCCGACCACCGGTGAGATGCTACCAGCCCGGTTCTCCTTGGGCCTAGCCAGTAAAGTGCTTAGGCATGAAGCATAGCTCGGCCGAAGATAGAGCAGCTCGGCTGCCGAGCTCCAGATGGGAAGGCTGGCAATTGAGATTAGGTGATGTTCAGCAAGGTTTACGCTGACAGATGGGATAGCAGAGCCACGTGTCAGGAGATGAGTGGGAGTGGATATTGGGCGCAGAGGGTATAAAGGCATGTCTGCGTCCCCCCATACGAGACAGATGAACACTTTGTAAGGAAATTATTGCACTCAAACTCTCCCCTCTCTGTCTATCCCAAGGTGTGTGCTAACTTGACCGTCGGAGGGATTTTCCGGCCACACACCGCCGGGTAGCTCACCGCCGTTGTGCTTTCAGGTGATCGGACAGAAACGGAGCTTGGAAGAAAGGAGTACGTGCTTGCCTGAATATTTGCTCCCCGTACACACTATATAATATAATATATAAAACAAATTGTGCATAATAACCTATCAAATTTTCAAAGAAGAAATAACAATTTACTATTCACCAAATTCAACAAAATTGATAAGATCCATAAAAATCCAAAATATGTATGCCTGAATGTACATATCAAATATGCAAACTATTTTGTACATTAAATCAAGCACAACAACATTTTTATATTTTGTGTCAAAATGATTACAAAATAGGAAAAATTAGTTTAAGATCTCTCTCCCATTTTTGGTAATGAAAAAGATCCACAATATTATTTTATGATGTCTAAGGTCCCTTAACCCCACACCCATATATCATAGAGAAATTTGAGTCTTTCAAATCAAATCTCATTTCTCTCTCTCTCTCTCTCTCTCTCTCTCTCTCAGATATCTTGTGTCACTATTAAGCTTCAACAATGGCGATGAAGAAAAGAACAAAGAAACTCTAATCTATGAATCAAGAAAAACTCCTCCAAATCCACAATGAGAATCACTAGGTTTCTCAAACCCTGTGCCATGAAGTATAATCAATAAGCTCCGTCGTGGAATGAACACTCCATTGAGTCCATTTCCGGCGAGTCAAAGGAGTCACAGTCTGATACCAATGGTGATCGAGCACTCCACCAGAGGTGAGAGAGCCTATGACATCTTCTATCGCCTTCTCAAAGAACGAATCATCTATATCAACGGCCCTATCTCCGATTACACTACTCATGTCGTCGTCACTCGACTTCTCTACCTTGAGTCCGAGAACCCTTCCAAACCCATCAACATGTACCTCAACTCCCCGGTGGTGCCGTCACTGCAGGTTCATCTTTTCAACCCCTCCAAATCTCAATCTACTCTCAATTTATTTCTTTAGAATTACATATTTTGATTTTGAGCACTATATACGAAGTTCACTGTAATCCTGATTTGGTACTTGGGTTGTGTGAGTTTTGGTGTGTGGATTTTCTCAGGATTTTTGGCCACTGTGTGAATTTTCTCTAAATTTAGCGACTATGTGAATTTTCTCTGGATTTTGGCCACTGTGTAAATTTTCTCTGGTTGTTCACTGTGAATTTTTTCTGGAAAACTCAAGGATGTGTTGGTTCCTTTTTGATATTTGATTGCTTCAATTTCTCTATTAATTTGTTTACTTGCTCAGATATTGAAAAGGGGAAAAAAAATGTGATTTTGAATGGATTTTCTCTGGTTTGATAATGATTGGGTATATATTGATCTTGAGGTTCATTTTTGATAAATTTTCTCTAGTTGAGTCAAAACACAATTTTCTCTAGTTTGATCAAAACACAGAGAAAATTATAAGCAAACCAGAGAATTTAGGAAAGATAAGGAATGAAGTTGGAAGAGAAGAGAAAACAGCCATTTAACACTCTCGTGCGTGTAATTTTCTCTGATATGTTTAATTTTCTTTAATGTAGCTATCTATGGAGTATTTCCATGCCTAAACCAGAGAAATTGTCTTATCAGTTTTTTTTGTTTTTTATTTAATTTTCTTTGGTTTGATCAAAAACACAAATTTTCTCTACACAATTTTCTCTAGATATATAGAGCCATACAAAGCCATACAAATTTTTTCTATGCAATTTTGTCTGGATAGAGCCACACAAAGCCATATAAATTTTCTCTACGCAATTTTCTCTGGATAGAGCTACACAAAGCCACACAAATTTTCTCTAATACAATTTTCTCTAGATAGAGCCAGACAAAGCCACACAAATTCTAATGGTATGTGAGTCTGGAAAGAATTTCTCTTGCATTCTCTCTATATTATCTTCTATTTCAATTTTGAAAATTGAAGCTTTTCTTCAATTTAGCTATCTATGGAGTCCCTTTTCTACATTTTAATCTCATGAAATGTAGACTGAATTGTAGACATTAACAATTTCTCTGATTCAAACCTGAGAAAATTCAAATTTCTCTGAGTTCAAACTAGAGAAATTCAGAGAAAATTGAATACTTTGAATTTTCTCTAGTTTGAATCCAAAGAATTTTTGGATTTTCCAAAGAATTCGAGCTTTTTGGATTTTATGAGAGTTCCAAGTTTTTTAAAATAACATTTACAATATGATCATCATTAAGAAGCAAGCCATGAACTTTATACCATTGTTGGTGAAATTTACTAGTCTGGTTAAGTGTTGTGTTGTGATATCCATTGCTTTTGGTGTTTTGAATGTCTTATAGTCCCGAGACAATTGGTCAAAATAAAAATGGTGTTTGTTCAATTTTTTCTAGGTTATTGTTGTCTGAATGTCTTACAATTCACAAAAAATTGCTCAAAATTAAAATGGTGGTTGTTTAATTTTCTCTAGTTTGATCAAAAACATAAAGAAAATTATGAGCAACTAGAGAAAATTAGTCAAAAACACAGATTCTTTGGGAAGTCCAGAGAAATTCCAATTTCTTTGGAGAGAAAATCTCTGGGAGGTCTAGAGGAATTCTTTAGGAAGTGCAGAGGGAGAGAAATTATCTGGAAAGTCCAGAGAAATTCTCCGGATTGAATTTTCTCTTAATCGATATTAAGGAACCTTAGACATTATGAAAATATTAGGTGTTCTTTATGCTATAAAATCTTAATACTACGGATCTTAAAAAAAATCCCCTATAAAATATGTATATTAAAAATATTATAATTTATCTAATAATATTTTAAATATCATTAAAATCAGACCATAAGATTAATAGGGCCTTATACCAAAAACAAAACGCGGCATCCACACTAACCACCCAAAAAATTGTGCATTCCATTTCCTAACTGATGCTATTGTAAACTAGCCTGAAGAAGCTACCTCCCACTTTAGGAAGTCAAGGAGCAAACCCTGTAACCTAACAACCTTTTCCTCTTCTCATGCTAGGAGGGGCTTTTTGAAAACAATAGTGATGGGTAGCTCTAAAAGTAGAACTCTAAACAGAATTTTACTGGCACCTTAAAAAAAATTAAAAAAGCAAAAAGTTAAGCCAAAATATCATATCAAGGTGAGACCCATACAATTAGCACGTCATTAGAGCAACTCTAGAGTTCTTGTTCTAGAGTTCTGAAACATTTTTCTTTTGAAAAATAGCATCCAATCCCTTGTGCTCTATCTTGTTTGCACACTTCCTGAAGAGAACCTTGCTTTTTCCATATATAGATTATACAACTTAGGAAATTCTTCTTTCAATTGAATGTTCATGCACCACTTGTTAGCCCAGAACTGGATCTTGCAACCATCACCTACCCTAATCTTTAGGTCATGTTTGATTCACAAGATTAATAGTGAAGTATTAACAATTCTATTAAATTAGTGTGGTATTCACTATCCAATTGGCACTACAAAAAAAAAACACTTTTGGCGACTAAAGTTTTAGTCGCCAAAAGTCCTGATTTTAGTCGCCAAATGTTGAAATTCGGCTTTTCCCGACTAAAAATGTTCGTCGCCCATTTTGTCGCCAATATCTGGTCGCAGATGCGTTTGGCGACTAAAAAACAGTTAGTCGCCAATTCTATGGTCTTCAGCGACTAAAATTGTTGTCGCCAATACTCAATTTCGTTTTTGGGAATTTTACCTTTGGCGACTAAACGATTTGTCGGCAATAGTTAATTTTTTATTTTATTATTTATACCTTTGGCGACTAAAGTATTTAGTCGCTGAAAGCATTTTCAAAAAAAAAAAATTTTTTGCCTTTTGCTGCTGCTTAGTTTCGAACTGGTGACCTCCACTATGCCAACTTTGTCAAACTTTAGCATCACTCTCTCCCCCACTATGCCACTACAACCTCACGCGAATATTAGTGCAACATATATTATTTATATACTATTTATGCCGGTATTAATACAAACTATATATATAAATAATTATTTTTATTTAATGTATTTTATGTAAAAAAATAAAGTATTTACTAAAAAAAAAATATTAGAGCACTTTTGGCGACTAAAATTCAGATTTAGTCGCCAATTCTATGCCATTTTGCTACTAAATGCTGGTTTGTCGCAAAAAAAGATTAATTTCCGCCCAAAAAAAATACTTCCGGCGACTAACCTCATTTTCCGTCGCCATATATAGTACTTTTGCCGACTAAACTCAGTTTTAGTCGCCAAATTGTCCACTTTTAGCTACAAAAAATATGTTTGTCGGCAAAGGCCCTATATTCGGCGACCAAATTATTTTTTAGTCGCCAAAAACCATAGTTTTGGCGACTAAATGAGTTTAGTCGGCAAAAACCGTTCCTTTTAGCTACTAACATTTTTTCAGTCGCTAAAACTACTATATTTGGCGACTAAACTGACTTTTAGTCGCCAAAGGCCCTATATTCGGCGACCAAACTGCTTTAGTCGGCAAAAGTTCTCACGTTTGGCGACAAAACTGATTTTAGTCGCCATTTGCATGACTTTTAGCGACGAAACTTCCTATTTTAGTCGCCAATAGTGTTTTTTGTTGTAGTGTGGATTATTCATTGGATTAATAATTCCATCTCTACCCCATTACTAATAATCTTACAAATTTGTTGGATTAATTATTCATTGAATTAATAATCTTAAACCAAAATGTTTAAACAAACCTAGGATAATTGGGCCCACGGATTAATAATCTTAATCCCATGCTCTAATCCACTCAATCAAACATGACCTTAGATTACTAACATAGAAATTAAACAAAGAGGGATTAGATAGTACCACCATCAAAATATCACTCCATAATCTTGACATCTTTCATCATTAGAATTCATTACTAGTAACCACCTTCCACCATGTGAACCATACTAAGAGAGATGAATGCATATTTATTTTACATTAACTGGATCATGAAGAAATTGGGGCGTTACAAGTACTCTACATCAACACAATAGAAATCATAGCAATTAACATATCTTACAGTTACAATATTTCCATGTTATTAACTTAACATCCAAACATATGAGTATACCTATCATGCCAAGGCGTCATCCATAAATTTCAGCAGGCAAACGCGGAATGAGTAAGACTTGTAGTGGTGTTGCTTTGATATTGGTGAACCCATTACTCTCGGTCATATCAACAACCTCATCAGATGGAGTTGCAAACTCAAACGAATGCAGTAGACTAGCAAGCGTATATTGCACAACTTGAAGTGCAAAAGATATTCCAGGGCACGCTCTTCTACCGCTTCCAAATGGAATCAACTCAAAATGTTGGCCTCTCACATCGACATCCTTGTTAATTGTGAGAAATCTTTCTGGTTGAAACTCTAAGGGGTCTGCCCATACTTGAGGATCGCAATGGATCTTCCAAAGATTTAGAAAAAGGCGAGTGCCGGTGGGGACATGATATCCGCCCACAAAGCAGTCTTCCACAGCCTCTCGTGGTGGTAAGAGTTGCGCAGGTGGGTATAAACGTAGTGTTTCCTTGACTATGGCTTGCAGGTAAGGCAATTCCTTCATGTCTGATTCCTTCACTTGCCTATGGTTGCCAACATGGGTTTGTAACTCATCTTGAGCCCTCTTTAGCACTTGTCGATTGTTGAGAAGCAAAGCTAGAGCCCATGTAAGAGTAACTGTTGTGGTATCAGTGGCCCCTAAAGTAAGACTCTGCAAAGCACACATTCATTGAAACAATTAGGTACATCCTATATATGCAACCTAAAAAAAATTAAAAAAATTAAAAAAAAAAAAAAGAAAAAAGAAAAAAACTTTGTAAAAGGTAATGATAGACAACAAGAATTTACATAGAAACCTTATGACACGATCTATTTACATTTATTCATTGAAATATTAAATAAATTACACTTATAAACACCACACTTGGATAAAAAAAATCTCGCTTGAACCTCATTAGTTTCAATTATATAATAATCAATCCCTTACACTTGTTCCCAAGTGTCAATATCATCCAACCATGAGACTCTTAGGATGTTTGGAAAGTTGCTATTTTAGTAATTTTTGACTATTTTAATAGACTAAAATTTTTAAGTTTAGAAAGATAGTTAGATTTTTTTTATAGTTAGATGTGATGCTTGTGTGAGAGAAAATAAAATGATTATGAGTTTAATGTGATATTTTGTTTTATTGATTATTTTATAATGTTTTGTCTTTTTATGAAGTTTAACCCAAAAAACAAAAAAAATAACATTCGCCAAACACTCCCTCTATTTACGAAGTTCATGGAAAATAATCACATGGTGATCATGCCACAATTGCCACTTGATTGTGGCAATACACAAATTCCACTTCAATCTATTAAATTTTAATTGTAATAGTCAATTTATTACATTTCTTTTGAAGATTCTGGATCGTCTCTAACACTTTTTTTTTTATCAAACAATTATCTAACCTTTGTTCTAAAAGTCACAATTCAATAACTAGTCGTTATCATATTTTGTGACTTTTGGATCAAGCACTAGATAATGGTTGGATGGCGAAAGTGTTAAAGTGGATCATCTGCCTCTTTTCTAGCAGAAGCCTACGTGATCCAATCGTCAGACTCCATTTGAGAAGCTGGGATACAGCCATGTGACGATCATGTTCAACGGCTAGTTGGTTATGTTCATAGGACTATACAAATAATCGAATCACCCACTCAAACTGATCCAACCTAATAGACCCGAGTCACATACGAACTATTTCGAGACAGTATCAACCCAGTGCCATGATTAAATTTCAGGTTTCGGTCGAGTTTTAGATTTTGTATGTAATAAATTATTAAAACCGACCTGATTGATATATACAGATTATTATGTCTCCGTTTGGGAAGTGAGTTAACTTTTTGACTTTTTGGTTTTTTTAACTATTTGAGTCTGGGCTCAAAAGCTTAGTTTGAGAAGGGCTTTTTGGCTTTTTTGTGAGAGAAGAGTGTAATGATTATGGGTTGGATGTAATGTTTTGTCTGTTGTGGCTCAAATAGCCTATTCTGTCTTTTGTGGCTCAAAGAGCCAAAAGAGCCCAAATGAGCCTTTCCCAAACGAACCTTATATAATATTATGAATTTATAGATTTCCTGGTGCTTTTGATAAAATATATTCCCTCCGTCTTAAAATACTAGTCTCTTATTTCATTTTTCATTGTCTCAAAATATTAGTCTTCTTTCAAAAATCAATGGCTAAAATAATATGAATTTTTTACTTTACCATTCTTTTAAATTTATTAACAGCACAAAAAGTATAACAAAAATATTAAAGAACCCAAAAGTTTCATTAAAATTTCTACCAAATATCTTACATAGGTATGGAACTCACACGGGACCCACCTAGTATAGGTCTCATACCCATGTGAGATATTTAGTAAAAATTTTGATAAAATTTTTAGAACCTCTAGCATTACTCAAAGTATAATTATGATAACTGATATTTTAAAAAAAATATATATTATCAAAAAATAATTTAAAAAAATTAATCAACTTGTTTGGTTCCAATTTTCAAAAAACAGTTTTCAAAAAATTCTAATTTTTTATTTTTCGTATTTTAATATTTTCAACGAATTTTTTTTAATATTTTAAACATTTTATTTTTTAATTTTTAGACACACCTAACATAAATACACTTAAAAAGTATAACATTTGTGAAAGAATATTTAAAAAATACGCTAAATACCAAAAAATATAAAAAAAAAATTACGAAAATTCGGTACATTTTTTTGTATTTTGTGTATTGATTAATTTTTTAAAATATTTTTTCACAAATATTTTAGTATTCAGATATATTTAAATAAGGTGCATCTAAAAATGTGAAAAATATTTAAAATTTTAAAAATATTAACTAAAAACTAAAAAATATGAAGAAAAAAAAATCAGTTTCTAGAAAATTGAATTCAGAAATTTGAAACCAAACACACTAAATATTTTTAAAATGTAATAATTATATTATTAAAAAATTAAATTTTTTAACAACAATTCAGTGTGTTTGATTTAAGTTTTTTGGATTAAGTTTTTTAAAAACTGAGTTTTTTTGTTTTCGTATATTTTTGTTTTTAATGAATATTTTTAAATAAACCTTTTTTTTCTTTTTACTTTTTTATACGCACCTTACTTAGATATATTTAAACAGTAAAAAATTTGTGAAAAATATTTTAAAAAATGTACTGAATTCTCATTTTTTTTGGGCAAATTACAAACACCCTCCTCGAGGTTTGGTGAAAATATAGATTCTCCCCTGAGGTTTGAGAAATTACAAATTGTCCCTTGAAGGTCAAATTTGCATAACAAATTAGGGGGGAATCTATATGAAAATAAAAACCTCAGGGGGCAATTTGTTATGAAAATATAAACTTCAGGGAGCGGGATGTAATTTCTCCAACCTCAGGGTGGAATTTATATTTTCACCAAATCTCAAGGGGTGTTTGTAATTTGCCTTTTTTTATATATATATTTTTGGTATTTAGTGTTTTTTTTTAAAAAAAAATTCACAAATTATTTACTTTTTAAGTATATTTATATTAGATATGTCTAAAAAGTAAAAAAAAAATACTTAAAATATTAAAAAAATTCAACAAAAATAAAAAAACGAAATAAAAAAATAGAATATTTTGAAAAGTATGTTTGGTTTCGTTTTTCTAAAAACAGTTTTCAGAAAATTCTACTTTTTTTTCCGTATTTTTTTATTTTTATTAAAAAAATTTAATATTTTAGCAATTTTTTTTTTAATTTTTAGACACACTTAATATAAATATACATAAAAGTATAATTTTTGTGAAAAAATCTTTTAAAAATTCAATAAATACCAAAAAATAAAAAACAATACGAAAATTTAGTATGTTTTTCTTATTTTTATGTATTTGTTCATTTTTTAAAATATCTTTTCACGAATTTTTTACTTTTTTGATTCATCTAAGTAAAGTTCATCTAAAAAAATTAAAAAATGCTTAAAATTTTAAGAATATTCATTAAAAATAAAAAACACAAAAAACAAAAAATTTAAACTAAATACACTGATTTTTTTTTTTTTTGAAAAACCTAACCGAGTGTATTTTGACACGGAACAAGTAGTCCGATTGCCAAGATTGAAAAGATGGCATGTGTCATAACTTTTCTGCGTAAGGATCCTCTAGAGTGATCTCCTAAAGTGGATGATCGGACGGCTGTGGTTAAGCCTCACCAAAACGACGTCGTTTTGGTGAGGATTTTCAAAAAAAAAAAAAAAAAAAACAAACACAGATTTTTTGAAGCTTTGTTTGCAGATCAACAATGGCTTCAAGCTCTGTTTGAAGCTCTTGACAAATTAAGGGTGAGAAAGATTGATCATCATCGTATAGAGAATTGTTCTCAAATGCCAAATCAAGCTCTCTACTCATCGAGGGTGAATCTGAAGGGTCTTGCAAAATTTCCGAATTGGGTTTTTGTTCCAAATCATTAGTAGGTAGCAAATTCTCCTCAAAACCCAAATCAAAATCTTGATCAATTAAGGGTGAGACAAATTGATCTTCCAAGAATGCCGAAATGGGTTGCTCTCCTCTTGCAATTTGTATTGTATTGGCTTCTTCCTCCTTGATTGAATAGGCAGGGGCATCGACAAATTTCAATGAACCACCTTCATCTTTGTTGAAATTTCCAGAGCCATTGACAATAGATGTGGAGATATCGAGGACAGACGATGGCGATGGATGAGAATATAGGTGAAGCCACACACGAATTCAAGTTCTTGTTCCTCTCTGACAAAAGTATCGATTCAAATTCAAGCTTCTTTTTGGCGAATCTCTGCAGCGTATTTTCCCGATTTCCTTCTCCGAACCCCTTTGTATAACAAAGATGATCTTCTTTTTTTTTTATTCAAATGAAGATAAAACAGACTACAGAACTAAAGTCAGGGGATATTAGAATCCCTTCTTGATCCAACAGTGATCATATCATTCACAAGCAAAGAAGAAACAGAACTGGGTGGGTCTTCCAGGAAGTAGAAATGCTCCTGTTGAGTAACACCCAGATTAGCCAATGCATCTGCAGTGTGATTGGCTTCCCTGGGAAGATGATCTTCGTATCTTCGTATTTTCCCCATTAACTTGTTTGGTTCCCCAGAAACAACAATCTCTCTTCTCTCTCTTCTCATTCTGTTCAAGTTTTTTATTTATTTATTTTTTTATTTCCTCACCAAAACGACGTCGTTTTGTTGAGGATTGATCTCAACCCTTAATCTCATTAGTGGGACAGGTGTTACGCCCACCTCCTTTACTGCAGAAGATCACTCTAGAGGGATCACTCTAGAGGATCCTCACGCATCCGGGACGAGTAATAAGGAGGGAAAGTGGATGGGTGGTGGGTCGTTAATCTTTTTTATTATTATTTTTTCAATAACTTTTCTTCCCAAAATAATCTGATTCTAGACATAATTATCTATATTTTTCTAAGTAATGTGTTGCGTGATAGAAATTAAATTCATATAACGTGAGATGCGCATATGAAATAAATATAAATTATAGATATGGTATTTTGAATAATTTCTGAGTTTTAATATTTAAAATTGTAGCATAACTTCTTTTTTTAATCGTGTGTTGCTAAGGTGAGTGTTAAGAAATTTAAGAGATTGTCTATTGTGCATGAAAGTGAATTTGTATCAACTTACATGCACAATTTTGAAAATCATATGATTTTGTGCTATATGATTTTGTGATTTTTGAAATATGAGATAACTTATACGAATTTGAATTAAATTATATATTTTTGTGAAATCACTTACTTTAGTTCATAAAAACTTATATAATTTTGTGATTTGTGAAGTTTTATAAGTTCACTTATCTGAAATTGTATTAATTTGCACGTTTTTTATGACACGACTTGTGCAAATTCATGGGGGAAAAAAAACACACACACACACACAATAAAAGTATATAGATTGCACGCCATATATGCAATGCACACCTAAGATAAATCTATATTTTTAAGCATGACATTTTCTCTCAGAAAATAAGTTAACAAGATTGTTTTTGTTGGACAATCTTTATTGTATTTGAAAAATAAATTATGTTGTGTACTTAATAACAAATAGAATAAATAAGAAATAAAGAAAATGAGAGAATATATTTAATTACAAAAATCAAACCAGGAAGATAAAACAAATTTAATTACAAAAATCAAAAAACAAAATAAATAAAAACATATTTTTATTTTGTTACAAAAACAAAATCAAAATCTGATTTAAATAAATAAATAAAACAGTAAATAAATAATCAACTTACTTGATTAATTTCTTGAATAATATTCTAATGAAGTCCAGTGTTCGACACTGTGTCCTTAAGACAGATTCGTTCTCTCCACGGTGCTTTCAGAATGTGGACGTCTATCTCCCAGGATGAAATGATCAATCAACAAATAAATGCAGCAATACAATTTATTTGTTCAACGAACACACTTAGTGTATACACTCTTTCTCACAGAAAAATAATAGAATAAATGTAGCAAAATGCAGAGATAAAATTGCAGGAAGGATTGGTGAAAATAGGAGTAAAAAACCAAATGAGGGACTACCTATTTATATAGGTGAAGTGGTGGCTTGGTGGTTGCTAGTTTTGAATTAAACAGGTACAATACCTGTTCAATTTAAATTAAACAGATACAAAATCTGTAGGCACTGTTTGGTTTGAATTTCAACAATTCAAAAACCTGTTTTTGGTGGATTTGAATTTGAACAGATTCGGTTTGGACAGATTCGAAATTGTGCAAAATTTCTGAAGAAGTGCAAACTAAAAAATTTGAATTTAGAATTTGAAATAAAACGGACATATTTTATTTATAAATAAATAAAATAAAATTCAAATATTTTTGGCTTAAAAAGATTAGTATTGGGCCGGACAAGCCCAACCCAACCTCACACCACGCACCCGCGCCCAATTCATGCCCGCCTGATTGACCAGACGGCGGCGGCGCGCTGGTGTGTGGTGATTTTTGGGTCCAATGGGTCTAGCCCATTTTACCCATGACCTCCCTCTCTACAAAACTTGGCTACCCCTTGGGGCACACCCCAAGTTTCAATCACATGCCTTATAAATCCACTCAAAACTTCTCATCAAATCAATGTGGAACAAGCCATTATACACACCTTAAGGATTTTCCACCAAAACTCCATTTCTATGGAGCACACTTTGGCTTCAATTTTTCATTCACTCAATAATGGTTTTGAGCAACCAAATATACCACGTGAATCACAACGCAACATAGAACGCGTTACCATTTTGACCCGCGAAAATCGACGCATAGGTCCCACCTAAAAATTAGACCAAAGTTAGGAAAAAATTCTGTTTTACCCAAAAATTTTCCAACCATTTCTAACAATCCCCCACATGAATGGAATTTGATGACAATGGAAATGCAACAATATACAGACTTTATCGCAAGAGTATAAGTTGAAAATATCTTGCATCATGATAGGTAGCTTTCGGCCTTGAGCCTTCTCTAGTGACAACCTATTGGACTCACTAGCTAACCAATGGATGTGATACCTTAAATTGTTCAGCCATTTGTATAAGCCAAGACAATCGATTTCACACAAAATATCTTCTAACATATCGTGGTTCTCACTGTTGTGTTCATTTTGGCCTTGAACGCTCCTGGTTTTCATGAGTGCTTCTAGAGAATGTAGTCTCTTCATTCTCATAGAACCGGCCTCAGTTCGACACTCATATAGGTGATTCTTATTGTGAGTATCTCCTTATACTCGTCTTGATTTTTATGCCTAAATTAAAATATAAGTAATCATTAAAAGCAAAGCTTATCCTTATACCCCTGCATACAACATATGTTGCAGATATCACTCTCACCATAGGAATGGGTAGGGAAATTTTATTCCCTTGGTGATTTCTGGCAAGCCATACATAACTTAGTTGTCCCTTTGAACTTAGTTCTTGAGATCTCTAGTCATATAAGTAGGGTTACCATTATGATACTCTTATGTAATAGGCTTTAATACCATCCCCTTCGATAAACTATATACTTGCTCTTTTGTCAAACCTTTTGTTAACGGATCTGCAATATTCTCTTTAGATTTTATATAATCTATTGAGATTATTCCATTTGATAGCAATTGCCTTACGGTATTATGTCGACGACGAATATGTCGTGACTTACCGTTATATATATGATTATATGCCCTGCCTATTGCAGATTGACTATCACAATGAATGCAAATAGCTGGCACAGATTTTGGCCACATTTGAATGTCTTCTAAGAAGTGACGAAGCCATTTTACTTCTTCTCCTGCTTTGTCTAAAGCAATGAACTCAGATTCCATTGTGGATTGTGCAATGCATGTTTGTTTCGTGGATTTCCAAGAAACAGCAGCACCTCCCATAGTAAAGACATATCCACTAGTGGATTTTGAATCTTTAGTATCCGATATCCAATTGGCATCACAATAACCTTCAAGTACTGCTAGATATCGAGTAAAGTTCAAACCATGATCATGAGTAGATCTTAGATATCTAAGAACTTGAATGATCGCTTTCCAATGGTCTTCTCCGGGGTTACTAGTGTACCTACTCAATTTACTGACTGCATAAGCTATGTTAGGACAAGTACAATTCATTAGGTACATTACGCTTCCAATGATTTGAGAGTATTTTAACTGAGACACCACATCACCTTTATTTTTCGATAAATAAAGACTAATGTCTACAGGTGTTCTAGCTACATTCAAATCATCCTTGATAAATTTATCAAGAATTTTCTCAATATAATGTGATTGAGATAATGCATATCCATCAGAAGTTTTAGTAATTTTCATTCCTAATATAACTTCTACGACCCCCATATCTTTCATATCAAATCTTTTGTTAGCATTTGCTTAGTTGATTTGATCATGTTTTGACTGCTTCCAACGATAAGCATGTCATCCACATAAAGACAAACTATGACATATCCTTGGTCAGTGTTTTTAACATAGACGCATTTGTCACATTCGTTTATCTTATACTCATTAGTAAGCATTACATGATCAAATTTTTCATGTCATTGCTTAGGTGCTTGTTTTAATCCATAAAGAGATTTTACAAGCCGACAAACTTTCTTTTCTTGCCCTGGCACTACAAACCCTTCGGGTTGCTCCATATAAATCTTTTCATTTAGATCACCGTTTAAGAAAGCTGTCTTAACATCCATTTGGTGTATTTCTAAATTAAACAATGCTGCTATAGCAATAAGCATGCGAATGAATGTTATTTTTGTCACAGGAGAATATGTGTCAAAATAGTCCATACCTTCCTTTTGTCTATAACCTTTTACTACAAGTCTTGCTTTATACTTGTCTATTGAACCATCTGCTTTCATTTTTCTCTTGAATATCCACTTATATCCAAGAGGTTTAGAACCAGGTGGAAGATCTACCAATTCCCAAGTATGATTTTGCATAATGGATTCAATTTCATTATTAACAACCTCTTTCCACAAAGGTGTTTCAGGACCTGTCATTGCTTCCTTAAAGCTTTGAGGTTCATTTTCTAATAGGTATGTCAAAAAATCTGGACCAAAGGATTTTGATGTTCTTGCTCTCTTACTTCTTTTTGGTTCATCATCAGCTAAATCTTGTTGGTCGAGACCATCACTAGTCCTTGTGTTTGATTGTCATTAGCCTCTTGACTTTGTGTACAATCATAAGTTCTTTTCTATGAACTTAATTCCTGTCATTTCTTGTAAGGACAGACATGTTTAAAAAACACAACATTCCTTGACTTTATAATAGTGTTCACATTTATATCAGGTATTTTTGATTTATATGTCAAAAACCGATATGCACTACTATTCTAAGCATAACCAATAAACACACAATCAACTGTTTTTGGTCAAATCTTAGTCTTTTTAGGAACATGAACTTCAACTTTTGCCAAACACCCTCACACTTTTAAGTATTTGTAGGAAGGCGGTCGACCTTTTCACAATTCATAAGGAGTACTGTTGGTTTTCTTGTGGGGTATTCTGTTAAGAACATAATTAGCAGACAATATTGCTTCTCCCCCACATGCTCTGTGGTAAGCCTGAACTAAGTAACATGGCATTCATCATTTCTTTTAGGGTTCTATTTTTCCTTTCAGCAATTCCATTTTGCTGAGGAGAATAGGGTGCTGTAGTTTGGTGAATAATGCCATGTTGTGCACAAAATTCATTTAATGGTGTATCATATTCACCACCCCTATCACTTCTAACCATTTTAATGGTTTTACCAAGTTGATTTTCAACTTCAATTTTGTAGAGTTTAAATATTTCTAAGGCTTCATCTTTACTTCTAAGTAAATAAATATAACAATATCTTGTGCAATCATCGATAAATGTTATGAAATACTTTTTGCCACCTCTAGTTTGAACAAATTTAAGATCACATGCATCTATATGAATTAATTCTAGAGGTTCGGTTTTCCTATCAACCGATTTAAATGGAGCCTTAGTTAGTTTCGCTTCTACACAAATTTCATATTTATGATTAGGATCAATTTCAAACTTTGGTATATAATCCAAACCAATTAATCTACGCAAAGCATCAAAATTCACATGTCCTAATCTACCATGCCATAAATTCGACTTAAGAATATAAGCAAAAGATGTGTTATTCTTATTCATAGCAACTTTTGGTACAACTGTCATGACATTTAATTTGAAGAGACCATCACTCGTGTATCCCTTACCAACATACATATCACTCTTTGATAATACAAATTTATCAGACTCAAATACAAGCCTAAAATCATTTTTACTTAACAAAGAGCTAGAAATCAAATTTTTCCGGATGTCAGGTACATGCAGTACGTTGTTGAGAGTCAATTCTTTCCCTGATGTCATCTTTGTCCAGCCACAGTAGAAGTAGAAGAATTTCCCATGAAAAGTTGTTCACTATTTGCAGCCTCATTGTAGATAGTGAACATCTTCTTGTCCGCACATATGTAACGAGTTGCTCCAGTGTCAACCCACCACTCCTTGGGATTTCCAACCAAATTAGCCTCAGACACTACAGCAAAAAGGTTGATGTCATTCACTCCGTCAGAGATGTAATCTAGTTCAGTTACATTGGCCTGATTGGTAGTCTTCTTGCTTGTACTTCCGTGATCTTTTTTAGGGCGGCGGCAGTCAGAAGCTCGATGTCTAGTCTTGCCACAGTTATAGCATTTTCTTTTGAACTTCTTGTTACCATTGTACCATAACAAAGTCCATAAATTTACCGATAACAAATTTCTTCGTATCGGCATCCTCTGTCTGGTATTTCTTCTCCAAAGAATCCCATAATTCTTTTGCTGACTTCAAAGGGATGTAAACATTATACAGCATGTTGTCAAGGCCATTGAGGATGTAGTTTCTGTCACGCCCCGAACCGCCTCTAGAAGTTCGGTAACGAGACCGGCCAGTAATCCTAGATTACCACAGGCCTTTCCATTACAAACACAAATAAAAGGGGCTCGCGGAAGCGAAAACAAAAACTAATAGTCCAAAGAGCTGTGCATTTATGTGAACATACATTTACATGCCAAAAATGATGTTAATTTACCCACTATCTTACATTACATAACATGCATCCAAAGATCAAATACAAAAAGGGCACAAGTACAACAAATCAAAAGCTCGCAAAACGGCCTTCCAGGCCTAGCCCAGCTCGGAGGCACACAAAACTCATGGTAGGCTTCCAAAACGGCGGCTCGATGCAGACCTCGCCTAGGCTTGACTTTCTGAATGCTCACCTATAAATATACATATAAATAATGAGCTAAAGCTCAGCAAGTAACATTAAAGTAAAGGGTTTAGTGAACGAAGTCCAACATTTCATAAAACCATAAATCCGTAAAGTAATGTACATTCATATCATAATCAATAAACAGTCAACAGTCATCATATAAGAACATACGTATTGGCATATTCCATAGAACCTTTTCGTGACCTTTCCATAACCTTTTCATAACCTTTTCGTAACCTTTTCATAAGGATATTCGTTCACAGAAAACATTTATCATTCAAAATCATAACGTGACGTAATACTTTGAAACATATCTCATATTAATATATCTTTACAGAAATGTTACTTACTGAGGGTTTCCGGAACCGATTGCACGGTCTTCAAATCTTGACCTGTAAATATCAACATATAACACATTTCTTAATATTCATCATCATGCATTAAGTCATTCATACCTTTACATTCTTTCTTTATCTCTTTCATGCATTCCATTCCTTCTTTACTTTCTTTCATACTCATTTCATGTTCATAAGATGATAAAGGATGTAATTAACATATTAAAACAAGTATGCAATTTTCCCAAAATTTTCCTGAAAAAGGCCTTCCCGCTCGAGTGCCACTTTGGCCGCTCGAGCGGACTGTAAAATGTTCAAAATTGCTGGGAGGCTGTTTTCCCCGCTCGAGCGGGGAACCCGCCGCTCGAGCGGACTGTGCAAAAATCCAAAAATCTGGAACTCTTTCTTGAATCCATGGCTTCCTTCTTCCTTTACAAATCCACTTCCAATTTGATGAAATCAAATTCCCAAAACCATTTGAAAACGAACTTGCTTTAACCATTACAAAACTCATATAAATCATATACAATGAAAAACCATGATCATACATACACAAACTTCATGTCTCTACATCCATGGAGGTTTCCCTCAAAACATGCCAAATAACTTGATTCATAACATATATGCTCAAATTACACTTCATTTCCCCTTTTATTCAACTTCTTTTCCATGATATTATGGATGATTCAACTCTATTTCAAGAAAATAGAAGGAATTCTTACCTTGCTCAACTAATTGAAGAATATTTAAGCTTGATTTCTTCTTTCTCTTCTCTTCCCCACTTCCTTTCTCTCTTTCCCGAATTCTCTCTCTCTCCCAGATATTTTCTTTCTCTCTTTTTGCTTTTTGAGTCAAAGGATCAACATCCCCATCCTTATCTATAATATTATATATCTAAATTTGCCAAACAAGGCCCTTACTTGCCTATTAACAATTATGCCAAAACATTTGAGCCAAACGGGACTTAGCGAATCAGACGAAAGTCAGTCCTCAATTTATTTCCCCAACTAGTTCTAAAAATTCCCGGTATCTCATAAGTATGTTCAATTTTATTTTCTAAACCCATTCTGGTCATCAATTTCAATTCCGAAATTGTAGTCTCAACAGATATTTTGCCGATAATTAAGTCATACAGTTCCGGGTCATTACAGTTTCTATATAGAAAATTTGAATGTTTCCATGTATCTACAGCGACAACAACTTGCCGATCACTTTCACCCTTTTTAAGTGCTGAAGCCTTTTCATGGAGAAACCGAGCCAAATTTAGAGTTGTAAAATAGAATAGTATCTTCTGCTGCCATCTCTTAAACTCAGTACCGTTAAATTTTTCCAGTTCATGATTTATTGGTACTTGAACATAGTTCTGGATAGGGACCGGTGTTGGTGTAACAATTGGAGTACCACTTCTAGTTGCAGTTTTAGTTGTAGTAGCCATAATATCTGATTACGAAAATCAGAAAAACAAACCACAAATTAATTTTCTAGTTACTAAAACCAAAAAATAAATTATAACACAAAGTAATTTTATTTTCCTTGTTACTGAAACCAGAAAAATAAAATACCACAATAATTTTCTATAACACCAAATAATATTCTGCAATTTTTAATGACACCAGTATATTACTACTAGTTGTCAAAGAAAATAGACAGTATATTACTACTATCTTTCAAATAGTTTATAAATACTATTTATATTTTTCAACCAGAATATCACTTTGTGAAAACACAGAAAATTAAAAATAATAAAGATAAAAAAAATATTCTCTCTTAAGATTGTTAGACAATTTTTACTGTATTTGAAAGATAAATTATGTTGTATACTTAACAACAAACAGAATAAATAAGAAATAAAGAAAATGAGAGAATATGTTTGATTACAAAAATCAAACCAGGAAGATAAAACAAAATAAATAAAAACATATTTTTATTTTGTTACAAAAACAAAATCAAAATCTGATATAAATAAATAAATAAAATAGTAAATAAATAATCAACTTACTTGATTAATTTCTTGAATAATATTCTGATCAAGTCCAATGTTCGACACTGTGTCCTTAAGACAGATTCGTCCTCTCCACGGTACTTTTAGAATGTGGACGTCTATCTCCCAAGATGAAATGATCAATCAACAAATAAATGCAGCACTACAATTTATTTGTTCAACGAACACACTTAGTGTATACACTCTTTCTCATAGAAAAATTATAGAATAAATGTAGCAAAATGCAAAGATGAAATTGCAGGAAGGATGGACGAAAATGAGAGTGAAAAACCAAATGAGGGACTACCTATTTATATAGGTGAAGTGGTGGCTTGGTGGTTGCTAGTTTTGAATTAAACATGTACAATACCTATTTCAATTTAAATTAAACAGATACAAAATCTATAGGCACTGTTTGGTTTGAATTTGAAACAATTCAAAAACCTGTTTTTGGTGGATTTGAATTTGAACATATTCGGTTTGGACAGATTCGAAACTGTGCAAAATTTCTGAAAAGGTGTAAACCAAAAAATTTGAAATAAAATGGACAGATTTTATTTATAAATAAATAAAATAAAATTCAAATGTTTTTGGTCCAAAAAGAATAGTATTGGACTGGACAAGCCCAACCCAACCTCACACCCGCCTGATCGGACGGCGACGTGCGTGTGTGATGATTTTTGGGTCCAATGGGTCTAGCCTATTTTACTCATAACCTCCCTCTCTACAAAACTTGGGTACCCCTTGGGGCACACCCTAAGTTCCAATCCCATGCCTTATAAACCCACTCAAAATTTCTCACCAAATTAATGTGGGACAAGCCATTATACACACCTTAAGGATTTTCCACCAAAACTCTATTTCCATGGAGCACACTTTGGCTTCAATTCCTATTCACTCGATAATAGTTTTGAGCAACCAAATATACCACGAGAATCACAACGCGGCATAGAACGCATTACCACTTTGACCCGTGAAAATCAACGCACGGGTCCCACCTAAAAATTAGACCAAAGTTAGGAAAAAAATTTTATTTTACCCAAAATTTTTCCAACCATTTCCAATAGTTTTTCCATTATTCTCAATTTGTGGTTTTGCTATTATTTGTGTTTTTGTTTATTTATACAAGTAATGTTATATATATATATATGAAAAGTATTACAGACTCTAAATTTTTTACCAAATAAATAATCAAATATCTCACATACCCAATATTATAGGTTCCAAATTTTTTAACAAATAAATTATCAAATGTCTCACATGCCCATGTAAGACATTTAATTACTTATTTAGTAAAAAATTTAGTATATATATATATAAGGAAAAGGTTGAGATACTGGCTGGGTACTTGGTGAGTCAATTGGGCAGATAAGATATTGATGGATCCGGTGAGTTCATATTTTAGTTATTTATGTTTTCGCTTATTTATATGAGTAATGTCATATAAAAAAAAAAATGGGTTGAGCGATTGGCTGGTAGGACACTTGATGATTCAATTGGAGAGAAAATGATGGATCCGGTGAGCTCATGTTTTGATTATTTGTCATAACTTTTTACATAGATGATTCGTATTTTAAAAAAAATATTAATATCAATATTTGTAAGACAAAAATTATTAAAAAGTATTAGTCATTGGATTAGATTATATTTATATTTATAAAAAAATAAATAATTGAGGACTATTTTCAAATATATTCTTGACATTAATTTTTATAAGACAAATATAATTAGATTATGTGACTACCAATTTAAATTAAGTTTTGCATGGATGATTTGTTTGGAAAACCTATAAGATAAACCATACAAATCAACAAATTGCACAAAAAAATATTTAGTGTAATAGTAACACTATTGTACATCGTGTTTCCGGGTAATAAAATGTCACAAATGAATTAAGTAGATAAATTTTTTCTCTCATTAACCTAAAAATGTTGTAATTCTTACTGCAAAGTTAGATTGCCTATTTGACGATGATACTGTCATGTGATATCAGTGTTACATTCACTCCAGTAATACTTTCTAATTAGTCTCAAAAAATTTGCAAAAAAATTAAGTATAGAATGACCCGCTAAATGTTAATTTTATTATTTTAAAGTAAAAAAATTATTTAAATGATTTTAATTTAAAGATTATTATTGTCATATTATTTTAATCATAAATTTTTTATTAGAGTAGACTTTTTCCTCATAAAAGCTCTCATTGTGTTTGTCCTGTGTAATTATGGTTGTTTTGCGTCATAACCTCAACTGGATATGATGTGCTTGACTTGGTCAAGTGAGTGCCGTGTTGATGACCAAATGTTGGGGAGGTGTCAACTGAGGCCCACTTTTTAGACACACATCCAACGATATAAAACAAGGCATGTGGAGTGCTAGGAAGGCTAAATTGGCTCATAACATAACATAAAATAACATGATTCGTGTGATGTTTAAGTATTCGCTTGTTCTCTCTTTTTCTTTTGTCATTTTCATTTTTTTTTTTATCTATGGCTAAAGTTTGGATAATGGGTTGGGCTATGGAAAATGCTTTTATTGCTATCCAAAGGTAAATACCCTACAAAAATATTTTTGCTCACTAGATTTAATTTTAATATAACGGTGATACTATATCATTATTAACATATGATATCACTATTCAATAATAAAACTTTATATAAAAAAAGTAAATCGTATTATCTAAGTACCCTCTTTAGCCTCCGTTTGAGATGTAGGTTGCCTTTTTGACTATTTTAACCTAGGGCTAAAAAGTATCGTTTGAAAAAAGTTTTTTGACTTTTGTGAAAAAAATAAATAAAATGATTATAAGTTAGATATAACATTTTGTCTTATTTGACTAAAATAGTCAATTTTATCCTATGTAACTATTTTAGCCCAAATATGTAACCCAAACATGGCCTTAGCTCATTTCAATTGACATCGACATAGTGTGGCACATAGCACTTAAAAGGTAAATTATAATTAAATGATGATAACACATTAAAGCATGTTTCATTTTGTCACGACCCAAACCCGCCCCTATAGGTTTAGCGCCGTAACCGGCCAGTAATCCGTGGGTTACCTACGGCCTCTGAAGACATTAGCAAATATTAAGGGGCCGCGAAAGCAATAATGTAACATAAATAAGGTCTAATGAGCTGTGATGACATACATGGGATAGAAAATTCAAAAATTATTTATATACATAACATGCTAGTCAATGTACACCAATATTTACAAAATATTTACATAAGTATGTCCCAAGATCCAACATTACAAAACACAACCATCAACTAGCATGAAGTGCAAAACTGCCCAAACAACAGGTTTCAAGCGGAACCTCCCCGGGAGGCGCAACAGGTGGCTTGACCAAAACAAAACGAAACAGAGGGCCATCAACTCTGGCCAGGATCTTGTGCCGGCTCACCTACATATATATAATAAACTGTGAGCGAAAGCCTAGTGAATAATAACAGAGTAAAGGGGTTTAATGAATGATGTCCATCACAAGGTTTGTATCAGAAATACATTCATATCAGAAATAGCGTCTTATGCATATTCAGATTTCAAATGAGAAACAGATTCAGATACATACTCATGTTCATATTCAAATTCATAATCATATTCATATTTTGCATAAGGTCATACATGGTACACCCATTAGCTAACAGATCCTTCGACCACGGTATTGTCACCCCCGGGCAAGGGCCATCGGCCACGGTATTGTTATCCGGCGAAATATCGGCCATCAGATATTATCCGGCGAGGGCCATCGGCCACGGTATTCTTACCCCCGGGCGAGGGCCATCGGCCACGGTATTCTTACACTCGGGCGAGGGCCATATGAAATAAGGGTGCCACAAATACTTTCAGAAAAACTGGACATTCATTCATTCATTTCCAACATATCATAGCTTTTCAAAGAATCAATCATTTCGTATCATAGTATACTGAAAATACGTAACATTGAACATAACTTTACAAAGTTATTACTCACAGTGGGCGTTGATACAAGTAGACGAAGTCGAAGGGTCAACAGATTGCGGCACGTGACCTACATAACACATTACGGGTACACACTTTGAAACATGTACTTCAATTGTACAAAACCCACATCCATGATTCGAAGTGTGTATCTAACCTCTTATCCTTATTAAGGAGTCTTAAACATGGCTTAAGAATGCCTAGGATGGGATGAGGATGCAACAGAATGCCTTAGAAACATTTTCAGAATTTTCGGAAAAATAGCTCCCCGCTCGAGCGCAGAATTCCCCGCTTGAGCGGACATGCAAACAAAGGGACCCGCTCGAGCGTCAACTTCCCCGCTCGCGCGTGTCACACAATCCTCCGCTCGAGCGTACATTCCTCCGCTCGAGCGGACTGATGAACAGTGCAAAGTACTGAATGCTCGATTTCTCCGCTCGAGCGCCAAGATAACTCGCCGAGCGATCAGGAAACAGTCAAAGTGCTGAGAGCTTGATTTCTCCGCCGAAGCGTTCTTCGGCCGAAGGACGATCAAAATCTGGAAATTCCAGATTGCACCTCCAAGCTCAAACTCAAGTTCAAATGCATCAAAACCGATCCTCTTGGGCTAATTTCTGGAAAAACATTTGTAAACACATAGAATAACATGATTCAAAGCTCAATTTAAGAAATCAAAGCCCAAGGGTGTTTAATTTAAACCCCAATTTGAAACCAATTTCATGAGCAATACTCAAAAATGCCATGCATGAACTTTACACAACTTACAAGCTCCAAAACATGCTCTATTGAGCTCCATATTTTGAAAACATGATGGTTTCATGAACCTTATGCAAAACATGGACATGCATGTGAGGAAAACATGACTTACAATCTCAAAACTCAACAATAACAACATGCATGCATCAATTAAGCTTCAATACAACATCACAAGCCATAAATTGGCTCTAGACTCCAACTTAGCTCTAAACCATGCAAAAACCAACATGAATACACAATCATGGAGATGAATTTCTACCTTAAGTCTTGAATTAGAGGGGTAGGAGCTCAAACATGCAATTGCTCTTCCAAATTTCCAAGTCTCCAAGCAAATTTGCAAGAAGAACTCAATCTCTCTCTCTCTAGCTCTCTTGGTCGGCTAAGGCTCTCAATTGTGGCTGATCAAATGTTGTTTGAGTGTAGTGTGATAAGATTAAACAAAGTGTAATGTAGTGGCCCACTCAATGGCAACATGGTAATTACGGGAACTTATGTGCTTAGCTTATTTTAATCTAATTTAATCATACCAAATCACATTTTACTTAAATACACCATAAAATTACATAAATTATGACGATCATGAAACACTAAACGATTTTGAATTCGGCCGCCGATAAGGCCTTTAATTTGCGAATTAAAGTTCAAAACACGAACAGATATTCCGACACCGAACATATAATAACACATAATTCATGCAATGCACACGCACGTAAATTCCAGATTTCCTCTTAATAATTATTAGGCATAATTAAGTTCCAATTAGCGCTAATTAGGGTCGGGGTTGTTACACATTTTATTAGTAAAAAAATTACATTTTATTAGTAAAAAAATCACTACTTACTCAAATGAATTAAAAGGTAGACTATGGTCATGTTTGATTGGTTTTTAGAAACTTAATAATATATTTTTTTTAATTAAAAATTAATTTGGTAAAAAAATTAAAGACAAATTACATAAAAAAATCTCTAGATTTCGCGTCTTTTTCAAATTAAATTATAGGATTTCAAATGGAGCAATTTAAACCTTCAACTTCACTCAAGGTCACAATTTATGCCCCTAGTCAATCTCTGTTTGTTTTTTTGTTTTTTGTTTTGTTTTGTTTTTGTTTTGTTTTTTTTTTTTTTTTGTTATGTAGGGTATCATGGGCTAGCTTACGTGCACCAGACTAAGTCTCTACAGTTCGAACAAGCCTTCCGATATAGGGTTTACGCCTTGCAGTCCATGGCCCCAAGGTATGCGTTTGCTAACTAGGCCTTCCGAAACGAGGCTTACGTCCTACAGTCCATGGCCCCAAGATATGCGTTTGCTGACTATGGGGATTCGAACCTAAAACCTGAGAAGGAGCAAACCTCTAGGCCCTAATCGTCACCCACTAAGCCAACCACTCTGTGGTTCAATCTAACGAATAACTCAATTGTGTTTCTCTTCCCACCCACTAGTTTCATTTTCTTCACCCACTCATCGGGTTTCAAAAATATGTCCAACATCGACGGTCAAATTTAGCCGATCACCATATAACAATCTCACAGATTCAATGACTACTCCAAACCCTAACCCTTTCTGTTCCTATCTCTGTCTCTCACTCTCTCTCTTTTAAAGCTTTATCGCCAAAATTTGTATTGTATTAAAAATGGTGACGTTGCTAGATTCTTAACTTATCGATTTGGGGCCTGAACCTACCGTTGGTTCATTCTAATCGTCTGGTCACCGACATCTGCGATCATAGGCCGCCAAAACGAAGCTTAGCATGAGCACCCAAGTTCAGGGTGACAAAGTTAAAGAAAGCAGAGGAAGCCAACTTCTCGAACGAGGTCTAAGAGAGAGATAGAGAGAGAGAGTGAGAGGAGTGGTACATCAGATTAGAGCGGATGAAGGAGTTGGAGACAATGAGGAGGGTGAGAGAGGAGCGATGAGACTGATCGGTAGCGAACGAAGTCGTGGTGAAGTCGGAGGATGAGAGATTGGGTAGGAGGAGAGAGAAGAGAAGAGAAAGAGAAAGGCAACAGGGAGAAATTTTTGTATGCGGATAGGGTACATGCAAGGTTTTAAAAAGCGGCCGTAACCATTACGTAACGCCGTTATGTAACGGTTGTGGTGGTTACCGCCACCCGTTACGACCGTTTTTGTAGTGTGATTGAGATTCATAAGTGTGTCGATCAGAAGCGGCCGTCAGATGTCGTGAATGCATATAAACTGTTATGTACCGTTACATAATGGTTTTAAACTCTTTTTTCTAAAAAACACAAAAAAAAAAAAAAAAAAAAAAACTAAAAATGAGAGAAGAGGGATAGATAAAGAAGAGGGAAGATAAAGAGGGAAGATGGAGGAGCAAGAGATATAGAGAGAGAAAAGGGAAGATGAAGAACATGTTATTGATTTGTTGAAGCTGTAAGACCTATGCTATTCTATTTAGCTGCTATCACTCAACCATTTTATTTGTGTGTGTCTATCTATATATTGTTTGAAACAACAACAACAACAACAACAACAACAACAACAACAACAATAACAATAATAATAAGTGTGGTCATTAACTATTTGGTTTGATTAAAATATGTATATATATATTTAGGCTCTTATTTATTCTCTTACTTTTGTCATTGTTTATCTTATATATAATAGTTAGTGATTGATTTTTTGTATAATATAAAGTCATTAATTATTAAAATAAAATTTAAAAAACTCAGTTTATAGTGATTTAAAAATATGAAATATATTGGATCATACTGAAAAATTTACAAAAATTAATCAATATTTATCTTAAAATCCAATAAATATGATCATGGAAAAAAAATATACATATCGGTAAGTTTTTTTCAAGTTGTGCGAAAAATAAAAAAATTCACGATTTTGGTTGCCACAACCGTTTCGCTATGGCCTTTACACTCAATCAAGAATCGCAATCAAGCGCCACCGCCGTATCGCTGTGAGAACCTTGGGTACATGTCATGTGGTACCTTTTACTATTGTGATTGGTTTTGACAGTAGGATCCACTTGATTTATGTTGAGTGTTTGGGGAATAATAGTGAACATATATATTTGTGATTAGTGAAAGGTAGTGCATGTGGTACCCTATTGGCATACAAAAATTTCTCAGCAACAGGAGAGGGTTTTGATACAATGGGTTGAAGTACATGGTAAGTGTATGATCAATGGCCCTGATGTAATAGTTGATACATATATGGTGGTATTGATGTAGTGTAATTATGTTCAAATATAATATTAATATTAAATAAAATGAGCAAATGAAAATGTGTCATATGTACATTAAATTATTATTATTTTAATTTTTTTTTTTATCAAACAACTTAACAAAGATGGATGTATGGTTAATATTGATACGAAATAACAAATTTAGAATTTAAATTGATACAATTAAAATACTGGAATTTAATTTGAAAAACACGCGAAATTCTGAGATTTTTTTATGTAATTTGCCCAAAAATCAAATATCATTTTCATATATTTTTATTTTTTTGAGACGTCAAAAATAATTTTTAAAAATGTGAAAATATTTTTTTTTATCAAATTAGTTTACATATTTTCAAAAAAAAATTCTAAATTTTTAACAAACCAAACATAACCATATTTGTAAATAGAGCATGAACATTATTCTTCTCCACTAATTAAATTCAGCTCATTTTCCCTTTAATTTGGCCAATTCCTCCGTACCTAAAACTTATCTCAAGTAGCTTTGTTGAAGATAATTTTATATTAGTTTTTCATAAGATATAATGAGTTTTGATTCTAGAAAATTTTAGGGGAAAAATATAAATAATAATGAAAAGTAGAATAATATTTTCAAACTCATGACAGTGTAAGTAATTTATGCAATAGATTTGTACAAATGAGTGTTATACTCTCATGAGTTTGTAATTATATTTTCTACTACCTAATTTTTTAATATTTTTCCTAAATTTTCCAACAATATCATATCTCGATCAGTTGTGATCGAAATATTTTATCTAATTACATTTTCGTTGTTGATTGTTTTAGCATTAAAAATAAGTGGCAAATAGAACATATTACTAAATCAAACATGTTACTAAATAAGTTGACAAAAATTTTTTTTGAGAAACTAATCTTGAAAACTCAACCAAACATTATGATGCTAAATTTTTTCTCAATCCATAGTAAACCGAATTGAACTGATCATCTCAAATAGCAACACGAATTTTAGGTAGAGAAATGCGTTTGGTTTAGTTTTAAAATTATAATTTGAGAATATAATTATATTTTGAATTTGTGAGTTGTTAAATTATGATTTGAAAAGAAAAATTTATTTGGTTATTAGTTTTAAAAAAAGTTTTGAATTGAGTTTTGAATTTTTGAAATAAATTTTGAAATGAGAAAATTATTTGATTATGAGTTTTGAAAAAAGTTTTCAAAACTTAATAACCAAACTTATAACTCATAACCAAACACACAACCAAAACTCTATTGAAAATTTTATTCCAATCTCATAACCAAACTCTTTTTAAAATTCAATTCAAAAAAATAATTATTGAAAAAAATAATTTTTTATTTAAAAAATTCCAATTTTTTTATTTAAAATATGAAAAAAATTATATATTAGTTTTTGTTAAAAAAAATATTTAGCTAGTACTTTAAAATTACTTTTGACTGTATATTTGATTGGAAATTTTTTTTAATTGTTTTGTTTAAAAGTGTTTTTTATTTTTTAAAATTTACTGTGACAAATTAATTTTTATTTAAAATTAAATGGCCAAATAATTTGTCATGTTGGTCTAAAAAAATAATTTTTATATTTAAAAAATGTCAAAAATAATTTTTTTTTGTTCAAATAACAGATGCCAATTGCACCAAAAAAAAAAAAAATCATTATTCCAGTCAACCGGCCGGACGTCCGAGTAGATCTAATCCACTCTTTTCAAAATTCAAAATTCAAAAACTTTCTCCTCTGCCAAACATATTCTGAAATGAGTGTTAAAATGTGGCCTTAAAATCAATTTTTTAAAACGTAAACCAAACACAGCATGGAAACATAAGGGTAAAATCGAGTTAAACCAAACATAGCCATGTGGCGTATAAATTTATCTCTATCAAACTAAGTGTTTGAAATTCTTTTTTTAAGTATATTTTTATTTTTTGATTTTTTTAATAACTTTTTATTTAATGTTACTAGAAAAACCTATGTTTGTGAGCATTTGGGATTAGATTTTTTTAGTACTAGCATATGAACTCATACTATGCATAGATTAAATAAATAATTAAAAATAATTTTAAAAATAAATAATAATACCGAATTTATTTAAAAATTATAGAAAAAAAAAATAGATTGAATTAAGTTTTAACCATTTTATTAGAATATATATTGCAGTTATTAGGTCATTAATTATATATTCTAAGTTCACAATAAAAAATAATTGTCATAATTTAATTAGTAAAGATGAAAAAAGTAGAATAAATTTAAATAATTATATTTATGATAAAATAAAATACATTTCATTTTATAAAATTTTTAATTTTAATTTATTCTATATTAAAAGTTGTCATAAAACTTAAACATACATTTTAAACATAAAACTATATATTTTGAACTGTCTTGAACTATGCACAACATTATAATATTAAATAGAAACATAAGATTCACTTTATATAAGTGAAACAATTCACTATTCTTTTTTTTTTTTTTTCGATGTAAGATTGTAAAATAGAAGTTAACAATCGTTTGGATAGCAAATTTATTTATAATCAATCAATATCAGTTATTCGATCTTTAGGTCAATCTTTAATTTATTTCAAACTAAACAAATCTAACCAATATATTTTGATAAAACCGTTAAAATCGCAGTTAAACCAGTTAATCAATCAAACCAAAAACGGTTCAACTTAATCAACTAGGTCAAAAGACTAACCAACTTATACAGAAATTACTTACCCAAAAAAAAATTATACAGAAATTAATTAATTAAAACTTTTAAATTTTATTTTAGTAAAATTTAAATTGTATTGAACTGAAACATAGACAATACTATAATATTAAATGCTAATATAAGATTTACTTTATATAAGAGAAACAACTTATTTTTTTCTTTCTTTTTCCAATATGGGATTGTAAAATAAAAATTAACAATTATTTAAGCAAAAAAATTATTTTTAATCAAGTAATTTTAGCCGTTCAATCTTTTGAAACTATCCATACCGTTCTAATCATTTGTATCTCTAAGACATTTTAAAAAACCAGTACGTTTTATTTTATAGATACATATTAAAGAAATATGTATTTTCCTTTTAAAAACCATAAATCATAGAGTAATTAGAGTTTTATTTTTATAAGGTTAAATGGAAGCTAGTCAATGAGAATATTTTTAAAAGTGAAACACCAATAAATTTCAAAAAGTGATCTTATAAACGATTTGGTCCTCTCTTTTTTCCTTATGGATCCAAAGATACCAATTTCATGTGAATTACATAAATAGCCAAAATGCGGGTTTTCTTATAATGTTAAAATTACTAAATACAATACTTCAAAAAAACTTCTTAGTATATTTTTTCCAAACATAACACTCCAATGTAATACAATAAAAAATTCTTTAGCGTACTTTTTCCAAATGTAACACTCCAATCAACGTAACATACAAAAATTTCTTACCTGAACGTATCACTCCAATGCAGCATACTAAAAAACTCCTTAGTGCACTTTTCTCAAACATAATACTCCAATCAATGCAACACTAAAAACCTTCTTAATATATTTTCTCAAATGTAATAACGTAACATTCTAAAAAAAAAATCTTTGTGTATTTTTCCCAAACGTGACATTCCAATCAATGTTACACATAAAACTTCTTAATGTACTTTTTCCAAATATAACACTTTAATGTAACATACTAAAAAATTCATTAATGTACTTTTTCAAAACATAACAACGTAACATTATAAAAAAAATTCCTTAGCGTATTTTTTTCAAACGTAACACTCCAATTAGTGTAACACACAAAAACTCTTTAATGTATTTTTTTTAAATGTAACACTCGAATGTAACACCAAAAAACCACACTACAGAAATGTAGATTTCCACGCTGGACAACCAATATTTCAGTCAACAATTCCTTCAAAAAATAATCTTCCACACCTTATATTTCCACTCTCATCCCAAAAATGAATTAAAAAAATTAGAAAAATAAATCATAAAAAAAACATTCACTTAAAGTCAAATGATAACAAATCAAATAAATGTAACTTTCTAAAACATAAAGGATTAATTGGTTCATAAGAAAACTTTTAGGACTAGTTAGATCAACATTCCCCTATATAGGATTTATGAGTAATTTTTTTTTAATTGTTTAAAATTAAATCAAGAAAATTAATATGAGATATTTAATTTTGTCTCTTCCATTGGTTTTTACTCAGTTGTTGCTCAATATTAAATTTTTAAATAAATTAAAAATAGACTCCACGTGATTTACTTAAAATGCAAATTATTCTCTGTAGTTTGAAAAATTACAATTATTCCTTATAAGAATTTTTTATTTAACAGAATTAACTGAAAAAATAATTTTTTTAATTACTCTCCAATACAATAATAAAATTACTTAGATTATTAATTAAAATGTATTTCTAATATCATTTTAAACTGTTGATTGATTTGATGATTTATTGATGAAAGGGACCATTTGCTATGAAATTAGAAAATTTTAAAGGCATAATGTAATTTCAAAACCACGAGAAACAATTTAAATTTTAAAAAAAAACTTAGAAAGTGCATTTATAATTTATCCTAATTTTTTTTTGGGGAACTTACTGATAAGTCCCATGCAACAAGTTCAAGATCCAGCTAATCCCAAAACAAAATACTTGCACCAATTAGTCCACACATATTTTTAATTGTTACCAAAATTTTTTTTTTTTTTTAAAATTTACAGACACTGTTCACATCTTACTATCGTCGGACTTCCGTTTAACGGTCGCCGGAGACTCACCGGAATGTCTAGAATATTGCCGGAAAAAAAAAATTAAAAAACATGTTATCAGAGCGGGGGAATGTTGTATCCTGTTTCTAACTGTTTAGTTTCTTCCACTTAATCTTTTCCATTGTTTATTTGATTAATCTAGTTTTCAGTTCCATCTTAATCACCCACGAGATCAGTCTGTTATCCACCTGGTTTCAGTCACCCACTTCCATTTTCTGTCCGAAGTAAGTCCTTAGAGTTAGGCAGTGTGGACATTTAGGATAGGGTTTGTGCTAAACCATTATGGTCTGTGGTAACTTGACAAGAATAGGGTATGTATTAAGATATCTGTAAAACTGATTAATTAGAAAGAACAATGAGTCGATTATTTAGAAGTAACTCATCAGTCAGTTCTAGGTCAACCACTTTGCCTTCCATACCTAATCAAGGATTAGTAATTAATGAAGAAGATGTTGAAATACAAAATGATCAATTGAATAGAGATTGGAATATACCAAAATTACAAATCAAAGAAATTTATAGAACAACATTTCTACAGAATGTTTTTAAAGTTGCATTACATGTTAAAACAATTGAACAAGTATATGCTTTAGAAAAACCTCGAGAAACTTGCCAATTATTTGATACTAAATTAATTAAAAGACACAAAGATAATGGTTACAATTTTATTCACATTGGTCTAATTCAAGTTGGTCTTAATCCACTCACACCTGTTGGGAAAAATACTTCTGTTTTATTATGCTTAAGAGATGCTCGTTTTCTTAATTATAATGATAGTTTAATGGGAATGATGGAAACTGGTCTTCATAAAGGGCCAGTACATTTTAATTGTTTTCCTGATTTTACACTCAGTTTAAGTGATCCAAATATTTTACATGCTTTAACATTAAATATTCAACTACATGGTTCATTCACTAATATGATGGCTAAGACACATAATATTGCTTTAATTTATCGTGTTCACTATAAATGTATGCAAACTAATTTAAATGTTCATGCTCTGCATAAATCACCTAAAGATAAAACTTTACTTATTCAAAGTAGTAGTCATAATGAATCACATATTAATATTCCTAAAATGATTGAATGGAAAGATATTGATTTACCTGATGAATGGATTACTGTTAATGAAAATTACAAACATAATCAGCAACAATACTCTTAACAAGATATTAAAGATATTCGACAATTTAATGATGGTTCTGTTCATATTAAATTTAACCGTAGTCAATCCTCTAGACATAGTACCTCTAGTGTTCCTAGTGAAATAGAAACTGAAGACGAAATATTCACCACTCCTCTATTTAGGAAAAATAGTCAACTCAATATTGGTCCAACCATAGGTCCTACAATCAATCCAAAATTAAAAGGAATTGATAATTCTTCAACTTCCCAAATTAGTAAACCTGTTTATTCTACACATTCTCATTTCCATGATGAAGAAGTTCATTCAACTGATTCTCCAACTCAAACTGATATGGAAGAATTCACACCACCTGTCAATCCCCAATTATTGACAATTAAAAAAGAGTTTACTCCTAACCTTGATAAATTACTTATTGATTTTAAATCTAAAGCTAATCGCACCCAGCGACATGCTTACTATGCTAAATATACTTCTGCTCAAATGTCTCAAATTTCCCAAGAATGGTATGATTTTATGGTTCAATATGGTTTTGAATTACCTTTGTTAGAATATGAAGAAAAATATTATAAACAGCTTAATACAATTACTAAACATAAATGGAAAACTTCTGCTACAACCACTGTTAGCTCTAGTCATCCCCCTTTAGAGAACATTATCCTTAATCAACAAGGTACTGAAATCTCTGCTTCACCTTTTAAAGTCCCTGGCAATGATAATGAAATTAACAAAGTTATTGCACAAAATAATTATACTAATCAGTATTTACATACAATTGGTAAACAATTAGATAAAATAGAAACCAATTTAGAATCTGTTTACACTTCATCATCTAAACAACCTTTAGATGCACCTTTACTTAACCTACCTAGTAAACGTTCCACCCGAACTAGCTTAATTACAAATGACCAATCATCTACTGTCCAAGCTATTGAAAAATTATTTACCAAATTATCTGTACCAGATACTCCCTCGCCTTCTACAGATAAAGGTATTACTGTTCTAAATCAACAATTTGATATTGACTCCGATTCTACTTCCTCTAATACTGATAATGAAATAAATAAATTGGCTCAACAATTCCAAGTTACGAAAATTCGCTATCCTAAAGTTAATCCTCAAACTACTAAGAATTGGTATACTAAACCTACTCCTGTTGATTTACAATTTGAAGAAAATAATGTTAATAATCAATTTTCTGTCTCTGCTAAAAAATTATACGAATGAAATATTGATTGTCTTAGTGAAGATCAACTCCTCCAAAAATTAAATCATTTATCTATGGTCTCTAATAGTTATCTCTCTAACTATCCCCAATATACTCAACTTGAAATTGTAAATTTAATTACTACTGGCTTTACTGGTCAGCTCAAATCTTGGTGGGAAAAATATTTAACTGAAGCCCAAAGAGACTCCATCATTTATGCTAACCAAACTGATGATCAAGGATTACCTATATTTGATGAAAATTTAGGATGTTGCCAACCTGATGGTATTAACCAATTAATTTATACAATTATTCGACATTTTATTGGTACACCAACTAATATATATTCTCGTATACATGATCAACTCAGTAATCTTACCTGTCCAACCTTAAGTGATTTTAGATGGTATAAAGATGTTTTTACCTCTAGAGTTATGTTAAGAGAAGACTGTACTAAATCATTTTGGAAAGAAAAATTTATTAATGGATTACCTAGTTTATTTGCTCATAAAATACGAGATGTTCTTAGTCACCCTACTGGTGTTATTGAATATGATAATTTAACATACGGTGACATAATTAGCACTATTCAAAAAGAAGGTTTAAAAATGTGTATTGATTTAAAACTTAGTCAAAAAGCTTCTAAAGATAAACATAAAGCTAAATATGAATTAGGAAATTTCTGTGAACAATATGGATTACCTCCTATTGCACCCTCTCGCAGGAAATCACATAAATATTCAAAACATAAACATAAATCGAAATATTATAAGAAGCCTTATTCACCTTCCAAATCTAGTGATAAATTTTATACTAAACCTAAAAAGAAATATTATAAATCAAAATCACATCCGAAATCAAAATCTAATAAAGATATTACATGCTATAACTGTGGACAAAAAGGCCACTATGCTAATAAATGTAAAGAGAAACAAAAGCTCAAAGACAGAGTCAATCAACTCCAAATTAAGGAAGAATCCAAAATTCAATTATTTGAAATCTTCCAATTAAATCAATCTGATAATGATTCCTCTTCTGTTCCTCCATCTACATCTAGTTCCCCATCTGATAATAATCATTCTGATTCAGACAACCCAATTACCTTAGGATGTAATGATGTGTGTTGTAAACCTGTTAAACAAATTTCTGTTCTAACCAAACATAGTCAAGAAGAATCTGCTTTAATTGATCTAATTAGTAAATTAGATGATCCTCAATTAAAACAACAATATATTGATAAATTAAAATCTTTAATGATTAATTCTGATAATAAACCTAAATTTACTAAACCTATAATTAGTTTATCTAAAACTTTAGAAAAATTTAAAAATAAAACCAAAGACGTTACACTTCAAGATTTGCAATCTGAAATCAATCAAATTAAGCAGACTATCCGAGATCTTCAGAATAAAGATAATAAATTAGAAAATGAAATCATTAATATTAAACTTAAACAAAATTTAAATGATTTTCAACCTAATCCAACATCACCTCATCAATCAGAACATAATTCTGATCCTGAATCTGATCATACAAATCCAGATAAGCTCATTTTTGATAATCAACCTCAAGCTACTAACCTTGAAGATAAACGATTAAATTTATTGAATAAAATTTATATGCAAAAATGGTATTCAAGAATTAAAATCATTGTTGAAGATTTCGAATTAGAACTAGTTGCTTTAATTGATACTGGTGCTGATTTAAACTGTATTCAAGAAGGATTAGTTCCTACTAAATATTATCACAAATGCCAAGAGAAATTAACCTCTGCTAATGGTAGTAAAATGCATATTAAATACAAGTTACCTAAAGTACATGTTTGTCAAAATAATGTTTGTTTTAAAACTACATTTGTTTTAGTAAAAAACATGACTGATAGAATCATTTTAGGTACACCATTTATATCATTATTATATCCATTTACTACTTCTACTGAAGGAATTACTACTCATGTTTTAGGACATCCTGTCACATTTAAATTCTTGTTTCCTCCAGAACCATTAGAATTAAATCAATTACAAGATTGTTCTATTACTCATACTATTAATCGATTAACTCGACATATTAATTTTCTTAAAGAAGAAATTAATTATAAAAGAATTGATCAACAGTTAACTGATCCAGTTCTCATTTCTCAAATTAATGATTTTAAATTAAAACTTGAATCAACTGTTTGCTCATCTTTACCTACTGCATTTTGGCATAGGAAAAAGCATGTAGTTACATTACCCTATATTAAAGGATTTAATGAACGACAAATCCCTACTAAATCTCGACCTATTCAAATGAATCATGCATTACTTGAAATGTGTAAACAAGAAATTAATGAATTGTTAAAAAATAGAATTATTAGTCCCAGCAAATCACCATGGTCTTGTCCTGCTTTTTATGTTAATAAAAATGCTGAATTAGAACGAGGTGTTCCTCGTCTAGTTATTAATTATAAACCATTAAATGCTGTTCTTGAATGGATAAGATATCCTATTCCTAATAAAAAAGACTTAATTAAAAGACTTAATCAAGCCGTTATTTTTAGTAAATTTGATTTAAAAAGTGGTTTTTGGCAAATTCAAATTCATCCAAAAGATAGATACAAAACTGCATTTAATACACCTTTTGGTCAATATGAGTGGAATGTCATGCCATTTGGATTAAAAAATGCTCCTAGTGAATTTCAAAACATAATGAATGAAATATTCAATCCATTTAGTCATTTTTCAATCGTTTACATTGATGACATATTAATCTTTTCCAAATCCATTAGTGAACATTGGAAACATTTAACTGCATTCTTTTATACTATTAAAAGTCATGGTTTAGTCATTTCTACTCCTAAGATTAAACTGTTTCAAACTAAAGTTAGGTTTTTAGGTTATGATATTCATCATAATACTATTCTCCCAATTAGTCGCTCTATTGAGTTTGCGTCTAAATTTCCTGATGAAATTCTTGATAAAACCCAATTACAAAGGTTTTTAGGTTCCCTCAATTACATTGCTGAATTTTATAAAGACCTTAGGAAAATCTGTCAACCATTGTTTGATCGGTTAAAGGATAATCCTCCTCCTTGGTCTTCTACTCATACTGCTGTTGTTCAACAAGTTAAACAATATGTCAAGTCTCTTCCTTGTCTTGGTATTCCTACTGAGAACTCATTCAAAATTATTCAAACTGATGCTTCTGATATTGGTTATGGTGGCATTCTACTTCAGAAGGTCACTCCTCAGTCATCTGAACAAATTGTTCGTTTTCATTCTGGTGTCTGGAATAAAGCACAATTAAATTATAGTACTATTAAAAAAGAAATTTTATCTACTGTTTTATGTATTCAAAAATTTCAAGATGATATTTTAAATCAAAAATTTTTACTTCGTGTTGATTGCCAATCTGCCAAATATGTTTTGGAAAAAGATGTTCAAAATCTTGCTAGTAAACAGATCTTTGCCCGCTGGCAATCTATTTTAAGTATTTTTGATTTTGATATTACCTATATACCTGGTTGTCAAAATTCCCTGCCTGATTTTCTTACTCGGGAATTTTTACAGGGGGGTAAGGGATGAGTGCTACTCCACATATTTCCTATGTTAAAACCCAAATTACCCATTTCCAAATCCTGATCAAACAAGTTAGCCGCCGCATTAACCGTCTTAAATCAGCCAGACCTACTACTAAAAGAGCCCAATACATTATTCACCACCAATTACAAGCTCGACGCAATTTACGCCATGATTATTATAATGATCTATTTTATTACCAGAATTATTTAAATCTTCTTTCTGGTTGCTAATCTTTGTTTCCTATTCCACAGATGTCTCGTCCAAGGCCTCCTTCCAAGGCTTTGGTCCCCTCTTCTAGTTCCAGTAAACCTAATCAACTTATAGTTCCTCCTCCTTTGGCGTCAGCCAAATCCATTGACTTAGTTAACCGATACCATACTCTTGGTACTATTCACCGTCCTGATTACTTCTCTGCATTGGCTAATGATCCTTTCGCTTCACGCCAATCAGTCTCAGTTACTCCACTTCTAATTAACCAAGTTCGCCCATCCCGCACTGAGTACACCAAATCACATGTTACTAACCTGTTCTACAAAGAACCTAGTCACCCCAGAAGTCAAACCATTAATGAAATTGCTCAATTCCATTTTGGCTCTGGATGTCATTTCATTTCTTCACCTCCAGAGAAAAACCTCTCTTGTTACAAAGATATCCTGCTCAACCACCATTCCATTTTGATCAAACCCATTCAGGATCGAGTATATGCTTATAAGATCCTATACCATTCACTTTATATTCACAACATTGTTTCTTTAGCAGAATGGGGAAATCCTAATCTGCTTCGTGATCTCCCTGGTCACTCTATTCAATATAATTACCATGATTATATTGATGCTTGGTTCAAATTGTTCTTGTACCAAAATGAATCATTCAGTCACTCCTGGTTCATCTCCTTTGATCAAAAATTCAAATCCGAGTTACCAACCTGGTTTCTGAAATGGTGGACTCATTATGGCCCCATTTCAGATATTCTCCCCAGTTCCCTTAATGAAACAATTGCATACTTTGCTGCTGTTTACCCATTCACTGCTCATCAAAAACAATTTCCTATATTGCTCACTTTTATATCCAAATACAAAATTCCATGGATTTTCAAGTGGCATTATGGAATTGATGATAACATAATTATTCGACAACACTCAGTTAAATGGTGGGCTAAGTTCAATGTGCCCAGAATTATTGAAATTGTTTATGAGGAATTTCCTCCTGATACTTGTGCTCCAACTCCTGCACTAGTCAAAGCCCAGCAGAACCCAACTGCTGCAGTCAGTCAAGGAAGTCAGCCCAGTCTTCCTCCAGTCAATCTTGGCAGCCCCTCATCTAGTGGCTCCAAGCCCAAATCATCCAAGATCCGAACCAAAGGAAAGTCCAAAATTCCAATAGTTCCGGACCAGCCTAAGGCTTATTCAAAGCCCAAGTCAAAATCCAAATCCACGGCTAAGCCCAGTTCACCTCATGTTCAGTCCATTACTCAACCTGGATCCACCAGTGATCAGCTACTTCAAATGGCCCGTCTCCTGGTAGATCAGGCCCAAGCCCAATTAAAGAATGAACAAATTCCTGCACCGGTCCAACAGTCCAGTTCAGAAGACAGTTCAACAAATTCAGACAGTTCAGAAGGATCAACTAATCAACCTGATTGTGGCCATCCCAAGTTTCAAGATGCTCAGGACCCATTTGCTTGAAATAATCAACATAGGATTCTGTATAAATATAAAATTGACTTCAATCAATACTCTTTTGAGAAAAGCTGTCAATTTATATTTATTCTGATTCCTTTATTCACATGTTCCACCGAAAGTGATGCATAGTAAAAGTTACTGTTCGCTTTTACTGTTCACATCACTATTCGCCCAATCAACTTTTGCTAAAAGCTGCTCAACTGTTCTCTCAATCAGCCGAAAGCAACCGACAGCCCTACTCAGTTTTCAATGCTGCCAGCTGCCTTCATCATTGAGCTAGTTCACATGCTGCACAGTTCATGGCTAGTTCACATGCTGCATAGTTCATTTTATTTTCTATATATTTGTAATCCATTGTAATCGTTCGGCAGATTCCAATTTTCTTCAACCCTTTAGTTTGTAAGAAAAAGAGTGCTCTGCTGAGTGAGGTTTACCTTGTTCTGTTCTTCTATTCAAGATCCTTGCAGATTACAACAATAGTAAGTGCAAGTTATTTTCTGTAATAAATTAAAAATGTGTTTTAATTAAAAATATTTTGATTTGAATTATATTTTGGTTGCTGCATTCCAATTCTGTGTTTAAATTGTTTCATGTTTGATTTCGTAATCCATGTTTCTTCATTCTTGTTGCTGCTTACAGTTTTAAACCATGATTCATTCCAGCACAAAAAAAAAAAAAAAATTTGAAATTGCAAAATTTTACAGTTTTCACCGCCTGTAACTAAAACTCGAAAACTACTTGTTCAGAATTCGAAAATTTTCTCCATTAGAATAGAAAAACAGAAGTGTATAGCAGAGAAAAAAAGAAAAAGAAAAAGAGAGATCGAAGGGGAAAGGCGGATGTAGAGAGAGGATTTTACTCCGGCAACTACTTTTTGTTTAGATCTAGCCAAATCTGTGTAGATCTACTCAGATCTGATGTAAATCTGAGTAGATCTACATCAGATCTAAGTAGATCCACTCATTTTCTTCGTCGAAAAATATATCATCTTCTTCGTCGGAGTTGATTTCGATGGTTGGTGGTTATCAATGAACCCCGATCAATGGAGAAAGACATGATCACCGATCGTCGTCTTCCATGACAAACACGATGATAGAAAAATGCAGAAAAAAAAACGAGAGAGGAAGGGAAGCAAAAGCAGAGAGAGAGGGGAAAGGACTTTTGGGTGTAATGAAAAAGTTTTGGGATTAAATGGCCACCACATGTTTCACATGGGACCTGCCAGTAATTTTTCCTTTTTTTTTTTTATCCCTAATGTTATGATGACTTTAATTTAGAGGTCTAAAGTTGAATATTATTTTGTGTGTCATCAATACATTGAATGTGATTTTAAAAAATAAAAAATTATACTCCAATTCAATTATGTACTTCTAGATCTTTTTTTTTATCAGTAATGCTCCGGAGCTCTAAAAAAAGAGCACTAAAATAGCACTAATTTATCTTTTTCTCCACTTTTTTTTTTGTCTTCTACTTCACTCTTTTTTTTTTTTTTTTAAATGGGTGACAGCTCATTAGAGCTGTCCTTTTTCAGCTCTAATTAGAGCTTCGAGACATTTTCCTTTTTTTATTAGCAAACATCACTCCTCGAGGAATTGTTGTTCCCTTTATTATGGAAAGAAAGTTGTGATCGTTTTTAAAGCATGATTTGAAAAAAATGAGTTACAACCATTACGCGTACAATGGGGCCTTTCCCAGATCTTATTCTGACGATCTTTCGCTCACCTTTTAAAAATATTGAGTAAAATATATTTATAAAAATTTAAGTTAATTGAATATTAATATATCTTTTATCAAGTTATATTTACATTTAAATTTATACTTAAAATTAAATTTATGATAAATTATAATTTAGCTCCATGTGGTTTAACACAAAAATACATTACCCCCTAATATTTAAAATGTACATATAAATTCCTTGGGGTTTGGAATGATATACAAAATTAACAGATTTTGTCAAAATTAATAGGATGTGTCATACACGCACTAATTTGAGCGTGTGTGACAAAGTTAAGATATTCAATGACACTTTTTGAGCTCTTTTGTTTTTGTTTATCTTTTTTCTCCTTTCTCCCTCCATTCCTTTTTTCTTCTTATTCTTCTTCTTCTTTCTTTTTTTTTTTTTTTTCATTGTCTCTCTTTGTATATATGTCCTTTTTTTTCTTTTTCTTTTTTGTTTTGTTTTTTCAGCTGCTCATCAGCACATGTTCTTTTCTTCCCCTCCTTTAATGGCTGAAAATCTACACCCACCCACATGCAATATTGGTTCATCCCACATTTTCCCACACATTCGGTAAACAAAGTACCCCTCGCTTACCTCCTGGACTAGCCATGGTTGACACCAAACCCAACCTCATATACAGAGGTGTTGTGCATATTAAAACTCACTATAGGTGGTGTCGTGGTGTTGTGCACAAAACAAAGGAATTGGGTTGGCCTTGCTAATTTTCACCTATTTATGGTGAACATGTAAATGTATACATCAATTCAAGGAAATTTTTATTGATTAAAAGAAAAAAAAAATCAAAAATTTCGAGAGAATTAATTTTCCAGAGTGAAAGCATTAGTGGCTACATCTTCTTACTTCATGTATCATGTTAGCCATAAAGTTGTGATAAGAATTAAGTTCTGGGTAAAATAGAATGAAATAGAATGATTATCAGACTCCGTTAACATCAAGGAATAAATATAGAAGAAGAAGAAGAAGAAGAAGAAGAGGATGGAAGCCGGTGTTTAGGAGAAGAACATGATGAGTTGGAGCATCACCAAACATCCTTACAGTGTTTGTTGATGATATTGTTGGAAAAATGGTTTTATATAGGCATATTTTTTAGCCTAATTTGGGTGGACCCCAAACGTCTTTTGGGGTGGGTCCGAAGAGGTAAAGTGGTGAAGACGAAGCGTCAAAACCATTTATGGTTGAATGGGAAGATAACGTCGTTTTTGGGTCTAACATTAATTTTTTAGATAAAATTCTTTTGAATTTTTTCAATAAAATTATTGTGAGAATTTAATTTAATTTTAAATTTAAATTTTAGGTTCCTTTAATGTTTCCTAAAGTTTATACCTCTTCATTTATTTATTTAACTATTTCAATAGTTTAATATATATATGTATTTAATTAGTTTAATATATATATATATCCATTTGAAATAGTTTAATTAATAAATTACCTAGTTCTTTGACTTTATCCAGGTGGACAACCTTTTCAAATTTTTTTGAATGTTAGTGGTCACCTACAGATCACTTTGCATTGTTTGAATATTAGTGGCCTTGGACCAACGGTCAGGAATATTTGAAATTCAATAGGTGCATCTATTCATTCAAATTAAGAACTGTTCGGATCACAGTTTTTGCCTATAAATAAAGCCTCATTCCAGCAGTCCAGATGATGAAATAATTGAGTCTGTTTTGTGGTCTTTTTGATGTCCAAAAATTCTGCATTTTTTCATTATTCTTCATATTTACTTTTAGGAATAAATATTCAGAGAGTTAAAACACAGGTTTGGTTCGCCGAACAAATTTATTTGAAGTGCTTCTATAAATCTGTGAAGATCATTGTATCTTGGGAGATAGACGCCACTCAACCGTAAGCACCGTAGCGGGGCGAATCTGTCTTAAGGACAGAGTGTCACACACTCGACTTGGTCTTAATTTTATTTCGGTTTGATAAATAAATCTGGTATGTAATTTATTTATTTTATTTGAATTTATTTCAAGTTTTTTATTTACACAGAAGATTGTTCCAACAATCTTAAGACAGATCCGAATTATTCTGTTTACAGAATTTTTCGTTTGTTTCCCTTTTTCATTTTTAGTAAATAATTTCGGAAGAAAATTATTTTCTGTAAATTTACAAAATAATATTCTGGTTAGAAAAACAAATAGTGATTATATACTATTTGACAGATAGTAGTAATATACTGTCTCTTTTCTTTGACAACTAGTAGTACGATACTGGTGTCATTAACAATTCAGAATATATTTTTGTGGAATTTTGTCAAAAAATTAATTTTGGTTTTAGAAATTATTTTCTGTGTTTTCATTAATTAAAATTCTGTTACAATATTTTAATTTTTGGAGTGTTATAAGAGATTTAATTTCTTGTGTGGAATTAATTTGGTTAAATAAAACTTTATTTTATTTCCAAATTAATTGGGTAAATAAAAGTTATATTCTTATTTCTTTTATTTTACAGAATTTAATTTCTTGTGTGGAATTAATTTGGTTAAATAAAATTTTATTTTATTTCCAAATTAATTGAAGAATAAAAGTTATATTCTTATTTCTTTTATTTTTACAGAATTTAATTTTCTGTGTGGAGTTAATTTGTTTAAATAAAATTTTATTTTATTTTCAAATTAATTGGAAATAAAAGTCACATTCTTGTTTCTTTTATTTTTACAGAATTTAATTCTGTGAATTTGGATTAGTTTTCTGTGTGGAATTAATTTGGTTATATAAAATTTTATTTTATTTTATTTCCAAATTAATTGAAAATAAAAGTTACATTTTGTTTTGTTTCTTTTATTTTAACAGAATTTATTTCTGTAGTTTTGGTTTAATTTGTTTAAATAAAATTTTATTTTATTTTCAAATTAATTGGAAATAAAAGTTACAATTCTTGTTTCTTTTATTTTTACAGAATTTAAAATTCTGTGTTTTTTGGTTTTAATTTTCTGTTTAGTATTAAATTCTAATTATAATTGTGGTTTATAATTTAGAATTTATGGCTACTAAAACTGGTCAAACTTAATTTTCAAACCAGTACTGGTATGGTGATTACTATTACGCCAACCTCTCCTTATGTTGGGACTGTGCTAGTGAATCATGGTGGAAAACCAAAGAAGTTCTTTAGAACTGATTTTTGCAAAGGCAAAGGAAGAACAAGTAAGAATGTTACTAAAGCCGATATAACCGAAATGGATATAATTTCCAATGGTGTAGATGTCATAAATCTTTCTGCAGTTGTTTCCGAGGCATATCTTGTTGGAAATCCTAAAGAATGGTGGGTGGACACTGGTGCTACTCGCCATATCTGTGCCGACAAAAAGATGTTCACATCTTATTCTACAGTGGACAATGGTGAACAACTTTTTATGGGCAACTCCTCAACTTCCAAAGTTGAAGGACAAGGAAAGATTGTACTAAAGATGACATCAGGAAAGGAACTCACTCTCAACAATGTGTTGCATGTACCGGACATTCGCAAGAATTTAGTTTCCGGATCTTTGTTGAGTAAGAATGGGTTTAGGCTAGTTTTTGAAAGTGACAAGTTTGTACTTACAAAAAACAGGATGTATGTAGGAAAATGTTACATGTCTGATGGCATTTTCAAGTTAAATGTAATGACGGGTGTACCCTCAGTTATTAATAATACTACATCTTCTTCTTACTTGCTTGAGTCTTCAAATTTATGGCATGGTAGACTAGGACATGTTAATTATGGATCTTTGCGTAGATTAATTAATATGGAATGTTTACCTAAATTTGAAATTGATTCAAATCATAAATGTGAAATTTGTGTTGAGGCAAAATTATCTAAAACTCCTTTTCATTCAATTGAAAGAAGTACGGAACCACTTGAATTAATTCATAGTGACATTTGTGATTTTAAATCAATTCAAACAAGAGGTGGAAAAAAGTATGTAATCACTTTTATAGATGACTATACTAGATATAGTTATATTTATTTAATTCGAACCAAGGATGAAGCTTTGGAAACTTTCATTCAATATAAGAATGAAGTTGAAAATCAACTTGGTAAGAAAATCAAGAAACTTAGAAGTGATAGAGGTGGTGAATATGAATCACCTTTTGGTGAATTTTGTAAAGAACATGGAATAATTCATCAAACCACCGCTCCTTACTCACCTCAGCAAAATGGAATTACTGAAAGGAAAAATAGGACTTTAAAAGAAATGATGAATGCCATGTTAATTAGTTCTGGATTACCTCAGAACTTGTGGGGGGAAGCAATACTTTCTGCTAATTATATTTTAAATAAAATATCCCGAAAGAAAGTAAATCAAACACCTTATGAATTGTGGCATGGAAGAGTACCATCCTACAAATACTTAAAAGTGTGGGGGTGTTTGGCTAAAGTAGCTATTCCTAGTCCTAAAAAGACTAAGATAGGTCCTAAGACTATTGATTGCATTTTCATTGGTTATGCTAAGAATAGTAGTGCATATCGGTTTTTGATTCATAAATCAGAACATACCGAAATGCATGTAAATATTATTATTGAGTCAAGGAATGCATCATTCTTTGAACATGTATTTCCAAAGAAGACTGGACAAGAGACTAGTAACAATAAAAGATCTCATGATGCCATTACTAGTCAGGATCAAGAACATGATCAAGAACAAGAGTTAGATCAAATTGAGGAAGAGAAACCTAGGCGTAGTAAACGTACTAGAACCTCAAAATCATTTGGTCCAGATTTTCTAACATATTTGTTAGAAAATGAGCCTTTAACCTTTAAAGAGGCTATGTCCAGTCCTGAAGCTCCTTTATGGAAAGAAGTCAACAAAGATGAAGTTGAATCCATCTTGCAAAATCACACTTGGGAATTAGTGGACTTGACACCAGGTTGTAAACCTCTTGGGTACAAGTGGATTTTCAAAAGAAAATTGAAAGCAGATGGATCAATCGACAAATACAAGGCAAGACTTGTAGTCAAAGGTTTTAGACAGAAAGAAGGTCTAGATTACTTTGACACATACTCACCGGTTACAAGAATAACATCCATTAGAATGCTAATTGCCATAGCATCTCTATACAATCTAGAAATTCATCAAATGGATGTTAAAACCGCTTTCTTAAATGGTGAGTTAAATGAAGAAATTTACATGGAACAACTGTATGGTTTTCGCTCCAGGGAAAGAAAAGAAAGTATGTAAATTGGTTAAATCATTATATGGTTTAAAACAAGCCCCAAAGCAATGGCATGAGAAATTTGACAAGGCAATGATGTCAAATAGTTTTAAAATTAATGAGTGTGACAAATGTGTTTATATTAAAAACACAGACAAAGATTATGTCATTGTATGTCTTTATGTAGATGATATGCTCATCATTGGTAGTAATAATGACATGATTAAAACTACCAAGAAAATGTTGAATAAACATTTTGACATGAAGGACATGGACATTGCTGATGTAATACTTGGTATGAAAATTACCAAAACATCAGAAGGATATGCTTTGTCACAATCTCATTACATTGAGAAAATACTTGACAAATTTAGCAAAGATGATGATCATTTTGCTAGAACTCCTGTAGATGTTAATTTGTATCTTTTTAAGAATGTACAGGAAAGTATTTCTCAATTAGAGTATGCCCAAATTATTGGAAGCTTAATGTACTTGATGAACTGCACTCGCCCAGATATAGCGTATGCAGTAAGTAAATTAAGTAGATATACGAGTAATCCGGGAGTAGAACACTGGAAAGCAATTATAAGGGTTCTAAGATATCTCCGATTTACTCGTAACATTGGGCTTCATTATACTAGATATCCAGCAGTACTTGAAGGATACTATGATGCAAATTGGATATCGGATACTAGAGACTCGAAGTCCACCAGTGGGTATGTCTTTACTCTTGGTGGGGCAGCTGTATCTTGGAAATCTTCCAAACAGACTTGCATCGCTAGGTCTACTATGGAATCAGAATTCATAGCCTTAGACAAAGCAGGGGAAGAGGCAGAATGGCTTCGCCACTTCCTTGAAGATATTCCAATATAGCCAAAACCGGTGCCTGCTATATGCATACATTGTGATAGTCAATCAGCTATAGGTAGAGCACAGAGTCATATGTATAACGGTAAGTCACGACACATTAAGTATGCATAATATCTGAAGACAACTACTCTCTAATGGAATTATTTCCATAGAATATGTTAAGTCTAAGACAACATAGCGGATCCACTAACCAAAGGGTTAGCAAGAGAGTTAGTTGAGAATTCATCAAGGGGAATGGGACTTAAGCCTATTAAATAAGAGTTACCACAACGGCAACCCAACCTAGTTGACTGGAGATCCCAAGATCTAGGTTCAAAGGGACAACTGAGTTGTGATTGACTCAGAAGGATCACTATGGAGTCCAACTCCTACCCATTTCTATGATGAAATAGTGATGTCTGCAGCGTTTTAGGTTAAGTAATACTTTTAATGATTCTTATATCTAGGTATACCTAGTGGAGTATGGCAGGATACTCTTCATAAGAATTACCTATGTGAGTGTGAACTGGGCCGGTTCTGTGAGATTTGTGAAGGGCTACAATTCTCTAGAGCACTCATGAAGACCAGGTTGTTCAGGGCCAAAAAGAACACAATAGTGAGAACTAAAGCGTATGCAGGAATATACTGTGTGAGTTCTATTGTCTTGGTTTACACAAACGGCTGAACAGTTCAAGACATCGTGTTCACTGTTTAGCTAGTAAATCCGATAGTGTCTCACAAGGGAAGGTTCAAAGCCAAAAGCTACCTATCCTTTGCAGAATATTACCAATTTCTAAACTCTCTGATTAGATCATTTTGTTGCATTTTCTCTCCGTCAACTTCCATTCATGTGGGGGATTGTTGGAAAAATGGTTTTATATAGGCATATTTTTTAGCCCAATTTGGGTGGACCCCAAACGTCTTTTGGGGTGGGTCCGAAGAGGTAAAGTGGTGAAGACGAAACGTCAAAACCATTTATGGTTGAATGGGAAGATAACGTCGTTTTTGGGTCTAACATTAATTTTTTAGATAAAATTCTTTTGAATTTTTTCAATAAAATTATTGTGAGAATTTAATTTAATTCTAAATTTAAATTTTAGGTTCCTTTAATGTTTTCTAAAGTTTATACCTCTTCATTTATTTATTTAACTATTTCAATAGTTTAATATATATATGTATTTAATTAGTTTAATATATATATATCCATTTGAAATAGTTTAATTAATAAATTACCTAGTTCTTTGACTTTATCCATGTGGACAACCTTTTCAAATTTTTTTGAATGTTAGTGGTCACCTACGGATCACTTTGCATTGTTTGAATATTAGTGGCCTTGGACCAACGGACAGGAATATTTGAAATTCAACAGGTGCATCTATTCATTCAAATTAGGAACTGTTCGGATCACAGTTTTTGCCTATAAATAAAGCCTCATTCCAACAGTCCGGATGATGAAATAATTGAGTCTGTTTTGTGGTCTTTTTGCTGTCCAAAAATTCTGCATTTTTTCATTATTCTTCATATTTACTTTTAGGAATAAATATTCAGAGAGTTAGAACACAGGTTTGGTTCGCCGAACAAATTTATTTGAAGTGCTTCTATAAATTTGTGAAGATCATTGTATCCTGGGAGATAGACGCCACTCAACCGTAAGCAATCAGAAGGGCGAATCTGTCTTAAGGACAGAGTGTCACACACTCGACTTGGTCTTAATTTTATTTCGGTTTGATAAATAAATCTGGTATGTAATTTATTTATTTTATTTGAATTTATTTCAAGTTTTTTATTTACACAGAAGATTGTTCCAACAGATATTCCTAATTCAATGAGTCCTAGGACTTTATACTATGTTCACTAATTTGGGGATAGTAAAGGATGTCTTTATACCAAACAAGAGGAGGAAAGTAACACAATTCGGGTTTGGTTTTGTTTGATATGACTGTTCTATAGCTGTTGGGGTTGCTATGAAAAAAGCTAATGGAGTGGGGTGTGAAAACAAGACATTGAAGGTGAAAAAGGTAGATTACAAAAAGGAGCAGGCTGGCAAGGAAAAGTTTCAAGTAATGGATGGGCCACTCAATCAACGAACATAAATTATAGGAAGGATTGTACCTAATAGAAGCACAAAAAGACGCACTTATGCTGAGGTGGTAAAAGGAACAAATGTAAGAGGTAGAAGTGATTTTAGAGTCAAAGCAAAAGAGTACGGTAATGGTTGGTTACACGAAAGTGCAATAGCCAAGATGTGAGTGAATTGTAGTTGTGTAGACTTAAAAAAGGAATTTCAGAACAGAGGATTGGTGGATGTGAAAGTAAGAGAAGATCGAGAGAGAATTGTTTACATAGCTTTCAGGTCAGTAGAGGATATGAAGACTAAAATGACAGAGATAGGAGAATGGATTCATGACTGGTGTGAGTCATATGTCCGTTGGAAAAAAGAGTTGAGAGTGGAAAATGAAAGATTATTATGGCTCAATTGCTATGGTGTACCTCCCAATCTGTGGAATAGGCAAAACTTCTAGAAGATAGGAGAAGTGCGAGAGAAATTGTAGAGATTGATAAAGCCACTTTAAACATGGATTCTTTGAAATATAGAAAAGTTAGAATATGTTCTTCTCAACTGGAGCAAGTGGATAAAATGGTTATTTTGGAAAATAAAGGTAGCATGTACCCAAATCGAGTGTCCGAAGATTGTAGCTTTGGTAATCGATCACATATGAACTATTGCAATCACAAAGATAAGCCAAGTTGGAAGGACTCGGTGGAGAATAGCACTGGAGAAGAGCAGAGTGTTGCATTTGGCCATGGAAGCAGAGAAGAAGACGATGATGTGGCATGCACAGACGCTGAGGTGGATGCTCAAGATGATATGGCAACCAACAAGAGGATCAATGTTGGGAAGGAGGAATTGGATGATGGGCACGCTATTTTCTCCACAACTGTATCAATGGTGAATGAAACTGACACAGTTTTGCTCAAACTATTGAAAATGCACCATTAAAAGATTGTTCAAAACTCAAGGGGGCATACGTGAAGAGGCAGGTCAGAGCACAAAGGAGTAGGAAACATGAAATGGAAGATCTAAGGTGGGCTCCGATGGGATTATAAGAAGCTTGAATCAGACTGACCTAAGTAAGCCCAATATTAATTTGGAGGTGGTCTTGGATGTAGCCTAGATATGTAAAGGTAGGTTTGGTTTAAACACTATCAGAGACAGCCCTATTGTGTTGATGTGAGTGAGAATCTTGATCAGCGAATGAAAGAAAAAAGGGTATCATTACAGAAAAAAGAAAGGAAGAAAAGGTGTAACTTTTAGAGGAGGTTTTCAAAGAGGAGCTTTTTTTCGTGAGGCTGTAACTGCAATTTCATCTTCTATGTCTGTAAGTCACAACTCTGGCAGGCAAAGGAAATTAATGAGGGAAGCTCTAGATACAATTCAAATGGGAAAGGAAGTGGGGTTGAATTTCGGAGGAAAGGAAGCTGAATCAACCAAAAAGATTATCCAGATGGAAGAGGATGACGAAGTAAGGCTAGTATGAGAAATGAAAAAGAGAGGTGTTTAAATTAGCACCTCAAGGTGAAATCAAGAGAAATATGTAGCTAAATGAAGATTATATCGTGGAATGTGAGAGGGCTTGGAAGGGTAGAGAAAAGAAGAAGAATCAAGGAAGTATTAAAAGAGAGAAGAAAAAAAAATCAGAAGTTAATGAAAGATTTGTTAGGTCACTTTAGCCTAATGAATCAATGGAGTTCATGGGGATGGATGCAGAAGATAGTGCGGGTGGATTGCTTTGCATATGGAAGCCAGATGTCTTTGCATTGAAAGATTGCTACAACTCCAGGAGATTTGTTCTATTTTCAGGTACATTTCATTCTAGTATTGATTGTGTAATTGGTAATGTTTATGCTCCTAATCAGGAGGATGTTAGGAGGCATAGTTGGGGGGTGTTGTCTAAATTAAAAAAAAGACTTTCTAAACCGTGGTGCTTAGGAGGTGATTTCAATGAAATTATTGCAATTGTAGAGAGAAAAGGTTGTTTTAGGAAGAAAAGGGTATGACTGAGTTTGGGAATTTTATAAATTAGTTGGAATTGGTGGATATCCCTATGCTTGGTAAACAATACACATGGGGAAATTCCCAAAGTTGGATTAGAATTGACAAATTCTTAGTTAACCTAGAATAGTTAGAATGGTTCAAATTCAAAGTGTGGGTTTTACCTAAAGTTCTAATCTGATCGTTGCCCAATATTATTGATGGAGGATAAGAGAGACTGGGGTCTTAAACCTTTCAGGTTCACAAATGGTTGGGTTTTACATCTTATGTTCATTAAGGAGTTAAAAAAAGGTTTGGGAAGATACAAATGTAAGGGGATGGGCAGGGTATATTATTATGAGTAAGTTGAGATCATTAAAAATGGTTTTGAAAAAATGGAACCTTGAGGTGTTTGGGAATGTGGAATCAAAGCTTAAAGAGGCTGAAGATGATCTGCATGATTTAGATTTAATTGCAGAATCCAGAAACCTCAATGAGGTAGAAATCACAAGAAGAAATGAGGTATTAAGGTTGTTTGAAAGATTTGAAAAAGAAAGGAATGGTGTAGACACCCCATTTTTGGCTGTCCTTAAGACTTGGGCACCACTGATTGATCACTCGATGATGAAAGTCACACAGTACAACCGTTCGATATCTTCAGCAAGGAGGACTTCTAATCCCAACCTTACACCCCATTTTTGACAAAACCCATTTTGGCCAAATTATTTTAGACCTTCAAACCCTCTCTTTCAAAATATTTTTAAAAATGTTTCTACAATGTTCCGAGGCTTGCATTTCGTTAAATGTTGTACTTTTCGGTAAACCGAGCAAGGACTAAGTGGAAATAAATGAAAGAGAGGTGAAATCTTTGAAAAATCTTTCAAAACATCTTATTTATAGGTTTGGAGTTGAAGAAAATAAGAGGGGAGGGAAGAAAACTAGTTTGGGAGAAGTTAGGCATGAATCCGATTAGGACAAAAATAATCAACCTCCACTAAAATAGGCATATGTCTTTGAACACTTAGAATTTAGATGTGAGGCTGCAACCATTGGAAATTAGACTTCCGGGGCTTCAATTTAGACTCAAGAATGACCTAAAAAGGAGTCCGGATGAAGGAGATATGCCTGTTTACAGTCGGGCCTGAGAAATAGATTTTTATGGCCGGCCACTTTAGTGGCCTGCCGGCCAGTGGTGAAAATTTTGACCTTTTTTTTTAGTATATTGACCCATGTTTAGGGGGTGCCACCCACAAATGTGTTTTGTCGTCCATCATTGATGGCCTGCTAGCCACATTAGTGGCCTGCCGGCCACAAGTGTCAAAAAACAGATTTTTTTGTAGATATTTTCCTCTAGCTGTTTCCACAAAGCTCCAGCTGTTTCTGGTTTGATATTTTCAACTGAAGCTCATAAATTTCTATATATACATGACCTATCTCTCATATTTCAAGATTAGAAAAACTTTGGGAGCAAAAAAAAAATCCTCTCTTTACAATTCTCTCTCTCTCTCTCTCTCTCTCTCTCTCTCTCTCTCTCTCTCTCTCTCTCTCAACTTGCATAGCCTTTGCCCAAAAACTCTAAACCAAACCTAGAGAACTTCTTGCTGAAGTTATTTGAGCTTGCAATTGAGCTCTTGAAGCACTTGAGAGTGTGAAATTGGTGGTTTGTGACTTAAAGATTCATTCCTTTTCAAGAAGTATACCTTCTCTTGCATTTGTACCATCTTTACACCACTTGATTTCCATATTTTCTACTAATTTTTGAGTTGTTTAAAACCTATATTTTTGGGCTGAAACCTGTGATTTAAGGCCATTAAAGGTTGAGGGGTGCTTCACCTTTCTTTACACCTTGCTCTCAAGGCCTTTGCCCTTATGTTTCCCACTTTGTTGTCAACTCTTTTAAGCTTTTTAATACTAAATTTCAGTGGCTAAAATTATGTGTTGAAGTTCAAAAATGGAGGGGGTAGCCTTTCCTCCTTATGCTTTGTTTACTAGCTTAACATGCTCTATGTTTTAGCTACTTTTGTACTGTTTTTGGGCTATAAAAAACTCTGTTTTTATGGGCTGAGATTGGTGTTTTTGGCCATTTAAGGTTAGGGAGTGGCTCACTCCTCTTCATTCCTTATTGTTAAGGTCATTCACCTTTGTTTCCCATTTTCAAACCATCTTTTTTTGGGCCTTTAAACACTAATTTTTAGAATATTTTCAGTGGTAAAAATCAAGTTTTGAAGTCTAAATTTGGAGGGGTTAGCCTCCCCTCCTTGTGTCTTGTTTACTAGCCTAGTTAGCTTTATATGTTAGCTTATTTTTCTAGCCATTTATAGCTTAATTCCAGCATGTTTTAGGCTCTATTTTGGACTGTTTTAACTCTATTTTTGGTTGATTGTTGCATTTGAGTCTTGTATTGTATGCTTGTAGTGTAAGTGTCATCACAAGCTTGGTGTTTTAGGCCTTTGGACACCACTTGTCTGAGTTGCTTGCATGTTTTTAATGCTTTTCTCACTTAATTTCAGACAGCATAATCTCTATAACCTCCCTCATTTCTTCACTCTTTGTTTGCTTTGAGGGTTGTTTCAACCTTAGGATAGTTTAAGCTTGAGATTGAGGTCCATGCTTAATGGTTTAATCCTCTTTTGGGGGTTCATTACCAATGGCATAAAACCTCTCTCTTGCCTTAAACTATCTATTGTTTGACACTTCCTTCTCTTTAGAGGACTTCTCACCAATGGACTTAATTGGTTAAAGAATGGTTGGTAAGTTAAAATGGGTAAACAAAATGGAAACTAAAATTGTGCCAAGATAAGAATTTGGTTGTGTTTTCATGTGTTCAATTGGACGTTAATTGAACACAAGGAAAATTGGGGCATTTCATATTCAAAAGTGATTAAATGTGCCAAGTTTCCTAGGTCTCCATTGCCCTTGATCATGCATGATAAGGTGATGGTTGTTGAGTCTTATTTTTGCATTTATTAACTTGTACATCTTGGTTCTTTGGCCATCATTCAATGAAAATGCTTGATTGATGGTTTTGGAACCAAGTGTATCACTCTTTTAAGATGTTAGATGTTTTGACGATAAAGAGGAATACATAGTACAAACAACCTGTGAGAATACCCTCTCTTTGCCCTGTTTGCTCTCTGTTGCAGCAAGAGAAAATGGTGTGTCATTAGTGGCCGGCCGGCCACTGTTACTGACTGGCCGGCCATTAGTGTTGGACGGCAACCCCTCAATGGTGGCCGGCCGACCACCAATGAATTTTAAGCAGTGTGCTTGTGAAACATGGTTTAGTGAAAGGGTTGTGCAACAGAAACTTTCGGGAGCAAACAACGGATGTTCTTTAGGTGGAAACCGAGCATGCATGGGTCTCCCTCACTTCCCGGGACTAGTTAATCATTTATTTGTTGTAATTAATTAGTTGTAGCTAATTAGTTTGTGTTGTAATATTTAATTAGTTTAGCCTAGTTAAATTCTTAATTAATTAGTTTAGAACTGTTAGTTAATTTATTTCATTCGATTTTGTAATAATTAGTTAAGTAGTTTAGCTTAGCTAGTTTATTCATTCGGACTCTCCTTTGTGAGAGCGTAATGTAATAATGTGTATGTCTTCCAACCCCACATCTTTCTCCCTTTTATTTATCCGCTTTTGATGGTTAGATTAGGGGCATTATGTTTCGATTAGCATTTCTTATGCTTGCATTCATTCATTTTGTATTACATGCACCGAGACTCGATTAATCATTTTAACTGCATTGTCATTTCAATACATTCTTTGAATACGTGCTTAGATCGCATGTTATTAAATTGATCCATATGCCATACTAGTAGCCGAGCCTATTAGTTGTGTTTTCGCATGTGTTGCATTAGTCATTTAGCATAGTTAAGAACATGCATTTTTCTAACTAGTTTTTTTTCTTGACTTGGAATACTAGGTGAGTTTTTAGTGCTTTAGCATACTTGCATGAGTGTGAGTGACTACCATGATTAGCATGCTTGCCATGAGGCTAAGTACTTAATTGCTATAAACTGTTTGAGTGCCTGTGGATAAAGGGTTGTTGCTTGAATTGGAATGATTCAACGAATGTATGTTTAAGCCCACTTTGTTGAGTAGAAAATTCACAAACTTTAAGCCCACTTGAGTGGCAAATTCACACCCTTTTCGAAAAACAAACATGAAAGTGAATCGTTCCAAATCGAGCAAACTAGTCTATACTTGTATGTGCACATCACATAGTAATGCTAGCCTAATAACCAAAACCAGAGCATATAATGTTGACAAAAATCATATCATGATTAGTAGAGGCTGATCTTTGATCGGGCGAATGGTAGTGCTCAATTCATGACCTTCCCCTCTCGTACCTAAGTTCTTAAGCCAAGGCAACTTTGGTGATGATGGACACGTGGCCTTTGACATGAGTCATAGGTTTCCTAAATTTCTCCAAAATAAAATATTTAAGTGGCGACTTTGTATCTGGCAAAGCAGTCCAATTTTGGCATTTTTGATTAAAAAATTGATTTTCCAAAAGATTTGCCGAATTTAGACTCTTTGGTGTTTATCAATTTCACATTGCACTTGTGAGATTAGATTCAGAACCGCGGGAGCCCGAACTGTAAGGTTTCTTTCGAACTTCCAAAAGGGGGCGTGAAAAAGTCGAGCTACAAATGGTTGTGGCTACAAAAATCAAGACTAGATTGGGCATTAAAAGGGGACAATAACACAAGGTTTTTTCATGTAATGGCATCTATAAGGCAAAATAGAAACATGATTAATTCAATGAAGGTTGATGAAGTTATTGTTGAAGAACCAACTGAAATCAAACAAGTAGTCTAAAACTATTTCAAGAAACAGTTCGATGAATAATGGAGATGCAAACCCATCATTGGTGGAAACTTTCAAAAGGTGAATCATAACTAACCCATTGAAATTTTGGAAAAAGATTTCACCGAGGCTGAGGGATGGGAAGCAATTAGAGAGAGCGATTGGTATAAAGCTCCAGGGTTCGATGGTTTTAACATGTTATGCTTTCAGAAAGGTTGAAAAGTGATGAAAGAAGATATAATGAATTTCATAAAGGAATTTCATAAAAATAACAGATTGGGATATGGTGTAAACTGCTTTTTTGTCACCCTTATTCCAAAGAAAGACACCCCATGATCCATTATGGAGTATAGACCAATCAGCTTGATCAATTTTGTGTACAAAGTCTTATCTAAAGTACTAGCCAACATATTTAAACAAGTATTACCAAGTATGATTGATAAAGTCCAATCAGCTTTCTTGGGAGAGAGGAACATTTTGGATGGGGTTCTTATTGCAAATGAGGAAGTAGATTGGTGGAAAAAATCAAAGAAGATGGGTTTAATCCTTAAACTGGATTTTGAGAAAGCCTACGACTCAGTGAATTGGAATTTCCTTCTTCAGATGTTAGCAAACTTTGGGTTTGGACCAAGATGGTTAGGTTGGGTAAAAGAGTGCATTACCTCACCTAGAGTGTCTATTTTAGTGAATGGATCTCCATCTAAAGAGTTTTGTCCTAATAGAGGGTTGAGGCAAGGTGATCTACTTTCGCCTTTACTCTTCAATGTTGTAGCTGAAGAACTTCTGTTGAAAAGAGCAAAGGAATTGAGGATTATCAAAGGTGTAGAAGTGGGCCTTGGTGGGTTTTGTGTGTGTAGCAACCGCGACCTCTGGTTAAAGATAATCCACGCTTAATTATGCCTAATAAGTAATTAGTGAAATTTTGTATGTTGTCTTATTTGTGTTTATATCTGTTTAACATAGAAAGATCTGTTCATGTTTCCGTTTCGGTTTGTGAATTGAAGGCCTTATCGGCATCTGATTCAGAAATTGACTTGATTTATGTGTTATTTGGAATTTTTAGAATTTTATGGTAGGTTAATTGAAATTTAGTTTGGAACAAATTAATTAGAATAAATTGTGGACATTACTTAGATTAATGCAAGTTAAATTAATTCCTTAAACAAACCTATATAAGGCCATCCATCAACATCTCTTATACACAATTTACACCCTCATTCCCTCATCTTTTGAGCTCAACGTAAGAGAGAGAGAGAGAGAGAGAGAGAGAGAGAGAGAGAGAGAGAGAGAGAATATTGGATTCAACTAAAGGATTAAAAAAATTAAGAGAACTTGGAAGTTTGGCTTAGAAACTCAAGAATTAAGCTTCTAGCTCTCATCTTGACAAGCCTAGGTAAGAAATCTAAACCTTAGTTGTGTAATTGAGTTAGTTTTTGTGAGAATTCAAGTAAAAGAGGTGAACTAACATGAGAATGAGCTAGGATTAAAGAATTGTAACTCAAATCATACATGCATGTGCATATCATGAAGTTTTGAAGTTGTGTTTTACAAGAATTCTCACATACATGTTCATATCTTAGTTTTGTTCAAAGAATTCAACTTGTTTTTGAGCTTAATGACTCATTTGATCATGTTTTGGAAGGTTGGAATTCATGACATTACATGCAAGTTATGTGATCTAAGTTTGAAGTTTTGTTTACTACAATTGGCATAGCTTTTGGGCTTGATTTTGCAAAATAGTTTGTAATTCATCATGTACTATGAGTTTTTTAATGTTTTACTAAGTTTTGGTCCAAAAGGATGTGTTTTGAAGGTTTTGAAATTGAGTTTTGGCTTGGGAGCAAATCTAGAAATTTCAGAATTCTGCTCCCACGCTCGAGTGAAGGAATCTACGCTCGAGCAACCACTCAGAGTGCGTGCACTTTTGCTCGAGCGGCCAGAAGTCCATTCGAGCTTGAAACGACTACTCCCAGAAGTTGTTATGTTTTGCAGGCAGCTCGAGCAACAAAAGTTGCGCTCGAGCTAGGGCATGTCTCTCACGCTTTAGCGAGCATCGAGTGGAAAATCCAAGCAACCAGGACTTTCGCAAAAGTTTACAGACCGCTCGAGCGACAGATCTTGCACTCGAGCGACCACTTACATTTTTTATGTCCGCTCAAGCATAGAAAGTTACGCTCGAGCAAAACCCCTGTTTTCAGTATTTCAGTATCTCACAAGTTGTTAATTCTCCTGGTATAAATACACTACAGTATGTATAATCATTGAGTTTGAATCAATTTTGTAGAAATTCGGGGAGGAGAGGGTGGAATGAAAGAAGGGTAATGTTAGAGACTCTAAAAATTCTATCAAAATTTTTACTAAATGTCTCATATGGTTGTGGGACCTATAGACCCACACCATGTGAGTCACACACCTATAAGAGACATTTGATAAAATTTTTGATAACATTTCTACAATCCTTAGCATTTTTGAGGAAAGGACACTCTCAATAGGAGTTTTGGAGTTCGTAGTAAAAGGACTTTCAGACTTCAACCAATAAAAGACTTTAAAAATGTTAGAGATCATAAAAGTTCTATCAAAATTTTTACTAAATATCTCACATCCACATGGAACCTACATTGTGTGGATCCCATATCCATATGAGACATTCGATAAATTTTTGATAAATTTTTTAAAATTTTTAACATTACTCAAAGACTTTGGGACTTTTGCAATTTATAAATTATAAACAAAGCCAAGCAGCGTGAGGTGGTGTAAGTTTTTGTTACTTTTTTGTTGGTGTTAAATAAAATTAAAAAAAATAAAAAAATTAGCTAGGCTCCACCACTTTGACATATTTGTATATAAATTATTTTTTTGTGAGGGGGCACATCTTGACATAGGTTGCTTTAACAAAAACATATGCATATAAGGGATTTTGGCCATAATCTTTCATAGAGCTTCTTTTTTTTTTTTTTTTTTTTTTAGAAAAGGGCAAGTTATAATTTTTTTAATTCATAAACTCTTCCAAAATAAAGAAATCTTGTAAGAAGGAAAACAAATTTTAGATTTATATTTTATGTGACAAATTTACCCCTTCACACTGACAATCTCTATCTTTTTCCTATTTCTCTCCATCAGTTTGTCATCTCTCTCTCAGCTATTTCTTTCTCTATCTCTTTCTAAGAGCTCTCTCCACCACCGTCTACACCACCAACACTACCATTATTTCCATTACCTCTACCGTCACCACCAACACCGTCTCAACCACTGGAGCCGTTTGTCACCGCCACCGCCATCAAGCATCGCTGCTTTCACCATCTCCATCTCAACCACCAGCTCCATTTGATGCCATTGTACCACAAGCAACCACCATCGTCATCCTTAGTATCCAAGACCTCAGATCTGAGATTGACGACCTCAGATTTGAGATCTATCATCTCAGATCTATATTCTCTCCCTCTTTTTCTCTTTGTCTTCCCATCATGCTCTGTTTTTCAGACAATAAAATTTTACTCCGGTTTAAACCAGATCTAAGGCAATATATGTGCTCTCTTTATCTCTCTATTTCTCTATTTTTTTTCCTCTAGTATGTCCTATGTTTTTGTTTGACAAAATGAGAGTAAAATTTTATTCTATTATGTGCTCTGATTTTGTTTGACAGAATGAGAGTAAAATTTTACTCTGGTATGTGCTATGTTTTTGTTTGATAAAATAAAAGTAAAATTTTACTCTGGTGTTATGTGTTATTTTATTTTATACAATGACAATAAAATTTTACTATGTTATTGTGTACTTCTGTTATTTATTTTCAGAGCAATGAGTTCAAGTGATGAAACAGAGTGAGGGAGACAAGTGGTTCCATCGTTTGATATTTGCCCATTTATATGAAAGAATATTTCAGTCTTTTCGCCATATTTTTTGATTTGAAAGACTTTTGGAATCAGTATTTTATCACGTGGTCTTCACACAAAAAAACCCAATGGCAGGGATTTTTCACGAAAAATCCCTTTTTTTTTTAAAGCTTGGGAGGAATGGCCATACCCAGTCTTCACACTCCTCCACCCTTGATTATCGTCGCGTTGCATTCACAAAATAAAATTATTATTTATTATTAAATTCATTTTATTTTTTTATTTTATATTTTTTATATGTAATTGTATAATAAAAAGCTTATCTGTATAACTCATTATATTTAAAATAAAAATTTATCATGATACATAAAAAATTATATAATAAATAAAATAAATTTAAGTAAATATTTTGATAGTATATATCAATCCTCTTAAGAAACGTGTGTGGACTTGTGAAAGCGAAATTATATTTTGAAAAGTAAAAGAATTAATAAAAAAGAGAGAAAAAAATAAAAAAGGGGAAAAAAAAAAAAGAAAAGAAAAGGACGAAGAAGAAGCCGCCAAGGGACACGGACAGCAGAATTGTAAAGCCATGTAAGATGTGGACTTAAGTTACAGGCGCACCAAATGATTTTTTGACTTGAAGATAAAACCAACAGAATTTGATGTTGATATTGATATTTTAATTTTGATTTGTACATTAAATTCAGTCACATAATTAAAAATAAATAAATAAATATTATGATATTCGAAAATAAATAAAATTCTAAATGAGTCAAGCCTGACATAGGATGGACATAAAATCTTAACGACCATTTCTTTTAATTAAATTTTTTTATAATATAATTTTATGTAAAATTCATTTTTTCTTTTTGATTCTTAGGACTAAAATTTTAGCATATTATCTAAACCATCTATTGAATTTATGAAATAAAAAGTATGGTAAGCTACTCGTACAAGTGCTTGGGAGGCTCTGGAAGGTAATGAGTCAAGTGTGGGCCTTGGTATGTCTAAAGATTTCGATGTCTTGATTTTGTTCTGGTTGGATAGGTGGCTTGACATTTTTAATTTTATTTTTATTTTTTTTGTGTTCTTTGTTGGCTTTGACGTATGATTGGCTAAAGTAGGGATGACAATTTGAACTTGGCCCGATAGGGACCCACCTCCCCTACCCCGATCAGGGTGATTTTTTTCTGAAAAATATCCCCAATGAGCCGGGGATAGTATTCAAAAATAAATCCCTGATGATTTTCGGGCTGGGGACGGTAATATATTTTCCAACCCCGTCCCCGGCCCTGACCCTGTCCCTGTCCCCGTCCCCGTTACCCCTCGAAGTAAACTTACCATATATACGTCCCTCTCTCTCTCTCTCTCTCTCTCTCTCTCTTCCCTCTACTCTCTCACTCTCGCACATTTCCTCTCATCCTCCTCAATGCCACTGCCACTGTCTGTGACACCGAAGTCGCCGTCCACCTCGCACCACCACCACCTCCGTTCCCTCCTCTCATCTTCCCTGTCCTCCTTAGTCATCTGTTGCAGTCATCGTCATCGCAGTCACATAGAGATCTCCGATCTGTGTTGATCTCCTCCGTCATCGCCGCCGATCTCCGCCAATCTCCTCCGTCATCCCCGCCGATCTCCTCCATCGTCCTCTCTCTGTGTGTATGTATACATGTATATGTGTTTCTTTGTGTGTATGTATACATGTTATTGTTGATGTTGTTGTTGATGATGTTGATGATGATGATGTTGAAAGTTGTTGTTCATGATGTTGTTGAAACAAATTTGGGCCGGGAATTTTTGGGGTTGGGGAAACCCGATCCCTGTTGGGGGCGGGGACGGGGACAGTAATAGGTCCCCCGTCGAGGATTGGGGCCGGGGATGGAAAAATTTTCACCATCGGGGATCGGGGACAGGGGTGTGTGATCCTCGGTTCTGCCCCGGCCTGTTGCCATTCCTAGGCTCAAGTGCACATTCTAACCTAATTGGGATACGATGTTAGTGCAATGATGCTAATTTCAGCATTAGCCTTCTTGCTTTTTGATGTAGTGTTGTGTACTCCGTGTATTGTGTTGTTGTATCAATAAATTTTTTTTTTCTCTAGAAAAAAAAAGAAACTAACGCATAAATTTATTATCTAATAGCTCTTATAAAAATTAATGATATTTTTCATCAAATATTATGAAAAAATGTCACTAATTATTAATTTGCAGTGATAATTTGAAATTTTGTCAAAAAATGTCACTAATTATAAGTTTTAACAACAATTTAAAAAAATCGTCACAAAAAAATCACTAATTTTTAACTTTTTGCGACAATTTAAAAAATTCGTCACAGAAAAGTGTCACTAATTAAAAGTTTTAGTTGCAATGTATAAAAATCGTAAAAAAAAATCACTAATTATCAATTTTTAGAGACGTGTAAAAAATCATCATAAAAAATTATTTTTAACAACGATTTTATTAAAACTTATTTTCAATAAGACTCGATGAAAATTAAATCTAATTATTAAGATTTATTGATAATTTATCCAAATATATATATAGTATGTAAATTAAAAGTTACTCAAAATATAACAGTTATTGTTTAAATAATATGTAATCAAAATAATAGGGTTATTTTCAGTACGAACTTTAATAGTATTTTTTTAACTCAACTTTAATGTACTCTGTAAAACGACATAATAGATGTACTTTATTATAACGTATCTAATATAATTACAAAATTCTCTATGGAAATGCTATAATGTGTATTTGAATATTATATGAAAAGTTATAATTTTTGTGATAAAAGTTACGATTTTTTTGATAAAAATTATAATTTGTGAAATTATGATGCACGTAAAAGTTATGTATAATTAAAATTATATTTTTTGTAATAATAGTTTTACTTTTTGTAAAAAGCAAAATATTATACTTTTTGTGAGAAGCAAAAGTTCAAATTTTCATGATAAAAGATTTATTTTATTTCATTTTATTTTTATCTTTATTTTTTGTAAGGTGTGGATACCATATACACCCCAAAAAGGATGCATATAGTAGACTTTCCCTATTTTCTAACAAACACCACAATATACTTTTCACTAAAATGGTTCCTAACTTTTCTCACCACGAACGATTCTTATATTTACAATCTTCATAACATAATCACAATAACACAATGGTTTGTAACTTTTAGTTTGCACATTATTGATTCACTCATTTACTACAAAGTGATATAACTAAAAGCATCTCTAACCATATTTTTCATTTTTCAATAGCTAAAATATTAAAAAAGAAAAAAAGAAAAAGAAAGTATATTTTTGTTTTGTCTAATTCCTTTTTATTTATGTACTCCAATGCTTCTGTTTATTTTACCTATTTATATAGACAAATTGTTTAAAGAACTTGGGTTATTCTATTTACACACCACTAAACTTCTCAATTCGCACCGTATTCTCCTATTTGTTTAATTCACACCACACTTAAATTAAAAAGTCTGATTTTATCTCGCTACGCACTCTTATTTTTTAAATAATATCATACTACTCTCTTCTTCAATAAACCCAAATCATAATCCTAATCACTACCACCAACCATAGCCGCTGCTAAAGTTGCAGCTCCTCACCTCTGGTCATCGCTCCTCTATAGTCTCCTTCTTCTCTTGTTACCTCCATGAACCACCACATCCACCACTCTTTGTCATTGCCCTCTCCCCACACCCACTGCTCATTGTCGTCATCAACTGCAAGCCTCTGCCTCCAACTGCTATTACCAACCACCATCATCGATAACGACGACTCCACCAACACTGCAAATAACCCCACTTCCCCTTTGCCGTCACCAACAACCTCATCACACACCCTTGCTATAATACCCTATTTTGTGAGACCGCTCGAGCAGTCCAGTGGTCATTCGAGCGAAGAATTGGGTCCCCTAGTATCTTGTCTGTAAACTGGGTATAAGGAGGAGACCGCTCTAGTGGTCAGGTGGTCGCTCGAGTGAAGATATGTTGTTCACAGTATTTTTACTATAGACTTACAAAACCTCTAGAACCTTTACTGCTCGAGTGATGGAATGTTTGCTCGAGTGATCTATTCGGGACAACATATTTAAAAGTCATTCTAAACTCATTTTTCTCACATTTTCATACCCTTTCTCTCTCAAGCACCCATTTCTGTAACCCTAGCCCTAAAACATTTGATTTCTCTTGATTTTACATAAAATCTACCCCAGAACTTCCAAGGAGGTTGAAGAGCAAGCTTAGCTTGAAAGTTCTACCGAGTATTTTGCAATTTCTTGAAGCTTTGAGCTGGGGTTTGATCTTTTCCCTTCACTCTTGAGGTAGAAGTACCTTTAATTTGATATATCTTTGATTTGGGACACATATGTGGTATTTTCTTTGGTTATAGAGATGTATGAAATTGGTTTATGAGATGAAGTGGGTTTAATGAATAAAAGGGGTTATACTCTATGTTTTGAAAAAGTTTATGCATATTCTTGTTGATAATTGTTAGAAATAATGAATATTGACTCTTTACGTGCAAAGAAAAGGAAATCCCCAAATTTTCCAAAAATCCCAATTTTCAAATTTGATTTAATAATAGGTTTGGCCAAATTGACTCTTAAATCTTGAAATTGGGTGAATGATTATGGAAAAGGTGTTGGAATATGAGATTTTTGAAACTCTTTAGGTGTATGTATTAAGATTGGTAAATGTTGAGATTGTGGAAATTGAGAGATTTGAGAAATCCGTTTGTTATTGTGGATTGAACAAACCTTATGAAAATTGGATTTGAAAACTCATGCATCATGTACATCATAATTTCTCTTGTGATCCTACCATTTGTGGATGTTTGGAAAGTGTCAGAAGGGGTAAATAGTCTATGAGTCCGGGTAGTTGAGTCGGGTCTTTGGTAATGGGTTGTGTGTTGTATTTGGTACATGCGTGGGGAGTGAAGCTACCCAATTGCTCTATCTTGAGCATCTCGCTGGATGAATGTGGGAAAAAGGTTTTTGGGTGTCCACGAGCCCGCCGTTTTTAGAGTCGGCAAATGTGGAAAAATATGGTTTTAGGTGTCCACGAGCCCTCCGTTTCAAGAGTCGGCAAATGTAGAAGGGAAAGGTTTTGGGTGCCCAACGCCCTGTCTTTTTAGAGTTGGCAAACGTGAGACTATTTTCTATATATATATATATATATATATGTGTGTGTGGTGTTTTGGCTTGTTCTTGTGACATCATAGGTTATTTACAACCCATGGTTTGGTTAAGATATGTTGTTTTTGGCATCATGGTTTTAAAAAGGAAAAGAATTGAATTTTTCTATCTTTTGCATGGCATAATCATATGCATCTCGATTAATTATATATATATTGTTAATGGCATTTTTTACTAGGCAATTGTAACGACTCTATCACGTACAATGATTAGTACTTGATTAATTTAGAGGATTTGAAATGTAATTGCCGAGTGTTATAATTTAATTTGGGATTTATGAGAATTGTGGGATCTGACTTGTATATAACTCTATTGAAGATTTATTTTGGAATTAGAAATTGAGGGTCCAAATGACTTAAGGAAGTGAAGTTAAGAAATTGAATCAATTTAATCATAATTACGGACCTATTTGGGAGTTTAATTAAATATTCGTTTCAGTTTAGCAAAATTGAGATTCGATAAATTAGATCTTAATTGGGGTTGATCAAGTTAATTAAATTATGATGATTGAGAATTGTGATTATTGTGAATTAAATTCATTTATGGGAGGTCCAATTTGAATGTGTAATTTATCGACAAAGATTTGGTGTCTGATAAAAAAATTGAAGGTCTAAATGATTTGGGAAATCAAAATTTAGGATGATAATAAGTTTAATTTAATGTTTGGAGCCTTTTAGGAGTTTGATTAAAAATCTGATTCGGACTGATGAATTTATACATATAATTAATTGGGCTCTAATGGAAGTAAAATTAGATTAATTAAATTATGTGGAATTTGTGACTAGTTATGATTAATTAAATCAAGATTAAGATTAATTAAATTAAGGGGTGATTAACTAAGCTAGTGGGTAATTAGTGGTTAATCTAATCCTAATTATAAAATAAAATGGAGTGAAATTTTAAAAGTCCTAGAAAGATGGTGAAGAAAAATAGTGGTTTTATTTACTATTATTAATTCTTTAGTTATCATTCATTAGTATAGACTTAGTGTAGGTGTGTGGTGGGTGTGTTCATTTTGTGCTGAACACTACAGCCGAGAGAGAGAGAGGAAGGGCAGCTCGGGAGAGAGAGAGAGAAAGAGAGAGAGAGCTTGCTTCTTTGTTCTTATGGGTTTTGAAGGAGATTTAAGATAGGAAAATGGAGGATCATCAAGAATCTACCAAATTAAAGATTAAGGGTAAGAATTTCAACCTTGATTTTGTAGAGCTCATGTATTACACTTGAAATTAATGATGAGATTGAGTTCAATTTCATATAATTGGGAAGAAATTAGAAAATAAAGATGAAGAGATTAAGTTAGGTTCATGGTTTAGAATTTAATTATTTTTGGTTTGATGTTGATTATCCTACATGAATTTGGGTCTCGTTTCTACATGCATGTAATTTTAGAGAAATTAAAGAATAAATATGGGTTTTGACTTTGATTATTGATCCATGCATGTTAGAATTTCAAGGTTTTAGTTTTAATTCATGTGTAAAAGATTTATAAGTTTAAATTTGGGTTAGATATGAAGAAAATTAATAAAAATCTAAATTAGAGTAATTCAAGGATTAAATTGTGATTTGCTTGGAGTATATATATATAATCAATAGTTTTGATCCTAATTTCATGCATGCAAATATTTCTTTAAAAGAGTTTGTGATTTTAATTTCATGATCTAAGAGGAATTAGTAAAATAATGAAGAAATTGAATTGGATTCAAAACTATGGAAGGAAATTGGGTTCTAAACATGAAATGGGTTACATGCATGTTTATGGTTATGGAAATAATTGTGAGAATTCTTCAAATTGAGGTTTTGATTTTCTTTTGAAACCAAAAAATTGGTTTGGTTTTAATCTCTAATCCATGCATGTAATGTAATTTAAGAGTTTTATTTGATTTAAAAATGTTATTGAATATATTAAATTAGTTAGTTTTATTTAAATTACATGTGTGCAATGTTTGCTAGGAAAATTGACAAGAAAATGAAGAATTGGAGCTAAGATCAAGTTTATGAAGCTTAATTAGAAATCAATTATTTTGGATTTGATTTTCAAAGTTATAATTAAATCAAGTTCCATAAATTATATGCAATTTTATTTTGGATTTGATTTTGAAAGGGGATTTTAGAGTCATGAGTTCATGAGTTTTGATTTAAATATTGTGTTTCAAGATTTTGAGCAAATAATTTATAAATAATAAGTGTTTATATTTTCTAAAGTATTTTCAAAGTTTCGGTCAAAGTTAGTATGGGTTTAAAGATTGAAAATGCACTAGGAAACCATTTTTGAGAAATTTAAAGTTCTAGAATTCATGTTGTCCACTCGAGCGAGGAAAGACCCGCACAAGCGTGAAAATCAAGCTCCTAGTAGTTTTCCAAATTTTACAGTCCGCTCAAGCGACCAAAGTGGCGCTCAAGCGGAGACCCATTTTCAACATGTTTTGGCAAATTGCATTTAGTTAACATTTTATTCCCATCTCTTCCCAAAGCATTCTAGTCATGATTTATGACTCAATAAAGATTAATGAGCTACTAATCAACATGAATTAGTTAGTTAAGGAATGAATCATTGATCTAGTGGTAATTATTTAAGAAGCCAAGTAAAGGATCAATCTATTTGGAAAAGAAAGACTTAGTAATGAATGAATATGTGAAATAAAATTCCGGTTTATTTAAATGAGAAAGAATAAGCGTAGTAGAACCTTGGACTATTTAGACGGAAAAAGATAAGAAAAGTCAAGTTTGATCAAGGAAGTAATATTGTATTTCAATGTGTATATGTTATGTGCTTGTGTAGGTCACGCGCTATTGTCTGCCTGATTGTGATCTGCTTCTGCAACTATCTGTGAGTAATAACTTTGTAAAGTTATGTTCAATGTTAAATATTTTCTCAACATTATGACATGAAATGACTAATCTTTTGAAATGCTATGCTATGTTTTGAATGAATGAATGATTGTCCAAGATTCTGAAAGTTATTCGTGGCATTCTTAGCATCATATGATATGCGACCCTTTATGGGTCATCAGGCCCCTTTATGGGTCATCAGAAACGTCTCTGTGCACATGAGTCATCAGAATGCCTTCAAGGTCGTCCCTTTATGGGTCATCGGATTTGTTAACGCTAATGGATGTACCACGTATGATTACATGCAAAAATCTGAATATGAAAATGATTATGAATATGTATATGAATTTGTTTCTGATTTGGAATTTGAATATGCGTAAGACTCTATTTCTGATAAGAATCTGATTTCTAACTCTGTGATGGACATCATTCATTAAATCCTTTACTCCGTTATTATTCACTGGGCCTTAGCTCACTATATTATTTATATATGTAGGTGATCAGGCGTGTGACCAGGCTTAGAGGCATCTGCCTAGAATCTGTTTTTGTCAGCTAACCTACGTGCCTCCCGTGGAGGTTCCGGATATGTCAAGTGATTATCGTTATGTGATTTAAAGTTTAAGTTCTACTTTCGTGTTGGTTGATCAAGTCTTGTACATTTTGTGACTAGGGTTAAGTCCCTTTTGTCTAATCTGTATATATATGTCGACGTAATGATAACGTGTATATATGTATATAAAAAGTTTAAAATTTTTCCGTCTCATATAAGTCTGCACAGCTCAATGGACGTTGTATATTTCTTATTTGCTTCCGCTAGCCCCTAATATTATGTTAATCTGTCTCAGAGGCCTTCGGTAATCCCAGGATTACTGGCCGGTTACGATGCTAAACCTATAAGGGCGGGTTTGGGTCGTGACAGCAATAGTTCGACCCACAACTAACAACATTTTAGGAAATCATGTTGTAATTTCGCCCAAGTGATTTGGCAATGAGTTTGTTTTGGATGGGAGCACGAAGGCTCTATGAATACTACATGTTAAAGCTTCGGAGCTACTTTTTGTGTGTGGGACGGAAGTCTAATTTTTTGTGTATTCAAGGAAAATCCTTCACAAGATGTATGCACTTAGGGCACTATACTTTTGTGTTTATGCCTTGCTTCTTGGACTATTGTTATTATTTTATTAATATAACAAGAACAATGTTGTAATCACTTGAGTGGTTCAATGGGAAAAAGATTACTTTGGATGTATGGAAGGTACTCCCCAAGGGTTTGCACTATACATTAGTCGAATTAATTTATATTTCACGTTATCAATTGAGATGATATTTTCAAGGTGTTACAACTTTGTATCAAAGTTAACTGGGTTTGAATACCTGGAGCTTATGGGATGTGGCTTCTACCATAATGGGCTTATCATGCCGAGATGAGACGTTAGTTGCCTTACATATTTATATGCTTATGTGACTATGTGGGTATGGCAGTCAAGATTATGGGATACGGCTTGTGTCCATTTGGATGTCATTGAGTGTCGTGGGACAAGTTGATATCTTAGGAAAGTGATCCATATGTGTTCTATGTGCTTATGTGGCTTGCTTTATATAAAATAGATACATAAGTAGGTTTGAGATTATCCAAGTGTGATGTGTGAAGTAACATGTGAGTATGTGAATTATGAGTTTAATCCTACCTCGTCTCCACTTTTATACAGGATGTCTGGACACGTCAAAGGCTGTAGACATCGCCGGGGTGGTTAGGGTATTTCGAGCCAACATGATATTCCTCTCCAAGAAGAAGGGATAGGGAAAAATAATGTGGTCGTACCTCCGGCCCAAGATGCAATGGGAGCGTTTGCCCAAGAAATGGCCGAGACTCTTTGGGGAGTCCATGGACATACTTCGAGCTGAGCAAACGACTAGGATAGTGGAGGAAGATGATAGAACTTCTTTCATAAAGAAAGAGTTCATCCGTTCCAATCCCACCGAGTTTAGTGGCAGACCCAATCCCATGAAAGCTGATGAATGGCTAGATCAGATCATCAAATCCTTTGAGATCCTAGATATCCACGAGATGGAGCTCCAAGTAGTGCTAGTGGCTTACCAACTGAAAAGGGAAGTTGGTCAGTGGTGGAAGTCGGTTAAGCATCGAGTCAAGCACACTTGGGAGGCATTCACTCATGCTTTCCAGGAGAAGTTTTTACCTCCCACTGCTAGGGAGATGTTAGGAAACAATTTGAAGAGTTTGGACAGCTAAATACCCTAGTGGCCGAGTTTGAGTCCACCTTCACTAGTTTATCACGTTTTGCACCCGAACTAGTAGCGACCGAGGAGCATAGATACTTGGAACTTGAGAAGAGACTGAGGCTTGAAATCTTGATGAAAGTGATGGGCAATATGTTTAGGGAGTATGGTCGGCTTGTTGACGCTGCAACACACGTTGAGATCATGTTAGAGGCCGATGAGTCGAGGCAGAAACTTAAGAGGTTGGGTTATACGGAGTCCTGAGGTGATACAGGATCCTCCAAGAAGTCGAGGGGTTCTTCTTCCTTTTAGTCTTTGCCCCAATAGGCCAAATCTTCAAGCTTTGTTTCGATGAGGAGTTTGGGGAATACGGGACCTGGCCGTATTACTTGTTTTCAATATAACTAGCAGGGCTACTGTAGCACTTTGAGTTTTTCCTTCATCACTCGAGCGATGAATTGGTTGCTCGAGCGGTCTTTCGAGTCTTCAAGTATCTTTGCAGATTTAGAAAACTTCTAGGAGTGTGGTGTGTTTTGCTTGAGCGGCATTTCTTGCACTCGAGCGATCCTTCTTGCGCGCGAGTAGTGTGCTTATGTCTGCAAACTTTTGAGAGAGCATCTTGTGCGCTTGAGCAGTCACTTTGTTTGCTTGAGCGGTGCCACTTGTTGTGTTTGGTCGCTCAAGCGGTATTTTGTTCGCTCAAGCAGTCTATCCATTTTTAACAGCTATAAAAGCCACTTTTAGTCACATCTGGATCACTTTTCTCTCTCACTTCTCTCTCCTTCTGCCATTTTTGAACTTTCAAGCTCTTTCTACTTGGTTTTCATCTACTTTTACCCATCTTTGACCCATAGTCCCTTAGACCAAAACGTAGAGGGCCGCGAGGGCTTCATTTTAATTTGAGTGGATCGTGTTTTCGTCGTTGTGGATTTTTTGGCATCCTCCTCGTCGCTTCTAGAGGTAGGGATTTCTTTGTTCCTCTTCAATACCTCATCTATAGATAGACATGTGGTAGATTTATTGCATAAAAATCATATCCATTATAGATTTCTTTGAAAATCATAAAGAGGATCTAGGGTTTGAATGTTTGGAATAGGAATTTTGAAATTGATTGTTGTTGGGTTAATTGGAGGGTAGCTTAACTTGTTTATGTTGAAGAGAAGGAAAAGCCCTAAATTTTTTTAATTTGACGTAATGAATTTAAAAGGGGTAAAGTTAAATAATGTTTGTGTTTTGTTAATATTGAGTTGTGTTATTGTTTTAATAGTATAAATGGATAATCAACGTTGATAATGGGATTTATTTGGATTAATCATGTTAAGAGTTAGGTTATGGCTTGGAATTCATGGATGTGGTTTTATCGAAAATGTGGAAATTGATCTTTTTGAAAGAAAAGGATTTGGGCAATGTAACTTGTAAAACAAAAGGGTTGATTTTGAAAAGAGAATGAAACCACTTATGTGTTGTAAATTCAGAATTTGAGCTTGAGGTTGGATTTGAAACAGTCGAATATTGTTGTCATTATCATTGTTGTTAAATTTGAGGTCAAGTGAGTGTCGGACTATTGAATTGCGTACATTTAAATATTTACGCTTAGAGTTTTTGTCCTTTGTTATCGGTGGAGGATGACATTGTGATGTTGAATAGATTTTGTGCATATAGTACACTCGGGTCATTTATATTTATTTGAGTTATATGATGGTTGGAAATGTGCATATGCTGAGAATAAGGGGTACCATTACCTTCCAGCTAACACCTGGAGAATTGGCTGTGTTGAGAATGCGGGGTGCCAGTACCTTTCAACTAGTGCCCAAAGAATTGAGTAGAGGTACCATTACCTTCTAGTTGGTGACTGGTAAATTGACGTGAGTATTGGAAAGCAGTATGCTTGGCTTATCGTGCTTGAGGCAGGTAAAGTGTTGTTGGGTTTCTTGTTATCATCTCAGTTCTATTTATGTGTTTCATGCATAGTGGTGATTATTTCGTAGAGGATGTCAATTGTATTATTTGGTTATGTGAGGAGTATTTTATATGTATCGTCTCCATGTTTGTTTGGGATACTTCTATTCAGAAATTTTAATTTGGAATTGGGTGTGAGTTCAGTAATTGGGGAAAAGTAATTGGATTTCGTGGGTTTGTTTTCAAATAACTATTATCGTCTATTAAATGTAAAATAAAGTGGTAATAAGAAGAAAGAAAAGTGAACGGTTTTGTGATTGTTGGATAAATTGAATGATTTTGAGAAAATTATCTAAGTATATCTTCATGTATAAACCGACGCATATGTATATGATATGACATAAAGCATTCATGATCATAGCTATCTGTATGTTGTTATTGTTTAAGATAATGTTAGGATCCCTACTGGATTTTATGTTCATCCTACGTTGTTAATCTGTTTTTAGGTGTATATCAAGAAGTGGTTAAAATCGAGGATCTTCATTATCTGTTGGCGACGAGGCTTTTTATTTGTTGGTTGAATGCCATTGTTGTAAAAAGGGTTGAACCCTTTCTCTTTTATATAATGATGTAAGCTTGCAGGCAATTTTAATTAATTATGTCTCATGTTGCATTTATTCTGTATACAAATGAGAGAATCTTCATTTATTTATCTTTATTAAGATATTGGAACTTTAGTTTGTTATCTCTGAAATTGTTTATAATAATGATTTGGTAATGCTATTTGAGTAATAGAAGTGGGGCGTGACAATTTGGTAGCAGAGTGGGCTGGGTTTGAATAGTTTGGGCTCGTGGGGAGTGGTTTTTACCACATCGAGTTTGCTATGCTTGGTAAGGACGTTGCATGTAGTTAGGATACGTGTTAGGATTTATATGTATAGCATGCCCGAGGGGTACTCGTGCGCGTTAAATAGTTCAGACCCTCGATTTATTTGATCTAGTCTCATGAGTGCAATGTGAAACATAGATGAGAGTCTAAATTTGGCAACTTTTAGAGAAAATCCATTTTATTGCAAAAGATTTTCCAGAAATAGACTGCATCACCAGATCTTAGAGTCGCCACCTAATGTTTTGAAAAAATTAAGAAACCAGTGACTCACGTCACCAAAGATGCTTGGCTTGGAACCTTAGGTATGAAAGGGGAAGGTCATTATTGAGCACTCCTGCTCACTTGATCAAAAGATCGGCTTCTACTAAACCATGATATGAATTTTATTTACTTTATATATTCATATTCTGATTATTTAATAAATCCTAAAATTTACTTTGTAATGCATACAATTATAGATTATGCCATTTATGTTGGAAAAATTTGATTTCGTGTATTTTGAAAAAGTTTTGAAGATGTACAACCCAAATAAATCGAGTTTACAAATATGAAAAATCAACATCATTCCAAATTAAGCGACACAATCTCCATCCATGGGCATTCATACACTTATATCAAGTAAGTAAGTGGCCATATGGTAAGATACAAAACATAGTACAAAAAACATACAAAAGCGGGATGCTAAAGCATAAAAACTCACATGTTTATTGTCGTGCCGTGCATAACTATAAAACAAAGTTAGTAAAGTATGCATGATCTTATATTACAAAATCCTAATGCAATTCACACATGAGATGCAACTAAAGATTTGGCTTCTAAGATATGACATGTGAATCATCTCAAGAACATGGGATAACGCACACAATCACATAGGAATTAATTAAATATATAAATGCAAACGTAGCCGAATCAAGATGCATGAAACATGGATACAAAGAATGGATATAATGAAAAACAAAATATGACGCATATTCACAAATAAGGAAAGAAAATAAAATAACAAGATAGAATGAAGCGGGGCGGGAAATTCTTACAACACTTTGAATAAATTATTACAAACCAAATTAGAGAGGAAGGATGAGGAAAATATTACAACATAAATAAAACCTCACAAAACACTTAAATAAAAATAAACAAACAAAAAACTTCAAGCGCCTTGGAAACCACCGGAATTGGTCAACATCGGAAGGCTATGTCGTCTTGTCGAAAAGAAATTAACCGGCTGGCCAAATAGTCCGACCGGCCAACTAGGTCTAGCAAAACCTGTCTTGTTGTAACATCGAGAAAAGAACAAACAAAGAATATGTAAATGGCTCAACTAACCACTCTCTGTTATATGAAAACAAGAAAATGAATATAAAATAGAAAGTGCAAAATTACAACAAAACAAACATGAAATAAAAAAAAAAAAAAACAAGTATAAGATAGAAAGTGCAAGTTTACAACAAAACTAATATGAAACTAAAACAAGAAAACAAGTATAATAAGATAGAAAATGCCAGATTATAACAGAACTAATATAAAACTAAAACAAGAAAACAAATATAAGCTAGGAAGTGCAAGAGTACAACACAACTACTATGAAACTAAAACAAGAAAACAAATATAAGATAGAACATGCAAGATTCCAATAGAACTGACATGAAACTAAAACAAGAAAACAAATATAAGATAAAACATGCAAGATTACAAAAAAACTAATATGAAACTAAAACAAGAAAACAAATATAAGCAAGAAAAAGAATGAAAGGATTGAAAATTCACCTTCCAAAGAAAGATTAAACTTCTTGATTTCCAAACTTCCTCTTGATCACCCTCAAGATTGTGAATTGTGTTCCTAATCCTCAATCCAGGAGCTTGGATTTTGAGCTTCAAAGGTAGCTTTATACAAATGTGAAGTAATCACTCTTTTCTTACACTTTCAAGGAGTATTCTCTCTATGAACAAGGCTCTAGGAATTTGTTCTTGAGTGATTTTTACAAAGGAAGATGAGATGTATAGAGGCTTGGTAATTTCACTGGTTTTGCAAGATAACTCTCTTGTTTTCAAGGCTTTCTTCTCTCTCAAATTCTAACTCAAATTTAGCATTCTCTCTACACTTCTTATCTAATCCATCTTTTAAAAAAAAAAAAAAATTCAAGACTAGAGCTCTCATTATATAGGCAACGCAAGTGGGCAATGATGGAGGACAAAGTGGAAGATAGAGTGGATGACAAGGTGGAAAACAAAGTGGAGCACTTAGGGAAGATAATGGAGCTAATGGGAGACAATGTATAATGGAGGTGGATGGTGAGTGGATGTGGTGAGGTATGATTAGGTAAATAGATGATGAGTGAGGATGGTGGGTATGATTATGAAAGTGGATGGTGAGTGGGGATTGTTGGGTGTAGGAAATTTGGTAGTGGAGATTGTGGGGTGATTATGAAAGTAGATGATGAGTGAGGATAGTGGGGTGATTATGAAAGTGGATGGTGAGCGGGATAGTGGGGTGATTATGAAAGTAGATGGTGAGTGGGGATTGTGGGGTGTAGGAAATTCGATAGCGGAGATTGAAGAGCCAAGATTCTTTTGGTAGTAGAGATTGGTGCATTTTGGATGAAAAATAATTTGGCAAAAAATGTGTAAAGGTTGGGATTAAAGCTCAAATTTCATCTCTCTTACTGAGGATTCTAAGAAACACAGTCTGATTGTCATCAACGGGTAATTAAAAGAAAGCGCTCAAGTCTTAGGGCCGGTCAAAATGGAGTGTCTACAATACGTTGCATTTATGTGAGTATGGAATTAAGTTTCTTGGATCATACTCGTAGCTGGTGAACTTGCTTTAAGGTCTTATCAGAAACATGCCTGATCAACGTGGTTTCTGATAGGAATTCCTTGAGAGTTACGAGACGAGTATTTATCCTTGTGGACTTGATTCGATTATGTGACTAAGTGTTTTATTGTTTATATGTGGTAGAACTGCGTGTTTAGGGCTTAGTTTGTCTCGTAACCTGAGGTGGTAAGTGTGTTGTCACGCCTCAAACCCGCCCTTAAAGGTTTGGGCATGACCCATTCGAAAACGGACACTAAACCTGTTATACATATCATACGGGGCCTGAACGAAAGCATTTAATAACATAAAAAAAACATAGAATAACATCCATTGAGCCAATACTAACATGCCAGGATCACATACACGTACTCAGCCCCTTTACTGAGCGTATGACTAAACATTATTAAAGAAAAGGGGTCATATACATACATTTTTACTTGGATAATCAATTAACCAAAACTTTACAGAACTGCATGGGCTTGGTCTGGGTGCCTGGACACACTGAGGTTGACAAATGAAAAGCGAGCATCAAGGGTTAAGACTGACCTCCAAGGTGATCACCTACAAAACAGACAACACAAAGTAAGCCAGGCTCAATGAATAATAGTAAATAAACAAAACGATGCTTAACTTGAAACATAATATATCAATGCGTGTGAAATTGCAGAGTTCACATAGTTAGTCTGGTTCTGTACTAATTTCATAACGGCCTTAGGCCCAATCTTGAAACATAATAGCTTGAAACATAATGGCTTTAAGCCCTTGAATATCATTCACATTAAACTTTTAAACATGTTGGCATATAGCCCTTGAACTTATGGCATGAAGCCCTCAAACGTGTTGGCATAAAGCCCTTGAAACATAGCGGCATAAAAGCCCTTGAAACATGTGGCATAAAAGCCCTTGAAACATAGCGGCATAAAAGCCCTTGAAACATGTGGCATAAAAGCCCTTGAAACATATGTGTATGGACTCAAGAGGTGGCTCGTATGGATTTTAGAGGTGACTCGCATTGCAGCATTTAGTTCCGTACAACACTTTGTTCCATACCAGAAATCATTAGGTCTGAAAGACCGATCAACTCATATCATGTTATAACATAGCATAACGGAACAGATAAATAGAGACATATTCACACATATTCTTAATTACGCCTGAATCAGAAACAGAAATTAAAGTTCATGCTTGATCATAACCCACCCGTACAAGACCGTCGGTGGTACCATCCGTACAAGACCGTCGATGGCAAAACATAATCCACCCGTACGAGACCGTCGGTGGTACCATCCGTACAAGACCATCGATGGCAAAACATAATCCACCCGTACAAGACCGTCGGTGGTAAAACATATCTTGTAACAAACTTGAACCACGGTATTGTTACCCCCGGGCAAGGGCCATAAGTCCACGGTATTATTATCCTCGGGTAAGGACCTTGTGCTAAAGATGACATGCATACTTTTACATATATGAATAATCATTCATTAAGTCATAACATAACTTATCAGAAAATGGAACATTACTTGTTATATCATGTCATTATCGTGTGCTTAACAAAATAGAATAATTCATATTCTTATGTGGGTCACATAATGATGTTAAACTTTTGCATTCATGTCGTACATTCTGAATAACTTCGAAGATGAACATAAATTCTCTTTATTCATTAAGACATAACATGGTTCACTTGAGCCATTAATCAGTGACATACACCTTTGCTTAATCGTTCATATATGTTAACATGGTTGACCTGCAATTAACAGGGTACTAATGGTAACCATGGTATCATTCACATGAGTTCATGCAGTTAACTTAGGTTTGGCAGAACGTTCTTGACAATTATTAACGAAAGGTAAACACATTTTACCAATTGAATAATTCCAGAGATACCGGAATACTATAGTTCTACAATGCTCAATAATGTCTCTAGATTCTCCAATCAACATATTGGTAATTTAAGTAGTTGCAAGGGACATAATTAACAATACTTGAACATGCGACTATAGTACTACTACTCACAGTGTTCAGATGCTTGGTCCGCCCCTGCAGCTGACCCTACGCAATACCTAATAAACATAAAAATCGGGTCACACATAATTTAGTCCGTTCTTAACTTGTTTAATTCTCTTTATACCAAGTTACACATCAATTCGCAATTAACATCATTAATTCAATACACTTCGCCATACATATCTCAACACAATCCAACATAATTCACGCTATTTAGCATGATTTAACTTATTACCACTAAATATAATTCAACATCTTTCAAGGTGAATTCTTAAATTCCCATTTCATCATTTCATCCTGAGGCTCTTATTACCCATAACATTAATAATCTTGTTCCCCAATTTTCATCTTACATAATTGCATGATTCAGAATGTTCATAACAAAATTCATTTGCAAATTTTAAACATAACTTTCAAACATTTCTAAATTCCAATTAAACTTGAACACATATAATTCAATACCTCAATTTCATTATTCTACTTTCAATTTGGGCCAACTCATCGGTTATCATCATTAATCAACCTAGGGTTTTAAAGAAAATTGGGGGTTTTCCTCCTTTCTTAGTTAAATCTTCAAATCAACAATTACTATATATCAATATGCTAAAAACATTCAACATCCTTTGAAAATTAGAGTAGAAGCCCCATTTGTGAATAAACAACAAGCCATTAATGTTTCTAACCCATAATCAACTCAAAATTCCAAAATGTCAACAAAATCCCAAAGTGTCAACAAAATCACTTTGAATCATAAACATTCAAGGCTAAGAGAACCCCTTTACCTCAAGATTGGAAGCAAAGAAGCTAGGTCAAAAACATCCTCTCGAAAATCCTAAAATCTAATCGGTAGGAAAAGTTGATCTTTACTTCTTCTTCATCCTTGATGCACGATCCATGGTGGATTGTTGGTAAGAATGGCTGAAATCAAAGGTTTGAGGGTTAGGTTTTCGGACCTAGGAAGAGAGGAAGGAAGAGGGAAGTAGAAAATATCTGAAATGATCCAAATATCCTGTTTTTTAAGCTGCTGACCCATAAATCCCGCTCGAGCGTCTATATTCTCGCTCGAGCGTACCTGCTTCCAGCACAGATTTCAAAACTTCAAACAAGTATAACTCTCCCATCCGGACTCCATTTTTGGTCGTTCTTGTGTCCAAATTGAAGCCCCGGACATAAGCTTTCCAATGGTTCTAACTTCACATTCAAATTCAAAGTGTGGAAAAAGAAAAGGGCAAATGAATGACGGCTGATCGTAGAATAACTCTCCGGATTATATCCTTTGGTCCAATCTTACTTTACCATCATACCACTACCTCAATCAATACCCCCAAATAAGGTAAGAACATTCCAAATACAGTAATAAGAGTGTCAAAAATGAGCCCACGTGCCTCAGAAGTTCAAACTTAACTAGGCGGCCCGCTCGAGCGTCCAACCTTGCGCTCGAGCGCGGAGGCCAACAAAGTCGTCCGCTCGAGTGACCACTTATACGCTCGAGTGCAAAATCATTACTCCCAGAATTTCAGTCCGCCTGCAAAATTACTGGAAACCCCAAAAGTCCGCTCGAGCGCCAACTCCCCCGCTCGAGCAGAAGGAAATTTTTTTTCAGATCGTTCTGAGAAAGGTCGTCAATTCCAATAGACATAATTGATTTAAACCACGTTAACCCCATTATTAAATAAGGATGACTTCCTCTACGCATTTTTGGGTCATTACATTCTCCCCACCTTAGGAAGTTTGGTCCTCCAAACTTGATTCACCTTGACACAAGTCTAGTTCCATCTTGAACATATAACATTTCTCAATCATTAAGCCATACACAATTCTATACAGTCAATTTCAATGGAGTTTGCTCCTAAAATCACAAATAATTCAACTCCACTAACTAATTGGTAACCCAATTGATAACATACTTAATACCATCAAGACATCGTCTCATTATTCATAACCTTGTACACTTTAATTGATTACTCCACAAATCATAGCTTCCACATAATATAACAGCTTAAGGGTATTCAGAAATGAATTCATTTCGAGGAAACATTCATAAGCTATCAAACATAATTTAAACTTTTGAAGTTCACAAATAATCCCCATTATCGTACTTTCTCAAAGGTTAAGGAAACATTCATGACATAAGCATGTTTCAAAGGTATAAGCTTCTTATAACAATTAGACCCATAATAGCAATTAAGTGCTAAATCAACGACTTCGGGGCTTTTTGCTCATTATCTGAATGAGACTTATCAGTTCAAATCAAATCTCTAATAAACTCTAAATATCAACTTAAATTTCATATCAAGGAATTGCATAATCAGAGTAAAGTATTAGTAAAATCAAATACAGATCAAACCTTAATGGTCATACTTCCAAATTACAGTAAGGTAATAATCATTTAAAATCCATACTGGCTTAGAAGATTTCAAAGTCAACATTATAACATCAAGCACATAATACATTTACCATAAGGTTCTTATATTCTTGTTCCATATGTAGTAAATGTTCCTATCATGGACAAAAACATTTTCCAAAAATGTGTAATACATAAAGTTCTTCAAACCTTTCATAATTACATACAATACGTGGTATTACTCAGGAACTTATCATTCAAAAATATCAGATGATGGAATCATTCCCAATAGCATTAAACTTATTTAAACTTTAACAGAATAATCTTCGGTCTAACTTATAACAAATAAGACAGAATACCTTGAAGCTCAACATAGAGCCTTCATCAAGCATGCCACAATAAATTATCAAATAAAGAACTCATTCATACATAGCAAAATATCTCATTCGGAAAACTTGTCATATCTTGAACATTCGGAATTTCGTAGCGTATCTAGTCATTTTGGGAAAAATTACCTAGAAAGCTTATCATATCATGGACACGTCGGAAGTTCATAGCATTCTTATCATTTCAGAAAATGCTTATCATATAAAACATTTTGTAATCCAAAATATGGATTTCATTAAACATTGTATAGCATAGTCATTTATACAAAAGTATCTTTTACAAAGACATTAATCACTTAGATCCATGCTTATTATCAATCATTAAATATTTCAATCATAATAATTCCATGAGTTGTCAGCTACCATAATTCTAATGTCTCTTTTCCAAATATTCTTTCTATGGTTTTAAGCAAAGCTCTAAATCTTTTATCTTTTCATGTTCCCAGAACTCAACATGTTTGCACTTCTCATTATTCAAATCAAAACACTACAATTTCATAAACCTTAGCCTTTTGTTTCCTTATACATAAAGAAATGACCTTTTGGGGCTCAAGACTTGCGCTATGAACCAAACACATTTTAATCTCTTCTTATAGTTAAAATTCATAAGACTTCCAAACTTCCATACTCATTGTTGATCAACACATTCCTTAATTGTCATAATCAGCCACAACCTCAAATTGCCTAAAATTTCTTATGGTTAATTTCACATGTAATCCATATAGAAACTAAGGTTAGTCTCTATTCACATCACGTTCCCCAAACATGCTTATACTTGTCAATTTGATTTGATTAACCAAAGAACATCGATATTTCACATCTTTCAAAACATTGGCCTTATATAACCCATCCTCACGTCATAACAATTATCCAATTTTCCTTAGTCACAAAACACAATCTTCTCACTCTTAAGTCATTGATATACAGAAGTAGGATTTTAATTCCTGCAATAGTCCTTAATTGCCTTTGTTTTACAAGTCTCTTATACACTGACACAGAATGTGGGTAGGTCCTTCATCTTGTTCAACTATTCTTTACAAGAAATCTTAATTGCGGCTTACAATTTACACATAACAAAATAGATTACAAATGATAAGGTACAACTTTCAGCTTACAGATTTCAGGTCACGGTTTCCATAAATAAATGACACAGTTCTAAAAGGGTTATCATATGCATAGCTTCTTCTTACAGCCAATCGTACTCAACACAATTTCAAAATACTCATATGCAGTAATCACAGATCTAAACATTGTTGTGACAAGGAGGACTATATCATTTTCTTTTAGTCTTAGGAATATTCCATTCCTAGGGTTGAATCACTTCATCTAAATAGATGATAAGCAACTTTTAATCTGCAAATAACAATCGATTACATACATCTTATTTAATCATTCACATATAAATTGTCTTACCGACCAGTTCGAACCCTCACCACGCTTCCACTGCGCAACTTTATTGATTTGATCCCATCTACAGGTCTTACCAATTAATCACAATATATACACGAAATGTATAACATACATGAATAATAACCATTACGGTTAGCGGCATTACATATACCATTATCGTTGCTATCAATTCCTTTCATATGCATTAAAGATGTCATGCATGATGCCTACGTCTTTTCTAGACATCCTAAAGCTCAATGGAGTCGTGTGTGAGATAGTAACTCGTGCTCTGATACCACCTGTCACGCCCCAAACCCGCCCCTAAAAGTTTGGGCATGACCCATTCGAAAACGGACACTAAACCTGTTATACATATCATACGGGGCCTGAACGGAAGCATTTAATAACGTAAAAAAAAACATAGAATAACATCCATTGAGCCATTACTAACATGCCAGGATCACATACACGTACTCAACCCCTTTACTGAGCGTATGACTAAACATTATTAAAGAAAAGGGGTCATATACATACATTTTTACTTGGATAAACAATTAACCAAAACTTTAACAAAACTTTACAGAAATGCATGGGCCTGGTCTGGGTGCCTAGACACACTGAGGTTGACAAATGAAAGGCGAGCATCAAGGGTTAAGACTGACCTCCAAGGTGATCACCTACAGAACAGACAACACAAAGTAAGCCAGGCTCAGTGAATAATAGTATATAAACAAAATGATGCTTAACTTGAAACATAATATATTAATGCGTGTGAAATTACAGAGTTCACATAGTTAGTCTGGTTCTGTACCAATTTCATAATGGCCTTAGGCCCAATCTTGAAACATAATAGCTTGAAACATAATGGCTTTAAGCCCTTGAATATCATTCACATTAAACTTTTAAACATGTTGGCATATAGCCCTTGAACTTATGGCATGAAGCCCTCAAAAGTGTTGGCATAAAGCCCTTGAAACATAGCGGCATAAAAGCCCTTGAAACATGTGGCATAAAAGCCTTTGAAACATAGCGGCATAAAAGCCTTTGAAACATGTGGCATAAAAGCCCTTGAAACATATGTGTATGGACTCAAGAGGTGGCTCGTATGGATTCTAGAGGTGACTCGCATTGTAGCACTTAGTTCCGTACAGCACTTTGTTCCATACCAGAAATCATTAGGTCTGAAAGACCGATCAACTCATATCATGTTATAACATAGCATAACGGAACGGGTAAATAGAGACATATTCACACATATTCTTAATTACGCCTGAATCAGAAACAGAAATTAAAGTTCATGCTTGATCATAACCCACCCGTACAAGACCGTCGGTGGTACCATCCGTACAAGATCGTCGATGGCAAAACATAATCCACCCGTACAAGACCGTCGGTGGTACCATCCGTACAAGACCGTCAATGGCAAAACATAATCCACCCGTACAAGACCGTCGGTGGTAAAACATATCTTGTAACAAACTTGAACCACGGTATTGTTACCCCCGGGCAAGGGCCATAAGTCCACGGTATTATTACCCCCGGGTAAGGGCCTTGTGCTAAAGATGACATGCATACTTTTACATATATGAATAATCATTCATTAAGTCATAACATAACTTATTAGAAAATGGAACATTACTTGTTATATCATGTCATTATCATGCGCTTAACAAAATAGAATAATTCATATTCTTATGTGGGTCACATAATGATGTTAAACTTTTGCATTCATGTTGTACATTCTGAATAACTTCGAAGATGAACATAAATTCTCTTTATTCATTAAGACATAACATGGTTCACTTGAGCCATTAATCAGTGACATACACCTTTGTTTAATCGTTCATATATGTTAACATGGTTGACCTGCAATTAACAGGGTACTAATGGTAACCATGGTATCATTCACATGAGTTCATGCAGTTAACTTAGGTTTGGCAGAACGTTCTTGACAATTATTAACGAAAGGTAAACACATTTTACCAATTGAATAATTCCAGAGATACCGGAATACTATAGTTCTACAATGCTCAATAATGTCTCTAGATTCTCCAATCAACATATTGGTAATTTAAGTAGTTGCAAGGGACATAATTAACAATACTTGAACATGCGACTATAGTACTACTACTCACAGTGTTCAGAGGCTTGGTCTGTCCCTGCAGCTGACCCTACGCAATACCTAATAAACATAAAAATCGGGTCACACATAATTTAGTCCGTTCTTAACTTGTTTAATTCTCTTTATACCAAGTTACACATCAATTCGCAATTAACATCATTAATTCAATACACTTCGCCATACATATCTCAACACAATCCAACATAATTCACGCTATTTAGCATGATTTAACTTATTACCACTAAATATAATTCAACATCTTTCAAAGTGAATTCTTAAATTCCCATTTCATCATTTCATCCTGAGGCTCTTATTATCCATAACATTAATAATCTTGTTCCCCAATTTTCATCTTACATAATTGCATGATTCAGAATGTTCATAACAAAATTCATTCGCAAATTTTAAACATAACTTTCAAACATTTCTAAATTCCAATTAAACTTGAACACATATAATTCAATACCTCAATTTCATTATTCTACTTTCAATTTGGGCCAACTCATCGGTTATCATCATTAATCAACCTAGGGTTTTAAAGAAAATTGGGGGTTTTCCTCCTTTCTTAGTTAAATCTTCAAATCAACAATTACTATATATCAATATGCTAAAAACATTCAACATCCTTTGAAAATTAGAGTAGAAGCCCCATTTGTGAATAAACAACAAGCCATTAATGTTTCTAACCCATAATCAACTCAAAATTCCAAAATGTCAACAAAATCCCAAAGTGTCAACAAAATCACTTTGAATCATAAACATTCAAGGCTAAGAGAACCCCCTTACCTCAAGATTGGAAGCAAAGAAGCTAGGTCAAAAACGTCCTCTCGAAAATCTAAAAATCTGATCGGTTGGAAAAGTTGATCTTCACTTCTTCTTCATCCTTGATGCACGATCCATGGTGGATTGTTGGTGAGAATGGATGAAATCAAAGATTTGAGGGTTAGGTTTTCGGACCTAGAAAGAGAGGAAGGAAGAGGGAAGTAGAAAATATCTGAAATGATCCAAAAATCTCGTTTTTTAAGCTGCTGACCCGTAAATCCCGCTCGAGCGTACCTGCTTCCAGCACAGATTTCAAAACTTCAAACAGGTATAACTCTCCCATCTGGACTCCATTTTAGGTCGTTCTTGTGTCCAAATTGAAGCCCCGGAAATAAGCTTTCCAATGGTTCTAACCTCACATTCAAATTCAAAGTGTGGAAAAAGAAAAGGGCAAATGAATGACGGCTGATCGTAGAATAACTCTCCGGATTATATCCTTTGGTCCAATCTTACTTTACCATCATACCACTACCTCAATCAATACCCCCAAATAAGGTAAGAACATTCCAAATACACTAATAAGAGTGTCAAAAATGAGCCCACGTGCCTTAGATGTTCAAACTTAACTAGGCGGCCCGCTCGAGCATCCAACCTTGTGCTCGAGCACGGAGGCCAACAAAGTCGTCCGCTCGAGCGACCACTTATACGCTTGAGCGCAAAATCACTACTCCTAGAATTTTAGTCCGCCTGCAAAATTACTGGAAACCCCAAAAGTCTGCTCGAGCGCCAACTCCCTCGCTCGTGCGGAAGGAAAAAAAATTTTAGATCGTTACAGTAAAGGTCGTCAATTCCAATAGATATAATTGATTTAAACCACGTTAACCCCATTATTAAATAAGGATGACTTCGTCTATGCATTTTTGGGTCATTACATGTGTATGCCTCAGGGAAAGGTTGTGGTGTTGTACACTAAGTTGGTTTTGTTTTGATTTCATAGGATGTCTACACAAGGGAATAGAGGATGAGTTGGGAATAGGTGTGCCGGTAGGGGCACAATGGTTCCTTTAAGACTTGCTGTTATAGCATCAGCTGTCGGCGAGAAGTACGCATAAGATTGTGAGAGTGGTGCAGGATGCTCTAGCCCGCAATGAGGGTGACAACGGGCATACCTTCAAGCTTACTAAGGAATTTCTTTGTTCCAATCCATCGAAGTTTTGGGGGGAGGCTAAACCATTGGAGGCAGAGGATTGGTTGGAGCAGATTACAAAGACTCTTGATATGCTCAGAGTCGAGGATGAGGAGTTAAGGATTTCTTTGGCGAGTTTCCAACTGAGCTGTGATGCAGGGTATTGGTGGAAGTAGGCTAAGAACACCATAGCTAGCACATGGGTTGCTTTTAACAAGGCTTTTTTGGCCAAATACTTCCCTCCTTCTACTCGGGAAAGGTTGAGGGAACCATTTGTTGAGTTGCACCAAGACGTTGCTCTTTTGGCATGGTTTGAGATGTAGTTTACTAGTTTGTCGAGGTTTGCTCCAGAGTTAGTAGCAACAGAGGAGCATCATTGTTATGAGTTTGAGAAGTGGTTACGTTATGATATTCGAGAGGAGGTAGCTAGATCTCTGTAGAAGAATTACTATGCTCTAGTTGAGGCATTAGCCCATGTGGAGGCCATGGTTATGAGTGTTGGTCGAGTTATAGAGGAGGCCACTTTAGCGACTCCTACAGTTCATAAGTGCTCTAGGCTCAGTAAGAGGTGGAGGTGAGCACATGCTCAATCTCTGCCTTAGTTTTTGTCTTTATCGGGGGTTTCGAACTCGTCGGTTGGGGGCCTAGTGAGGTTCAAGCTTCAAGCCAGTCTCGGAGTAAGGGGTCTACTATTTGTTTGGATTGTGGTCATCTGGGCTTGCAGTTCTGCTCGTTGCATGTGAATTCTTCAGGTGTTTCAGAACCTAGTTGGAATCAGTCCCTTTAGTCTAATCGGGAACGATACCGATACCAGACCCGTGTAGGCCAGACTTGGAAAGCTTCACGAGGGTCGACTTTTCGGTCATCATAGTAGTATTACCCTTGAGAGGGGCTTTTGTATTAGAGACTGATGGTTTAATATTTGAGCTTTTGTTGTCGACTGATGTGTTGTTGGGTGTTGAGGCATCATGGTACTATGTTGTATTTACATATTGTTGTTATTGTTTGTTATTCCTCATGTGTTAGAGGCTTGTGATGGATTTTGAACTTTTTAATGGTGCTGTATAAATGTTATTGTTGCACGACATTGTTTTGCGATGGCCTTTGAGCCTTGTTTTGTTTGGAAGTTAATTGTTGAGAATGGGAATCTGTGGATGGTTGTGGTTAGGGGTGTGAAGAGGTGAAAACAAGTTATGAGGTTAGGGTGATTTGAGTATAAGGGGATGTGAGACTTTAGGATTAGTGAGATTGGTTGGTTATGTGAAAATGTTTTAAGGAAGTGTGAGATTTGTGTGTTCGGGTAGTAAGAATGATACTTGAGGGTCATGTTTAGTATTTTGGTTTTGTTGGTTAATGAGTTCGTGGTGGTCCTACTGATTGTGAGAAGGGTGGTGTGTGTGTTGAGGTACTATTAGATATGGGATGGAGTTTTGAGAGTGAAAGGAGAATTCCATAGGCAAATACTAGAAGTATTTCTTAGGATGAAGAATGGTTGTGTTCTCGGGTAGTTAGTGTGGCATTGGTGAAGATCTTTTTGTGTCCAGAAATATGTGATTGTTATTGACCACATCGGTCTTACATTTGAGATGTGAAAGGTAATTGCCAGATAGGCATATGACGGGTGATTTCTTTAGGAAACAATAGTGGTATGGCCAAGCCTTGAAGAATCCAGGGTGATTCAAGGAGTAATAGAGTTAGGTGACATGCTGGTGTTTGGAATCAAGCGTTCAGTTTTATTGAGTTGGTTAAGCGGTTAGTTGATGTTGGAAGGTGGTTGACAAATAGTCACACTAGGTCTTGCTCGGAGTTTGGTAAAGAGGGTTGTAACCTTGTTAGTGCCTTAGAGTGGTTTGTCAGGAGTGGAGCCTCTTGTTTGGGGTGTAGAAGCTTGTGTGAAGCTTACTTTGAATTGTGAAACTCATCGGGTTTGGAGTAGTGTGTGTAGGGTCATGGTTTTATGTGTGCATTACGCTGCGTGTGGGCGATAACTTATGATGATGTTTATGATAAAAGGGAATTTCAAGTTAATGAGCTTTCTTGTGTTTTGTTATGTTGATTACACGATTGTTATTTTTGCTACGGATTGTTCAGTGAATTTGACATGTGTGTTTGTTGTGGCATCATGGTAAGAGTAATGGATGTCATGAGATGACGGTTGTTGAGTTTGAATTGGAAAATGATTTTTTTCTTGGAATTATAGCCTCGGATGGCCTTGTTTAAAGGAAATGTTGTGGAGATAATCTAAATTGTAATGAGGAATTTCATTATATAGTCCTGTGCTTCTAACTTGTGAATGATTATGTTTCGATTTACACCTTTGTTTTTGGAGAGTGTTTATAAAACTTTTGAGTTTTGCTTGAGAAGTAGAAAAATGTATTTTGACTTTTAATTGGTGTGAGTCTTGGCATTTGTGAGAAATGTTTCATATTCGGGTGGATGATTTTTCAAATGATTGAGAAATGATGAATTTTTTTTTCTTATGTATAAAGCTCTGCTGTCATTTATTTTACCTAGAATGATGAATGTTGTAGAGTGACTTAGCTTGAATCGCTAATATTGGGTTAGTTGTTGGTTTGAGGAGTGTTTGGTGTTAGTGAGGTTTGTATACCGGGGTGTTGTCTCTAACTTTTCATGTTGGGAGTTTTCTTGTTCCTATTTGAGTTTACTGAGACTTTTGTTGTTGGTAGGGGGGGTTGTTCCATATACTAGTGTTGAGCACTCGGAGGTGTTGGCCGTGTTGTGGTGGTTGTCGCATGGTTGATACTTCTAGTATGCGTGTGGTTATTTCTGTTCTATCTCGTAGGCCCAATGAATTGTATCGGTCGAGGAGACATCTGTTTGTTTCTCCTTGAGTTTCGTGTTTGGGTTTGTTTGGGGTTCCAAAAGGTTGAATCGGAATCTGGGAATTTATCCTAAGTTTAGGTCTAGTTTTGAGTTGGTGGCTGTGCTTTTAGTTTTGATTGAGTCGTCTTGTTTCGACCTTATCTTTAATTTCGGGGATGAAATTTCCTAAGGTGGGGAGATTGTAGCATTCTGAGTTTTTCCTTCATCGCTCGAGCGATGGATTGGTTCTTAATTTGTCTTTCGAGTCTTCCAGTATCTTTGCAGGTTTGCAAAACTTCAGGGAGAGATGTTTTTCGCTTGAGCGATCTTGGCTCGAGCAGTCCTTCTTGCACTTGAGCGGTGTGCTTCTGTTTAAGAACTTCTAAGAGAGTGTCTTGTGCACTTGAGCAGTCACTTTGTTCGCTCAAGTGGTGTTTTGTTTCCCTAGAACGGTCTATCCATTTTCAGCAGCTATAAAAGCCACTTTTAGTCACATCTGGATCACTTTTCTCTCTCCCTTCTCTCTCCTTCCGCCATTTTTTAGCTTTCAAGCTCTTCCTACTTGGTTTTCATCTACTTCTACCCATCTTTGACCCATAGTCCGTTAGACTAAAATGTAGAGGGCTGCGAGGGCTTCAGTTTAATCTGAGTAGATCGTGTTTTTGTTGCCGTGGGTTTTTTGGCTTTCTCCTTAATGCTTCTAGAGGTAGGGATTTCCTTGTTTCTCTTCAATACCTCGTCTATAGATAGGCATGTGGTGGATTTTATTGCATAAAAATCATATCCATTATGGATTTCTTTGAAAATCATAAAGAGGATATAGGGTTTGAATGTTTGGAATAGGAATTGTGAAATTAATTGTTGTTAGGTTAATTGGAGGGTAGCTTAACTTGTTTATGTTGAAGAAAAGAAAAAGCTCTAATTTTTTTTTTTAATTTGACCTAATGAATTTAAAAGGGATAAAGTTAAATAATGTTTGTCTTGTTAATATTGAGTTGTGTTATTGGATTAATCATGTTAAGTTGAGTTGGGTTACGGCTTAGAATTCATGGATGTGGTTTTATCGAAAATGTGGAAATTGGACTTTTTGAAAGAAAATGATGTGGGCAATGTAATTTGGAAAACAAAAGGGCTCATTTTGAAAAGAGAATGAAACCACTGTTGTATTGGAAATTCAGAATTTGAACTTGAGGATGGATTTGAAATAGTCGAATATTGTTGTCATTATTAATGTTGTTGAATTCGAGGTCAAGTGAGCGTCAAACTATCGAATTGCGTGTATTTAAATATTTACGCTTAGAGATTTTTTTCCTTGGTCATCCGTGGAGGATGACATTGTGATGTTGAATGGATTTTGTGCATGTAGTATGCTCGGGTCATTTATATTTATTTAAGTGATGTGATGGTTGGAAATGTGCATGCGTTGAGAATAAAGGATACCATTACCTTCCAGCTGGGACCTTGAATTGCGCTGAGAATGTGGGGTGCCAGTACCTTCTAGCTAGTGCCTAGAAAATTGAGCAAAGGTACCATTACCTTCCAGCTGGTGATTGGTAAATTGGCATGAGTATTGGAAACGTGTATTCTTGGCTTACCGTGCTTGAGGCAGGTAGAACGTTGTTGGGTTTCTTGTTATCATTTCAGTTCTATTTATGTGTTTCATGCATAGTGTTGACTATTTCCTGGAGCATGTCAATTTTCTTATTTGGTTATGTGAGCAACATTTTATATGTATCGTCTCTATGTTCGTTTGGGATACTTCTATTCGGAAATTGTAATTTGGAATTGGGTGTGAGTTCAATAATTGGGGAAAAGTAATTGAATTTCGTGGGTTTGTTTACAAAAATACCTATTTTCCTCTATTAAATGTAAAATAAAGTGGTAATAAGAAGAAAGAAAAGTGAACGGTTTTGTGATTATTGGATAAGTTGAATGTTTTTTAGAAAATTATCTAAGTAAGTATATCTTCATGTATAAACTGACGCATATGTATATGATATGACATAAAGCATTCATGATCATAGCTATCTGTATGTTGTTATTATTTAGGATCATGTTGGATCCCTACTAGACTTTATGTTCATCCCACGTCGCTAATCCATTTTTAGGTGCATATCAAGAAGTGGTTCAATATCGAGGATCTTCATTATCTGTTGGCCACTGGAACTTTTATTTGTTGGTTGAATGCCATTGTTGAAAAAAGAGTGGAGCCCTTTCTCTTTTATATATAATGATGTAAGCATGCGGGCAATTTTATTTAATCATGTCTCATGTTGCATTTATTATGTATACGAATAAGAGAATCTTTATTTATTTATCTTTATTAAGATATTGGGACTTTAGTTTGTTATCTCTGAAATTGTTTGTAATAATGATTTTGTAATGTTATCTGAGTAATAAAAGTGGGGCATGACAACCACATGGCTTCAAAGTGCAAGTAGAGTCTTGGTTAGCATCAGTCAGGTCATTCTTAGAGTCAATCTCAAGGGAGGAGTCAATCACCCGCATGTTATTGTTGCGAACAGACAGGGCACATGAAGAGGTCTTGCCCACAGTTAGCCGAGATGACTAGTGCTTCAGGGTTTTGACAGTCAGGAGGTTTTTAGACAGGTAAGGGTCAGAGGTAGACTTATCAGCCAGTTCAGTCTAGACAGGCATTTAAACAATACATGGGCCCACTTCTACACAGTCGGTGCAACTGACGTATGTTTAGAGGCGTGATCAGAGTGAGCAGAGACCACATAGGTGAGTTTATGCCGTCACCATATCCGAGCAGTTATTTAGGTCATCTGTAGTGAGAGGTACATATCTTGTTTCCAATAGTTGGCCCAATGTACTGATAAATATTGGAGCATCTCAATCATTCATAGCATATGCATTTGCATTCATTTTGGGGTTAGAGATTGATCAACTAGAGTCACTGGTTGGGGGTAAAGTCTCTTAAGTCGGGTATGTTGCGGTTGTGAGACTGAGGTCATCGATCGATGACTCTCTTTTGATTTCGTTATATTGGATATGTCGGGTTTTGATGTCATCTTAGGCATGGATTGGTTGTCTTCCTACTATGCTACCATAGATTGCCACCATAGGAGAGTTACTGCGTGCACACCGAATGAGGATTGTTTTTATTTTCTGGGGAATTGAACCGATAGATTGTTGCTGCCACTGCATGACCTACATAGTCGATGCGAACTTAATTTCCTCTTTGCGACTTTTATGGCTGAAGAGGGTAGTATGGTCCGGGATACATTTCTTAGAGTGGTTTGCAAGTATCTAGAAGTTTTTCCAAAAGGCTTCACAGAATTAACACCTCACTTTGAGGTCGAGTTTTTATAGATTTGTTGCCTAGCATGACACCCATCTCCATGTCACTTTATAGATTTGAACCGACTGAAATACTCATCCTGAAGGAGTAGTTACAAGAGTTGTTAGACAATGGCTTTATACCCCCTAACACATTGCCATGGAGAGCACCGGCTCTCTTTGCAAAAAAGAAAGATGGTTCGTTGTAGTTATGTATAGATTACCGCAAGTTGAATAGGGTCATGGTTAAGAACAAGTATCTGTTGTCCAGAATAGATGACCTCTTCGACCAACTTAAGGGTTCCCGATGTTTCTCAAAAATAGATTTAAGGTCTGGTTATCATTAGTTGTGAGTGAAGGAAGAAGACATTCCGAAAATGGCCTTTCGTAATCGATATGACCACTATGAGTTCGTTGTAATGCTATTGGGCTTGACCAACGCCCCTGTCACTTTCATAGACTTGATGAATCGAGTCTTCCGAGAGTGTCTCGACAAATTCATTATGGTTTGTGTGGATGACATTCTTATTTATTCACCCTCTGAGGAGGAACACAAAGAGCACCTCCGTATTGTCTTACAGTTGCTTAGGGATCACTGATTGTATGCTAAGTATGGAAATTGTGAATTTTAGCTTTCCAAGGTAAAGGTTTTGGGTCATGTCGTTTCTGAGGATGGGGTCACTATGGATTCTTCAAAAATTGAGGTCGTGCAGAATTGGGAGCGACTTAAGAACGGTTTTGAGATTCGTAGCTTTTTGGGTCCTACCGGCTATTATAGGCAGTTTGTGAAGGACTTCTCTACCCTAGCATCCCTATTGATTAATAGGTTAACTAGAAAAGGGGTGAAGTTTGTTTGGAGTGAATCATGCGAGAAATCTTTCTTAGAGTTGAAGTCTAGGTTGACTACTATACCAATTTTAATATTCTAGAGAGAGGGTTAGGTTACACCGTTTATTGAGATGCTTCTAGGGAAGGTTTAGGATGTGTTTTGATGCAAGAGGGTAAAGTTGTGGCATATTGTTCACGTCAGTTAAAGACTTATGAAAGGAACTACCCGACTCATGACTTCGAGTTAGCTGTGGTGATCTTTGCCCTAAAACTTGGAGGCACTATTTGTATAGAGAGAAGTTTGACGTGTTCTCGGATCATAAGAGCCTTAAGTACCTTTTCTCTCAAAAAGATTTGAACCTACGTTAGAAGTGGTGGATGGAATTCATGGAAGATTATGATCTTGACTTGCATTATCATCCGGGAAATTCCAATGTAGTGGCCAATGCATTAAGTAGGAAGTCTGTGAGTACCATGTCTAGTCTTGCCATTAAGGAGTGGGAGCTGTTGGGTGACCTTGGGGACTTTGACTTACATCTTGGCGAGTCTACAAAGCATGCCACCTTATTCTCAGTCCTTGCACAACCAACACTTGTCACACGGTTTATAGAAGGAGAACAAAATGATTCGAAAGCGAAGGTAATTAGAGAGAAAATCTCACAGGGAAAGGAGGAAACGGGTAGGAGGAAATGGGTATGAGGATGCATTCTGATTTGAATATCTAGTATTTAGAACCTTTTTTGTGCCAAAGCCATGTAGAGACAAAGTACTTAGGGAATTTCACCACTCACGCCGTGCGGTGCACTCAGGAGGCACAAAAATGTACCATGACCTTAGCCATCAATTTTGGTAGAGGGGTACGAAGTGAGACATAGCCTTGTTTGTGTCTAAGTGTCTAACTTGCTAACAAATCAAACAGAACACCAACAACCAGCCGGGTTGTTGCAACCCTTACCTAGAGCCTAGTGGAAGTGGGAGCACATCATTATGGATTTTGTTTCAGGTCTTCCTAGAACTCAGATGGGTGATTCGGTTAGACAATCTCTATGTGTGTGCGTGATTCGGTTGACTACTTAGCTGAGCTTTATGTTGGACAGATTGTCTAACTTCATATGGTTCTAGTGAGCATCGATTCAGATAGAGACCCTTGTTTTACCGTCCGGTTATGACAAAGTTTACAAAGTGTTATGGGTACTCAATTGACTTTTAGCACCGCTTATCACCCTCAACCTTATGGTCAATCTAAGTGCACTATCCAAATCCTAGAAGACAAGTTGAGAGCATGTGTTTCAGACTTCAAAGGTTCTTGGGAGAGGCACTTGCCTCTAGTAGAGTTTGCGTACAATAATAGTTATTAAGCTAGCATCAGGATGGCATCTTTTGAAGCCCATATAGGCGTCCGCGTAGATCAACGGTATATTGGACCAAGGTAGGGGACTCATACATGCTTGGACCTGAGTTAGTTCGTGAGACCACCGAGAAAGTGGCTCTCATTCATAAGAGGTTGGTTACGGCTCAAAGCCGATAAAAAAGTTATGCTGGCCAGAGGAGGCGACCTCTATCCTTTGAAATTGGTAACCATATGTTTTTGAAAATATCACCTAGAAATGGTTTGATGAGATTTGATCGAAGTGGGAAATTTTCGCCTAGATTCATTGGTTCTTTTGATATTTTAGAACGAGTGAGAGAAGTGGCCTATCGTCTTATCTTACAACCACAACTTTCGGGGTTCACAGTGTATTCTACGTTTGTATTCATAAGTATGAACCCAATCCTTCCTATGTCCTAGATTGGACAAGCTTAGAGGTGGATGGGAATGCCTCATATGAAGAGAGACCTTTGAAGATCTTAGACACTCGAGAGCAAGTTATGAAGGGAAAAACCATCCATTTTAGTTAAAGTATTGTGGCATCACCACCGGGTAGAAGAGGCTACCTAGGAACGAGATGCCGAGGTCCGTGAGAAATACCCATATTTTTTTAATGATGTGTAATTTTATTGTTTTCTTTCTCTCTTTGAGGATAGGTATTCGGCATACGTGAAGAAGTAATGAGAAAGTAATGTTTTCTTGGTGATTTAGACTTTTATATCCTTATTCAAATTGTAATTTTGATTTTCTCATTGATCGATCTTGTTTTTATTGTTGATGTTGTTGTTGGTTTGGTGCTTGTCTTCATTGGGATTGTCGGAGTTTGTTGTTAATAGGAATCACAAATTTCAGGGACAAAATTCTTTAAGGGAGGAAGGCTATAACACCCTATTTTGTGAGACCACTTGAGTGGTCAAGTGGTCACTAGAGTAGAGAATTGGGGTTCCCAGTATCTTGTATGTAAATTGGGTATAAGGAAGACACCACTTGAGCAGTTAGGTGGTTGCTTGAGCGAAGATGTGTTGCTCCCAGTATTTTCACTATAGATCTGCAAAACTTCTGGGAGCTTGCGTTTACCACTCAAGTAGTGAAATGTTCGCTCAAGCAGTCTATTCAGGACGACAGATTTAAAAGTCGATCTAAACTCATTTTTCTCTCACTTTTTCATACCCTTTCTCTCTCAAACACCCATTTCCAAAACCCTAGCCCTAAAACACTTGATTTCTCTTGATTTTACCTAAAATACCCTAGAACATCCAAGGAGGTTGAAGAGCAAGCTTAGTTCAAAAGTCCTACCAATTCTTTTGCAATTTCTTGAAGCTTTAAGTTGGGTTTTCACCTTTTGCCTTCACTCCTGAGGTAGGAGTTCATTTAATTTGATATATCTTTGATTTGGGACACATGTGGTATTTTCTTTAGTCATAAAGATGTATGAAACAGATTTATGATATGAAGTGGGTTTAATAAATAAAAGGGGTTATATTCCATGTTTTGGAAAAATTTATGCATATCCGAGTTGATAATTGTTAGAAATGGTGAATATTGACTCTTTATGTGCAAAGGAGGGGAAAGCCCCAATTTTCCCAAAAATCCCAGTTTTCAAATTTGATTTAATAATGGGTTTGGCTAAATTGACTCTTAAATGAAATTGGGTGAATGATTATGGAAAAGGAGTTAGGATATGAGATTTTTTAAAACTCTTTAGGTATATGTATTAAGATTGGTAAATGTTGAAATTGTGGAAATAGTGAGATTGGAGAAATCTGTTTATTGTTGATATTACTAAATGCTCCTATGTATTAAACAAACCTTAGATAAATTTGATTTGAAAACTCATGCATCATGTGCACCATAATTTCTCTTGTGATCTTACCATTTGTGGATGCTTGGAAATTGTCGGAAGTGGGTAAATAGCATATGAGTCCGGGTAGTTGAGTCGGGTCTTTGGTAATGGGTTGTGTGTTCTATTTGGCATCTGCGCGGGGTGTCAAGGTGCCCAATTACCCTGTCTTGAGCATCTCGTCGGACAAATGTGCGTCGTTTTTAGATTTGGCAAATGTAAAAAAACATAGTTTTTGGTGTTCTGAGCCTTGCTACAAGAGGCAGCAAATGTGGAAAGAAAAGGTTTTGGGTGCCCAATGCCTTGCCGCTTTAGAGTCGAAAATGTGATACTATTTTCTGCATATGAATCTGTATATATATGGCATTGTGGCTCTTGCTTGTGACGTCATTTACACCCTATGGTTTGGTTAAGATATGTTTTTTTGGCATCATGGTTTTAAAAAGGAAAAGGCTTGGATTTTCCCATCTTTTGCATGGCATAATCATATGCATCTCGATTAATTATATATCTTGTTAATGATATTTCCTACTGGGCAATAACTCATCCCAAAACTAATAACATTTGAGGAAATGATGTTGTAATTCCGCCCAAGTGGTTTAGCAATAAGTTTGTTTTGGATGGGAAGACGAAGGCTCTATGAATACTACATGTTAAGGCTCCGAAGCTACTTTTTGTGTATGGGACAGAAGTTTATTTTTTTGTGTATTCAAGGGAAATCCTTGATAAGATGTACGCCCTTAGGGCACTAGACTTTTGTGTTTATCTCTTGCTTCTTGAACTATTGGTATTATTTTACTAATATAACTCGAATAATGTTGTAATCACTTAAGTAGTTCGATGGAAAAGAGATTATTTTTGTTGTATGGAAGGTACTCCCTAATGGTTTGCACTATACATTAGTCGGATAATTTATATTTAATGTTATAAATTAAGATGATATTTTTAAGGCGTTACACTTGCCATCGTGACCAACCCCTGCTATCGTGATTCATTCCCTACCATCGCAACCCATCCCTCCTCTACCATATAGAGAGAGAGAGAGAGAAAGAGAGAGAATCTTTGGGTTTTCAAATCTTCGACGAAGGTATGAGTTGCACTGTCAGTGGCAAGGAATGGTAGCACAAGTTATAGTAAGGAGAGATGACGCGAGTTGGAGAGAGAGAGCGAGAGAGAGAGAGAGAGAGGAACGCAACAAAGGTTGGAAGAAGAAGAAGTAGAAGTAGAGAGAGACAGAAATATGTGACAAGGAGGAGAGGGAGAGTCGCTAGAGAATGAGGAGGTGCCGGCGGCGGCTAAGGTTAGGGTTCAATAGATGGTGTGGATTAAGAGATGATTGATTTGTGTAAAGGTTAAAAATGTAATTTACTAAAAGGATAAAATTGTAATAAAAACATTTAAGAAAATGGTGTGTATTGAGAGGATTGAAGGTGTGTAAACAGAATTTCCAAAGAACCTCCCAAGACTTTTCAAATGCAGCTAACCTTGAAGAATTTTATTAAAACAACTACTGTAATAGTGAGTCTGTTAAAGTAACAAAAATATGATAATACTAGTTATAATAACTAAAAGACATTGTTTAAATTCCGTAAAAATACTCGTACACTATAAAATTTTGTTAAATTTCTTATAATATCTTCGCTGTAAGGATGCACACATATTTCTCCTTTGTAGAATTTGGGGCATTTTTAAAGGGAAGAGTGTTACCCAAAAAGCAACCTAGGAGAGGGGTGAATTAAGTTTCTACAAATAACAACAATAATACCCCAATAAAAATTACCAATTTGTACAACAAATTATTAACAAGCACAATGATGAACTTATTAGTAAATGATCAAGCAAAATAACAAAGAAATATAGCTAACAAAGAAAGTAAATCAAATGATTAACACATGAATATCAAATAGCTATAGTAGTAGTAGGAAAGTAAAGAGATTAGGGAAGAGAATACAACACGATTTATAGTGGTTCGGCTTCAACCAAGCCTACACCCACTTCTCAAGCTTCACTTGTGATTTTCCACTATTTTGTAGCTTCACAGGGGTGCTAGCAACCTCTTGTACATGGAGCAATCCTCCACAAATTTTTAGCTTCACAGGGATGCTAGTAACCTCATATACATGGAGCAATCTTCCACAAATTTCTCTAGCTTAACAGGCTTGCTAGTGATCTTTTACAAGATTGGAAATTAGTGTTTTGCTTTTGAAGAAAGCTACAAAATATCTCTCACAGATAGATATATAATGTTGAAGCTCTCAGATTTTTCCGTAAACCTTTGAAAGGTGTACATGCTTAAGGCTTAGGCTCAGTGTTTGTTTTCTGAAGGATATATAAAAAAAAGATTGGAGAATACTTCAGACAACTCTAAGGATGAGTTAGAGATTGATGATAAAATCAAAGAAATTTCTTAGCTTAAGTCTATCTGATTTTGCTGATAACCTCTCACAGGTAGATAAGCTTAAGGCTAGGAGCACAGTGTTTGATTTCTGAAGAAGAAGATAAACTCAAATGAAGAACACTTCAAGAACTCACTGTGTAGAGAGTATGTGATTGATGATATGAAAAATGTTTGGCTCGTTGTTGCTATTCTCTCTCTAATCTACGTAGCTATTCCCAGTGCTCGATATATAATAGAGTTGAATGTTGTCTTTCTGAGAAACCCATCTGTAGACGTGCCCGAACGTCCCGGCTCCGCGCGCAAATGGCACGAAATCCGTTTTGTTCATTAGGCTTACTACAGTTCAGACTCTAATGTCACGGTTCTGAATCTGATCTCGCAAAGTGCAATGCAAGATCGATAAATCACCAAAGAGTCTAAATCCGGCAAATCGTTTTGGAAAACTGATTTTTAAGAAAGAAGTGCCAAACATGGACTGCTTTGCCAGATACAGAGTCGCCACCTAAATGTTTTGTTTTGGGAAATTTAGGAAACCCTGACTCGTGCCTAAGGCCACGTGTCCATCATCACCAAAGTTGCCTCGGCTCGGGAAGTTGGGTACGAGAGGGGAAGGTCATGCAATGAGCACCCCCGCTCGCCCGATCAAAGATCGTCCTGTACTAAGCATGATATTTTGTTTTTGAAAACACGTGTTTTTATTCCGGTTTATTAGCTAGCTTACTATGTGATGCGCACAGCATACAAGTATAGACTAGATCGCCTAAGTTGGAACAAAACACCTCATGTTTGTTTGTTTGAAAATGGTTTGAAGGTGCTACTCGCAAGTAGGCTAAGACGTGGATTTGCCACCCTCGAGTGGACTTAGAAAACATGATTTTGCCACTCTCAAGTGGGCTTAAAACTCGCATTTCAATGAATTGTTCCAACTCAAGAAATCCAACCTTCACCCACAGACATGTAGGCAGTTAATCACTTAAGCACATAGCCTCATGGCAAGCATGCTAAACATGGCAACACTCACACTCATGCAAGATGCTAAAGCATAAACACTCACCGAGTACTCCGAGCCAAAACAGAGAACTAGTTAGAAATCATGCATGATCCTAGTTCATGTTAAGATGGCTAATGCAACACATGCAAAATGCAACTAGAAATAGGCTCGGCTATTCTAAGATGGCATATGAGATGCAACTTGATAACATGTGTTCAAATTGGTATTGAAATACAATGCAGTTAGTATGATGCGCCGAGCCCAGTGCATGCAAGACAAATGAATGAATGCAAACATGCAAACATAAGGATGCTAATTGAAACATGCCCTAAAACTAACCATCAAAAGCAGTTAAGTAAAAGGGAGAAAGACGTGGGGTTGGAAGACATTCACACACTCACACACACTTATTACAAAATTCGCCCTCTCGACGGAGGGTCCGAATAAATAATACAAACCAACTAATGAACTAACTAACAAGCTAATTAATTATCACAAAACTCTTAACTAATTAAACAAATTAATTAAGCTACAAAAAAATTAAAGCAGCCTCGAGAAGAGGGACATATGCATGCTTTCGATTAAACCCTTCGAATCCGTTGCCATGCCTCATGTTGCCTCTGTTTGCACAGTTATGTACCTCTAAAAACTGTGCCAACTTCTGTGATGCTTCTAAACCACCTCATGGACTTGATGAGAGGCCATCGGCCAAAAGATATGGCCATCGGCCAAGGAAAAAGGGTCATTGACCACTTTTGGGTCCATCAGCCAAGAATTGTTAGCCGATCGGCACTCCAGATAGACGATCGGCCATCTCTTCCTGCAGACTGCTCCTTTTGCTGCAGCAGAGTACAAACAAGGGCATGGCAATACATTTGTAAGAAAATGTGTGCAACTACACCCCTTATCATGTTTGAAGCTCAAATGAGTATAGTGCTCGACCCTCGGGCCACCAATCACGCATTCCAATGCATGATGGCCAAAGGAGCCAAGTGTGCAATTCAATGTAAAATGAAATGCACAAAAACACATGAATGCCTCACACTCTATCATGTTGAATCAAGAGTGTTGGCGACCGAGGATTGAGGCACGTTTCGTCACTTCAAGTACGAAACGTCCATCAGTCCTCGTGTTTGGTTTGACACCCCAAACTGAACACAATGCAATGCATGCAAGTATGCCAAATACAATGCAATGCATGTAAAAATGTAATGCAACATGAGCATGCCAACTCAATGCAATGCTATGCAACCTAAGTATGCAAGCTAAGCTAATGTAACATGAGCATGCCAAGTATGCAACAATGTTTTGTAATGCAACTAGATAAACATCATGCAATATACCAAATATGCAAACATGATACAATACGAGCATGCGAATATCATGAAAGCAAGCATGCTCAAATGGACTTAAACCAAAAGGGTAGGCCTCAGTCATGCCCAAATCAGTGGTCAAAATGATGAAATGATGGCTTGAAAAGTAAGGAAATGCATGCTCAATGCATTGGCCCATGGCTTAAGCATAATAGTACAACTCTCAAACATGATGAAGAGGTGACAAATGTGAGAATGTAGCAATGAAGTAAGCTCTGAAATTACATTCCAAAGGATGCTAAATCATGCAAATAGCTCAAAGAGAGCATGTCAAGAAGCTTGAAACACAAAGCTAGTCAAGGGCTTTACACTACAACCATACTAAGTAATGCTCAAATGGCCTCAGCCATTCAAAACAGACCTAAGGCAGGTCAAAATAGTAGCAAAAACATGCTAGACTCGCAGCATAGATGGCAAGAAAGATATGCTCATGTATTAGCTCACAAACAAGGCATAAAGGCACAACTCTTAAACACAATTAAAGAGTGATAAACATGGGAGTATGGCACAGATATAAGCTTTGAAATTCAATGCCAAATGATGCCAAGGCATGCAAACACCACAAGTATAGCATGGTAGGGGCCTCAAAACTCAAGACTAAGGCATTTGCACTATAGCTATACAAAACATGAGTCATATGACCATGGAAGCCCAAAACAGTCCAAAAATAGCCCAAAATAATGCTAAAACATGTATGGAGTATAGCCAAAATAAGCTAGCATGCTTGGCCAAAGCATCATGCATACAAGGCTAGTAAGCAAGTTTTGCACTATAAGTACATGGAGCATGCAAGAGGATACCAAACCAACCCAAATTAGAGTTATGACATGTCAAATGATGGCAAAAAACCTACTGAAATGAAGCCAATACATGCTAGAAAGACATGCTACTTTGATGAGCCACAAATAGGATTACACTACACATACAAGATGCATGCAAGGGGTGACCAAACCAGCCATGGACTGAGTCAAGGAAGGTCCTAAAAGTCACAAAAAAGTGCCTGAACCAAGCCTCAAAAGTATCGAGATACATGCTCCTTTGATAGGCCAAAAAGACATGTAAACAAGAGAAGAGGAGGGGGGGACAACCCCCACCCATTTGGGACCTCAAAATAGGGTTTTTACCACTGAAAATCCTCTGGATTTCAGTGGTTGAAAGGCCACAAAAATTTGTTTTGAAAGGCCTTAGAAGATGCCTCAAAAGCTATACAAGCTAAGGAACAAAAGGGAGAGACAACCCCCCTAGCCAAACAAGGCTTAAACCAACACTTTTAGGACTGAAAAACAAAGATTTTCTCAGTTCAAAACCAATCCAAAATCAGTTTACAAAGATGGTAAAACAAGCATGCAAAGTTGATGTTTAAAGGAACAAGAGCTTACCCTTGAAGCACCTTGAAGGACAGCAACAAAACCAGCCAAAACCTGAGCCAAAATCAGCCTTTTGGAGCTCCAAATGATCCTCAAAGAACCTCAGCCCAATGGTGGTTAAGTTTGGTTAAGGGTCTCTTTGCAAAAGTGTAGAGGATTCTAAGCTTAAGGCTCAAAATAAGAAGAGAAGGAGCTTCTAAGGAGAGAGGCTTAGATTTTTGCTCACAAAGTCTTGTAGAGAGAGAGGCATTTTTAGAGAGAGAGAGAGAGAGTTCCACAATTGCCAACCCCTCAACCCTTGAGATATGGCTCAATATATAGCAATATATGAGCATTGGTTCGGAAATATCTCAATTTAGAAATATGTAGGACAGCCTGGAACAACTGGAGGAGAAATATCTGTCAATTCTGGGCTTTCTGGACACTTCTGGCCGACCCGCCATCTTCGGTGCTGACTGGCCACCATTTGTGGCCAATAAGGTTCACTTTTGGCCGACATATAGCTGCTAAGGTCAAATTGTGGCCGATGCACTTCCATAGAGGCCGATGGAAAAAATCAATCCTGGTCAGTGACTTGAAGAAAGCATAATTTCTTCATCTAGACTCCTTTTCAAGTCATTCTTAAGCCTAAACTATAGCCCCAGAAGTCTTTTTTCCAAATTTGGAAGCCTTACCTCAAAATTCCATGTGTTCTAAGAGATATCCCTCTTTAGTTGAAGGCTACTCAGTTTCGGTCCAACCGGAATGATGCCCAACTTCAGCCAGTCATATCTCCCCTATCCAGATTCGGCTTTAGGAGATTCTTGAGTGAAAAATGAAACCCCGGAAGTAAGATTCCAACGGTGGTGGCCTCATAGCTGAAATCTAAGTATTCAAAAGGATAGGCCTGATTTAGTGAGGACTGCTCATCTCTCTCTTAACGATTCATGCCCAACTCCTTCCCCAACTGGGTTTCTTCTCTCTCCTCTTTTTTTCTTCAACTCCAAACCCTCGAACAAGGTGTTTTGAAAGATTTTTCACAGATTTCATCTCTCTTTCATTCATTTCCACTCTGTCCTTGCTTGGTTTACCAAAAAGCGCAACATTTGACAAAATGCGAGTCTCGGAACATCGCAGAAACCTTTTTCAAAATATTTTGAAAGAAATGAGTTTAAGATCTGAAATCTTTTTGGTCCAAAAATGGGGTGTGAGGTTTGGATTTGACTCTCTCCTTGCCTCAGAAATTGAACCTTTGTATAGCATAGCCTACATCACTAAGTATGCCATGAGTAGTGCCCAAGTCTTAAGGGCGGTCAAAAATGGGGTGTCTACACCATTGTCGTCTTTCCATTGAGGAGATGGGTTGATGATGGGTGAGATAATATACAAATTAATGCTTAGTAATTGTCTCTAACCCATGTGAGATTTTCCTATTGAATGATGGTTGTCTGATGCAAAACCATTATTTTATCAGTTCACAGTATCTGATATGTTCAGTGATCATTTTCATAGTAGGACGTCCGCCCGAATGTCCAAAGCCAAGCTTTATGTCTGTGGGTCGTCTGCCCGGATGTCCCGTGAAGTCCCTATCGTCAAGGTTGTCATCTGTGGTCATCAAGCATACTGTTGTCTGATGCCTAGAGTGAAACAGAACTGATCTAAAACGAAATTGGGCCAAAATGCCTTGGCCAGTTGTCCCCCCAAATGTCCATCTGATCATCCAAGCTTACCCAAAGCTGTAGAAGAAAATTGCCAAAATTTGGCCCGGTCGAACGGCCGGCCGACCTGCCGACCACCCCTTTGTGGGATCAACCTCCTCTGCTACTACTCTGTGCTGCTACTTCTTGGGCTTGATTCAGTACCTGATTAAGCTTCATTTGGCCTTCAAAAACATAGTTAAGCATAAGGAGAACATAGATTATAATGATTTAATTAAACAATAAATTTTCAATCATAATCCATTTCTCAAAATAAATCAAAACAAAATCATCAAAATCATGTTATTTATGCTATGACTAACAAAGAGATTTTCCCTAGGGGACTTGCCTACTATACCATTGTAGTTGGTTTTTATCAACTTATTACAGAACATGTTTTGATGATTCAAATTGTTTATGTTAATGAGCATTTTAAGTCGATCATCCATGTGGAAAATTAGATTGATTATACAATTGTAATCATATAATAATATCACATTTGTTATTAAAAATAGATAATAAATATGATTTTGAGAATATATCATTGATTATTTTGAAAATAAATGTGATCTAATCATGCAGTTACAATTGTTCGATTAAGCTATTCTTTTGCATAAATGATTTGCTCGGAGGACTTTATAGATACATGGTTTGGATAATTGAAGTGGATCCCAAGATGAGTTTGTCAAAGAGTTGAGATTCTCTCATGTTGGAATCTCAATAATGCCTCACAATATGATTCAATTGGCAAGGCCAATTAAACATAATCTCTTTTTGAAAAACTCAATTAATGTCGATGTTAATGTAAATTGTATATTGAAATATGTGAAAAGTTAATAAAAATATAAATATTTATTGAAATTTTTTCTTTTGCTTTTCACATTACTTGGTCTCAATAGGCAATCATTAGCAAGACCATGGGCCAGACTTGAATTGAGCTTAATGATGAATTGTTTATGGTAAGTTTAAAAGTTTAACAAGCTTCAAAATTATCTTCGAGTTTAGTTTGTCTTATCTTTTAGGCTCATCACAAAAATCATGAAGCAAATTAAAATAGCTTGATTTTATTTATTTAAGTTCATGTATGCAATATTATTCAGCCAAGTTCAAGTGAGCTTAGAAAATGATATTAAATTTAAATTTAACTTATTTACATAAGATTGGGATCGAATAATTTGATTTGTTATACAACTCTACCTAAATATGAAAAAACCAATTCATTATTGATTACATATATAGAAAACTTACCTTCAAAAGTAAATCTATGAATGTTGGAGTGTCTCCAGTATCAAATCGGACTAGACTGTCTAGTCTGGCCTCTTGGGTCCACTTTTAGGCTTGTTTTGATGATCTGAATATATTTTAGAGTTCATCGAATACATCTTCCCTGTAAAAAATCAAGTTAATTGGATAACAGAAATCACGTGTTTGGATCAAGTTTGTATGAACTATTTCTTTTCTTACCGTCTATTTTTTTTTAATACAAATTGATCCAAACACATGATTTGTATTATCTGATCGACTTGATTTTTTGCAGGAATGATATATTCGATGAATCCTAAAATATGAATAATTCGGATCATCAAAACGTGGCCCAAAATTGGGCACAATGGGCCAGACAACACTTCTCTAGTCCGATTTGGGACTGGAGAAAAACTGGCCCCTATTTTGAGTATGGTCCAAATCGGACTTTAATACTCTCCATTCTATGTAGGGCTATGCACAGGTCGGTTCGGGTCAATTTTGCTACTGAACTGTCACTCGACCCGAACATTTCGGGAATAAAAGAACACCACCCAATTTCGACCAATCGCCCTTCGAAACCACAAAGCAGTGGGTCTTTTTTCAATAGTTAGTTATCTGTTTGGATGAATAATATAAAAAAAAAATTAGTAAAGGAGGGAAGGGTGGCAAATCAGATGAGGAAATAAAGGAGAATGAGTTTCGTAGGGGTTGAGGGAGGGGATTAGGAGAAGGGCTATGAGATTAGAGAGTGAGAGCGGAAGAGTAAATGTCGTTCTCGTGCTGCCAATCTTGTTGTTGCTTCATTGCTCTGATCACTTCATCATGGCTTCATGTTGTCGCCAAACCATCAGCCTAAGATTCTTTGTGGAGAGAGAGAGACTATAGCACTTTAAGTTTTTCTTCATCGCTCGAGCGGTCTTTTGAGTTTTCTAGTACTTTTGCAGGTCTGTGATTATGAGAGTTGTTGATCTTCGCTTGAGTGCAAGTTTGGTCGCTCGAGCAGTTTGCCTTGTGTGGTCTAAACTTCTGGAAGGTGTCATTGTGCGCTCAAGTGGTCACTTCGTTCGCTCAAGCGATGTCACTTAAGCGGTGTTTTGTTTTCTTGAGCGGTCTGTCTGTTTTCAGCAGCTATAAAAATCACTTTTAGTCACATCTGGATCACTTTTCCCTCTTTCTTCTCTCTCATTCCTCCATTTTTGAGCTTTCAAGCTCTTCCCACCAGTAAGAGGTGGAGGCGAGTGCATGCTCAATCACAGGCTCAGTCTTTGTCTTCATTAGGGGTTTCAGACTCGTCAATTAGGAAGCCTAGTGAGGTTCAGGCTTCAAGCTAGTCTCAGAGTAGGGAGTCTACTATTTGTTTTGATTGTGGTCATCTAGGCCATGTTAGACGTTTCTGCCCGTTGTGTCTAAATTCTTCAGGTGTTTTAAAACCTAGTCGGACTCTATCCCTTCAATCCAGTCGGGGATAGTGCCGAAACCAGACCGTGTAGGCCAGACTTCGAGTGCTTTACAAGGGTCATCTTTTCGATCATCACAGTAGTATTACCCTTGAGAGGGGCTTTTATATTAGAGATCAGTGGTTTAATATTTGAACTTTTGTTGTCTACTGATGTGTTGTTAGGTGCTGAGGCATCATGGTACTATGTTGTATTTGCATATTGTTGTTGCTGTTTGTTATTCCTCATGTGTAGAAGGCTTATGATGGATTTTGACTTTTATATGTGTAATGAAAAATTGTTCATGGGATTGGTAATTGTAACAGTACTGTATATATGTTATTGTTTTATGACATTGTTATATGATGGCCTTTGTGCCTTGTTTTATTTGGGAGTTAATTGTTGAGAACAAGAATTTGTCAATGGTTGTGGTTAGGGGCATGATGCGGTGAAAACAAGTTATAAGGTTAGGGTGAGTCGAGTATAAGGGGATGCGAGACTTTAGGGTTTGTGAGATTGGTCGGTTATGTGAAAATGTTTCAAGGGAGTGTGAGATTTGTGTGTTGGGGTGGTAAGAATGATACTGGAGGGAGATGTTTAGTATTTTTGTTTTGTTAGTTAATGAGTTCGTGGTGATCCTATTGACTGTGAGAAGCGTGGTGCATATGTTGAGGTATTATTAGATATGAGATGGAGTTTTGAGAGTGAAAAGAGAATTCTGTGGGTAAGTACTAGAAGTATTTCTTAGGATGAAGAATGATTATGTTCATAGGTAGTGAGTGTGGCATTAGTGAATATTCTTTTGTGTTCGGAATTATGTGATTGTCATTGACCACATCGGTCTTACGTTCAAGGTGGAAAAGGTAATTGCCATATAAGCATATGAGGGGTGATTTCTTTAGGAAACAATAGTGGTATGGCCAAGTCTTGAAGAATCTGGGGTTATTCAAGAAGTAACAGAGTTAGGTGGCATGTTGGTGTTTGGTACCGAGCATTCAGTTTTATCGAGTTGGTTAAGCGGTTGGTTGATATTGGAATGTGGTTGACAAATAGTCACACAAGGTCTAGTTTGAAGTTTGGTAAAGAGGGTTGTAACCTTGTATGTGCCTTAGAGTGGTTTGTCGAGAGTGGAGTCTCGTGTTTGTGGGTGTAGAAGCTTGTTTTGAATAGTGAAACTCCTCGGGTTGGAGTAGTGTGTGTTGGGTCATGGTTTTACATGTGCATTACGCCACATGTGGTTGATAACTTATGATAATGTTTATGATAAAAAAGGAATTTCAAGTTAATGAACTTTTTTGTGCTTTGTTGCGTTGATAACGCGATTGTTATTTATGTTACGGATTGTTCTGTGAATTTGACATATTCGTTTGTTGTGGCATCATGGTATGAGTAATGGATATCATGAGATGACGATTGTTGAGTTTGAATTGGAAAATGTTTTTTTCCTGGAATTATAGCCTTGAATGGCCTTGTTTAATGGGAGTGTTATGGAGCTAATCTAAATTACAATGAGGAATTTCACTGTATAGTCCTGTGCAACTTATTTACTGATGCTTATGTGTCGTGAATTACACCTTTGTTTTCGGAAAGCATTTATAAAGCTTTTGAGTTTTGCTTGAAAGGCAAAAAATATATTTTGGTTATGACCAGAATGAGTTTTGGACACTTGTGAAAAATGTTCTACATCCAGGAAAATATTTTTTTTAAAGAATCGAGGAAATGATGAATTTTTTTATTTTATAAAGTTCTGTTGTCATTTATTTTGTCTGGAATAATGGACGTTGAATTGTGATTTAGCTTGAATTGCCAATTTTGGTATGGATGTTGGTTTGAGGAGTGTTTTGATATTATTGAGGCCCGTGTATAGGGGTGTTATTTCTGACCTTGCTCTGTTCAGAATTTTCTTTTCCTGTGTGAGTTCACTGAGACTTTTGTTGTGGAGATTTCTTTTGTATCCTAGTGTTGAGCACTCGAGTGCATGTGGTCGTTTTATGATGGTTGCTGCTTGGTAGATGCTTTCAATATGCGTGTAGTTGTGTTTCTGTTTTGTCTCGCAGACCCAACAAATTGTATGGGTCGAGGAGACATCTGTGTTTTGCTCCTTAAGTTTTGTTGTTGGGGCCCTGAAAGGTTGAATTGGGATACGGGAATCTAACCCAAGTATAGATCCAATCCTTAGTGGGTGGTTGTGCTTACGGATGTGATTGAGTTGCCTTTGTTTGGCCTTACCTTCAATTTCGAGGACGAAATTTCCTAAGGTGGGTAGGTTGTAGCACTCTGAGTTTTTCTTCATCACTCGAGTGACAGATTGGTCGCTTGAGAGGTCTTTTGAGTCTTTCAATACTTTTGCAGGTCTGTGATTCTGAGAGTTATTGATCTTCGCTCGAGCGCAAGTTTGGTCACTTGAGTGGTCTGCCTTGTGTGGTCTGAACTTCTGAGAGGTGTCCTTGTGCGCTCGAGCAGTCACTTTGTTCACTCAAGCAGTGTCACTTATGTGTCCATTCACTCAAGCGGTGTTTTGTTCGCTCGGGCAGTCTGTCCATTTTCAGCAGCTATAAAAATCACTTTTAGTCACATTTGGATCACTTTTCTCTCTTTCTTCTCTTTCCTTCCATCATTTTTGAGCTTTCAAGCTCTTGCCACTTGGTTTTCATCTACTTTTACCCATCTTTGACCCATAGACCCTGAGACCTAAACGTAGAGGGTCACGAGGGCTTCATTTTAATTTGAGTAGATCGTGTTTTTTTCGCCGTGGATTTTTCAATTTTCTCCTCGTCGCTTCAAGAGGTAGGGATTTCTTTGTTCCTCTTCAATACCTCGTCTATAGATAGACATGTGGAAGATTTTATTGCATAAAAATCATATTCATTATGGATTTCTTTGAAAATCATAAAGAGGGTCTAGGGTTTGAATGTTTGGAGTAGGAATTGTGAAATTAATTATTGTTGGGTTAATTGGAGGGTAGCCTAACTTGTGTATGTTGAAAAAAGGAAAAAGCCCTAATTTTATAATCTGATCTAATTAATTAAAAAGCGGTAAAGTTAATTAATGTTGTGTTTTGTTAATATTGACTTATGTTATTGTGTTAATAGTATAAAGGGAGAATCAACGTTGATAATGGAATTTATTTAGATTAATTCGGTTAAGTTGAGTTGGGTTATGGCTTGGAATCCATGGATGTGGTTTTATCGAAAATGTAAAAATTGGTCTTTCTGGAAGAAAAGGATTTGGGCAATGTAACTTGGAAAACAAAAAGCGTTGATTTTGAAAAGAGAACGAAACCATGATGTATTGTAAATTTAGAATTTGAACTTGAGGTTGGATTTGAAATCGTTGAATATTGTTGTCATTATCACTGTTGTTGAATTTAAGGTCAAGTAAGAGTCGGGCTATCGAATTGCGTGTGTTTAAATATTTATGCTTAAAGGTTTTGTCATTGGTGATCGGTGGAGGATGACATTGTGATGTTTAATAGATTTTGTGTATGTAATACACTTGGGTCATTTATATTTATTTGAGTTATGTGATGGTTAGAATTGTGCATGCGTTGAGAATAAGGGGTACTATTACCTTCCAGCTAGCGCTTGGAGAATTGGCTACGCTGAGAATGTGGGGGTGCTAGTACCTTCTAGCTAGCGACTAGAAAACATGGTGGAGGTACCATTACCTTCCAGCTGGCTACTGGTAAATTGGCATGAGTATTGGAAAGATGTATCCTTGGCTTACCGTGCTTGAGGCAGGTAGAGTGTTGTTGGTTTTTCTCGTTATCATCTCAGTTCCATTAATGTGTTTCATGCATGGTGATGATTATTTTGTAGGGGATGTCTATTCACTTATATGGTTACGTGAGGAGTATTTATATGTATCGTCTTCATGTTTGTTGGGGTACTTCTGTTTGGAAATTGTAATTTGGAATTAGGTGAGTTCAGTAATTGGGGAAAAGTATTTGGATTTTGTGAGTTGTTTTCAAACACCCATTATTGTCTAGAAAGTTTAAAATAAAGAAGTAACACGAAGAAAGAAAAGAGAACGGTTTTGTGTTGTTGGACAAATCAAATGATTTTGAGAAAAATACCTATATAAGTATATTTTTAAGTATAAACTGGCACGTATGTATATATGGTATGACTTAAAGCATTCATGATCATAGCTATCTGCAAGTTGTTATTGTTTAGGATCATGTTGGGATCCTTACTAGACTTTATGTTTATCCCTCGTTGCTAATCCTTTTCAGGTGAATGTCAAGAAGTGATTCAAGATGGAAGATCTTCATTATCTATTGTTCACGGGGCCTTTTATTTGTTGGTTGAATGTCGTTGTTGTAAAAAGGGTTGAACCCGTTATCTTTTATGTAATAATGTAAGCCTGCGGGCAATTTACTATAATCATGTTACATGTTTACATTTGCTTTGTATATGAATGCAAGAATCTTCATTTACTTATCTTTATTAATATATTGGAATTTATGTCTGCTATCTCTGAAATTGTTTATAATAATGGGATGGAATGTTATCCGAGTAATAAAAGCGGGGCATTACACATACACACAGAGTGTGTGCGTGTGTGTGGAATGCTAGTTGTTTGAAATTGAAAATCTGTGAGACGAAAGAGAGACATGATTTAATTGACATGAGGAAATTATTCATTGCTCCAAGAGCATTGCTCAACACCATTCATGTTTATACAAGTATCCAATTGTCTCTCCAAAAGAGACAAATAAGTAATGGGATCCACTATTTCAACCAATAATGCATAGGTTGGGGGCACCACCTAGATTTACCCCTGAGGCAATAAATAATTTCTCCAGTGATTCAACGTAGCCAGAGTTTTTAGTGGCCTAAGTTTGCCCAAATGATGTGGCTTCGGTGATGTGGCAGTGACGTGGAAATAAATATATATATATATATATATATTTTTAAAGATGCTAAACCTAGATGTTCTTAATAATATATGATTTCTTGAGATATTTTATCAATTCTTTTTCTAGTAAATTTTATATCCACGTCAATAAATAAATATTCTTTTTCTTAGTTTCAAGCATACTCTAAATAATATGTGTCCTTTCTTGCTTTCCCTTAGAGCATCTCCAATGGTGTGACATTGGAGCTGCTATTGCCAAATTATGGCAGCAGTTGATAGAAAGGCACCTCCAATGACAAGTTTTAGCAGCTGCTATCTTTGGCAAATGCCAAAACTTGTGTCAAATATGGCACAAGCTTTGGCAGCTGTCAAAGCTGCCAAGTCAGCTTCAACTAACTGTTTCCTTCTTCCCTTTCTCCCTTTTTCATCATCCTTTCCAAACATCATTTCAATATTCACCCAAAAATCACACAAATTTCAACATATCAAATTTCAAAACATAGAATCAATTTCCAAACATAGAAGCAAGCTAGAAAATCAACAATTTAAAATTTTAAAGCATAGAATCATGAAGGACCGAATTTCCAAACACCGAATCGACAATTTCCAAACATAGAATTACCAAATTTCCAAATTTCAATTTCACCAATTTGAAGCAAACAAAATTTTAAAAAAAATATAGAAAATCAACATAATGAAGTAAAAAAAAAAAAAAAAATTTACCTGACAGAGATGGGTTGATCTTCTTTGTGTTCATTGGATGATTTTCTTTGCACTCATCATTAAGGATGAAAGGTTTCGGTGGGTGGTCTTCCATGTCCATGGGCGATGAAGGAGGTGAGTTTGTGAGATTTGGAGGTGGGTTTGTGAGATTTGGAGACATGGATGATCAATTTAAAGGGAACTGAGGCATTTGGAGTCAGATCTGGCAGACGGCGGTGATTGGCAGATCTGGGTTGTAGGAGTGAGAGAGAGGGAGAGAGAGAGAGAGAGAAGGAAGTGAGATAAAGAGAGGGGTGGAGGGTAAAGAGAGACGGAGAGCAAAGAGAGAAGTGTTTATCCGTAAGGAGAAATGAAATTTGGGTTGGCAGACGGCGGTTTGCAGACAGCGACAATTGGCAGATCTGGAAGAGAAAAAATTTGGTCTATCTGTAGGGAGGACCGATCAATATGGAGAGAAGAGATATAGAGAGAAAGAGATAGAGAGAGGAAAATCAGAGAGAAGTGTCTATTCATGAAGAGGACCGATCAGTATGGAAAGAGAAGAGATATAGAGAGAGAAGAGAGACAGAGAGTATCTACAGAATAGAGAGGGGAAGATGATTATAGAGAACGGAGATAGATAGATGAAGATGATTCTAGACAATAAAGATCTCAACTATTGGAAATAAGGGATAGAGATCTCAGCCGTTGGAAATGAGAGATAGAGTGTCTTGGAATGTGTAACATGAGCCTAACTGCTCTATTTGAATCTGAAAGTTAAAAAATGACTATTTTTCCAAACAAACAAGACACCAACAACTATAATTAAATGGCCATTTTTCTTTCAATTTGAGTAGTATAAATAGACATACCTAGTTTCACCATTTTGAGTTCACAGCAACAATTTTTCTTTCAATTATATTTTCTTTTCAATTTTTCACACAATCAGTATGGAAGGTGTAGACGGCCCGGAACTTCGCTCCGCGCGCGAGGGCGCGAATTGTTATTCTTAGCTACTACAGTTCGGACTCATGTCACGATTTTGAATCTAATCTCACAAAGTGCAATGTAAGACTGATAAATCACCAAAGAGTCCAAATCTGGCAAATCGTTTTGGAAAATCGATTTTAATCAAAAAGCGCCAAACATGGACTACTTTGCAGAATTTCAGAGTCGCCACCTAAATATTTTGTTTTGGGGAATTTAGGAAACCCAGACTCGTGCCTAAGGCCACATGTCCGTTATCACCAAAGTTGCCTCGGCTCGGGAATTTGGGTACGAGGGGGAAAGGTCATGAAATGAGCACCCCCGCTCGCCCGATCAAAGATCAGTCACTACTAACATGATATGTTGTTTTTGAAAATATATGTGTTCTTATTCCGGTTTATTAGTGTAGACACCCCATTTTTGACCGTCCTTGAGACTTGGATGTCACCGTTTGAACACTCGGTGATCATCCATGTTCATGTTCGTCCTGAGTTCTTGGAGGTCTTGGCTATGCGTCTTGCCTCAAGACCTCTCGACTCGACTGTTTTGTGTTTGGTTTTGCACGAAACACTTGTGTTTTGCTTTTGAGGGGCAGGGAATGGCTTGTTGGCCATCCCCACACCTCACCGGCTATGGCTTGAGGCCACCAGCCATTGTTTTGTTGCCATCGGCCAAATGTTTGGCCGGCCGGCACTCTTTGTGGTCGGCCGACCATTGTTTTGGCCAATTTGTCAGTTTTTGCTGGCCAACCACTGTGCATCTGCTTTTGGTAGATATTTTGTACCAGCTGTGATAGCTGACACCCACTTTGCCCCCCCTCCATACACGTGTATGGAGGGATTTCACTCTTGCTTAGCTTGTTTTGTAAGCTTTGGAAGAGTGATCCTCTATAAAGGGAGGCCTTCTCCTCCCTTCTCAAGGGTTACAAAAAAGTTCCAGAGAGGGTCTGAGATTAGGGTTTAGGATTTGTATCTCTCTATCTCTATATCTCCCTCTCCTTTTTTGCCTTAAGGTGTTTTGTTCATAGTTTTGCACACAAACACCTAGAGTTACACTTTCCTTTGGCTACTGAGGTGCTAAGGAGTGATTTTCAGAGGTTTTGAGCTGATTTAGACCTAAGGAAGGCTGGTGGAGCATTGTTCTTGAAGAGGTCTACAAGGGTAAGAACTTTCCCTTTAAATACCCCCTTTTTGCATAGGCTTTTAGCCATCCTTGCACCTATTTTTAAGCTTAGTCTATAACATATAAAAGTCTTGTTTTTCAGTGCTTTAAATAGTTGTTTAAGGTTGCTTTGTTGTTTGGGGTTGTTTGACTCCCCTTAGGCCTTGTTTGGCCTCATTTTTATGCTATTGTGGTGAGCTCCGGGACTACCTTGTTTGGGCCTCCTCTCTGGATTTCAGTGGTGGGGATGGTGCTTTAAGGTCCTAAGAAGGAGAGGGCTATCCCCTCTCCTTGTTGTCTTCAATGTTGGCCATTTTAGCCTCATGTGTGAGCATCTTGTTTAAGTACATGTTAGCCATGTCTTAAGTGTTATTTGTGCTTATTTTGCCATCATATAGCACTGTTTCTAATTAGTTTAGACACACCATGCTTGCTTTGCATACTTGTCTTGTAATGCCATGAATTTGCCTTAACATGTACTTAGCATTTAGACTACCATGCTTACTTGTTTTGGCCTAGCTTTGTGAAGCTTTTATGCATGTTTTAGTATGCTTGAGGTCTGTTTTTGGTTGTTTGGGTCATCCATGCTTTGCTTTGTATAGCTACCATGCAATCTCCCTTGTAAGCCTTGAGTGTTGACCCCTCTAGCATGCTTTACTTGCTTTGTTTCAGTGGTTTGAAACAACTTACCATGTCATTTCAGTCCTTGTGGCATGCTCACATGCTTGCATTTGATGTTCCTTTAAGGCCTTAGAGAGTTTGTGTTTCATACTCCATGAAGGTGCCATTGCGTATGCCAGCATGTTTAGGCCTCTAGGATGCCATGTCAATGTGTTTTTGGCTTTTTTTTAACATGCCAAAACTCTGATTTTGGTTGTTCAAATCATGTCATATTTGGTTTTGCTAAGTGTAGTTCAATACCCCTTTGGCGAGCCTTAGGCCTTCGACCATAGTTGCATGCTTGGCTTGTCTTGTTTACTTGGTTTGGCACCTTTTATAACATGATTTCAGAGCTTAGTATGCTTGCCATATGCCCATGTTTGTCCCTTTTAAGTGTGCTTAAAAGTCCCTTCTTTATGCCTAAGTGTTGGACCATGTATGCATGCATGTTTGCATGTACATTTGCCTTCATGTGCTTAGCATATTAGCCACTATTTTAAGCTTAAAAATTTACTCCTTCGTGCTCAAGTTTTAGACCATGTGTGCATGAATGCTTATGTTTACATTTGCCTTGCATGTTGTCATATACTTGGCCCAAAGGCATGTTGTCACATACTTGGCCCATAGGCATGTTGTCACATACTTGGTCTATTGGCATGTTGTTGCATGTTCAAGTGGTGTTGCATTTGGCATGCATCTTGTGTTAAGTTATTTTACATGTTCCTATGCTAAGTCCCCTTCACATGTTGTTGCATGTTGGTCATTAGCATTATTGTTACAAGTCTAGCATGCTTGTTTGCTTAGGTTGTGTGCCTAATGCACATTATTTGCTTGCATGCTCATATTGCATACTTCGCTTGCATGCTTAGGTTGCATTTTGCATGCATGCCTTGCCTCTTGAATCACCATGATAGAGGTTGGGCCTCTTATTTGTTTTGGGTGCATCTCATTCCATATTGAAATGACACACTTGGTTTCTTGGGCCATCACGCATTGAAATGCAAGATTGGTGGTCTGAGAATCAAGGACCATCCCCCTTTGAGTTATGAACATGATAAGGAGGGTGTTGGTGCACACATTTGCTTGAAATGCATTGCCATGCCATGTTTGCCCCTGCTGCTGTCAAAACAGGTTTCTGCAGGCATAGATGGCCGACCAACCACATCCAATGCCGACCGGCCATGAATTGGTGGCTGAGAGCTCAGTAGATGGTCGATGACCACTTTGCCATGGCCGGTGACCATTCCTCATGGCCGGTGATACCCCACAGTGTTCAGAGAGTGCTTCTTGGGACTTGTGCAATTTTTAGAAGTGAGAAACAGTGCAAACAGAGGCAGCTTGTGCATGGTGGCGGATTTCCGAGCGGAGTCGAGCACGCATGTGTTGGACCCTCTTCCCGAGGCTGTTTTATCGCTTTATTGTCTTACTTAATTTGCTTAACTAGTTAATTGATTTGTAACTATTTAATTAGCTTGTCAGTTGATTAAATTGTATTATTCTTTTGGCCACTCCGAGCGAGGGCAAATTTGTAATAAGCGTGCGTGTGTGTGTGAATGTCTTCCCACCCCATGTCTTTCTCCCTTTTACTTACTTGCTTTTGATGGTTGGTATTAGGGCATATTTAATTTAGCATCCTCATGCTATGCATGCGTGCATCCATTCATTTGTATTGCATGCACCGGGCTCGGCGCATCATGCTAACTGCATTGTATTTCAAATCTAACTTGAATACATGTTATTTGTTGCATTCCACATGCCATACTAGGATTAGCCGAGCCTATTCTAGTTGCATTTTGTATGCGATGCATTTGCCACTTAACATGGACTTGGATCATACATTGATTGCTAACAAGTTCTTTTTTTGGCTTGGAGCACTAGGTGAGCATTTATGCTTTAGGATCTCGCATGTGTGTGAATGTTAACATGATAGCATGCTTACCATGAGGCTATGTGTTTATGTGATATAACCAAGGTTTAAAAATGCGGTGTTACGTAACGGTTTCGGCCGTTACGTAACGGTTTCGGTCGTAGGCACCACGCGTTACCCCCGATTTTGCGGTGTGATCGAAATTCACAGGTGTATCGGCCGTTACGGCCGATGTAGCGATAAATAACGGTGGCGTAGCGTAACGACCCGTTACACCGTTCTGAGGCTATTTTATTGATTATTTTCCAAAAAAAAACAAAAGAAAAGGCTGAATGTGGTAGTAAGGTTCTGAAGATGTGGTACACACCTTTGTTGAGCTTTTCTCTTTTGTCTTTACAGCACAAGAACCACTTCGAGGTGAGATTCCATCACAAATTTTCAGATCTGGAAATATGGATGAGTGAGAAATAGAGAGACAGAAGAGTGAAGACGGAAGAGGGAGGAGGAGAGAAGAGAGAAGAGGAAAAAGGGAGGAGATGAACCTGTGAGAGTCACTGGTCTCCGGCTGCTGTTGAAGACGAAGTGTCTCTGATCTGATCTGTTTTCTTCTTTTTTTTGTTTGTTTGTTCAGCTTCCATCCTGGGGAAGATACACTTTTGTTGATTTGGAAGATATATATAATATTTGTTTTTTATTTTGTGTGGACCACCGTATCTCCAACTGACCATTTTATTTTATTTTATTTTTTTATTTTTAATAATAATTTTCAGGTTTTAAATTTTGTAAAACTTACAAAATTTATGTAATATATTTAATAATTTTAATTTAAATATATATATATGGAGCTATGTATTTATTTTTAGTATTTTCTATATAATAATTAGTTGTTAATTTTTTTATAATATCTAAAAATCATAACACCTATAATTATATTAATATATTGTATATATGTCAGTTTTTATTGAATTTTTTTTTCATGCAAGTTATTTAAAAAGATAACAAATACTGAAGTGATTGAAACCTAAAAAACAACTATGTATGAATTTTTTTTCTTTATAATTTATTTTTTAATTTTTATATGATTACATTATTATATAAACTCTAAATGTATAAATAGTGATTGTAATTTTTTTATAATCATTTCATTTAATATTTAATTATAAATATTTTTTATTTTGTTATTGTAATGTGTTGTGACAACAATGTTGAAGTCACTATTTTTTTTTTAAATATCTTTTCAAAGAAAAAAAAATAATACCTCAAAAAAAATTCTTTATAATTTATTTTTTAATTTTTATATGATTATATTAGTATGTAAACTCCAAATGTATAAATAGTAGTTGTATTTTTTTTATAATCATTTCATTTAATATTTAATTATAAATATTTTTTATTTTGTTATTACAACACTGTTAAAGGCACAATTTTAATTTAAAAATATCTTTTTTTTAAAAATTAATACCTCAAAAAAAATTCTTTATAATTCATTTTTTAATTTTTATATGATTACATTAGCATGTAAAATCGAAATGCATAAATAGCGTTTGCATTTTTTTATAACTATTTTATTTAGTATTTAATTTGAAATATCTTTTTTTAAATTTTGTTATTGTAATGTGTTGTGACAACAATTTTGATGGCACAAATTTATTTTATTTTTTAAAAAAATGTCTTTCTATAAAATAAAAAAATAAAAATAAAAATAATAGCTCAAACGATGCCAAATGTATAAATAAAAATAAAAATTTTCTTTTTTAAAAATATCTTTATAATTTATTTTTTAATTTTTATATGATTACATTGGCATGTAAAATCCAAATGTATAAATAATGGTTGCATTTTTTTATAATTATTTTATTTAGTATTTAATTTTAAATATTTTTTTACAATCATTTCATTTAAAAATATTATTGCATTTTATAAATTTTTATAAATAATTTTAAATATTATTGCATTTTTTTTTACAATCATTTCATTTAATAAATGTAAATATTATTTATTTAGTTAGTTCAAGTTTTGCTGAAAAATAATTTTGTAAACATTTAAAATAAATTAAAAAAATGTATCAATGACATAGAATTCAAATTGAAAAATGCCACGACAAAAGGGTGCCAATGATAAACCTTGCCCCCAAGTGATGATATTGGTTGGAAAATTTGGAATTCAAGTTGAAGACACTAGGCATTGTATTATTTGCAAATTTTGTGGACATCACATTAAAGGTGGGATTACGCGTTTCAAACAATATTTAGCACATCAAGAGGGACAAGTGCACTCTTGTCCTGATTTTAGCAATAACATTATGTAAAATTTACTCTCCGTTATTTGTGATTTATGCTATGATGTTATGTACTTTGTCAAGTTCTTCAATTAAGGATGTATACTTTTTTAAAAATATTTGAGTTAAAATGTACATATGCTTCTACAAGTATAATAATTAAGAATAATTTTATATATCTAAGTCCAATAAAAAAAAATTACCACAAGTGTAATATGGATTTATGACATATAAAGTCATTAATTATTGAAGTAAAATGTTAAAAAATTCATTTTCTAGTGATTTAAAAATATGAAATATATTAGATCATACTTAAAAATTATGAAAAATTTATCAAAATTTATTTTAAAACTCAATAAATATGATTCTAAAAAAAAAAAAATATGCGTATCGGTAAGTTTTTTGCAAATTGTGCGAAAAATAAAAAAATTCACGATTCGAATCAAGAATTCTGCATGGCCTTTACACCCCGCAACCACAACCGCGCCACCGCTACCGTTACGGTGACCGCAACCTCTTTTCAGAACCTTGGATATAACTGCTTGAATGCCTGTGGGTGAAGGTTGGATTGTTTGAGTTGGAACAACTCGTTGAAATCTGTGTTTTAGCTTACTTGCGAGTAGCAAATTTCAAATTGTCTTTCAAAAGAGCGGATATGCAATGCTTTGTTCCAAATTAGGCGATCTAGTCCATACTTTTGTGTTGTGCGCATCACATAGTAAGATTAGCTAATTAACCAGAATAAGAACGCATAATGTTTTCAAAACTAGATATCATGGTTAGTAGAGGCCGATCTTTGGATCGGGCGAGCGGGGGTGCTCATAACTGACCTTCCCCAATTATACCCAAGTTCCCGAGCCGAGGCAACTTTGGTGATGACGGACACGTGGCCTTAGGCAAACGAGTCAGGGTTTCCTAAATTCTCCCATAAAAAATATTTAGGTGGCGACTTTGTATCTGGCAAAGCAGTCCATGTTTGGCACTTCTTTCAAAAAAATCTGTTTTCAAAAATGATTTGCCGGATTTGGACTCTTTGATGATTTATCGGTCTTGGTCTGCACTCTGCGAGATTAGATACAGGACCGTAACATTGAGTCCTGAACTGTAGTGAGCCCATATGAACAGAACGGGATTTCTCTCCTGGGACGTTCGGGGACGTCTACAATTTCTGGCGACTCTGTTGGGGAGAATAGAGAGCTTTACTTGAACTCGTGATAACTTGTTTTGACTACACTTATGTGTTTCTTTGCATTGGATGTGCATTGGTGTGCCTAAGTCACAGTGTTTGCCGTCTGCTATTCCTGAACGGTTTGCCGGAGGCTCGCTTCGAGAAGTGTGCCATAAGGCTGACCGGTTACGGGCTCTGCCACGATGGGAACACAAACCTCGGTTGTCACCGGGGCACCCTTTTTGACCATTCGACCTAGTGCATATTCGGAAACCATAGTGACCATTCCAAGCTAGGACAGGTTGCTACCCGATTATAGGTTGTTTGAAACCACTGCGTGCGTAGTGAAACCCTAGCTCCTGACAAAATAGGACAGGGAAACTCTACCTCAAAACAGGGGTGTTTTGGCTCTTGCTTGCTTGTTATGTGCTTCTTGAGCTGACCTCTACAGGGAATGCATATACCAGTTCATAGCTGAGCATCGAACTGAGGGCATCGATTTCGAATTTGAGAATCAGTTATATCTGCGGGTATCGATTCGATTTTGGGCGATGATTTTGGGGAAGCAATGATCGGTAGTAGAAATCTGATTATTTAGCTATGCTTATGTACATTACGATTGGGCGAAATCTTTGCATGTTTTCTCTTTCAGTTTAGAGATTTAGTACAGAATAGCCAGTGGTCTCCTTTGCTGAGGCAAGACAGACATCCGATCCACCATCTCTGTTCAGTTCAAGAGGACTTATGTGACCCAAAGTTTAGAGGAAATAGTGGTTATGACAGCCGCATCGGACCAAGGAAACATCTTGCGAGATGAGACCAATGTTGAAATACCGTACCCACCCAGGTCGCTTGCCGTGCGCCCGGTCTGGACGCCACAGTTGTATCAAGCTCGTGAGCCCACCACGTTTGAATTGATGGGAATGAATGGTGATCTTCAGTGACCTGTGGTTGATCTCACCTACGGAATGTCGGTCTCGCCACCAATCCCATCCTACGCCGGGAATTTTGTACCTCAGGAGCCCCCGCTACTGGGGCAAATTGTGATCGAGCTCAGCCAACCTGAGGTTGTCTCAAGCTATGGCCATGACATGGCAACAACAACCGGGTTTCACTCGGATATAGCAACCCAGACCCTCGATCAAGCTAAGGCCAGAGGTAAGAATAAGGTGGGAACAGATGCTGACCCCACTAAACAACTGCTGTGGGCAGTCGAGGCTTTGAAAGCCGGATGCTTGAGTAAACAGCAGATATTCGTAGTGGTGGCTAAAACTGTGGATGATGCTTTCCTTGCTCCAACCGAGGGGAGTTCCAGCCAAATAGAAAATCGGGATAGGCCCCGTCATGCCAGAACAGTTCCCTCAAATCCCAACTCTGCACCAGGAAAGGATTAGAAAGTCAAGGCGGCACCTGCCGATCCCTTTGCCAGTGCATCCGGTAAAAGTTAGCAAACTTCGAAGTATCTGCCCCGAGGGCACAGAGTCTTCCACGCCCTCTACATGCCTTTTTCTAGGGCGCTCCAGATCCTTGCCGAAAGGGGGCACCTTAAACCCCTTGAGCCTCGGCCTCTCCCAAAGAATCTCCCTCTCACACATGATGCTACCTTGTACTGCGCGTACCACTAGCAAACCGGTCATTGCACCGACAACTATTTCCGTCTTCGTCATGAAGTACAGGATTTGATTGACAATAAGGTCATCCTCCCGCCTACCTCAGCGAAGTCTGTCACTGCTGAGTTGTTAGATTTCGAGGATACTGCGAGTATGTGATCAGAAGTTGGTCCACCTGCGGGCGGCACTCAGTTTACTTCGAATGTGGCGTATGGCATGCATTTTGGTGCATTTGCGAATGCTAGTTTTGCACTTTTTGACTTGGGTATTCAGTCAGTTTTGTTATCTTGTTTATAAGTAGTCTTTTTGTACTATGTCGGTCGGGTCTGTCTTGCTGTGTCGAGTCAGTCCCATTGTATAGAAGTTCGATGATTTCGGGGGTGTTACCTCGGATATCACTATTTTATTTTGTATTTATCTTTTGCTTTCTTTTGAGTCTATCTCTGCTGTGGAGCCAGTTGCAACCAGGAAATCTGAATGAAATAGCTGCGGCTATCATGTTTCCGTGCTTATTGCTACTTTGAGCCTTTGTCCCAGCAAGTTTAGAATGAAACGGCAACGCATTTCACCTGCTCTTTTGTGCCTATAAGTCATTGTATTGACCTAAGTTTTTCAAAACCTTTTTAACACTATAATGAAAACAAAGAGGGAGGAATTCCTCGGGTTTTGCAAAACTTTGATCAAACTGAGAGAAAGTGAGACATGCTAAGCCCTTAATGAATGAAATCATGTTTGTTAACATGAGTACTGAGAAGGACCCTGGCTTGATCCAGATTGGTTCCACACTACCTTCAGTGCGAGCGATTTGTCGCTTTCTTAAAAACTTTTAAAAACAAAATATTTTGCGTAGTCCTGCGAAGACCTGTGTGGAATTGCTCTTGAGATTGTACAGCTTAGGATCACTCTCAGGCTCGAGACTTGAGCCCTTGCTTTCAAACCTTGACCTTGAATTCAGAATGATCAACAGTCAACCACAATGTGAGGCCTGTGTGGCCAGATTTGAAGCAGCCCTCGAACAAAAGGCAAGGAAAATCAGATCAAGAAGATCAGATGTCGTTAGAGGAAGCTTGCAAAGCTAAAACAGAAGCACCCCTCGAACTAGGGGCAAAAAATGTCCAATGTGCTCGAAGAGCCGAATATGGATCCTTCTGTAAATCAATACAACAACCACTCTCCTAGTTACGGATTACTTCAAAACCCTAAAACCATTTGGCATGGACTTGTTACACTTTTACCCTTGAGAGGCTCGTTGGGCCGAAAACCCAGAAGGGCGACCTAGGTAAAAGTTAAAGCAAAAAAAAAAAAAGAAAAAAGAAAAAAAATGCAAAAGAAAAGAAAAGTAGAAAAGATGAAAAAGAAAAAGGAATGAAAAGATACAAAAAAGAATTGAAAAGAAAATAAAAACATAGCTCGCAAGGTTGAAAACCCAGAAGGGCGACCTTGGCAAAAGTTAGAGCGTGGTGCGGGTTAATACACGAGTGTACCTTAACCGGAACTACGTAAGGCTTGATTCCCATGTTTGGGATACATAAGCAACTTCATCCTGAAGTCCAGCCACAAACACTTCCAAATCAAGTGTGTCCATGTAATGGTTTTGATCATCCTTGCCTTCTCTAAATCCGATAGTTCGGTTGTGGCAACCGGAACTATGTAAGGCTTGATTCCCATGTTTGGGATACGTAGGCAACTTCATCTTGAAGTCCAGCCACCAACACTTTCAAAGTGACTGTGTCCATATATTAGTTTTGACCATCTTCATCTTCTCTATATCCGAGAGTTCGGTCGTGATCATCGCTAATGAGGATTGACTACAAAATGCCGCGGCGCTATCCAAACAAGGAGCAACTTTCTGTTGCCATGAGTCGCCATTCAAACCAAGGGCAACTTTCTATTGCCATGCAGCTCTCTTCAAGCAAGGGGCAATCATGCCCCCGATCCGAGGTTGTGTATCTCGAGAGTAAGTTCTGCGCTCGTTGAGCATTGACCGTTTGAAAAAATAGTTTTTGAGAATTTTTACTGAGGTTGACTAATTTCTTGAAAATTATTCTATCTTTTCCAAAACTGGACCTTTTCTTGGACCCAAAAAAAAAGGAGAAAATTTTCAGTACTCATAGCCTAACTTGCATGATTTTGAATCAAAAATGGAACAAACATGCTAATCTAACTCTCATTTTGGTCAAAACTTGTTTTAGTAGGAAAACCAAAAAAAAAAAAAAAATGGTCAAAATGATGAACTAGGGGCGCAGTTGAGTCAGGTGTTCTGTCTTTCCCCCGTCGTCAACATACTTGCCAGAAGGGCACTCTACTTGCCAACAAAGGGCACAACTGAGGTTAACAACAAAGGGCTGAAAGCTCTCAACATCCTCCGAGCAACGAGGTATCAAACCAAATGTGAAGCACGAATCAAAATGGATCAAGATACTCCATTTCCTCAGCCGGGGCATCGACTAAACGCCACCAGAAAAAAATATAGCTGTGAGCTCACAGTGTTGGGCGTGAACCCACTACCTCCTGTTTATCCATCAACCACTCAGGGGAGGGATTAAAAAATGAGAGATTAAAGAATAGAGAGGCGTAAGTTGAGAGAAAAATGAGCAAAAGGGTTTTGAAAAAAAAAAAACCGAGCCTGAGGGCCGAGTGATGTGAGAGTCACAAATCAGAAATGGTGGGGAACAAGACCCGGAGAAACTGGCTCCTCATGATCTGAGGTCTCTCGTCTCGATAACGCGTTTGTGTGTCGTGTCTTTTGCTTTGTTTGTCTCGATTCTTGTTTGGAGCCGTATCCGAGCGTGTCTCATTGTGTTTAGGTTGTTTACCTTTTGTTTTTCCCGTTCTTGAGTCGTTTTCGCTGTGTTCAGTCGTAGGCTCAATACCCAGTTGAGAACCCTTTCCTCATTTTCAAAATCGTTTTGTGCTCAGAGTGCTGTGCCATTCTCCACATTTGTGCAAAACATGATTTGGTTCTTTTGTAAAACTGCAGGGGTTCGACCTGGGTCACTTGAAAACAGTAAACATATGGGTTCTGGATTGCATCTGAGTGTGTTCCAGCTTCAACAGCTTCCACTTTTGTATTCCGTCTTTTCAGATTGGACTGTTTGTTCAGGATTCGCCGTGTGCAGAATGAACTAAGAATAATGTGTTACGGGCTGTGTGTTCAAAATGAGCAGTGGGTTGTTTGAGTTGTTTTGCTGTTGGCCGGTTCATTATCTGGTTATTACGATGCAAGTGTTTGATTTTCAGACAGGAGATCAACCTCATTTACATTGAGGTGTAATATGATGCGATGCAATGCGAAGCATGAAATGTACAAATGTAACACTTTTTCAGTTTGTTTCATTTCATCATTTTTTTCAAGTACATAACTTTGGGGAAAACAAAAACCCGCCTGTGGCAGTACAAGGTACTCAAGCTATCAACAAAAAGTAAAGCAAAACAAAAAGAAGAAAAGCAGTAAAAGTCTGGATCAGTATCGATCGTCTCAGGCCCGTGAGTCTGTCCTCGTCCTCTTCCTGGACGAAGGTCCAGGAGTATCATCATCAGCACCATCATCTGAGCCCGAGCCCGAGTCATCTCTGGTCTCCTCCTCAGATGACTCTGCCTCCGACTCCGCCTCTGTCTCGGCCTCGAACTCATCATCATCAGGAACCGGTGCTCGAGAGCTGCTCCCAATGTGAGTGCGCCCCGCTTTGGTGCAGGAGTATACTGTGCCTCCTCGGCCTCCTCCTCGAGCAGGAACAGAAGGCCCAGTTGGAGCACCTCCTACAGCAAGAATCTGGAATGGAGGCTGAAAAAGCACAAATGGCAAACACATCAGTATGCTACGCAAAACAGAGTATAAATGCCGTGAAAGGTATCAAGATGTAATGCAGCAGGCGAGTACAAAGGTATGAATGTTATGAGCAAGATGTCCAGACAGAGTGCAAGGATCGAGTGCGCAGGTATGAATGCCGTGAGTAATGCTGTGAACAGTATGTGGGATGCAGTGTATCAGATGTCGCGAGGGCAGCGTATCGAGTGTTGTGTTGATAGTGCGATACATCAGATTATGTGAAACAGTTTATGTATGGTTTGAGACCATGGTCAGAAGAACATACTGGAATACTGTAAATGGCCAGAAGGTCAAGGCTTCACTGGAGCATCCCCATCACAGAGGCGGTCAACTCCAAGGACTGGCGAGTGTACTCGAAGGAAGCCTGTAAAAGTATTAGAAACATCAGTATTCTACAGAATATCAAATGAAATGAAATGAAATGACAGAGCAAGATGTAAAATACAGTAGTACATACCGGAGGCAAGTCATAGAACAAGACTAGCTCGTTATCAACCGGATGGGGAGCAATGGGGATCTGGTAAGTCTCCCCACCCTGCCCTCGGCATGTCATCGTCGTGGTCAGTACTGGCCAACTAGCCCCCCGTCCTCTCCGGGTCCCACTCCTGCCACGGACTCGAGCCATCCTCAATGCTCCTACTCCCGCTCCTGCCCTAGCCGCCGGTGCTGCGGGCCTCTCTCGCTCAACTCGACGGCCACTGCTCAAAGGCCGCATGATGTAGATCTGGACGTACTCTGCATAGTCGCCTTCGCCCCTAAAGCCCTCGGAATCCCAACCGATCGTGTAGTCTGCCTTCTCCTCAAGAGTGTACCTCTCGGTATACCTCATATGAGTAGGAGGTGGCCGCGAAACTGTCTGCTCTGGCACGCCTAAGGTCTGTCGCAAGAAGCGCTCCCCCAAATACCAGGCGCGGCAGATGGGGCCCTCTAGTAAAACTCTGAATCGGGCTGTCTCTCGGGCACCAGCATATCGCTTCCGTACTGCGATGGGCAATGAGGCCCACTACCGCCAGTGATCTCAGAACAAAATACGTCATATCTATTGCTATTGAAAATGCAATGCAAAGCGAAGCTTAAATGAATTACAAGTTCTAAAATACCTCTGCGACGGTGATGGTATCGAAATAGCAGCAAAAGAATATGAAAGACTCACGAGGCCTCCCCTCGCACCTCACGTCAAAGCGATGAGAGAATGGGATCATAAGGGGCATCTCCTCCTCTGGCACTGGGGCAAGCCTCGGGAAGTAGGCGTATACCCACAACTACAGTATGACAAAACGGATGTCAGTATACCTATTAGGTAAAGCAGTATGCAGATAAAACAGAAAGTGGTATGTGCAGTGTATTGTGCAGTGTATAGAATACAGAGAATGTAAAGCAGAAATGTAAAAACAAAAGAAGAAGATGTACCTCCCAAGCCCGCCAGTAGCCTCCGAGCAACTGTCCGTTGAGGCGAGAGGATGAGCTCATGTAGCCGTAGAGTGTGGCCAAGCCTGCGCCACCCCAGTCGTAGCCACGGATCTTGGTCACATCAACCAGTGCACTCAGCAGGTAAAGGGGCATGGTGTTCACCCGGTAGGCAAAGAGAGTGGTCTCCAGCAGGAACATCAGAAAGCCGTGTGCACACTGCTCCTCCTCCTCCTGGGTAGTTGGCGCCTGGATCCGAAAATGAGCCTCGAACCAAGAATATCGTACGAATCCCGGATGAGCAAGAGGTGGTAGGGCGCCAAGCATGTACATCTAGGCAGCCTCCCACTCATCCATGTCTGTATCGAAGGAGATCGGATCACCCCCTACCCCGATGCCGGTAAGCATCGAGAAGTCGAAGGGAGTCATCGTCATGTCTCTTGTGGTAGAGAAGTGGAAGGAGTCGGTGGTGTCCCACCACCTCTCCGCCAATGCAGCAAGGAGCAGCCTGCTCGTAGTAAGGCGCGAGAGCCCCATGCAGAAGGTCCCGAAACCAGCTCGGTCGATGATGTGACGAACCGCGTCAGGTAACTCCATGTACCAACCTAGTGAGGCGACGTTTCCATACCTCCGGAGGACATGAGAATCTCCCTATGGTCAAAACAAACAGTCGTGAAGCGGTGTTACAAATACAGTGTTGAAAATGCTCAGAGTCAGTGAAATGCAGTGTGTGCGCACGTGTTCAGATCCAAACAGACATCGGGTGCCGGTGTGCTCACAGTGAACTATGACATATGATGTGTCAATGTTTTCAAGTGGTTTAGTACAGATGTAGCGTGTGTGCATGTGTTCAGATTCAAACAAACATTGGGTGCGGGTGTGCCCACAGTGAACTACAGCATATGATGTGTCAGTGTTTTCAAGTGGTTCAGTACAGATATAGCGTGTGTGCATGTGTTCAGATCCAAACAAATATCGGGTGCCGATGTGCTCACAGTGAACTACAGCATACGATGTGTCAGCATGTTTGGGTGGTTCAGTGAAAATACAACGTCAGTGCACATGTTTAAATTCAAACAGATATCAAGTGCAAGTATGTTCACAGTCAATTACAACATGCGGTATATCGGTGTATCCAAGTTAAACAGTTAAAAGGCAGAATCGACTATTGCAGTTATACATTCTACTTTGCAGAAAATAAAACAAAGAAGAGTGTACCTCGGAGGCGCCTGGCGACGATGCGACTCGCTCAAGCAAGAGGAGCTCGTGCCACACCCTCGCTGAAGTGGCCGATGGCGAATGCCGTCGGGAGACAGCACATGGATCGCCGGCCTATAGGTCGCCGGGTCGAACGGCCAGATGTGAAGCGGCAAGAGCTCGACCTCTGGGTCCATATCTATCTCTGAGGGAGCCCCACCGCCTGGAATGTCATCTGCCATCTCGAGAATGGTGCGAAAATGGTCGGGAATGTGAAAACCGGGCGAGAATATGAAAAGTCAACTAAAAAAGTCAACCCCGGGAGGACGAAAAATGGCCTGAAAGGTCAGGGTGCGGAAAAGGCACAGAGATCAAGATGAACTCAGGGGAAACAAACCCCAAGTGGTGGAAATCGAGAAAAAGACACCGAAACAAAGATTTGTTAGGTTCAAAATGTTCGAAATGGCGAGGAGTTCGTGAATCAAACGACGAAACGGGCCCGAAAACCAAGGAAAAACGAGGATCGAAGATGGAAAAAACACCTAGAGAGGAGGGGGAGAGGTTTTTGAGTTTGTGGGAAGTGTTAGAATAGGGCTAAAAGCCCTATATTTAAAGACCCACGGCCGAATTGACAAAACTGTCCTGAACAGGCACTTTTGGCCGGTCGGCCATATTGTTGGCTGGTCGGCCAAATAGATGGCCAGTGGCCTTATTTTGTGGCCGGTGGATGGCCGGTGACCTCCCCCGATGGCCGGTGAGCCTCCTAAACCCTTGTTTTGGTCAGATATGTGGTTTGGGGCCTTCATTGCTCAACACAGTGCAAGAAAAGGCATTTTTGAAGCTTAGCCAGTCTCTGTGCCGCGTCTTCTGTGCGTAGCACTCGAATACGTGCAAGGTGTATCCTTTTCGTATCCTTTTGTACCTTGCAAAGGTTTGGAGACCACTTCATAATACGTTGCATTGTTATGCATGTCTACACGCATGGTCATGCGCACGCCGACTTGCATTGTTATGCACCTTTAGGCAGTCTGGCGAGACCCTAAATACGCTCGGTCCGGGAGACCTTAAATTCTCTGAAGGTGCAAGTCCTTTGGTGTTTGTCGTGCCCGAACGATTCTTGGCGAATTTTATCTTAGGTTGCATTGTCATGCATCCCTCACTCGCATTGTTATGCACACACCTTGTGCATTGTAGCGCATATCCTGCTCGCATTATTATGCATCTTCTTTAGGCCGCATCATCATGCGCAGCTTACATACATCGTCATGCATCTTCCTTACCATGCGTTGTCGCGCATTTAAGATCATGTGCATTGTCATGCATCTCAACAGCCACGTGTTGTCGTGCATTCAAATTCATTGTGCATTGTTATACATTTCAAAAGACGCGCATTGTCGCACATTCAAAATCATGCGCATTGTCATGCGTCTCAAAGACGTGCGTCATCACGCACTCGTTTCATTTGTATTATCATGCACGTTTCATGCATTCCAAAAACAAAAAAAAAAAACAAAAAAACCAACATGCATATGTCATGCATTCCATTGTAAATAGTGCATTTGTCATGCATCACTGTAAATATTACATTTACATCCATTGCATATTATATACATTGCATTGTAGCTTGCATGCATTCACTACATCACCCCCGCCTACGGCTTGCGCTTTTCCATGTTGAGCTTGGTCTGGTACGTGCCCATATTTTTCACGTCGAAGCATAGTTATGATATTATGTGTACGCGCCTATTCCATTGCTGGTATTGTGGTTTGAGGGTGACGGCACCGTTTCTGTGTTAAACGCGGTTTGTATGTGTCCATGCCTTTCCTACGCAAGATACGGTTTGGCCGCAGGCCTCTTCCATTACATCCATTGCATATTGTATATATTACATCGCACTTGCATGCATTCACTGCATCACCTCCGTTCACGGCTTGCACCTTTCCATGTCGAGCTTTGTCTGGTATGTGCCCGTACTTTTCACGTTGAAGCATGGTTATGATATTATGTGTACGTACCTAGTGTTGTGGATGACTGCACCGTTTCTGTGTTAAACGTGGTTTGTATGTGTCCATGCCTTTCCTAGGCAAGACACAGTTTGGCCGCAGGCCTTATCCACTGCATTCATTGCATTTTAGCTTGTAAATATTTCATTATGCATTGCTTGCATTATCATGCATCTTTCCTTAAATACATTGTAGTGCATTCTTCCTTACTTTGCATATGTCATGCATTCATTGTAAATAATGCATATGTTATGCATTCATTGTATATAGCTTGCATTGCCATACATGCATTGTATTGTACATAGTTTAGTATTGCATGCATTCACTGCATCATCCATCTACGGCTTGCGCTTTTCCATGTTGAGCTTGGTCTGGTATGTGCCCATACTTTTCGCGTTGAAGCACAGTTATGATATTATGTGTACGCACCTAGTGTTGTGGGTGACGGCACCATTTCCATGTTAAACATGGTTTGTATGTGTCCATGCCTTTCCTAGGCAAGATACGGTTTGGCTGCATGCCTTATCCATTGTATATATTACATTGTAGTGTAATTTGTTGCATCCATCATGTAGGATCATGGTCTTTCCCGAGCGGGTCATTTCCCCACTTATATCATTCCACCCAATTACTTGTATCTTGTGTTCCGTCTACACACTCATAGTTCTGCATGTATACGCGCCTATTCCACTGCTGGTATTGTGGTTTGAGGATGTCGGCACCTTTTCTATGGTAGACGGACTTCGCATCTTCATCTCTTTATGATATTTGTGTGGTTTCAAACTGCTTGTGTTTTGATCATGTTTTAAATGCATTGCATATCATTTGCATTGTTTATATATAGTTTTGTAAATATTGCATTATCAGTTTGCATCCATTTCGCATTGTTATGCGTTGACATGCAAAGGTTGCATTGTCATGCACTCCTTCACTTGCGTTGTTACGCAGTCTTAACTTGCATGTCATGCATGTTGCTAACAATATTGTACCTGTTAAGTTTCTCTCTTTTACAGGCGTGATATTGTATGTATGGTTCATTTGAGGCTGGCGCAACCAGACGAACCGAACAGGTATCGTATTCTCCGCGTGAAATGTAGCGAGAATTACATAATTCTCTTACATCTTTTTTGCATTGTAATGTAGTTGGATTTGTGTTTGATTGCTTAAAACTGTCGCATGTTATGCTTCGTTACAGCTTTCTTTTCATGATCATAAGTTATGCTCGGCTTTGTGCATTGTCAGTTGCATTTTGCCCCCGCCTTCGGGCGCATATCTTTATTTGTCTTGCATGCTTTGTCTAAGTCTTCGGCCTTGTCAAAAATGGGTCGTCTCTGGGCTTTGAGACTCACTCCTGTCATTGTTATGACTTTCGAGTTCTGTCAAAGAGGGGCAACTGTAAACACCCCATTTTTGACCGTCCTTGAGACTTGGACGTCACCATTTGAACACTCGGTGATCATCCATGTTCGTGTTCGTCCAGAGTTCTCGGAGGTCTCGGCCACGCGCCTTGCCTCAAGACCTCTCGACTCGACTGTTTTGTGTTTGGTTTTGCACCAAACACTTATGTTTTGCTTTTGAGGGGCAGGGAATGGCTTGTTGGGCATCCCCACACCTCACCGGCCATGGCTTGAGGCCACCGGCCATTGTTTTGTTGCCATCGGCCAAATGTTTGGCCGGCCGGCACTCTTTGTGGTCGGCCGACCATTGTTTTGGCCAATTTGTCATTTTTGGCTGGCCGACCACTGTGCATCTGCTTTTGGCAGATATTTTGTGCCAGCTGTGATAGCTGGCACCCACTTTGCCCCCCTCCATACATGTGTATGGAGGGATTTCACTCTCGCTTTGCTTGTTTTGTAAGCTTTGCAAGAGTGATCCTCTATAAAAGGAGGCCTTCTCCTCCCTTCTCAAGGGTTACAAAAAGTTGAGAGGGTGCGAGAGATTAGGGTTTAGGATCTGTATCTTTCTATCTCTATATCTCCCTCTCCTTTTTTGCCTTAAGGTGTTTTGTTCATGGTTTTGCACACAAACACCTAGAGTTACACTTTCCTTTGGCTACTAAGGTGCTAAGGAGTGATTTTCAGAGGTTTTGAGCTAATTTAGAGCTAAGGAAGGCTGCTGGAGCATTGTTCTTGAAGAGGTCTACAAGGGTAAGAACTTTTCCTTTAAATACCCCCTTTTTGCATAGGCTTTTAGCCATCCTTGCATCTGTTTTTAAGCTTAGTCTATAACATATAAAAGTCTTATTTTTCAGTGCTTTAAATAGTTGTTTAAGGTTGCTTTGTTGTTTGGGGTTGTTTGACTCTCCTTAGGCCTTGTTTGGCCTCATTTTTATGCTATTTTGGTGAGCTCCGGGACCACCTTGTTTGGGTCCTCACCACTGAAATCTAGAGGGATTTCAGTGGTGGGGATGGTGCTTTAAGGTCCTAAGAAGGAGAGGGCTATCCCCTCTCCTTGTTGTCTTCAATGTTGGCCATTTTAGCCTCATGTGTGAGCATCTTGTTTAAGTGCATATTGGCCATGTCTTAAGTGGTATTTATGCTTATTTTGCCATGATATAGCACTGTTTCTAATTGGTTTAGACACACTATGCTTGCGTTGCATACTTGTCTTGTAATGCCATGAATTTGCCTTAACATGTACTTAGCATTTAGACTACCATGCTTACTTGTTTTGGCCTAGCTTTGTGAAGCTTTTATGCATGTTTTAGTATGCTTGAGGTCTGTTTTTGGTTGTTTGGGTCATCCATGCTTTGCTTTGTATAGCTACCATGCAATCTCCCTTGTAAGCCTTGAGTGTTGACCCCTCTAGCATGCTTTACTTGCTTTGTTTCAGTGGTTTGAAACCACTTACCATGTCATTTCAGTCCTTGTGGCATGCTCACATGCTTGCATTTGATGTTCCTTTAAGGCCTTAGAGAGTTTATGTTTCATACTCCATGAATGTGCCATTGCGTATGCCATCATGTTTAGGCCTCTAGGATGCCATGTCAATGTGTTCTTGGCTTTTTTTTAACAAGCCGAAACTCTAATTTTGGTTGTTCAAATCATGTCATATTTGGTTTTGCTAAGTGTAATTCAATACCCCTTTGGCGAGCCTTAGGCCTTGGACCATTGTTGCATGCTTGGCTTGTCTTGTTTACTTGGTTTGGCACCTTTTATAACATGATTTCAGAGCTTAGTATGCTTTCCATGTGCCCATGTTTGTCCCTTTTAAGTGTGCTTAAAAGTCTCTTCTTTATGCCTAAGTGTTGGACCATGTATGCATGCATGTTTGCATGTACATTTGCCTTCATGTGCTTAGCATATTAGCCACTGTTTTAAGCTTAAAAATTTACTCCTTCGTGCTCAAGTTTTAGACCATGTGTGCATGAATGCTTATGTTTACATTTGCCTTGCATGTTGTCATATACTTGGGCCATAGGCATGTTGTCACATACTTGATCTATTGGCATGTTGTTGCATGTTCAAGTGGTGTTGCATTTGGCATGCATCTTCTGTTAAGTTGTTTTACATGTTCCTATGCTAAGTCCCCTTCACATGTTGTTGCATGTTGGTCATTAGCATTATTGTTACATGTCTAGCATGCTTGTTTGCTTAGGTTGTGTGCCTAATGCACATTAGCCCTGTTTGGTAGAGCTGTGGGAAAGTGCTTATAGCTTATGCCTTAACAGCTTATAGCTTATAACTATGAACATAAGCTGATTTCTGACTTATAAATTAAGCTTCTCCTACCCCACTCAAAGAATAAGCTGATTTCTGACTTCCAAAAAGCTATAAGTTGCATTGTTAAGCTAAACCAAACACATCAAAATAGCTTAAATTAAGCTGAAAGCTGAATAAGCTGAAAAAAAGCTGTACCAAACAGGGCCATTATTTGCTTGCATGCTCATATTGTATACTTAGCTTGCATGCTTAGGTTGCATTTTGCATGCATGCCTTGCCTCTTGAATCACCATGATAGAGGTTGGGCCTCTTATTTGTTTTGTGTGCATCTCATTCCATATTGAAATGGCATACTTGGTTTCTTGGGCCATCACGCATTGAAATGCGCGATTGGTGGTTCGAGAATCAAGGACCATCCTCCTTTGAGTCATGAACATGATAAGGAGGGTGTTGGTGCACACATTTGCTTGAAATGCATTGCCATGCCATGTTTGCCCTCTGCTGCTATCAAAACAAGTTTCTGCAGGCATAGATGGCCGACCGACCACATCCAGTGCCGACCGGCCATGAAGTGGTAGCCGAGAGCTCAGTAGATGGTCAATGACCATTTTGCCATGGCCGATGACCATTCCTCATGGCCGACGACACCTCCACAGTGTTCAGAGAGTGCTTCTTGGGACTTGTGCAATTTTCAGAATGAGAAACAGCACAAACAGAGGCAGCTTGTGCATGGTGGCGGATTTTCGCGCGGAGTCGAGCACGCATGTGTTGGACCCTCTTCCCAAGGCTGTTTTATCGCTTTATTAGCTTACTTAATTTGCTTAACTAGTTAATTGGTTTGTAACTATTTAATTAGCTTGTCAGTTAATTAAATTGTATTATTCTTTTGGCCGCTCCGAGCAAGGGCGAATTTGTAATAAGCGTGCGTGTGTTTGTGAATGTCTTCCCACCCCACGTCTTTCGCCCTTTTACTTACCTGCTTTTGATGGTTATTATTAGGGCATATTTAATTTAGCATCCTTATGCTATGCATGCGTGCATCCATTCATTTGTATTGCATGCACCGGGCTTAGCGCATCATGCTAACTGCATAGTATTTCAAATCTAACTTGAATACATGTTATTTGTTGCATTCCACATGCCATACTAGGATTAGCCGAGCCTATTCTAGTTGCATTTTGTATGCGATGCATTAGCCACTTAACATGGACTTGGATCATACATTGATTGCTAACAAGTTCTTTGTTTTGGCTTGGAGTACTAGGTGAGCATTTATGCTTTAGTATCTCGCATGTGTGTGAATGTTAACATGATAGCATGCTTACCATGAGGCTATGTGTTTGTGTAATATAATTGCTTGAATGCATGTGGGTGAAGGTTGGATTGTTTGAGTTGGAACAACTCGCTGAAATCTGTGTTTTAGCCTACTTGCGAGTAGCAAATTTCAAATTGTCTTTCAAAAGAGCGGATATGCAATGCTTTGTTCCCCAAATTTGGCGATCTAGTCTATACTTTTGTGTTGTACGCATCACATAGTAAGATTAGCTAATTAACCAGAATAAGAACGCATAATGTTTTCAAAACTAGATATCATGGTTAGTAGAAGCCGATCTTTGGATCGGGCGAGCGGGGGTGCTCATAGCTGACCTTCCCCAATAATACCCAAGTTCCTGAGCCGAGGCAACTTTGGTGTTGACAGACACGTGGCCTTAGGCAAACGAGTCAGGGTTTCCTAAATTTCCCCATAAAAAATATTTAGGTGGTGACTCTGTATCTGGGAAAGCAGTCCATGTTTGGCACTTCTTTCAAAAAAATCTGTTTTCAAAAATGATTTACCGGATTTCGACTCTTTGATGATTCATCAGTCTTGCATTGCACTCTGCGAGGTTAGATACAGGACCGTAACATTGAGTCCTGAACTGTAGTGAGCCCATATGAACAGAACGGGATTTCTCTCCGGGGACGTTCGGGGACGTCTACAATTAGCTAATCTTACTATGTGATGCGCATAGCATCCAAATATAGACTCAATTACACGGATTGGAACAAAATAACTCATGTTTGTTTTTTAAAGTGGTTTGAAGTTGCTACTCGCAAATAGGCTAAGACGCGAATTTCCCACCCTCAAGTGGGCGTAGAAAACATGATTTTGCCACTTCAAGTGGACTTAAAACTCACAATCGTCGAGTTGTTCCAATTCAGGCAATCCAACCTCCACCCACAGGCATTCAAGCAATTAATCACTTAAGCAGTTAGCCTCATGGCAAGCATGCTATCATGGCAGTCACTTACACACATACAAGGATGCTAAAGCATAAACACTCACAGTGTACTCCGAGCCAAAACAGAGAACTAGTTAGAAATCATGCACGATCCTAATTCATGTTAAGATGGCTAATGCAACACATGCAAAAATGCAACTAAGATAGGCTCGGCTATTCAAAGATGTTATGTGAATGCAAACTAGATAACATGTATTCAAATTGGTATTGAAATACAATGCAGTTAGTATGATGCGTTGAGCATGCGAGCAAAAGTATGCTAATTGAAACATGCCCTGAAACTAACCATCAAAAGCAGGTAAGTAAAAGGGAGAAAGAAATGGGGGTTGGAAGACATGCATCACACACATGCACACTTATTACAACAGTTGTGCCCTCTCGACAGAGGGTCCGAATGAATCAACTAACTAGCTACGCTAAGCTAATTAATTACAAACCAAAACTAACTAACTAACAAGCTAATTAATTATTACAAATCAGGTTGAAACAAATAACTATTCTAAGTTAGCAAAAGCACTGAAATGGCCTCGTGACGAGGGATGCATGCGTGCTCGGTCGGCTTCGCTTGGAAATCCACTGTCGTGCCTCATGATGCCTCTGTTTGCACTATTTTAGACTTCTGAAAACTGTGCCAACCTCCAAGATGATTCTGATCCACCTTGGACATGCAGAGAGGTGGTCGACCAAGGGAAGTGGCCATCGACCAGTGTTTATGGCCATCGGCTAAAGTTCATAGCTATTGTCCAACTTTTATGGTCGATCGGCAGACTAAATGGTCGATTGGCCACTGCTTCCTGCGAATTCTTCTTTTGTTGCAACAGAGTACTAACAGAGGCATGGCAATGTATCTATAAGAAAATGTGTGTGTAGCCACACTCCTTATTATTTCACATACTCAAATGAGTGTACTCTTCGGCTCTCGAACCATCAATCACGCATCTCAATGCATGATGGCCAAAGAGGTCGAGTTGCACAAATCATTGTCAAATGAATGCACACAAAAACACATAATGCCTTAACCTCTATCATGCATGATCAAGAGGGTCGGCAACCGAAAATTGAGGGACGTTTCATCACTTCAAGTATGAAACGTCCCTCGTTCCTCGTGTTTGGATTGACACGCTTTCCAAACATAATGCAATGCAAGGCATGCACATACAATGCAATGCAACAAGCATGCAAAAACCATGCAATGCAACAAGCATTCAACAACATGTTATCTAATCAACACGCTAAACATCATGAACATGCAACATGCAAACAACATGAGCATGCAACACATGCAAACAACTATGCAATGGCAAGGGCCATGTAATGCAACACTTAGTGAACTTAAACCGCATATGGACAGACCTGAGAGGGTCCAAAAACAGTGGCCAATAACACCAAAACTAAGGCACCAAAAGGCAAAACATGCATGCACACATATTGGTCCATAAGCTAGGCAACAATGCACAACCCTTAGAGGCGCTCAAAGGGTGAAAGAGATGGGAACATGGCAATGCTATATGCTCTGAAATAACATGGTAAGTGATGCCAAATCATGGACATGTCACAAATGAAGCATGTTATGGTACTCAAAACTCAAAACTAGCAAGGCCAATTGCACTACAGCTATGCAATATAAGAACCATATGGCAAGTACAACCCAAAACAGTCCTAAAGCATGCTAAAATGATACTAAAACATGCATGGACCAAAGCTAAAACAAGCTAGCATGAAGGGCATAAGGCATGATGTATGCAAGGCCAAAAGGGAAGATTACACTACACCTACCATGACCAAGCATGAGATGGCTTCGCCAACAAAAATCAGAGTTATATCATGGCAAAATAACCCCAAATACACACTAAAATGATAGCTCGCAAGCTTAGGCATGATGGCATACACAATGGCTCATGTTTAAGGCTTAAAGCATAAACCCTCCAATACATTGAAAGAGTGAAAGATGTGAGTGTATGGCCACACTACATGTACTGAAATCATATATCAAATGATGTCAAATCATACAAATAGCCCAAGTAATGCATACTAGTGAACTCAAAACTCAAGGCTAGTGAGCTAGAATGCACTATGGCTATACAAAGTAATGCATGCATGACCAAAAAAAAACATAAATCACACCTAGAGCATGCTAAAACATGACCAAAAGCTTCTTAGAGTTGAGCCAAAAGCATGATACACATTAGGCTAGTGAATGGAAATGCACTACAAGTATATGGAGCATGCATGGGGCTATCAAACCAAACCTTAACAGAGGTAAATCATGGCAAAACAACACCAAGAACATGCTGAGATGGACTCAAAACATGCTAGAAAGACATCCTACTTAATGAAGCACACAAAGCTAGTTTGTTTGAATTACACTACAAGTGTATAAACCATGCAAGGGGTGACAAAACCAAGTCAAAAAAGTGGTATGCCATGCTGAAATAAGGCCTAATACATGCTAAGATGGAGTTAAAACAAGCTTGACAAACATGCAACTTTGATGAGCCATCCATACAAGCATACAAGACACAAGGAGAGGGGATGACCCTCTCCTATTTGGGACCTCAAAACAACATTTCCACCACTGAAATTCCTCCAGAATTCAGTGGTAGAAAGGTCATGCAAAGACTAAAACAAAAGCCTAAAGAGGTGGCCCAAAACAAGGCAAGACAAGGCACAAAACGGGGTAGACCACCCCCAACACCAACAAGACCTTAAACAGCCATTTCAAACACATGGAAATGAAGCTTTTTATAGTTGAGAGTTAAGCCAAAATAAGCATGCAAATAAGACTAAGTAAGCAATGAACACAAAGCTTAAAAGAGGGTTAGTGACTCACCCTTGTAGAACAACTTCAAAGAGGCAACTCCAGCAACTTTTTGAGCTAGAAACCAAAGTTTGAGTTCAAACAAAATCCTCAAGTACCTCAGCAACAAGAGTATGGTGTTTGAGTAGGTGCTTTAGTGCAAAAGTGTGAAGAAATTACACTTTAGAGCACAAACAAGCACAAATATAGAGAGAGAGGAAGAACTATAGAGAGAAAGTGATATATATCTTGTAAAGGGAGAGGGGTCTCCCTTCTTATAGAAAATCAAATCTCAAGCTTGTTGAGTAAGCTTGAGACTTGATTCAATCCCTCCATACACGTGCATGAAGAATGAAATCTGTGCTCACCAGTTATCACAACTGGCACAAAAATATCTACAAAAGCAAATAAAAAGGCCTCGGCCAAAAGATACGGCCGATAGTCCAAAAAGAGTGCCGATCGACCATCACTCATGGCCGATGACAAGAATAATGGCCGATAAGCACAAGGCTTGGCCGATGGGTTGTAAGGCTGGCCAACAAGCCACCCTCTTCCCTCATAAACAAAGCCACAAGTCCTTGGTCCACAACCAAGCACAAAACAGACAAGTTAAGAGGTTCTAAGGCAAGGCGTGCAGCCGAGACCTTCAGGAACTCAAAACGAACATGAGCATAGATGATCATCGAGTGTTCAAACAATAACGTCCAAGTCTTGAGGACGGTCAAAATTGGAGTGTCTACAGAAGGTTCATTAAAAACAAAAAGAGGAAAATCATTCATCACTCAAGAAGATGTGTCAATTTGTAGAACTTGGTGTCACATTACTGAAGACCCAATTGTTGGGAATTCGCAATCTCACGCTCATTTTTTGGGAAATTTTTTTGAAAATTATTGTTCATTGCAGAATGATCACTCAAGAACACAAGTATTTATCTCATCTCGATAGGGTGTAATCATGAAATTTTGCAACAAATTCTGTGGGTGTCTAGCGCAAGTCGAAAATCTACATCCAAGTGAGACATCACAAGTTGATATAGTAAGATTTCATTTTCATTTATAATGTTAGTTTTTTTATTTTGTCTTATATAAAAATTAACTAATTAATTAATTTAATATTTTATTTATATAGATGCTTCAAGCAAAACTGTTATAACATTAAGATGAAAACAAACATTTTGCTTTTGAACATTGTTGGCCAATCTTGCAAAACAATATCAGGTGGTAAGATGTAGCTCCTACGAACACGGTGAAGTCAAGGTTATATACACCGTTTTCCCCAAATTTAGCCCCGATTCCCCTATAGATAACTACATTTCTCTTGAAGATGACACCAGTCCAAGTGTTAGTAACAATCCAACTGTTGGTGAGGGCAATGTCTCTACAAAGGGTAAAAAACCTATCGGTGGGAAAGCTGCAAAAGAATTATTTTGGAGAAATCAAGTCGTTCAAGCTAAAGTCCAAAAAATGATATATAATTGGAGACATTTAACCAACACCTTGCTGAGAAGGAAAAGAAAAAAGATGAAAGAAAAGAAAAAAGGATTTAAGCACTGTAGGAGCTAAAAGACTTGGGATGAAAAAACATGACTTTGAGATCAGAAGACAAGAACAGGAAATGAAAAAGGAAGAATATATGATAATGGCTATGGACATTTCTCATTTGGACCCTCAGATGAGAGCGTATTACATGTAACGAGTTGAATCAAATTGCAGTTTGCCGTTATTAATATTGTTATGGTGTCCTAAACCATTCTATTTAAATTGGTGAAAATAAATTGAATTACTTCTTGATTTCGACTTCGTAAGGCCCGCTTGGTAAAATTATTTTTTTTAGTTTTAGTTATAGTGATTCTTGGGTCCTGAGTAATAAATGAGATATAAATTCAATTTTTGGATTTTATTTGATTAGCCCATACTTATTCATTTTGGTTCATATTTAATTATGTGAATGGTGGGGACCACCTTAAGTCTTTTAAAGTTAATTTATACTTTAATCTCAGTTGGGGATTTATTTTAAATTATTAAACTCCATTCATTTTGGACCCAATTGATTGAATTGTGACTCGTTAGTAACCATATAATAGTGTTGTGGTTTTATTATTATTATTTGACTACCATAAAAGAGTTGTGAATATTTATGGTGTGTACCATTAAACGAAATATATTTTGTAGTGAGAAAATATTATATTTACTTTTGTGATTAAAGATGTTGAAATGTATGTTTTAATTGATATATCTATAGGTGTGTATATATAGTTAGATATTTATGGTTAGGTATTTGTTTATACTATGTACATATATATATATATAAAAGTGACCAAATATAATTTTTCTTTCAATTCTTGGAGTTCTTTCCATGAGGAAACAAGAGAAAAGAGGTTCCAAGTTGGTTTTTCTTGGGTTTGATCTAGTGTAAGTCATTTTTGACCCCTAGTGCTTTGGATCAAAATGTAGTGGGCGAAAAAGGCGTTGTTTGGCTACAAAAAAATTTAATTTCTGTTGCCAAAAAATTTGAAGGCTTCTTGGCTTGAGGTAGGGATTTTTATTACACTTCTTTATGTACTTTTACTTGATTATATGGAGCTTAGAGTTGTATATAATTTAATTAGATTTTTTAGAAAATTTGTGATTTATTTTCTTAAAAGGGAAATTTTGAGAAAAATAAAGAGTTGATGCCCAAATTGCAAAAGTTTAAACTTGGAATATGTTTGTAAGGTTATGAAAGAGCTATGTTTTAAATTTGAACAAAAACGGACATTGATTCGATCGGTTTTGAAATTTTTACTGGTTTGCGACCAAAAGAGTATTTTTAAAGAAAACAAAGGAATTATGTTTAACTTTTGAGGATTTTGATCAAAATAGGATGTCATAGTTGAATAATGCTTGGAGAATGAGTTTGGAAAGAAAATGTTGTTTTTTTGGGCATTAACAGCATTATTTTGCTTAATGTATCTGTTGGAATAAAACCGACACGGTTAGAAATGGACCTTGAGAGGTTACTGGACATGGTTGTGATATGAAAACTAGTGTAGTTGTTCATATTTGATGAGATGTGGAATAGATTTGGAATTTAATTGTTTAAATATCTATTTTGGGATATCGGTGGAGGATAGCCATGATTGTTATAGAAATGCATGAGACTCAGGTAAATTGAACCACATTCCTCATTTGTTGCATTGGACAATGCATTACATTCATTTCATTGGAAATGTATCTATTTTTGAGAAATGTTTAGAAATGTATCTATTTGCAAAAAGATGAATACTTGGTGAATCTGGGTAGGGGGTGTGGAACCGTGCGGTTAGGTGTCGAGCCGTCCAGTTTACTGGTAAAAATGGCAGTGGTAGTGCATTAGGGCCTACTTGCAGAAACTCACCTAGAGATTCACAGAGTCTGTATTCGTGTAACAGATATGGTTTAAAATAGAAATGGCTTTATATCTGTTGTTGCATCTCATCATTGCATGCTTTATAAAAAGAGAGTTAAACTGTGTTATCATGAGCATGGCATGAACATACTCCTCTTTAGTCTTGTCATGGTTCATATGTTGTGTAGTATATATCTACTGGGTTGTGGCTCACCCTATAAGGGAAACCATTTTAGGTACAGGTGTTATGCCTCCGCGAAGGCATTGACTTGGGAGGACTTGGAGCTGAGGCTTCCTTTTTTGTTTTATTGTTATTTGTTGAATGTAAGCCCAGGGCTGTATTTGCGTTGAGTTGAAACTTCATTTTGTGTAACCAAGAATGTTCTTAGATAAATTTGTAAGCCTACAGGGCACTTATTATCTGTTTGGCTTCCATTTCATACTTATTGTAACATGTATGCTTGGGATTGGAACTAGGGCATTGAGATGTGAATAGCATGTATTTGGCATTTGGGATTAATGAAAATGGATGTATGGAATAGTTTGCTATGTATATGTGTTTGTCTATTAGGTGGGTTTGTAGCATAAATAGATATACCCTGCCCAATTTTCGGGGCGCTACAACTTGGTATCAGAGCTATCGGATTTGAATACTTGGGGCTCATGGGAAGTGGTTTTTACCACAGTGGGTTCATTTCGCTAGTGAGAAATGTTGCATATCTTATTTGCTATGTGATAACATGTTTATGTGACTATGTGGGTATAGCGTTAAACTTCTGAGATATGATTTGCATCCATGAAATTCTTTGAGGTCCTTTTAGAAAAGCACCTGATCAATGTTATTTCTATTTGGAAGTCTTTGAATGTTTGTGAAACGAGTCAATATCTTGGAGGGGTAACTCGTATGTGCTCTGTGTGACTATGTGCTTATATGGTTTGCCTTATATGATGTAGATACATGTGTAGATTTATGTTTAATCTGTATGTAGTGTGTTAGAACTAGGGTGGAGTACTTACTTCTAAGCTAAATTTTGTCTCTTATATAAGATGTCATAAAGCAGAAGAGACCGTAATAGAGGCACTGGGGCGCCCGGGATGTTCTCATATAGGAGGATACCTTTTCCCTAGGAAGAAGGTGTAAGCTAGAGTAATATGGCCAGGATAATTAGTCAAGATGTTGTGGAATTAGTATTAAAGCGTAGGTTAACCAAATTGAATGATTGTGGGTGTAAATGTGACCTTAAAATAGTAGAGTTTGTGTTGTGTAGCGATTGGTTTGTTGTTATGAGGAGTTAATTATTTTTCAATTTTATATCAAGTTTGTAGAAGTGGACTAGATAATAAATAAATAAATAATAAAAAAAAATCTTAGAAGTAGAGTGAGTTAAAGATTAACCTTATTCTAATAGTTTGATTTGGTTGTGACTTTAATAATGATTAAAGTAATCTATGATAATATGTTTTGGATTCTCGACATTAGAACACGTAAAACTAGTTCTAAATTTTCTTAGGATAGACGAAGTTAGTTATAGTTGGATTGTTTCACTTGCTTGATGGATTACTTGTGACTTTAGTGATGGGCCCTAGGCCAATTATTTTGTATGTGTTTGGGAATAAACGTAGTCTTAGCATGATAGAAATTATATCGTGTAATAAGGGATGTGTTTCTTAGAGAGTTTGTTTTTTTCATAATTTTGCTGCAAATCCTAAGAGGGAAAATGAGATAAATTGAAATGAGATTAAATTTGATTTGGGTTACGCCATTTGATGGGATTATTAGTAGTAACAACATTGACTCGTGAGTCGATATTTTAGAACATGTAGGCGAGTTCCGAATGCCTTCAAGATTGGTGGAGTCCATTGTCTTAGAGTTAGCTGTTGATATTCTTGAGTGCAATAAATGAGTGTTGAGGGACATGATGTGATGGATGTTGTGGAGTTGTGTTAGCAACCAATGTTTTTAGAGGAAAATTTTAAGATTACTTTGTGAGGATATTATAATTCTAAATTAGGTGCTTTAGGATAATTAGTATGGTGGTAATTTGAGTATTTCCATGGGAATTTATGCTTGACCCATCGAGAGTGATTGATGTTAACTTTTACAGTTTACTTTTATGTATGAGTTAGAAATTATGAAGATGGAAGGTATATGAGAGTGTTTTGAGTTAAATTTGGTGTGTGTCGTGATGGTGTGGTTCATGTAATGGAAATGGAGATTATTTTGTATCCTTTGTCCTTTAGCTACAAGATTGTTTTGTATCCTCGGAGTAAGAGTTGTGAATCCCTTATATTGATCCTTCGTTTTGCTATAAGTGTGGCAAGAATTTGTGTTATTGGTATGTTGATCTAATATTATCATTGGATTTAATTTGAGTGTATTTGACCTTGCGTGGTAAGTGGCTTTCCTAAATTAAAAGATATTTAGTTTTGCCTAATAGAGGGCAATTCCTTATTTTAATTTTATTCCATGGTGTTTTGTGATGGTATTATTTTATAAGAAGTTATTTGGCAGACCCCTTGTTGGAGAATAAAATGGTATGAAGTACTTTTGCTATTTTGGTTAGTCTTGTAAAATTGTTATGGAATGACTATTGTTGGCTTAGAAAATTCCTAGAGTGAACATGTAGCATTGTAGCAAGTGGTAGTACCTTTTTAGAGTTGTGCAATGGTGAGTTTGATTAGAAGTATTGGATGAGATTTTGAAATAACCACGAGACTAGATATTTGTTGGTGTAATCCTTCATTTTGAGTTGTGCAGGCTTTCGTAGTGGGTTTGATATGGTAATTGGTGTTGTTATTTGTGACATGAGCAGCTATGCGGATTCGATTTTATTTTCTTTGTACTTTAGTAAGCTGTGGTGGATTACTTTTCAAGTTAAATTATTTTTCAAGTGCAAAGCAGATTTAGTAGTGATTGGATTGAAATACTAAAAAGATTATATTAGTTAGAATTCTAAATCAGAAGTGTAGAATTATTTCTTTTGGCGAGGGATGTACATTGAATTTCCTTTGGAGAGATTTTATTGTAATTTGAGGTTAATCAATTTATTAACGATTTGGGAATTTTAGAGTCGTTTCAGTGTTAATCTTTATAGGTGTCTCATTGTGATTGGTTTTGTATACTTCTAGGGTGAGAGATAGGCTATTCAGTTAACTGGCCTCAAGAGCAGCATTAGTACTTTTCAATAAGTGAGTTAGTATAGCAAGAGTTGTTCAATTTGGGTTTGATCTCGTGGGTTATCGTAATATTAGTGTGATGTAGAATCGTGTTGTAACTTTGGAGTTAGTGTCATGACTTGGGTTTTAAAGAATGACAGTGGCTTTGAGTTAACTTTCGTTAGGAGTACCTTACTAGTGTTAGAATGTGTATCTAGTCTTGATGAATTCTATGTGGACTCGAAATGCATTGTGTGGGCGTTTGGGTAAATTCTATGTTAGAGTAAAATTGTGTGGGTGGATGTAGATAAGTTTGCGTAAACTGTTAATCAGTTCATCGAGTGAAAGAAATAGTGGATGGGTAAAAATAATACAGAAATTGTTTGGTTGGGCAGCTAAAGTTGTGGCTGAGAATTTTTTAGTAGTGTGTTTGGCATGATTGCATTATGTTTCGTAAGGGTTGGTGTTTCTTCTTGTTCAAGTGAAGTATTGAGGCTAAGGTGATCCGTGAATTTTTTTTTTGGAATAATTCATGGAAGAATATGATTGTACTAGGGGATGAATAGAGGTTCTCATAGGATGAAATATTTGAAGGCATTGTTTGTGTTAATTTTATTTAATTAGGTAACCGCGTATGAATTCATTTTAATATTGAGATGAGTTAGTTGTCCTGTGACAGTTGTGATTACAAAATATATCATTGAATTGTGTCTTTAAAGGGAGGGTGTTCCCGTTGCTTAAGAGTCTTGAGATAATCACTTTGGATGGGTATTAAGTAAATTGTTGCACTAGATTATAGAAAGGATTGTTTGTCGTGAGTCATCTTTAATGGTGTGTAATATTTGAATACTTTTCTAAGTGCTCTTCAAAGTAGTGAGATTCTTTTGTTGCTGTTAGTTGTGTGGAGTAAGCAAATTTTGTAGAAGTGTTTGAACGTGTTCAAGTGAGATTGCGAGTAAGGTTGTATTCCAATTGCGAGTTCGATAGATTTTAATTAACCCCTTACATGTTACAAGAATCACCTACATTTTTCACTTCTATTATAAATTGTTTGTTGAAATTCTAATACGAGTGGTTTTAAGTTGAGGGGTGGCTTCTTTGGAACAATGTATCTTAATATCATGGATAGTTGGTGGGTGTAGAAATTTTGTTTTTGAGTCTATTCAAAATTTGTTACTTCATATTGGTAAAATAATTTTGCGGATGTAATTAGAATGAGATGTTATCACGATTGTAGGGCCGATTGGATTAGACCGTTCGTCATTCTTGTTTGATTCACGTGATAAGAAATAGTAGTACCATCATTGAGGAGTTATTATTGTGTTTACAGCTCTATGATTAAAGTGAGTTGGAGAGTTTCAATTTCGGTTACAGTGTCTTTTACTATGGAAGGTAAGAAAGCGTTAAATTCTTGAGAGTGAGCTTAGTACATGTTTGGGATATTGAAAGAATGTCTCAATGTGAAAATGGCTATTGAGAGTTTAAGGCTCAAGTGATTATGTTAAGAGTAAATTCCATTTTCTTTTTATCAAGGTGAATTTCGGGGACGGAATTCCTTAAGGGGGGAAGGTTGTAACGAGTTGAATCAAATTGCAGTTTGCCCTTATTATTATTGTTGTGGTGTCCAGAACCATTCTATTTAAATTAGTGAGAATAAATTGAATTACTTCTTGATTTTGACTTCGTAAGGCCCGCTTGGTAAAATTATTTTTTTTTAGTTTTAGTTATAGTGATTCTTGGGTCCTGAGTAATAAATGAGATATAAATTCAATTTTTGGGTTTTATTTGATTAGCACATACTTAATCATTTTGGTTCATATTTAATTATGTGAATGGTGGGGACCACGTTAAGTCTTTTAAAGTTAATTTATACTTTAATCTCAGTTGGGGATTTATTTTAAATTATTAAACTCTATTCATTTTGGACCCAATTGATTGAATTGTGACCCGTTAGTAACCATGTAATAGTGTTGTGGTTTTATTATTATTATTTGACTACCATAAAAGAGTTGTGAATATTTATAGTTTGTACTATTAAACGAAATATATTTTGTGGTGAGAAAATATTATATTTACTTTTGTGATTAAAGATGTTGAAATGTATTTTTTAATTGATATATCTATAGGTGTGTATATATATAGTTAGATATTTATGGTTAGGTATTTGTTTATACTATATATATATAAGTGACCAAATAGAATTTTTCTTTCTATTCTTGGAGTTCTTGCCATGAGGAAAAAAGAGAGAAGAGGTTCCAAGTTGGTTTTTCTTGGGTTTGATCTAGTGTAAGTCATTTTTTACCCCTAGTGCTTTGGATCAAAATGTAGAGGGCAGAAAATGCGTCGTTTGGCTCCAAAACAATTTAATTTCTGTTGCCGAAAAATTTGAAGGTTTCTTGGCTCGAGGTAGGGATTTTTCTTACACTTATTTATGTACTTTTACTTGATTATATGGAGCTTAGAATTGTATATAATTTAATTAGAATTTTTTTAAAAATTGTGATTTATTTGCTTAAAAGGGAAATTTTGTGAAAAATAAAGAGTTGATGCCCAAATTGTGAAAGTGTAAACTTGGAATATGTTTATAAGGTTATGAAAGAGCTATGTTTTAAATTTGAACAAAAACGGACTTTGATTTGATCGGTTTTGAATTTTTTACCGGTTTGCGACCTAAAGAGCATTTTTAAAAAAAACAAAGGAATTATGTTTAACTTTTGGGGCTTTTGATCAAAATAGAATGTCAAGTTGAATAATGCTTGGAGAATGAGTTTGGAAAAAAATGATGTTTTCTTGGGCATTAACGGTATTATTTTTCTTAATGTATCTGTTGGAATAAAACCGACACGGTTAGAAATGGACCTCGAGATGTTACCGGACGTGATTGTGATCTAAAAACTAGTGTAGTTGTTCATATTTGATGAGATGTGGAATAGATTGTATTTATCGGAATTTTTGGAATTTAATTGTTTAAATAGCTATTTTGGGTTATCGGTGGAGGATAGCCATAATTGTTGTAGAAATGCATGAGACCTAGGTAAATTGAACCACATTCCTCATTTGTTGCATTGGATATTACATTACATTCATTTCATTGGAAATGTATATGTTTTTGAGAAATGTTTGGAAATGTATCTATTTGCGAAAAGATGAATTCTTGGTGAATCTGGGTAGAGGGTGTGGAACCGCGCGGTTAGGTGTCAAGCCTTCTAATTTACTGGTAAAAATGACAGTGGTAGTGCATTAGGGCCTACTTGCAGACACTCACCTAGAGATTCATAGAGCCTATATTCGCGTAACATATATGGTTTAAAATAAAATAGCTTTATATCTGTTGTTGCATCTCATCATTGCATGCTTTATAAAAAGAGAGATAAACTATTTTATCATGAGTATGGTATGAGCATACTCCTCTTTAGTCTTGTCATGGTTCATATGTTGTGTAGTATATCTCTACTGGGCTGTGACTCACCCTATAACGGAAACCATTTCAGGTACAGGTGCTATGCCTCCGCCAAGGCACTGACTTGGAAGGACTCGAAGCTGAGGCTTCATTTTTGTTTTATTGTTATTTGTTGAATGTAAGCCCAAGGCTGTATTTACGTTGAGTTGAAACTCCATTTTCTGTAACAAAAAATGTTCTTGGATAAATTTATAAGCCTGTAAGACACTTATTATCTATTTGGCTTCCATTTCATACTTGTTGTAAAATGTATGCTTGGGATTGGAACTGGGGCATTGAGATGTGAATAGCATGTATTTGGCATTTGGGATTTAATGAAAATGGATGTATAGAATAGTTAGCTATGTATATGTGTTTCTCTATCAGGTGGGTTTTGTAACATAAATAGATATACCCTACCCAATTTTCGGGGCATTACATTACATAACATGAAAAAAATGAGATTTTCGCCAAGTACTCCTCAAATGTCAGCAGCCCATATTACTATTTCCCCCTGCTTCCTAATGAATAATTATGGGATAATGTATTTTTAAATTTTGCAATGTCCTTTATTTTTTAATGTAATTGTTAGTCTTTATTTCCAATGTCATTTTTTTTATTATTATTTTGTAATAAAATTTCATGTTTTTTAATTTTTCAGTATTTTCTACAACAGAATGTAATATTATTTTTGCAATGTATAATTTATTAAATATGTAGTGATATGTTTTTGGGTGAGGTGAATTATATTTTTTTTTTTCCAATTTTTCAATTTTTTTCAGTTTTTATATTTGTCTAGTCGGGAATAATATAAATATAATTTTTTTTTTTACAAACAGTTATAAAAAGGTCACAAAAGACAAAAAATAAAGAAAAATAAAATCACAAAAAAACGTATATCTAAACAACACCTACAAATTTGGAAGAAAAGTTAGTTGATATTTGCCAAAATAGCGATTGACCATTGGAGCACCGTTGCTATAATGTGGCAAAATAGCACTATTCATTGCCAAATTATAGCAATAGCAATGGCATTATAGCAACAACCATTGGAGATGCTCTTAAGGTCTTTATATAGGCATCTTTTGGACTTCAAGTCTGGACTTCAACATAATCTATAAACATAAAATATTTTACATATTACATTTTATTGTTGCTAGAAGACAAGCAAGCATATGATGTGGTCACATGATGATCACATATTATTTATGAACAAGAGACACCTAGTGATATAGTCACATGTATATGTAGTCTTCTCAACACATGGTTTTGCCAAATTGTCCACGGTTTTGTCAATCCATTGCATTATCTAGATTCCACACCCCTTCATCACCCATGACATCACTAAGAACATAACTTTCATAATATTCTTCAAACATTTCATCCCATTCTTCTAGATCTTGCTCCATCAAATATTTTTTCAAAATTTTACATCCTCTATCAAATAAATATGTTCCAGAACCTACCTAATCTAAGTAATCATCTACTAATTTATAAGTCAATCCTAGAACAATTATTTTTTCCACCAAGGATGGTGTTATTGCAAAGGTGGTCCTTCCATAATGAACTAATTTAAACCCAACCCTTGCTAATTCTATACTTTTATGAGATATTAAGAAAAATCCTCTTGCCTTTGCCTCTGTTGGATCTATTATAAAAGATACTTCCCAAATTTTGAACCAATCATATTTGTACGGGATCACGTCATTCTTATCTTTTATTTTTATCAGATAATAGGCTACATTTAGACGTCCATTTTTACCTTCGTTTGTGCAGTTGTAAATGTGATGGGCACTATGCTTGGATATTTTTTTTTATAGATTTCATAAATTCTTTTGAAAATGAATTGTTGAAATTTTGTGAGTTGAGAGAACATGGTACTCTATGGGTGAAGTTGTAACATCCCCAAAATAATACAATAACCCTATCTACCATGCAGAAGAATATAACAGAAATACAATACTTGCATTCATCAGAGTTCAGTGTTTAACAAACGGTTAAATGCCATGTAGGCTTATATCTTTCCAAGTCATTGCTTGGTTACACAAATTGAGTCTCGCTCGTTACATCTTAAGCCCTTGGCTTTACAAATAATAAAAACATACATACAACAAGACATAATTAAGAAGCTCTTGCTTCCCAAAACTCCATCCACGCTATTGCCTTGGAGGAAGCATCTCACCTGCACCTAAAAATGGTATTCACATATAGGGTGAGCCAACAGCCCAGTAGAAATAATCTAACACAATTTATGAGGTTTGGCAAAGGTATAAATACCACGTACATAAACAATACCGATACGGAAGTATCCACAAGGCCTGCATATTCATATGCTACTAAGACCAAACCTCATTTCCATTTTCCTTCAATTCATTTCAAGTTCATATATGCTACTCAATTCATGAGTTAAATTCATTATCTTTCAACAACCAAAATGAGACTACAACTCAATGGTTTTCCAACAATGCAAAAATACACATAAACACTTCAAACCTACCATTTTACAGATATTTCGTCCGAAGGAATCGGCACCCATTTATATATAAAATTTCGAGTCTTTCACCCAAGACACTCTAGCCAACTTGCTTTAGATGGAGTCCATCCCCTTTCTCCTCCCAAACAAATATACATATGCAATGTATTTATAAACATAATCATATATGGAGTCCATCCCCTTTCTCCTCCCAAACAAATATACATATACAATGTATTTATAAACATAATCATATATGGAGTACATCCCATATCTCCTCCCAATAAACATACATATACAATGTATTTATAAACATAATCACATATGAAGTACATCCCCTATCTCCTCCTAATAAACATACATATACAATGTATTTATAACATAGTCATATTCAATGACACCAACAATGGATTAACATTAAATTGCCTAATCCTCATGTAATTTCTACAACAATCATAGCTATCCTCTACCGATAGCCCAATGCAATTATTTCTAAAGAGATGTTCAATATCAAAATAAATAGTTTATTCAAAACTTTCATAGGTGAGATAATACATATCCAATATCACCATTCATAATCACAACCTTCTAATTTCACGTTTTCAATGTTAATCCCAATTATTTAGGCAAAATAACAGTTTAATCAAAATTAGGGTAAAAATTCCCCTTTCACCAAATATCAACCCAAACACCAAAATCAACTATTTTGGCACAACATGATCTTATATTCAAGCCTCATACTCGTTTACCTCATATTTATCAAAACCCCTATTTTCATTTCACACCCAAATCCTAGATTTGTCCAAACCACAATCAAATCTTATCATCTATACACAATAGCAAATAACTAAATTAAAAACCGTATTAGAGTGTAGAAAATCCCTACCTCAAGTTTGAAGAAGAAACGAGTTGAAACCCCAAAAATCAACGATGCTTAAACTCGATCTCCACCGCACACAACGTAGCCCTCGCCTAGATAACCAACTTTGATGAAGGACTTGGATCTAAATCCCAATGGATTTGGAGAAATCAAAGATCTTGTGAGGTTTTTGGTAGGAAACGTAAAGAGAAGGGAGAGGAAATGTTTTTAGAGAGAGAGAGAGATACCAAAAAGTGACATTCAATCAGCCCAAAAAGAGAAGAAAATGAAAAATTCTGGATCTACCTAACTTCCCGCACCTCCAGCCGTACCTGTCTTTGTAGCAGTGTGCTTCAACCCCCTCCTGCCCTGTTTTCTGCACGTGCGGACAAGCAACTTCAAATGCGTTTTGTATTTTTTGAGCGGAGGCGCCTCAACCCCGCCAAGGCACTGCCCTTGACCTCATGGTGACTAGGCAACTCAACCCGCCAGGGCACTGCCCTTGGACCCGCGAAGGGGCACTACCCCCTTGACCCCCGACCGGCCCAATCGAAGCGGCAAAACATAAAAGAAGGATCGAAATCGAGATTGCTACAGATGGAACATCAAATGTATTAACTATTCCCAATTTCCACATTTGAACTAGAGGATATTTTAGGCTGATGACATTGTCTGGATCAAATGAAACTATTAACATTCTATAACTGTACAAGGTTATCCGTCTAATAAAGTAGCACCACTGAGTTCCTAGATAAATGACACTTTGTTCATACCATTTAAGAAATAACTTAATGAAAGTACATTCTCTTATTTTATTTTGAATATCATAACGAAGCTAAATAAACAAATATAATAATTATAATCGTAAAAAGGTTTTGGCAACCAAATACGTGGTCCTACTGAGCTCGTTTATTGAATAGCTCTTCCCTGTTGACTATATTTTCTGATAATTTCAGCGTTGTCTTGTGTCACCAAGTCTAGCACTTCTTCAGTCTCTGCCAGGAGTGTTTCCTTCTCTAGCGATATGCGTCTTGTGGATATGGAAGCCATCTGCAAGTTCTCGAGTTAGAGTATTTGTTAAACTATTTTTATTACCATTAATATATTTTATATCAAAGGTAAATTGTTTGAACGAATTTGTCATTGTAAAAGCCTCCATTGTGCCTACATGTTAGATAAATTCTTGTTTACAAAACCCAGCCTCTGCAATCAGTTCTTATTAAAAATGGTTTTGGCACTTCTATTCCTTTTATTATGGCTAATAATTCTCTTTCCATGGTGTGATAATTACATTTAGTTTTATTAAAACTTCCACTACAGTTGATTGTTTTCTTTTATTTTCAGCATTGCACTCCAGTAATTGTTACTTGCATCGGTTTCTAATACTAGCTTATTATTTTCATTAGGATGTGTTATGGTAGGCAAGTCTTTACACTTTTCTTTTAAAAATTTTACTAATGTGAAGTCGGTTGAGTTCCAGTCTAACTTTCATCATTTTTTAATTTCTTTTGTAATGATTTTCTTATTTTAGTTAAGTCTTTTATAAAATCTAAGGCATAAGTCAAACATCCTAAAAATCTCTCTAATTATTTTCTATTCGTTATTTTATCAAAAAATTTATTAATATTTTAGAGAACATGACTTTTCATTTTTATTAATCTTTCCTTGATTGCAAGTCCTAAAAATTCTATTTCCTTTGTGTATACACACATTTCTTTTCACTTAACACTATTCCATATTCTTCACATTTTTTTGCTATTATTTTGATATCTATTCTATACTGTTCTATAGATCTAGAAAAAAATTAAAATGTCATCTATATATACAAGACAAATATTACTTAGTTCCTTAAAGATGTTATTCATTTTTTTTTTTGAAATATTTGAGGTACATTTTTTAAGCCAAATGACATTACAAACCATTCATAATGTCCTTGTGTCATACTAAAGGCTATTAGTGGTATACTTTCTTTATCCATTTTGATTTGTCTGTATCCACTTTTACAGTCTATTTTGGAGAACCAGGAGGCACCCAATATTCTGTTAAAAATGACTTGCTTATTTGGAATAAAATAACCATCTCTTTTAGTATTATCATTTAATTTTTTGTAATTTATTACCATTTTAGGTTTTCCTCTTTTAATCTCAGCATGGTTTCTAACCATAAATGTTGGACTGTTATATGGACTTTTACTATCTCTAATTAATCCTTTCCATTTGAGATCTTTTATCTATTTTCTAAATTCCTCTATACCATTATAAGTATATACCATTTGTTTTATTGTAATTATTTTATTATGGTCAATTAGGTCTAATTTAGCTATAGTTATATTTTTGTATCAAAATTTTAATGGATCTTCGCTATATAGATTTTTGCATCTTTCTTGTTACTTTTTTTTACATTTATTCCTGAATACTAGTTTCTTTTGTATTTAGTGCAGTTTCGCGCTCGGTTGGAGAGATTACTTCCTCACCACGCTTGCTGCGAACAAAGTCAATGTTATGATGTATAACATCCGTTTTTAGCTTTAAGACTTCAACTAGTTTATTGTTATTTGTCAATATAACAGAGTGTAATGTTTGAGTACAAGAGCTGTATAATATTTGAAAGTTATTTCCTATGATTACATCATGTGATGGTTTATGAGTTGCCTAAAGTTTAGGAATGATAAAGGTGATGAAATTAATTTCTATAACTAAGTTTTCTATAGCGTCATTATATATTATCGTTCTATTATTAGCTATTTGAACTATTAATGGTAGATTTTGTTTTTTCCATACATACTCATAAAAGAGTTTCATTTTCCCAAAACACACCGAGCATCCACTGTCTAAGTAAGCATATAGTTTGTAAGTATTAAATCCTTTTATTTGTATTTTCATGGGTTTATATATATATATATATATGTAGCTTGTCTTTCGTGCTCCTCGGATACGATAGCCCTACAATTCAGACTCCCGTGGTTCTGAATCTGATTTCACAAGTGCAATGTGAAATAGATATACACAAAAAAAGTCAAAATCCGGCAAATCTTTTGGAAATTTGATTTTTACTTAAAAATGCAAAAAATGGACTGCTTTGCCAGATTTCAAAGTCGTCACCTAAATATTTTTGGGGAATTTAGGAAACCCATGACTCGTGCCAAAGGCCACTTGCCCGTCATAACCAAAGTGTCTCAGTTTGGGAACTTAGGTATGAGAGGGGAAGGTCATGAATTTAGCACCCTACTCATCCGATCAAAGATCGGCCTCTACCAATCATGATATGATTCTTACAGTATATGCTCTTGTTTCATTTATTATGCTATGTTTACTATGTGATGCACACAAGTATAGACTAATTCACCTAATTTTGAATATTTTTTGATTTCATGTTTATTTTTGAAATGTGTTTGAATATGTACCACTTGAAAAAGTGATCTCATATGTACATTAATCAAATTACCCCAATTAGGCAAATAGCCTTCATCCACAGGCATTCAAACATGTATATCAAATATGCACGTAACCTCATGGTGATATGTTTGATATGGCAACATTAACATACATGCAATATGCTAAAGCAAGAAATGCTCACCTAGTACTCAACCGTGACAAGCCAAAAGAAATAAAATCATTCGAAAAATACATGCTCTATTATGCAAGTGCCTAATGCAACACATACAAAATGCAACTATGAGGTTCAGTTTGTTAACATGGCATATGACTTAACTCAAAGCATACGATATCGCAGGTTTTCAATTAAGTAGGAAATGACAATATTGGTTAAAAGAATGAACCGAACCCTATGCATGCAAAAATGGATACAAGTCATGGTAATGTTATGAAATCAAAACATGAATGCAACATGCAACCGTCATAAGCAGATAAATAAAAGGGCGAAAGAAATGAGGGTTGGAAGATATACACAGTATTACAAGTGTTACAAATTTGCCCTCACGCAAGAGGGTCTGAATGAATGTCCTAATTAAACTAACTATTACAACACCAAATAAATTAGCTACACTAACTAATTATTACAAATTGAATGAATCTAATCAATTAATCACAACACGGAATTAATTAACTAAGTAACTAGCTATTACGAATTCAAAGGAATTTAACTAATTAATGAACTAACTATTTACAAGTTTTAAATAAATCTACTAATTAGCATTAACTTCACGAGCCATGGGAAGTGGAGAATCACATATGCATGAACAAGAATTTCGCCCGAAAAACCGCTCTGTTTTGCTGCCAAAATTGTTCTGTTTATAGTTGGAAAATAATTCTGTTTTTGCCCTAGCCTCTGCTCTGTTCTGCCTTGAAAATGGTACTATCTGCATAAAATCAAGTGGCCGCCCGGCCTTGAAAAATTGTGGGCTGGATAGACAGGTGGCCGGCCGACCTTTGTTTAAGGAGTATGCCCTAGTACAATAGAAAGGAAATAGAGCACAAACAGACTGTTTCCAAGGGATGTTTGTCCTCTCTACCTCTCTCTATCATGAAACAGATCACGGGAGGAGTAAACTTGATTCGCAAACCATTAATTGACGCAAATTCATTGCATGATGATCTATGGATTGATGGGACAAAGTCTCAATAAATAAAAGATCAAGGAAGTGGTAGACGTCACTTCTCGAATCATTAATGTGGGGAAGTGGTTTGGAAATACTCTTCAAATCCTGAGAGACGCTGCTGATCCTCAGCTAGTCATTTGCAAAGAAACAAATACTCTGGTCGGGGGTGCCGGAATTAGCACTCCGACGGACAAGTCAGTTCCCTTACTCAAGAAAGCTTGTCTGCTAAGTTTTGTGAAGTGATTCTTACATACCTGTAGACACCCCATTTTTGACCGTCCTCAAGACTTGGACGTCACCGCTTGAACACTCGATGATTATCCATGTTTGTGTTCGTTTGGAGTTCCCGGAGTTCTCGGCCCGCGCGCCTTGCCTCAGGACCTCCGAACTCGATCGTTTTGTGTTTGGTTTTGCACCAAACACTTGTGCTTTGCCTTGGAGGGGCAGGGAATGCCTTGTGAGGCATCCCCACACACCACCGGCTGGGGCTAGAGGCCACCAGCTGGTTTTTGTTGCCACCGGCACTATTTTGTGCCGGTCGGCACTCTTTTGGGCAAAATGACCATTTTGCCCAGCCGACCACTTTACAGCTGCTTTCTGAGATATTTTCAAACAGCTGTATGCCTCTTGTTTCCCCTCCATACACGTGTATGGAGGGATGAGCCCTTGAATGACTTAGTTTGTAAGTCTTTGTTGCCTATAAGAGAGAGGGCTCTCCTCTTGGCTCAAAGGTTAGCAAATTTAGAGAGTTAGAGAGAAAAAGAGAGAGAGAAGCTCTGGTTTTTCTAGGGTTTGAGTTGCATACACCTTCTATCTCTATCTTTCTTTTGTGTGTCTAGGTGTTTTGTGCCTTACTATTGCACACAAACACCTAGTGTTTCACCTTCTCCTTGCAACTGAGGTTCTAGGAGCTATTTTTTGAAGTTCTTGACTGATTTGGAGCTCAAGGGACCAAGCACAACAACCTTTGTGAAGATAGTCATCAAGGGTAAGAAACTATCCCTTTATTCCCCATTTTTGCAATCCTTTTTTACCTAGTTTAGAACAGTTTTTGTGCTTAGTCTATAACACATAAAAGTTCTATTTTTTAACCCTCTTTATTGTTCATTAAGAGTGTTTTGTGGTTTGAGCAAGTTTGACCCGCTTTAGGCCTTGAAAAGGGAACTTTTTGTGCTATTTTGTGAGAGATCCGAGACTTTGGTGTTAGGATCTCTTCACCACTGAAATCTTGAGGGATTTCAGTGGTGAAGAGCATGCCTTAGAGTCTTAACAAGGAGAGGGCCACCCCCTCTCCTTGATGTCCTTGAAAAGGGCAAGTTTTGCTTCCTTATGGAGCTTCATGCTTGAGTGTGTGTTGAGCATGTTTGGCTTATTTTCCATGCTTATATTGCCATGATATAACATGTTCCTAAGTTGGTTTTGGTCTCCTATGCATGCTTAGCATAGTTATCATGTAATGCCTATTTGATGTCTTAACATGTCTAGGTAGTGTGCCTATATTTCTAGCATGTTTTAGGCCTAGATCCATGAAGCTTGTATGCTTATTTTGCCATGATTTAGCTCTGTCCATAGCCATTTGGGCCGATCCTATCATGCATTTCATAGCTCCTTTGCATTTGGCTTGTTAGCCTTAAGAGTATGAATATGTAGCATGTCTTGCTTACATTGTTTTTGGTGGTTTGGAACCATCTAGCATGCCATTTCAGACCTTTTGGTGTGCTTGTATGCATGCTTTGGTTGCTTCTTTAATGCTTTAAAAGCATGTGTTGAATGCTCCATGTTTTGGTCATATTGCATGCCTTTGCGCTTGAGCCTCTTAGATGCCATCTAGGTGCTCCTTAGGCTTTGTTTAGGTCTGCTTGTGACCTGTTTTAAGTCCCCTTAGCCTTGTGAGGCTTGGTGGACTTGGCCTTGGTTTAAGCCTTCATGGCTTGTTTCAAGACTTGGGCCATTTGTTGCATATTTGGCTTGTTTTGTTGCATGATTTGGCATCATGTTTTGTGTGGATTTCAGAGCTTCATATGCATGCTAGTAGTCCATGTTTAACTCATTTCAAGTGTGCTTGAATGTTGTTTATTTTGCTTAAGTGTTGGTGCCTTAACATGTGTATGTGTGCATGTGTGTTTGGCCCTCACATTTTAGCAATTTGGCCACTAATTTTGGGCCCTTTTGGAGCTGCCTAGATCATGCCTAAGCCCATCCTCCGTGTGATTTGCATGCTTGCCTTGTGTGCTTAGTTAGTTTTGCATTGCTTTGCCATATTGCATGCTAGTTACCATGCTTAGGATTGCATCACATTGGCATGCATGTTAGGCCTCTTGACCAAGTCATGATAGAGGTTTAGCACCCTTATGTGCTTGTTTGCATTGCATGCATTTGAAATCAAAATTGCATTCTTGGTTCTTTGGACCATCATGCATGGAAATGCGCGATTGGTGGCCCGAGAACCGAGGCACAACCTCCTTTGAGTCCAAAACATGATAAGGATTGTGTGTAGTGCATAAATACCTTGAATCACATTGCCATGCATCTTGTTGTCCTCTGCTGTTGTGGTCTGCAGGTTCTGCAGGAATTTTGTGCCGACCGGCACTGTTTAGTGCCGACCGACAGTCAATTGGCAGCCGATAGCTTCATTCAGTGCCGGTGGCCATATCCTTCAGCCGGTGGTGCTCTGCCCCAGCCGGTGGTACTCCTCAATGCCCTGAGAGGCACTCCTGGGACTTTGGCAATTTTCTGAGGAGGATAGCAGGGAAAACAGAGGCACACTTGCATGACAGTGCGATTAAAGCGAATCCGGGCGCCACGTTGGAGTCCTCTCCCCGAGGCACTTACTGTTTTAATTAGATTAATTATTTGTCTAATTAATTTAGTGGGTTTGTAATATTTAATTAGCTTGCGTAGTTAATTATCTGTATTATTCTTTCGGTCCCTCCGAGTGAGGGCAAATTTGTAATAAGTGTGTGTGAGTGGGTGTATGTCTTCTAACCCCCATTTCTTTCTCCCTTTTATTTACCTGCTTTGATGGTAGATTAGGGCATACTTATTTTAGCATACCTTATGCTACGCATGCGTGCATTTCATGCATTTGTTTACATGCACCGGGCTCGGTACATCATACAAACTGCATTGTATTTTCAATTCCAAATTGAATACGTGCTACTCGCGCATTTCACATGCCATGTTTAGGGTTAGCCGAGCCTACTCTAGATTACACCCATGCCTGTGTTGCATTAGCCACTTAACATAAACTAGGTCATGCATGTTTTGCTAACTAGTTTCTTGTTTTGGCACGGAGTACGATGTAAGTATTTATGCTTTAGCATACCACATGCATGTGAATGTTGCCATGACAGTATGCTTAACATGCGGCTACGTGCTTACGTGAGATAAACTGTTTGAATGCCTATGGGTGGAGGTTGGATTGTTTGAGTTGGAAACACTCATTGAAATCCGTGTTTTAGCCTACTTGCGAGTAGCAAAATCTAACACGTTTTTCGAGACAAAACGGATATGCAATGTTTATTTCCAAATTAGGCAATCTAGTCTATACTTTTGTGTTGTGCGCATCACATAGTAATTCTAGGTTAAATAACCGGAATAAGAACGCATAAAGTTTTCAAAAACGGATATCACGGTTAGTAGAGGCCGGTCTTCGGACCGGGCGAAAGGGGGTGCTCATAGCTGACCTTCCCCGATCGTACCCAAGCTCCCGAGCCAAGACCACTTTGGTGATGACGGACATGTGGCCTTCAAGACCGAGTCGTGGTTTCCTAAATTCCCCATTTTAAAATATTTAGGTGGCGACTCAGAATCCGCAGCAGTCCATGTTTGGCACTACTTTTTCAAAAATCTGTTTTCTCAAACGATTTGCCAGAGTTGGACTCTTTGGTTCAGATTTAGAACCGTGACACAAAAGAGAGTCCGAGCTGTAGCCGAGGTCCCCCCCGCGAACGTGCTACAATACCTTTTCGTGTTCGTCGTTCCTATATTTATATCTATTTCTTTTGGTCCTCGGGACTAAGGCCTACTTTTCAATCATTGCCTTTCCAACCATTCGGCTCTAGGAATCCTCCTTTATTTGGCCCACTTATCCCATTCGGCTGATGATGGGTCTTAGGATGGAGCCGGCTACTGTCAGCCTTCCTAAATATGACCCCTCCGACTCTGCCGTTTATTCGGCTCCCACAATTGCCCCCCGAGCATTCTGCCAACGACCGTTGGCTGGAGTGCTTGGTTTCGGGTTTTGAATGCTCAGAACCAAAATCCGGCGGTTGGCCTTGTTTAATTAATTACACCCCCTTTTATTGTCATCTCGACTTCTCGTCACTTCGTATACGTTTATTTATTGTGATTTAAAATTTGACGTCCTTTCGAATTCGTTTTCTAAGACATTGGTCACTGGGTTACTTTTCCAATCGTTCTAGCAACTTTATCCTCTCCGATATCTTCTTCATTCTTTGTAAGTTCTTCCCAGTTTGTTTCTCACTTGTCACATTCTTGTTAAACAATAGGGTATGGCAAATCATCTGAAAGACCTCCTCTCGTCAGATCGAATTGCTGGCTTCAGACGCCATTTTTCTATCCCTGACGATGTCCATTTGTCACTCGTGACGGATGGCACTCTTGACATGGAGAGGGAGGACAAAACCAAGATTGTTTTTCCTCTCTTGTCAATCGCAGAGGGTGGAGTCCGCTTTCCCCTTCACCCGTTTTTGAAGGCTGTTCTTCGCCATTGGGATTTAATCCCTTCCCAACCTAACGTGAATTTCTTTAGAATTATAATGGGGGTCGTAGCGCTGAATCGTCGTCTGGGAATTAACCTTGGTATTCTAGCCATCCGACACTGTTATGCTTTGGCTAAATCTTCCGGTCGGCACAGGCGTTACTTCCTCAGAGCCAAGGACACCGACCATCAGCTAATCACCATGCTTTCCAGCTCTGGGAAACAAGTTGATGACGTTATGGTCGTTGTCCAAGGTAACTGGGAGTTCGGCGAAGGGGAGGATCATGTCGACCCTATTCCTAGACGGAGGGGTGAGCCATGTCGCCGAATACCTTCCTGTTTGAATCATGTATTTGTATTTGTTGCAAATCGTATTCCTTTGAATCTTACGGCTTGTCTTGTGCAGGGAATGATTTGAAAAAGGTTCAACCTTCAGCCGACAATACTGTTCTTTCGGATATTAGGGTCGCTCTCAGGTATTTCGGCCGTCGAAGTCTTCAGAAACAGGGGAGGGCGGCTCACATTCTTCTTTGCTACGAGCCGACTTATACGACCTTCTCGGCGGTGGAAAACATACCAATTCCGAAAGGTGAAAATTCTCTCATTGCTCATATCTTGTCCGATTTCAAAAACCTGAGGCAGGTAGGCTTTGAAGGATCTGATTCAGAGAGAAATGAGGTAGCTGATGTTGCCAAGTCAGATCAGTCGGAGACCGAATCTAAGGAGGTATTGAACTCTGTTGATCCACCATCTACTTCGGGACAGGGGGATCTTTCTCCTGATGACGTTTTTCAACGCTTAGAGGATCTTTCCATCGTAGGTTCTTCAGGTATGGCTAGTTTAAGCCTATCAAAACTTGCCAAAAAAGCGAATACGGAGAGGTTAGCAGCACGGCGAAGATCGGAGGGCCTTCCGCGTGAAGTACCGCCCGCCACCGAATCTCGATTTTCCCTCCCTGTTGCCGAACCAGAATCCTTGGGAGTTGCTGAAGTGGCAAAGACTCAAAATGCCGGATCTATTTTGGTCGGCCAAGCCTGTCGGGAAATTGAGGAAAAGGCAGAGAATCGCTCTGCAGATCTTGAATCGGTTTGGAAGAACAGGGTGGTAAACGTCCTCGATTTGAAGAGTTCAATGAGATCGTTCCTTTTGTGATTCGTCCGATGGTAAAAAACATGCCGGTTCCCTCTGACGCTTTGGTGCTTAAAGATCCAGAAGTTGCATTCGGCGTGGCTACATCCGTGTCATTGCCATCTGACTTGGAGGCTTTTCCGAGTGCAGCCAGATCAGAAAGCCACAGCATTAGCCGCCCAATCAGCACTTTTGGTACATATTCTGACTTTTTTCTTCACTTCATCTAAATACTGTTGAAGTTATGTTTCTTGACTTTTCTTTTGCAGACCGTCGGAAGGATAGCCGATATGGGCCGTCACTATCTCGACGCCGTCAAACATATTGCTCGTTTACGAGAGCAAGTTGAGAAGCAGAGGAAAAGGGCCGAGGACGAAGTTTTGAGAGCAAACAAGGAAGCTTCTTGGGCCGAGGCCGAAGTAGACAGGGCACGCAGTGCGGATCAGTTGAGAGTGGAAGCCGAGAAGAGGGCGGACGCAAGTGAAATGGCGCTCAGCTTGTCCCAGAAGGCGGTTGCCAGCCTGGAGGCGGAGTTGACTGAAGTGAAGGCGGCGAGGGAAATAGCTGACTCGGCTGCTTCCAAAGCATTTGAAGTCGGGAAAAATGCTGGACTCGCCGAATATGTTGACCAGGTTGCCCGGTTTGAAAAACGGGGGTTCAAACATGGCTGGCAAAACGCCCTTGTTGCAGCTAGAGTTTCATTGAGTATGCCAATACCATATGAGCAAGTGGAAATTGAGCCACTGGAGACTGATTTCGACGGCTCATCTGAGCAATTGACGTAGTTGTTAGGATTTCAAAAATGTATTTTCGCAGTTTATTGCTATTTTTACGGTTATTGGTTAGACATTTTTCAAGCGGGCTTGTAGCTTTGTTTGTTCTGCATGTATAGAATGTCATCAGTTGTGTTTAATTTGCTAATGAAGTATGATATTGCTTAATTTTAGGCTCAGTCTACTAGTATCATAAATTCGCCCTTGCTTGCCTTGCCTTAGCCAGGGCGCGAGCGCTAAAAGCCGAAAGGTTCTAACTCGTCGGCTGATTAAGCATAAACTAATCGGCGCTTTCGAAAATTCGGCTGATTTCGAAAATTCGGCCGATAAGATTAATAAATCTGCCCTTGCCCCAGAGGGGGCGCGAGCGCTAAAAGTCGAAAGGTTCTGACTCGTCGGCTGATTAAGCATAAACTGATCGGCGTTTTTGAAAATTCGGCCGATGAGATTAATAAATCTGCCCTTGCCTTAGCCAAGGCACGAGCGCTAAAAGCCGAAAGGTTCTGGCTCGTAGGCTGGCTGAGGCATAAACTGATCGGCGCTTTCGAAAATTCGGCCGATAAGATTAATAAATCTGCCCTTGCCTTAGCCAGGGCACGAGGGCTAAAAGCTGAAAGGTTCTGGCTCGTGGGCTGGCTGAGGCATAAACTGATCGGCGCTTTCAAAAATTCAGCCAATGAGATTAATAAATCTGCCCTTGCCCCAGAGGGGGCGTGAGCGCTAAAAGCCGAAAGGTTCTGACTCGTCGGCTGATCGGCATCCGACGTTTGGCGTTCGGTCTTATTGACGTTGCCTTGGGGGAGCTGGGTGTATTGCATAATAAATGGGGCAAGTTCATGCCAGAGGCCCTACTTATTTCCATTCAGGCTTGGACCTAAGCTGGGGAAAGACCGAGATTGGCTGAGTTTAGATGTCAAAATGAGTCGCAGTAGCGAGCCCATTCGCGCGGGAAGAACAATGTCCAAGGATTGGGAAAAGTAGCAACTCCTTAGTCGTCGAAGCAGGTCACCCCAAAAGGAGGTTCAACGGGGAAGTTTCCCGTGCCTGCTACCGAGGATGGAGCCTATCGCGACGCCACGACCGTTGAGTTTTGCAGTTTTTGTGAAGAATAAACCAATGACGGAGGCAGATTCCATCATTAAAGATCCAGATGTGGCAGTCGAGTTCGCTCGACAGATATTTCCGCCAGAAGTCCAGCAGTCAATGGTCGGACGTCGAGATTTCGAAGTATTTCGGGACGGCATACATGGGGCAGTCAAAGGATTGTATAGTGCATACGAAGTCGGTATGCGTCTGCGCGAAGCGCGACGTGAGATCGACAAAAAGGATGAAAGGAATCGCAGTCTGGAGGCTCGCGCGAAAAAGGCTGAGAGTGAGCTTCAGGAGCTTAGGAGTGTTCGAACGGCCGAGTCGATGGCGGCTGGTCGCTCTAAAGTCGGGGAGCGTATGACCCAAAAGGCTTCAGGATATGAGAGAGGATATCAGGACGGCTTGAAAGCGGGGATTGAGAAGACCAAACTCGCCCCTGTATCATCGCCATTACCTTCCCTATTCCGGCTTCGAAATTGAGAGAGACGATGATGAGATTGCCGATTGAGTATTCTAATGCGAGAACAGGCTTCCCTATGAATAAATAGAATTTTTTGTATTTTCAATGCTCACATTCAGCTCTGAAATATTTTGCGCGTAATTAGACGCTTTGTTTGGATTTATTGGCAGATTTTGTACTGCATGATATTAACTTTTAAACATGCATTTGAGGCTCGAATTAAGGATCATTCATTCGGTCAGTCAAATGGTCTAAATGTACCTTAGGGGGCTCCGAATTCGGAGTCTTATCTGGGGAATCGTGATATCCACGAAGGGTGCTCTGAATCCGGAGGCTTATTCGGCCCTCGGATGTCATGCATCTACGAAGGGCGCTCCGAATCCGGAGGCTTATTCGGCCCTCAGTTGTCATGCATCCAAAGGCGCTCCGAATTCGGAGTCTTGTCTGGCCAATCGTGGTGTCCACGAAGGGCGCTCCGAAACCGGAGGCTTATTCGGCCCTCAGATGTCTTGCATCCAAAGGCGCTCCGAATTCGGAGTCTTGTCTGGCCAATCGTGGTATCCACGAAGGGCGCTCCGAATCCGGAGGCTTTTTCGGCCCTCGGATGTCATGCATCTACGAAGGGCGCTCTGAATTCGGAGGCTTATTCGGCCCTCGGATGTCATGCATCCTAAGGCGCTCCGAATTCGGAGTCTTGTCTGGCCAATCGTGCTATCCACGAAGGGCGCTTCGAATCCGGAGGCTTATTCGGCCCTCGGATGTCATGCATCTACGAAGGGCGCTCCGAATCCGGAGGCTTATTCGGCCATCGGATGTTATGTATCTATGAAGGACGCTCCGAATCCGGAGGCTTATTTGGCCCTCAGATGTCATGAATCCAAAGGCGCTCTGAATTCGGAGTCTTGTCTGGCCAATCATGATATCCACGAAGGGCGCTCCGAATCTGGAGGCTTTTTCGACCCTCGGATGTCATGCATCTACGAAGGGCGCTCTGAATTCGGAGGCTTATTTGGCCCTCAGATGTCATGCATCCTAAGGCGCTCCGAATTCGGAGTCTTGTCTGGCTAATCGTGGTATCCACGAAGGGCGCTCCGAATCTAGAGGCTTATTCAGCCCTCGGATGTCATGTATCTATGAAGGGCGCTCCGAATCCGGAGGCATATTCGGCCCTCGGATGTCATGCATCTGGCCAACCGTGATATCCACGAAGGGCGCTCCGAATCCGGAGGCTTTTTCGGCCCTCGGATGTCATGCATCTACGAAGGGCGCTCTAAATCCGGAGGCTTATTTGGCCCTCGGATGTCATGTATCTACGAAGGGCGCTTCGAATTCGGAGTCTTGTCTGGCCAATCATGATATCCATGAAGGGCGCTCCGAATCCGAAGGCTTTTTCAGCCCTCGGATGTCAAGCATCTATGAAGGGCACTCTGAATTCAGAGGCTTATTCGGCCCTCGGATGTCATGCATCCTAAGGCGCTCTGAATTCAGAGTCTTGTCTGGCCAATCGTGATATCCACAACGGGCGCTCCGAATCCGGAGGCTTATTCGGTCCTCGGATGTCATGCATCCTAAGGCGCTCCGAATTCGGAGTCTTGTCTGGCCAATCGTGGTATCCACGAAGGGCGCTCCGAATCTGGAGTCCTATTCGGCCCTCGGATGTCTTGCATCCAAAGGCACTCCGAATTCGGAGTCTTGTCTGGCCAATCGTGGTATCCACGAAGGGCGCTCCAAATCTGGAGGCTTTTTCGGCCCTCGGATGTCATGCATCTATGAAGGGCGCTCTGAATTCGGAGGCTTATTCGGCTCTCGGATGTCATGCATCCTAAGGCGCTTCGAATTCGGAGTCTTGTCTGGCCAATCGTGGTATCCACGAAGGGCGCTCCGAATCCGGAGGCTTATTCGGCCCTCGGATGTCATGCATCTACGAAGGGCGCTCCAAATCCGCAGGCTTATTCGGCCTTCGGATGTCATGTATCTATAGAGGGCGCTCCGAATCCGCAGGCTTATTTGGCCCTCGGATGTCATGCATCCAAAGGCGTTCCGAATTTGGAGTCTTGTCTGGCCAATCATGATATCTACGAAGGGCGCTCTGAATCTGGAGGCTTTTTCGACCCTCGGATGTCATGCATCTACGAAGGGCGCTCTGAATTCAGAGGCTTATTCGGCCCTCGGATGTCATGCATCCTAAGGCGCTCCGAATTCGGAGTCTTGTCTGGCCAATCGTGGTATCCACGAAGGGCACTCTAAATCCGGAGGCTTATTCGGCCCTCGGATGTCATGCATCTACGAAGGGCGCTCCGAATCCGGAGGCTTATTCGGCCCTCGGATGTCATGTATCTACGAAGGGCGCTCCAAATCCGGAGGCTTATTCGGCCCTCAGATGTCATGCATCCAAAGGTGCTCCGAATTCGGAGTGTTGTCTGGCCAATCGTGATATCCACGATGGGCGCTCCGAATCCGGAGGCTTTTTCGGCCCTCGGATGTCATGCATCTACGAAGGGCGCTCTGAATTCGGAGGCTTATTAGACCCTCGGATGTCATGTATCTACGAAGGGCGCTCCGAATTCGGAGTCTTGTCTGGCCAATCGTGATATCCACGAAGGGCGCTCCGAATCCGGAAGCTTTTTCAGGCCTCGGATGTCATGCATCTATGAAGGGCGCTCTGAATTCGGAGGCTTATTCGGCCCTCGGATGTCATGCATCCTAAGGCACTCCGAATTCGGAGTCTTGTCTGGCCAATCGTGATATCCACGAAGGGCGCTCCGAATCCGGAGGCTTATTCAGCCCTCGGATGTCATGCATCCTAAGGCGCTCCGAATTCGGAGTCTTGTCTGGCCAATCGTGGTATCCACAAAGGGCGCTCCGAATCCAGAGGCTTATTCGGCCCTCGGATGTCATGCATCTACGAAGGGCGCTCCGAATCCGGAGGCTTATTCGGCCCTCGGATGTCATGTATCTACGAAGGGCGCTCCGAATCTGGAGGCTTATTCGGCCCTCGGATGTCATGCATCCAAAGGCGCTCCGAATTTGGAGTCTTGTCTGGCCAATCGTGATATCCACGACGGGCGCTCCGAATCCGGAGGCTTTTTCGGCCCTCGGATGTCATGCATCTACGAAGGGCTCTCCGAATCCGGAGTCTTATTCGGCCCTCGGATGTCGTGCATCCAAAGGCGCTCCGAATTCGGAGTCTTGTGTGGCCAATCATGGTGTCTACGAAGGGCGCTCCGAATCCGAAGGCTTATGCGGCTCTGATGACTCGAATTCGAGGAAAGATGGGAAAGTTTGCATTACGACGGAGTATGTACAAATATCAAGCCCACAAGTTGGGTCATTGATAGAATTTATGTAGATGTGTTGAATTCCAAGGCCGTAGCAGGCTTCTTCCTGACATGTCTGAGAGTCGGTATGCCCCCGTGCCTGCAATGGAATCTATCTGACAGGGTCCGTCCCAGTTCGGACCTAGCTTTCCATCAACCGGTTTTCGGTCGGCCAGAAGTACCTTCTTTAGGACCAGTTCTCCTGGAGTGTAGCGGCACAACTGAACTCGCTGATTGTACGACTTAGCGAGCTGCTGCTGATACCGCGCCATGGATGCCAAGGCGCGATCTCTTCGTTTTTCGATCAGAATCAGGTCCAGGGCGAGTATCATGTCATTTCGGCCTGTATCAAAGGCTTGCGATTTCAGAGTTGGCAAGCTAATTTCTAGGGGTAAGATTGCTTGGGTTCCGAAGCATAGGGCAAACGGCGTTTCTCGGGTGGATCGTCTCAGTGTTGTATGATGAGCCCACAATACACTCGGCAACTCTTCAACCCATCTGCCTTTAGCTCTTTCCAGCCTCTTTTTGATGCCGTCCAAGATGGATTTGTTCGAGGCTTCCGCTTGACCGTTACTTTGGGGGTACGCTGGCGTAGAGAAGTAAGGCACAATACCATATTTGCTGCACAGTTCTCGGTATACGCCACAATCGAACTAGGTGCCATTGTCTGAGATGAGTGCTCTTGGAACGCCAAATCATGTAATGATGTTCCTCTATACAAAGCGCTTAATGTCGGAATCTCGTATATGGGTTAGAGCCTCCGTTTCGACCCACTTTGTGAAGTAATATGTCCCTATGATTAAGAATCGCTTGTTCCCTGGGGCCCTCGACAATGGTCCTACGATATCAAGTCCCCACTGAGCGAACGGCCAGGGCTGGTGATAGAGTTCAGACCTTCGGCGGGCAAATGGGTTAGTGGGGAGAACTTTTGGCATTGTTCACATTTTTTGACATAATTCTCCGCGTCAGCTCTCATTGTCGGCCAATAATATCCCTGTGTTATAGCTCGATGGGACAGGGAGCGTCCCCCGGAATGGGCACCACAACTGCCCTCATGTATCTCTGTCAGAAGCTCCTCCACTTTGTCTGGGTGCACGCATTCCAAGTATGGACCAGAGAGGGACTTTTTGTAAAGCCCTCCTTGTGGATCCAAGTAGTATCGCAGGGCCTTATTTCGCACCTTGTGTGCTTCTTTTTTGTTCTCTGGGAGTTGTTCAGAAGAGAGGAATGCGGCAATGGGGTCCTTCCAACTTGGTGCGGATTCTATAACATTGATATGGGTTTCCTTTGATGGGCGAATGCTCGGCTCCAGGATGAAACCCACTTCGATGGTCCGTTTGAGCTCGGAGTTGATGGCGGAGGCTAGGCACGCCAGGGCATCTGCATGCGTGTTCTGATCGCGTGTTATTTGGTTCAGTTCATGATGGTCAAATTTCGCCAGCAAGGAGTTGGCCGTTTTCATATAGGCCGCCATACGGTCGTCTCTTGCTACATACTCCCCCTTTAGCTGGTTGATCACCAATTTTGAGTCACAAAACACCAACAGACGCCGAGCGCCGACAAGATGTGCATTCCGCAGACCGGCTAAGAGGGCTTCATACTCGGCCTCGTTATTTGATGCTTCGAAGCCAAGCTTGACGGCTTGCTCAATTACTACGCCGTCTGGAGACATGATTACTACGCCGGTGCCGCTGCCCCGTTGGTTAGACGATCCATCACAGTATAATTGCCAAATGTCCCCGACATAAATTCTCCAATCTGGCTTTGATCGAACTTCAGCCTTTGGCATGATGTCATCAGGCTTGAGGTCGGCAAGCCCGCCGGTGAATTCGGCGACAAAGTCGGCCAGCACCTGCCCCTTGATTGCAGTTTTGGGTAGAAACTGAATGTCATATTGGCCGAGTTCGAGAGCCCATTTCGAAACACGTCCTGATGCTTCTGCATTCCATAGTATTGATCGAAGGGGATAATCTGTTAGCACCCCAATGCTGTGTCCCTGGAAGTAATGCATCAGTTTTCTTGCTGCCATGACCAAGGCTAGGACGAGTTTTTCCAGAGGTAGGTAGCGTGTTTCGACGTCGACCATTGCCTTGCTCATATAATACACTGGCCATTGCTGCCCTTCCTCATCTTTTAATAGTACGGCGCTGACGGCCCTATCGGAGACTGCAAGATACAGAATGAAGGCGTCACCGGCAGTGGGTGTTGTTAGGAGAGGTACTAACCGGAGGTAGGTCTTAAGCCCGTTAAAAGCTGCTTCACATTCGGCGGACCATTCGAAAGCTTTGCCCTGACGTAGTGTCTGAAAGAATTGTCTGCAGCGATCTGTAGACCGGCTGATGAACCTGTTGAGTGTAGCAGCCATTTCCATCAACTTTTGGACTTCTTTCACTGAACGGGGGGAACCGAGTTCCAAAATTGCTGTGACTTGCCTTGGGTTGGCTTCGATTCCTCGGTGGTTGACGATATAACCCAGGAATTTGCCGAAGCCGATTCCGAATGCGCATTTGGAAGTGTTTAGTTTCATTCTATATTTGCGTAGGATGCTGAATGTCTTTTCTAAATCGGCTACATGATTTTGTTCTTCTTTGGATTTGACCACCATGTCATCGATGTATACTTCCATAGTGTGGCCGAGTTGTTCTTTGAACATCGTAGTGACCAGTCTTTGGTAAGTTGCCCCTGCATTCTTCAGCCCAAAAGGCATAACCCTGTAGCAGTAGGTTCCTCTTGGGGTGAGGAATGCAGTTTTGTCCTGATCATCTGGATGCATGGCGATCTGATGGTAGCCTCTGTAAGCGTCGAGGAAGCTCATACGCTTGTGGCGTGCCGTCGCATCGACAAGTTGGTCAATTCTGGGTAAAAGGAAGCAGTCTTTGGGGCAAGCTTTGTTCAGATCCGTGAAGTCGACGCACACCCGCCAAGTTCCATTTTTCTTCTTCACCACCACTGTGTTGGAGAGCCACGTGGGATAGGTGACTTCTCTAACTGCCCCGGCGTCAAGCAATCTGTCAACTTCCTCTATAACGGTGGCAGTGTGTTCTGCGGAAGATCGCCGGCCTTTCTGAATGATCGGCTTGCACTGGGGGTTGACATTCAGATGGTGCTATGAAACTGATGGATCTATACCTGGCATCTCGTACGGAGTCCACGCAAAGACGTCAAGGTTGTTGAGTAGAAAAGAGATCAGCTACCGTCTGTCGGCCTAATTCAGAGAGGCGCCGATCATGAAGAACTTTTCTAGGCCTCCGTCGATGTCAACTCGGTCTAAATCTTCCGTGGCCTTTTCATTTGGGGGTCGCTCGACGTCATCCAGGATCTCTCGATTGGGTACTTCAATGGAGTTCACTTGCAGTTCCTTTGGCGTCTTGGCGGCGAGGAGATAACAGACTTGTGCCGATTTTTGGGAGTCGCGGATCTGCTCAATACCGTGCTCTGTTTGGAAGCATAGCAGTTGATGATAAGTGCTTGGGACGGCCTGCAAGGTATGCAACCACGACCACCCCATGATGAGATTGTACGGCGATGGCAGCCTGATGACCAAGAACTCTACATCCACCGTTCTGGAGCCAGCTCGAACGGAAAGGCTGATCATTCCCAACGGGTACTCTGGATTGGCATTGAAGCCGAAAAGTGGATAAGGAGCTGGGGTCAGGTCCGATTCGTCGAACCCGAGTTTGATGAAGGTTTTATAGTATATAACCTCCGAAGTGCTTCCCTGGTCGATAAGAACGCGTTTGACGGTGAACCGGTTTACGCGTAACGCAACAACCAAAGGATCGACGTGAGGGAGTGTTACGCCGCGCAAGTCGGAGTCGTCGAACGTGATGCTTGGCGTTTCTTGGAGTCGCTTTGCTAGTGTGAGCTGATTTTGGTGATCTGGCGATGATTGGATTGCATGCACAGCCGGGGCTGTCGGCAGGCTATATATCATGTGGATGGTGTCAAGCGGAACGCCATGCTGGAGACGTTCGCCCTTTGTCATCTCAGAGGGATCGGTTGTGGCAAAGCAACCGTCGGCATTTGGCCGTCAGCCTCGAGATCGTTGACTAGCCTTTGGGGGTCGCTTACAAGCCTCGCGCCCTGGTTGTTTGGACTTTGCTATTTCCCATGCCAGATCCTGACGGAGGCGGTCGTTCTCGGCGATGATGTTGTCCAAATTCAGTTTGGTCTGTCTAGCTCGTTCCATGATCGCTTGTATTGTCTCCTGCGCTGAAGTCGTTGGTGAATCAGAATTCAAGGCGCGTCTTGCAACGACGGTTTCCTTCCCGAGCATATTCGCCGGAGTGAGATTGTCTCTCTGTGTGACCTCGTCGGTGGCTATCAGAGGATCTTCGGTCACGCCTGCCATGGATATATTTGAGTATTTCCCACAGACGGCGCCAATTGTGGGAAAGTGGTTTGGAAATACTCTTCAGATCCTGAGAGACGCTGTTGATCCTCAGCTAGTCACCTACAAAGAAACAAATACTCCGGTCGGGGGTGCCGGAATTAGCACTCCGACGGACAAGTCAGTTCCCTTACTCAAGAAAGCTTGTCTGCTAAGTTTTGTGAAGTGATTCTTACATACCTTTTCGTGTCCGTCGTTCCTATATTTATATCTGTTTCTTTTGGTCCTCGGGACTAGGGCCTACTTTTCAATCATTGCCTTTCCAACTATTCTGCTCTAGGAATCCTCCTTTATTCGGCCCACTTATCCTATTCGGCTGATGACGGGTCTTAGGATGGAGCCGGCTACTGTCAGACTTCCTAAATATGACCCCTCCGACTTTGCCATTTATTCGGCTCCCACAATTAACATCACCAATGAGTATGTAATGACTCGAGATGCAATAGGTTCAATTAACGTCCGATTGAACCCAAACCAATTTTATTACTCTTGTTACCATTTTAGTCCAATTTTATTAATCCTTTTTAATTAACTTTTCATTCTTTAATCATCTTAGTCCAAAAATGAGAGTTATGTCCACTAATGAAGAGAAGTGTCAAACAAGGAGTTGTTCTTGGCATGAGAGAGATGCAATGCCTTGGTAATGAACCTCCGAAGAGATTAAATCATTAAGCATGGAAGGATCTGTTTCACATGCCTTAAACAACACTCATTTGAAACGACTCTCAAATAAAGAAAACCAAGAAATGAGGGGGGGGTGCAGAGATGATTAATACAAGTGTGAGCATATATATGAAAGTTATGAAAATAAAAGTTATCAACTCAAATAAGTTGGTGTTTAAGGCCTAAACCATCAAGCCTATGAGAACTACAACACTATAAGCATATTATGCAAAACATAAATAAAATAAACACACTGAAACAGTCCTAAAATGGGTAAAAACAGTGCTGGAATTAGTATGAAAAAGCTAGAAAAAGTGAGCTAAAATAGAAGAGAAATAATGCAAGAAAGTAAGCGAAAGAAAGGGGTAGCTAACCCTTCCATATTTGAACCTCAAAATCACATATTTTTTCCTTTTAAAACTCTGAAAATCAGTGGCCAAAAGTTGAGAAAGAAGTGGGAAACACAAGGACAGAAGCTTGTAGACTAAGGTTCAAAGAAGGGTGGTCAGCCCCTCCACCTTTAGTAGCTTTAAATCACAAGTTTCAGGCCATAAAAACAGTACAAAAACAACAAGAAAAAATAGGGAAGAAGTAGTGTAAAGATGGTCAAAGTTATACCTCTTGAAGACGAGTAACTCTTTGATTCACAAACCAACAAGTGATCACCCTCATGAACTGAAATTTTAGCTCAAGAACCTCAGCAAGGAGCCTCAAATATTTGGTTTAGGAAGTGTTTGGGTAGTGCATGTGTGTTGCAAGAGAGAGAGAGAGAGAGAGAGAGAGAGAGAGTGTGTGTGTGTGTGTGTGTGTGTGTGTGTGTGTGTGTTTCAAGAATTTGAGCTTTGGTAAATTTTTCTAACCTAAAAACATAAGGTATGGCTAAGTATATATAGAAAAACTGGTTGCTATCTCGGAAATATTTGTATTGAGCCAATTAATACAGCGCACGCACATAGGGGGACAACTGGCAACAAATATCTGTTCTGCTGGAAAACCTGGTCGATTGGCCAGGTGGGGGACGGCCGGATACTAAATTTTGGCTAGCAAGCCTCTAGGTGGTTAGGCTTGGAAAAATCAGGTTTGGCTTAAAGGAGGTGCAGGATTTTTAGACTATGAAACTCGAAATTGAGGCTCCTTACTGAAGAAAATGAACATTTGCACAGCGTACTAATTCATCATCGAGTGATCAACCTGAGGCGCCCAAGTCTTACGGGCGGTCAAAAATTGGATGTCTACAATATACTATTAACATTAGTGTATGATTATGACATTTTATTTTATGCATTCTTTTTCCCGTGTCTTTGTACAAATGTGTCGTATTTCTTTTGCACATCTTCATCATCATCATCATCATCTTTTGCCTAGGCCATATTATTTTCCTCATCTTCATATAGTAGCACATTCGTAGTGCTATATCCTATTATTCTTTTACTAACTAAACTTCTACCAGATTGTATACTACAATTATCTATAGAGTGTTTTCCTGATAATATACTTACATTATCCATTTTATCATTATTTTCTATCGTGCTAGGAGTTTCTATTTTGATATTTCCAATATTATCGATTTTAATTATATTTTTTCTTTTTGTAATATTTTTAGGGTTATTGAAACTTGCTATACATCTATTATCTAACTTAATCTCATTATGATTTTATTCTTTTAGGTGTAATTTTATCTATTGGTATTTCATTAGTAGATTCAACTTTGTCTACTTCTATAATTTTATGTTGCATTTTTGGATCCATAATATTATCTAATTTATATATTATTTTTCAAAATATTATTAATGAATATGTAATCTCATGCATATCGATTCCTACAGTTTTTTTTTTTTTTTTTTAATGTTAAGTATCTATTTATGAATCTATCTCTTAAACTAATATAATATCTTGGTCTACAATTAAAACTTAATGGTCCCCCACACAGATTATTTTTTATTCCACTGATTATGGATCTTCCAAAATTTTGTTGTCTAATATTACACAAAAATACATATATATCTATATCCTGTCATTTATCAAATAACGGTATAATTTGTATTTATACACTCCCTATATACATATATTTATACTCATTATCTTTATTATTTTTAATATATTTTCATAATTTATTAAATTTATTTCTCCTACATCATATTGACAAATATATATATGCTTTTTAATTTAGATATTGACTTTTGATATATTTTGTCCTTTCCTATTATTGGTAATATCTAATCTTCTTTTTTTCTTTTTTTTCTTTTTTGGAGAATTTTCTATGGTAAATTGTTGTCCTCTTAAATTTTCTATATTTATTTATTCTGTCATCATAAAATTTTGCTTTTCATCGATATCGTTATAATCTCTCTTTTGTTTCTATTTCTTCTTCAATTAATTATATTATTCTTTTATTATTTTCTAGAGCCAATTCTAATGTTTCTTCTTCTTATAACTCTACATAATCCAAACTTCCTAAAATTTCTATTATTTTATTATTATTTTTATTTCTACATTGATTAGCAATATGACCTATTCTCCACATGTCCAACCTTTACAAGTCTTTTTTTTTTCCCTTCTAGACAATAATTATTTTTTCTAAAAAATCATATTCTTTTGTTGAAATTATAGGTTTTTTTTTTATAATATTTTCTTCTATATTTTTCTCATCTTTGTTATTAAAATGTTTTCTTTTTCTTATTGTATGTTTTTATTATTGAAGGCTCAATATTCCTATGAATTAAATGTTTGCCAACAATGCCAATAATGTTTTTTTTTTTTTTCATTTTTCTTCTTTATTTCATTTTCATGCATTCCTACTCTACCTATTCTTTTAAATATCTAATTCTATGACCCAGGATGTCACTTGTGACATCTCTTAATTCTTTTAATTATTTTTCATATTTTTCTTCTATATTAACATTTATAGAATATGGTAATTTATGAAAAAACATAGTTAGATGAATTTTATTTCTCCCTATTTAATAGTAGTAATAGGAATATTAGCATATATAATTTTTTATATATTCCATATTCCATATTTCTATATTATTTAATTTTCTCGCACAATCTATTTTTCTTTTATCCTCATCCCACTCTTTTCCTACAAATTCATCTTCAATATATTTTATAAATATGTTTCACATACCTTCTAAGGTAGTTTCTGCTATTATTATTTTTTTTTTTTTTTTGTCACTTTCACTCAAGTTGTCATACCAGCTTGCTATTATACCCATAAAGTTATTTTCATATAATTTAAAGTACTTTGTGCGCTCCAACTGCTGCTATGGATATTTAAGACATGGTGCATGTCTCTCTTCTATTGTTTTATTACTTCAATTGTATTTGTAGCACAATCAATGTATAATAAATATCTTATATTACTTATTGATTTTAGTGGTACATCCCTTAAAAATACTTCATTTCTAGAGGTAAAGTCTACATAATTAAATGTTTTCCTAGCAAAAGATCTTTTATTTAGATAACTGCAATGTCTCGTTCTTTTTTTATAATCATAATCTCTAGTATTATTTTCCAGTTGTTGTTTGGTAAAATTTCTAAAATCTGAGTGATTTGGATTAAGTGAGACGGATGAACTACTTCATTCTTGTTTTACTATTGTCATTTCAGTATTATTAACGTTATTTATTTCTTCAAAATCTTCTAAGATATTATTTTCCTTTTCTTTTTCAGCGTCGCTATTTCTTATTAGTTGTTCTAAATCTTCAAGGGAAATGTGATCAATTTATCTCAAACTGATTAATCCTTATTGTTTATATATATATATATATATATCTTTTTCTAATTTTATTTTATCATTATTTATTTCTTCATCTATCGTATCTAATTGTTAAGCTATTTATAATATTATTTTGTATTTTATTTCATTATCATTTTCCTTTTCAGCCATTTTTTCTAACTGTTTTAGGCTATGGTTACTAAACTCCATTATTGTTTTGGTTTTCAAGTGAAACTAATTCAAATGGCTGTTATTGATTATTTCCTTTATATCAGTATGGATATAGATCTAATTCTTTTTATTTTTCGTCAAACATATCTAATTGTTTTTAGAATCTAGTATAAAATGTCTAATTTCGTTTATTATTTCTAACTGATTAGTCCTAAGTTTTTCGTTAATTTTTATTAATAGCCTAATTAAAGTATTATTTCATTCTATTATTATTTGTAAAGAAGTATTATTATTTAAGTCTTCAGATTCTACTTCTTCACTATATTTAATACGCATGCAAATGTTATTGGCAAGGTTGAGAAATCAAACTTTAATACCTATTTTAATTGCAGGTTTGCGGATCTAATTTAATATTAACTCACTTTTTAAATCAAAAATATAATCTAAATTATTTTTTATTTTAATTTTGAGTGTTATAATTAAACACATATAATTATTACTTATAAGATTACACACTATATAATTTTATTTTATTTTTTTTAATACCTTTTGTAATTTTTTGAAACTTTTTGGGGGTGAAATTATAATTTCTAAATTCTAGGATGATTGGGCTTGGTGGTTTGCCTTTGACTGGCCACCTGTGTTCGGGCAGAACTTGGGCAAGGAAAAATTGGACCATAAAGATTTCTGTAATTTCTCGATGGAGGGTCACGTGGCTTGTTCCGATTGCGACTGACTTTTCCAGTGGACATAACAATAAAAAAATGCCAGCTCTATTAGGTGATAAGGTCGAATATCGTTGCAGACACCACTATCTACTTCAAATGAATCCGTTGACCAATCATTAAACAATAAATTTATAAAATATAAAACTATTCAGTGTGTTTGGTTTGAATTTTTTAGATTAAGTTTTTTAATTTTTGTATTCTTTTGTTTTTAGTGAATATTTTTTAAATTTTAAATATTTTTTTTACTTTTTTTAGATACATCTTAGTTAGATATATCTAAAAAGTAAAAAAATTTGTGAAAAAATATTTTAAAAAATTAATAAATACATAAAAATATAAAAAATATACTGAATTCTTATATTTTTTTTATATTTTTGGTATTTAGTGAATTTTTAAAATATTTTTTTTACAATTTTTTTATTTTTTAGGTTTATTTATGTTAGGTGTGTCTAAAAAGTAAAAAATTTGATTAAAATATTAAAAAATTTCAATAAAAATAAAAAAATACGAAAAATAAGAAAATATAATTTTCTAAAAAGTATTTTCCAAAAAATAAAAACAAGCAAGCTATTGTGACCACTGAGATGGTAGTAAAAAATCAATTTTTTAATTTTTTTAAGTAAATTGTCACAAAAAAAATTTTAAAAAAAGTTAATTTTTTTAACAAAAGTGCTAGTTTTTAAAAAAAAAAATCAAAAAAGTTAAAACATCAGTGTGTTTGGTTTGAGTTTTCTGAATTAAATTTTTTGAAAACTAAATTTTTTATTTGAAAAATGATTCAGGCCTCGAATCATTGGCTCGAATTTGCCTCGAGAGAGAGAGAGAGAGAGACAGAGAGAAGAGAGGGGAAGAGGGCTCGATCGTCACCGGCGTCGCCTCGGCGTCCTCGCAGATCGTCGTCTCGCCTCACCCCGCCTCGATCGTCGTCAAGCGGCTCTGCCTCGCCTCCGCACTCCTCCTCCCCTGTAAATAGGGCCCCCTCCAGTCCTCCTCCTTCCTCCTCCTCCTCCCTTCTCTTCTCTTCTCTTCTCCTTCTTCCTTCTTCCTTCTTCCTTCTTCATCTCCTTCGTTTCTGTTTGAACCAGAAAAGGAAAAAAAAAAAAAAACCTCATTCGAGCCAAATTCGAGGCCTCTATCACCGCTCTTTTTATTTTTCGTATTTTTTTGTTTTTAGTGAATTTTTTAAAATTTAAAGTATTTTTTGTTATCCCAGATAGGCAACCCAAGAGGGGGGGTGAATTGGGTTATTAAAAATTTCACAGTATTAAACTTAACACAATATTCAAAATTTGAATAAATAAAACAAACAGAATAATAATTATCAATATAAATGTAAGAGAGATAGAGAGAGAGAAAATCAAACACTGCAATTTATAGTGGTTCGGCACGCCGGCTTACGTCCACTCCCCAAGGAACCTCCTTGAGAATTTCTTTACTATCAATTGGATAAATACACCACCAAGCTTGTGGATTTGACACAGGACTTACTCTTATCTATTGAGCCTCACTCAACAATAAAAGCCTTACTCTTACAGAATCTCTCTAAAAATAAGGAATAAGAATAAGGGTAATTTAAACCCTCGTTTACAACAATTCTCTCACAAAGAGTAGATATGAAAGTGTAAGAACAAAAGCTAGATTTAGATCTGAAAGTGAAATAGCAGAATACTCAGAATTTAGGAGCTTCACAAAAAAATTTTCTCTTCAAGTTCTTAGTTCTTCTCCACATCCAACACCTCTATTTATACACAAAAATATACCCGTTGGACGCTCCTTGCTGACGTCATTACTTACATAAGCACGCTCCTGACGTCATCGCTTACATAAGCACGCTCCTGATGTCATCGCTTACATAAGAATAAAAATAAAACTGATTTTTTCTTTTTGTTTTGTCAAACATGGAGCCACCGTTTTTGTAGACAATTTAATACAAAGTTCACAACTTTCAAAAAATTAAATGATTTGCTCCATCTTGTTTATAGGATATATATATACATATATATATAACTCCATCTTTTTCTTCTTATTTGATTATAATATGATATAATCAATGTAATGTAAAAAATTTAATAGCGCACGTGATGTATTCTGCATATAATGTTATATATGTTCTGATCAAATATTTGCATACACAGAAAAATCTCTTTAAATAATATTTATGATGGATCTGAAAATATATGCTCTCTTTAAAATATTGTACAAGTTGTAGAGATTTTAAACTAAATATATTTTACCACTCCATATCAATTTTGTCAAAACAAGACAACCCATAAATATCAAATTTGTCAAAATAATACAACTAATCAATCATTTTTATCAAAATTATATAACTAATCGATTTGTCAAAAGATGAATAGTAATTAACCCTATTTTTCAAAAAGTGAATAGTAAAGCTTTTGAAAATATTTTTATTTAAATAATATTTAACAAATATATATTTTAAAAAGATAATATTTTTATCAAAATTATATAACTAATCGATTTGTCAAAAGATGAATAGTAATTAACCATATTTTTCAAAAAGTGAATAGTAAAGCTTTTGAAAATTTTTTATTTAAATAATATTTAACAAATATATATTTTAAAAGGATAATATTATTTTATTTAAATAATATTTAACAAATATATATATTTTAAAAAGATAATATTTTGTGTCAAATAATATGTATATTAAATAATATATTTTAGACATCATCAAAATTAAATAATATGATTAACAGTCTCCCCCTTTTTGATGATGGCAATATGTGTATGGATTTGACACAAAATAAAATTGACAAAATATTTGACAACTCTGCAACATATAATTTTCAAAATCATAGTTTTCTCCCCCTTTGACATCATCAAAATAAAGATGAAAATAATACAATAATTTGATCGGCCAAAAATAAGTTAGTGGGCCGTCTGTCGTGTCAGAATCATTGTGGGGATTTTGGAGCATCTCAAGCGCAGGAAATATGGACAAACAAAAGATTTGAGCAGATATAGCAGATATACATCGAGTAATGGAGCAATGGAGTGTATAAAAAGTGACACAGATCAGAGGCAAAGATACAAAATCATCAAGTGTTTTGAGAGAAAAATTTGTTTTAGCTTCTTGTGTAATCATGTCATTCCTTACCTTGGCGATCAATGAGTCGGACCTGCATGAAGTGCCTGTAATGCAGGCAAATGAGAGAGTACCAGTGACGCAGGCACATAATATGCCTGTAAATGAGGGTTCTAGTGTTATTGGCAATCGAAATGATTTCGATGCTATTAATAACACTATGGCTCTTAGTACACAGGCCATGATTGTAGTTTCCAATATGGCGCGAAAATTACAAGCAAGAGTACAAGAAAATCAGCAATGGAAAGATGAGGTGTGCTTGTTAAAACAACAACTGGTTAATATGTGTAAGGAGAAGAAAGAGCTAAAAAGGAAAAATGCACAGTTGGAGAATGCAGTGCATTATTATGCAACGGTGATAATGCCAAGACTCACAGAAATCGAAAATAGAGAGAGGCATGTAAAAGAGGCTCATGAAAAATTGTTGAGAGAAGTGAAAAAGAAAAAATCCGTGAAGCCTTCTGAAAATTTACATGTAATCGAGTAATATTTTCTTTTTCTGAAATAAAATTTCGAGCATTTCTTCCTTATTTATTTATTTGATTTTTGTTATAAATTTTTTTTTTTTTTTTAAATTCTGTGTTTAAAAAAAAATTATAGTATTTGTTGGTGCAGATAAGGAGTATGGCAGAAAAAAAAATGTATATATACTCCCCCTAAAATTATGCACAGAATATACACACGCCCCCTTTTTTATTTTATTTTTATTTATTTTTTTTTAATGATTGTTAATCTCAAAATATATGAGTCTCCCCCTGAATCAATGCACTAGAAATTACATAAAATTGAAGAAATAAATTACCAATCTATGACACCAAAGGCCCTTAAGATCTGGCCATAAACAACTACACCAAGTGCACTAGCATAAAAGGAGAAAATAAAAATAAAAACAAATACTTCAATCAAAGTAGAAGCATCCAATATTAAATCCAAGAGAACTTGGAGCACATATAACAAGTAAAAAAATACAACACAGTGCAACAATAATTTTATCATGTTGATCGGTGAGGACCTTGATGCTCGGAAGAAATGGAGAAGAGTGGGTAGATCGGTGGCGAATTTTTGTAGATCGGCAATGGATCTTGATGGATCAGTCACGGATCTTGGTGGATTGGTGATGGAACTTGATGGATCGGATGGTGATGCAGAAATTTTTTGGTAAAACAGTGATGGGGTTTCGGAAGATTTGTGAGGGATTTTGGTGGATGGTGATAGTGATGAAAGTGATTTTGTGGATGGTAGAGATGATTGTAGATGATGGTGATTATGGAGATGAAGTCGGCTGAGGAAGAAGGAGAGAGTGAGAGGCCGAGAGAAAGAGAAAGTAAAGGAGAGAGTGGGTGAGAAGATAGAGACGGAAAGGGAGAGAGAAATTATATATATAAATATATGTATATTATTGTTATTATTTTTTATAATAATTATTATTACAATATTTATTTTATTTAATTATTTAAAAAATATATATATTTTTTAATATAAACATTATATTGGAGTATTCATCATACCAAGTTCTGTTCTAATATAACAAAATTGTTCTTCATTTAGAGGCTTGGTAAATATGTCAGCTAATTGACAATTTGTAGGCACAAATTCGAGTTCAATGTCACCTTTGAGTACATGATCTCTTAGAAAATGATGCCTTAGTTCAATGTGTTTAGTGCGTAAGTGCTGAATAGGATTTTTTGAAAGGTTAATGGCACTTGTGTTGTCACATTTTATAGGAATTTTATCATAGTGAAGTCCAAAATCTTGAAGTTGTTGTTTCATCCAAAGCAATTGTGCACAACACCCAGCGGCGGCAATGTATTCTGCTTCAGCAGAGCTAATCGAAGTTTTGTTTTTTGCAAAATCAAGAAGTGAGTGAGTGTCCAAGAAAATGACAAGTGCCACTAGTGCTTTTTCGGTCAAGTCTACATCCCGCAAAGTCGGCATCTGAGTAACCAAAAAGTTCAAAGGTGGTTCCCTTAGGATACCATAATCCCAAATTTTGAGTGCCAACAAGATATCTGAAAATACGTTTGACTGCGGTGATATGTGACTCTTTTGGTGCAGATTGAAAACGTGCACACATACAAACACTAAACATTATGTCGGGCCTACTTGCAGTAAGATAGAGTAAAGAACCAATCATACCTCGATATTTCTTTTCATCTACAGGTTTACCTTGCTCATCTTTGTCGATTTTTATCGATGTGCTCATTGGAGTTGATGCCGGCTTTGATGATTCCATTTCAAATCTTTTGAGTAGATCTTTGATATATTTCATTTGATTTAAATGGATTCCATCATTAGTTTGTTTAATTTGTAGACCAAGGAAGTAATTTAATTCTCCCATCATACTCATTTCAAACTCACCCTGCATGTCTTTAGCAAACTCTTTGCACAAATTTTCATTAGTAGCACCAAAAATGATATCATCAACATAAATTTGAACAATTAGCATATCTTCTTCTTTGATTTTGTGTTGTATCAATTTTTCCTCTACAAAAGCCTTTGTCAAGTAAAAAATTACTCAATCTTTCATACCATGCTCTAGAAGCTTGTTTCAAGCCATATAAAGCTTTTGAAAGTTTAAAAACATGATCCGGGTATTTATGATTTTCAAAACCGGGAGGTTGTTCAACATAAACTTCCTCCGAAATGTACCCATTTAAAAAAGCACTTTTTACATCCATTTGATATAATTTAAAATCTTTAAAACATGCAAAAGCAAGTAACATTCTAATAGCTTCAAGTCTAGCAACTGGTGCAAAAGTTTCATCAAAATCAATTCCCTCTTCTTGATTATAGCCTTGAGCTACTAATCTAGCTTTATTTCTAGTAACAACTCCAGATTCGTCCATTTTATTTCGAAAAACCCATCAATAACGGGATGATCCTTAGGTCGAGGGGTCAACAACCAAATTTCGTTTCTTTCAAATTGATTTAATTCTTCTTGCATTGCTAAAATCCAATTTTCATCATTTTCAGCTTCTAAAAATGATTTTGGTTCAATTTGTGAAACAAATGCTAAGTTACCACAAATATTTCTAATAGAGGAACGGGTTTTTATACCTTCTGCCGCATCTCCTATGATGAGGTCTTTGGGGTGGCCATGAGCATACTTCCATTCTTTTGGAAGATTTGAGTCACTTTCTGGAAGAGCATATATTTCTTGAAGTTTTTCCATTGTCATTTCTTCTTCATGTTCACGTAAAGGATTTTCTTCATTTTCCTTTTTATAAATGCTCTCCATGCTTGGTTGATTTTCTACAATATCATTACTTACAAGATTCTTGGAAATAATGTCGTTAGATTCATCAAAAACAACATGCACAGATTCTTCAACAAGTAGAGTTCTTTTATTAAATACTCTATAAGCTTTACTAGACATAGAATAACCAAGAAATATAGCTTCATTCGATTTAGCATCAAATTTTTCTAAGTTATCTTTATTATTATTTAATACAAAGCATTTACAACCAAAAGCACGCAAGTGACTAATATTAGGTTTTCTACCTTTCCAAAGTTTATAAGGGGTTTTCTTAAGAATAGGTCTAATCATGGCACGATTTATAACATAGTGTGCAGTGTTAACAGCTTCCGCCCAAAAATATTTAGGCAAATTATTTTCGCAAAGCATAGTACGAGCCATTTCTTCAAGAGTTCTATTTTTTCTTTCAACCACACCATTTTGTTGAGGAGTCCTAGGGGCTGAAAAATTATGATCTATTCCTAAGTCATCACAAAACATAATAAAATCATCATTTTCAAATTCTCTACCATGGTCACTTCTAATACTGCAAATATTAAAATTTTTCTCATTTTGAATTCTTTTACAAAGTTTTGAGAAATTATAAAAAGCTTCATTTTTGTGTGCTAAAAATAAAACCCATGTATATCTAGTATAATCATCAATACAAACAAGGGCATAAGATTTTCCTCCTAAACTTAATGTTCTAGATGGTCCGAATAGATCAATATGCAAGAGTTGAAGTGGTCTAGTAGTTGAAACAATATTTTTGGATTTAAAAGAAATTCTAGTTTGTTTTCCAAATTGACATGCATCACAAAGTTTATCTTTTTCAAAAACAATTTTTGGTAAACCTATAACTAACTCATTTTTTGAAAGTTTGGAAATTAAATCAAAATGAGCATGTCCTAATCTTCTGTGTCAAAGCCAACCATTATCATTTATAGCAGATAAACATTTAATATTAGAATGAGAAGATAAATAATGCAAGTCAAAGACATATACATTCTCATGTCTATAACCTACAAATAAAGTTTTGTTTTCAAGGGTATTTTCAATAGTGCAATGAGTTTTCTCAAAAATAACTCTATAACCTTTATCACATAATTGACTAATACTAAGCAAGTTATGTTTTAAACCTTCAACAAATAAAGCATTTTCAATAATAGGAGAGGGATTTTTACCAATACTTCCTACACCAATGATTTTACCCTTACTATTGTCGCCAAAAGTCACATATCCGCCATCCTTTGGTTGGAGTGTGGCGAACATAGCTTTATTTCCAGTCATGTGCCTCGAACATGCACTGTCGAGATACCATCTATCGTTACTGGATTTTGTCTTGAAACACACCTACAAAAATTTGATTTCTCTATTGGTACCCATTTTTTCTTGGGTCCATAAAAGTTAGAATTTGACACTCTTGAGATATCCTTAGGGACCCACATATTTTTTATTTTAGCAAAAGGATTTCTTTTAACAGGACATGAAGGTGAAATATGACCTTTTGTTCCACAAAAATGACATGTGAGATGAGTGTGATTAGAAGATGCATATACAAAGCCATTTTTGGCAGTTTTTATTTTTGAAAAAGGTTTATATCCAATTCCGGCTTTACCAAAAGTACGGTTTTGATTTTTAAGAATTTTATCTAAAGTCTCTCTACCTTGAGTGAACTTTGAAAGAGTAGTTTTCAAGTCTTCAATATTTTCTTTCAAAATAATTTGCTCATTTTTTAAAGACTCGTTTTCTTTTTGCAATACAACTAAATGTTTTTCAGAAATTGAAGACTCTTTTTGAGTTAAAATCTCATTTTCTTTTTTTATTTTTATGGCTTCATTTTCTAAAACATTTATCTTGGAAGTCAATAATTCATTTTCTTTTGATAAACTTGAAATTACTTTCTTTTGACAATTATTTTTCAAACTAAGTTTCTTAAATTCAGCATGTAATTCATCAAAAGCTAATTGTAATTCATCAAATGTAAAGGGTTCGTCATTTACCTCATTTTCATTTCCAAGTGTTATTAAACATAGGTTAGCAACCTCGTTTTTGCAAACTTCGATTTCTGTGTCGCTTTCATCACTATCTTCTCCCCATACTGCAATCATAGCTTTCTTCTTGTCATTCTTGAATTTTTTCTTAAGTTCTGGACATTCTGATTTGTAGTGTCCAGGTTTGTTACATTCATAGCAGGTTACTTCAGATTTTTTGTGATTTTCTCCTCTTTGAAAATCCCTGTTGTTGAAGTCTTTTCTGAAAAAATTTCGTACGCCTTGTTTCTTTCTCACAAACCTTTGAAACTTTCTAGTGATGAATGCCATTTCCTCATCCTCATCTGAATCATCTTCCTCTTGATGTTTCGAAGTGGATTTGAAGGCTATTCCTTTCTTCTTGTTGTTGTCCTCCTCTTCTTTTCCTTCTTGCATTATGAGCTCATGAGTTAAGAGAGATCCCATTAACTCATCTAGACTTAGCTTTGATAAGTCCTTGGCTTCGGTAATGGCAATGACTTTTGTCTCCCAACTTTTTGGCAATGACCTAAGCACTTTTCTTACAATTTCAGCATTAGTATATATTTTGCTAAGAGAAGTTAAACCATTAATAATATCAGTAAAACGAGTAAACATTTGAGGAATAGTTTCATCAGGCTTCATTTTAAAAAGTTCATAATTATGGACTAGCAAACTGACTCTAGATTCTTTAACTTGTTCGGTTCCCTCATGAGTCACTATAAGCTTGTCCCAAATTTCTTTTGCTGTTTTACAAGTGAATATTCTATTGAACTCGTTGGCATCTAAGGCACAGTACAACATGTTTGTAGCTTTGACATTAATTTGGGCCATTCTAGTATCTGATTCATCCCACTCATCTTCAGGTTTTGGTATCCTAAGTCCATCTACAGTTTTGGTAGGAATTTTTGGACCATTGCAAATAATTTTTCAACATTCATAATCATTAGATTGAATATGTATGGTCATCCTAGTTTTTCAATAACTAAAATTTGTGCCGCTAAATAGAGGTGGCCTATTAGATGCTTGTCCCTCGGGTAAAGAATAACTAGGAGTTGCCATGATCTACTCTAAGACGATTAAGTCACAGAAATTAGAGTCTAAGCTCTGATACCAATTGTTATCCCAGATAGGCAACCCAAGAGGGGGGGTGAATTAGGTTATTAAAAATTTCACAGTATTAAACTTAACACAATATTCAAAATTTGAATAAATAAAACAAACAGAATAATAATTATCAATATAAATGTAAGAGAGATAGAGAGAGAGAAAATCAAACACCGCAATTTATAGTGGTTCGGCACGCCGGCCTACGTCCACTCCCCAAGGAACCTCCTTGAGAATTTCTTTACTATCAATTGGATAAATACACCACCAAGCTTGTGGATTTGGCACAGGACTTACTCTTATCTATTGAGCCTCACTCAACAATAAAAGCCTTACTCTTACAGAATCTCTCTAAAAATAAGGAATAAGAATAAGGGTAATTTAAACCCTCGTTTACAACAATTCTCTCACAAAGAGTAGATATGAAAGTGTAAGAACAAAAGCTAGATTTAGATCTGAAAGTGAAATAGCAGAATACTCAGAATTTAGGAGCTTCACAAAAAATTTTCAAGTTCTTGGTTCTTCTCCACATCCAACACCTCTATTTATACACAAAAAAATACCCGTTGGACGCTCCTTGCTGACGTCATTGCTTACATAAGCACGCCTCGACGCATAGCGTATCGCTCTTGATGTCATCGCTTACATAAGCACACTCCTTAATTTTAAATAGTCAGCAAATGATAAGAATAAAAATAAAACTGATTTTTTCTTTTGTTTTGTCAAACATGGAGCCACCGTTTTTGTAGACAATTTAATACAAAGTTCACAACTTTCAAAAAATTAAATGATTTGCTCCATCTTGTTTATAGGATATATATATACATATATATATAACTCCATCTTTTTCTTCTTGTTTGATTATAATATGATATAATCAATGTAATGTAAAAAATTTAATAGCGCACGTGATGTATTCTGCATATAATGTTATATATGTTCTGATCAAATATTTGCATACACAGAAAAATCTCTTTAAATAATATTTATGATGGATCTGAAAATATATGCTCTCTTTAAAATATTGTACAAGTTGTAGAGATTTTAAACTAAATATATTTTACCACTCCATATCAATTTTGTCAAAACAAGACAACCCATAAATATCAAATTTGTCAAAATAATACAACCAATCAATCATTTTTATCAAAATTATATAACTAATCGATTTGTCAAAAGATGAATAGTAATTAACCATATTTTTCAAAAAGTGAATAGTAAAGCTTTTGAAAATATTTTTATTTAAATAATATTTAACAAATATATATTTTAAAAAGATAATATTTTTATCAAAATTATATAACTAATCGATTTATCAAAAGATGAATAGTAATTAACCATATTTTTCAAAAAGTGAATGGTAAAGCTTTTGAAAATTTTTTATTTAAATAATATTTAACAAATATATATTTTAAAAGGATAATATTATTTTATTTAAATAATATTTAACAAATATATATATATTTTAAAAAGATAATATTTTGTGTCAAATAATATGTATATTAAATAATATATTTTAGACATCATCAAAATTAAATAATATGATTAACATTTTTTTTACTTTTTAAATGTACCTTACTTAGATGTATATAAAAAATAAAAAATTTGTGAAAAAATATTTTAAAAAATTAACAAATGCATAAAATACAAAAAACATACTAAATATTCGTTTTTTTTTTTTTTTTTTTGTATTTTTGGCATTTATTGAATTTTTAAAAGATTTTTTCACAAAAATTATACTTTTTATGTATATTTATGTAAAGTGTGTCTAAAATTTTTTAAAAAATGCTTAAAATATTAAAAAAATCAATAAAAATAAAAAAATATAAAAATAAGAAATTAAATTTTTTTGAAAATTATTTTTTAAAAAATGAAACCAAACAAGCTGACCGTGAAACATTGGTTTCGTTCGGATCGGACGAGTCAGGTCAATCTGTTCAGTGCACACTTTTGTATGTATATAATAACGGATTTTTATTACAAATTTAATAGTTATGAAATAAAAATGTTCGTTTATAATTATTATAAAATAAAAGAAAGGTCATTACACCCAATAAAACCTCTAATCCGTCCAAATCCTAAAAACTTAGGGTATGTTTGGTTTGTATTTGGAAGATGAATTTTAAAAAAAAAAATTTAAAAACTGATTTGGTTTGAGTTTTTCTGAAAAAATTTTCAAAATCACTTTCTCTCTCTTAAACATCAATCAATCACTTTTTCTCTCTCCTCTCTCTTTCTCAATTACTTTTTCTCTCACACACATCTACTTAAATTCTCCCAAAATATCAAATCATCCCAAACTCTCAAAAAAACAACTCTCCCAAAATATACAATCAAACAAATCAAAAAAAAAAAAATTCTAAACTCTCTCCCTAAATTTTTTTTCAAAAACAACTATCCCAAAAACAAACCAAACAAGTCCTAAATCTTCACCATAATTTCAGGTAAGATTTTCATGATTTTCATTATTAGTCTTTGAAACTTTTCGTTACTAGTCTCTGTTATTTGGCAAAAGATTTTTTTGAAGTTAGGGATTAAATGAATTATTAAAAAATAAAATTTATTAAAAAGTTAATAAAATATTATATTTAAATTACATTTACTTTATTTATTTTTTTTATAAAAATTAAAAAATTAATCTGAATAAACATTTTAACTCTGAATTAAGATAATTAAAAGTAAAAAAATCAACTAACTTTCCAAACGCAAAACGCATGGTTTGCGTTTGGAGATCAAAACGCCTGCTGCGTTTTTGTTGTGATTTGGGAAGCGTGATAATGCGTTTGGAAAATTACATATTTGCCCTTATTATTTATATTTTGTAAATTTGGGTGAAATGTAAATTTTTTAAGTTCAGTGAGGGTATTTTAGTCAAATCACTTTCAAAAAGTTTGGTTAAAATCAACTTTTTACAAACTTCCCAAATCACTCCAAAAAAACTTAGTTAAAAGCAAAAAAGTTTGATTTTTACCACCTTCCCAAAATACCACATAATCCCAACCAAAACTACAAAAGTACTTGTGTTTCAGTAAAACAAAAAAATTACCCTTTACTTTAGGATTAGCGGCCATGGAGTTCTTCCTTTCATTCATGACTGCTGCGGTGGCCATATTTACCTTTCTTCTTTTTCTCTATTATGCTGTGTGCATAGTAAGCAGTGGACATAGAGACAGCAGTGGTAAGGGAAGAGAAGCACCGGAAGCTGCTGGTGCATGGCCTTTGATGGGCCACCTCCATTTGTTAGGAGGACCCGAACTGCCATACAAGATACTAGGAGCCATGGTCGACAAGTACGGACCGGTCTTCACTATCCGGCTAGGAGTTCACCGAGCCCTGGTGGTGAGTAATTCGGAGATGGTAAAGGAGTGCTTCACCACCAATGACAAAGCCTTCACCCTCTGCCGAGGCAATGCAACTGGTCGGAGAGGAGCTCGGGAACTTCCACCATCATCACCAGAGGTGTATTCTGCATTGCAGCTATCGTTGGAGCTGCATTGTCATGGAGTTTTTCTCGGTCGGATTAGCAGCACAGGGGTGGGCTTCGGGTGTGGCAGATGCATAGGCGTTGGTTATGGTGATTTGCTCGGTCGGAATAGTAGCACAGGGGGTGTTTTCGGGTGTGGCAGCAGTACAGGCGTGGTGTGGCCAGCAGTATAGGAGTGGTTGGTGTGTGTATTGGGAGTTGCAGCAGCTGTGTGAGGAGTGGGCTGCAGAGGCGAGGTGTGGGCTGCGAAAGAGGCGTGGTGTGATCAGAGGTGTGGGCTACAGCAGTATAGGTGTTATGTGATCAAAGGTGTGGGTGAGCTAAAGCAGCATAGGAGTGGGCTCGGGGAGTTTGTAGCAGCTTAGGTGTGGGTTTCTTGGTAATTGGGTTGTTAAGAGGTGTTTGGTGGGTTGATTTTGTAGGGATTTTGGTATTTTAGTGGTTAGTTAAGTTCTTCTTAACTTTTTTATTTAAAAAAAAAAAATGTGAGGCCAAGTGGTTGGTTGTATGGATGCGAGTAGCAGTAGTAGGGGTATTTTTATACTTCCGAATCTCTCTCAAAGCATGTCGTCTTCCTGTACCTTTTATTTCATGCTGTTAATGAAATTTTTCTTTACCGATAAAAAAAAAAAAAAAAAAAAGGCATAGCAGTGGAGCACATGTGCTACAACTATGCCATGTTCGGCTTTAGCCCTTACGGTCCATACTGGCGCGAAATGCGCAAGATTACCACCCTTGAGCTTCTCTCCAACCACCGCCTCGCCACGTTCAACCACATCCGTGAATCTGAGGTGAAGGCATCGATTAAAAACATTTATGAGCAATGGGTGAAGAAAAACAACAGCACAAGTGCTTGAAATTATGAGGTACCGGTGGTGGTGGAGATGAAGAGATGGTTTGGGGACATAAACTTAAACTTGATTTTTAGGATTGTTGCCGGGAAGCGGTTTGTGGAGGGAGACACGGCGGAGGGTGAGAGGTGCCGGAAGTCGTTGAGGGATTTTTTCGAGCTGATGGGGGTGTTTACGGTCGGAGAAGCGGTTCCATTCTTGAGGAGGTTGGATTTGGGGGGTTATGAGAAGGCCATGAAGAAGACAGCCAAGGAACTAGACGGTGTGCTTCAAGGGTGGTTGGAGGAACACAAGCATAAAAGAATTTCCGGCGAGGCCAAGGCTGAGCAAGACTTCATGGACGTGTTGCTGTCTGTTCTTCTCGATGGTGGTGTCACCCAGGAGGGCCCTAAATTTGATGCTGATACAATCAACAAAGCTACTTGTCTGGTAGGTGTTTCATGACAAAGTTATCCTAAATTTAATTGTATTGCTTAAATTTAAATTTTAATAAACCTAATATGCACCTTTTAAATTGGAAAAAATTCTCAACATGTTTTATCTAATATATACATTTTCGTCTCATGAAAGGGTTTTTAAATCTTCAAAGTTCAAATCTTCGAAGTTTAAATCAAAGGGTGAGTAAAACTACTAAAAATAAAGATTGAGAGAGAGTGAGACCAACGCCTTGTTTGGTTTGTTTTTGAGAAATAAATTTTGATTTTTTTTTTTTTGAAATTTTGTTTGATTTAATAATTTTGTAAACTTTCTATCTATTGCATATTAATAAATTACTTTTTGTCTTTTCTCTTTTTTTTTAGAGTATCTCCAATACATTAGGCATATAATAATTATTAGTTAAAATGGTTAATGTGATTCACTTTTTTCAAATTCAATGCATTAAGTATATGATTAGGCATTTTGGCTCAACTCATATTCACTAGCTACCTAGCCTTCAACGCTAGACAAAATGCATTCAATCATTATGATCATTTCCCTCCATCTTTGTTGTTGACGTGACATTCTATAAAATTAATAGTATTTGGATAAGTAGTTAAAATAAAGAGTATGGTTGAAGTAAAAACATAAGACAGTTGATAGGAAAAATAAAATATATACTTTATAGTAATATTTAGATAGGCAAAATACCTATTACCGTTGGAGATGCTCTTAATCACTTTTTTTTCATACACATTTATTCAATTATAATAAAATATCAAATTATTTCAAATTTTTACACTCTAAAATTATTTCTAAAATATATAATCAAACAAATTTAAAATATTTCTAAACTCCTTTAAGATTTAAAAAAAAAAAAATTATTTCCTAAAATCAAACCAAACACACCCAGAGCGAGAGAGAGTGAGGCGGAGTCAGTCGGAAAAAGCTAGGGATCATGAAAAAGTTTTCATGAAAAAGATCATGAAAGGATTTTGACTTTTGGATTACCTTGATTAGTGTGTGGTACTTAATTTTAAATGCAATCCAAGGGTCATAAATATTTCATGATAATTTTCATGAAGGTTTTTTCATGATACCTAGTATTACTCGAGTCAGAATGGTAGCTTAGACAGAACATGAGAGAGAAACCCAAACAAAAAGGTTTGAGAGAGCGAGACGGGTAGAAAAGTTGCGTGAGGATCCTCTAGAGTGATCCCTCTAGAGTGATCTCCTGCAGTAAAGGAGGTGGGATACCTCCTCTCCATCGATTAAAGAAAGAAAAACACTCCCTCTCCTCTCCTCATCAAAGTTTTAAAACCTCGAAATCTCTTTCTCTCTCATTGATACCCATGAACGTGAGGAGAGCTCAATTTGTACCAGCTCTCTTCTATTTTCTTTCTCTTCTTTTCATGGCACTCCTCACTTTCGCACCAGACTCCTCCCAATCCAAAAAAAAAAAAAAAACAACAACCTGCTTCTAAACGCAAGCGAAAGCATCACATTCACAGCTAACAATCCTCATACTCATCCTCATGGGACCAAATCAAGAACCTCCTCACCTGCAAACAGATCGAAGGGTCCACAGTTCACCACCCATCATCATCATCCAAAGGCTCTGGTGGGTCTGCAAAGCTGAGTTCTTCTTGCAGCTCCATATTTAGTTTCAAAGACGTGGTTCATGGCAACACTAGCAGAGTGGTTCACAGGGCCGATAACTCCCCGGAAGGTAGCACTGTCGGCAAGGACAACAACAGGCTGCTCACTCGCAAAGCCACTGCCGCTGCTGGTGTCACTGGGTCTGCGTCGAATCGATCATTGTCGAGCTCGATTAGATCCAATGGCGGCAGCGGTGGTGGTGGTGCAACGTTCACTTGCTAGAGGCATGCAATTGAGAAAGCTTTCTGGGTGTTATGAATGTCGCATGATTGTTGATCCTAGCAGGTTTTTATTGCTTTCTTTTTCTTTTTCTTTTTCTTTCTTTTTTTATTATCGAACATTACATCTGAAAATTTATAGTTCATTAACAATTAGCTCATCAAAATGCCTTGTAATGAACAAGAAACAATGAACTCAATAACTAACCAACCTAAGAAAGAAAATTAACAATAAAATAAAAAACTATTGATAGAAGTGTACAATGGTAGCCAACTGAGTTGATTTTGCTTTCTTTGCTTGAACGGTTTAGGTTAATATGTATACTAAAAAAGTAAAAGATGGTGGATAGATTTATTGTGATTGTGGTCTACACTATACCAAAATTGAAATTACATCATATACTTTATTTTTTAAAAGGAAATTTTATATAATGGTCACATGGCGTTATCACCATCATATCATATCACTAATTAATCATAAAACAACACATATAAGATGATAAATTCTATTATACAAACGAAAAATGTTTGAAATTTCTAAAATTACTCTTACGATTTAACTTAGAATGATATGACATGATAGTTATCTACTTTTAATTTGACACACTCAATTATATAGGCCTCAACTCTCTTACTGTATGATTGTATTTGTAAGTGAATTTGTGGGTCTCTATATTTCTCTATTCAAGATAATTCAACAAGTATCACATTTTAACAGTAGCACTATATTTACATGAGAATTTTTTGATATATATTCATGTGGTATTTTTTTTTTTTTTTTTTTTGGTGTGTATTTTAAGGTATTTGTTCAGGACACACAACTTTTTATTAGAGTAATTAATATAATAAAATAAAATTATCCTGATTAAAAAAAAAAAAAAAAACAGGTACCCATCTCCAAGGTCTACAATATGTGCTTGCTCAGAGTGTGGAGAGGTCTTCCCAAAGATTGAAAGCTTGGAGCTTCATCAAGCAATTAGGCATGCTGGTATGTATTTTTGTCTATTCTCTTTCTTTCTCCAAACTAATATCTATTTTCATCTTTCAATTTAGATATTTATTTTTTAACTGAACTTTTTTATTTATTTATATATAAGTATGAGCGTTCCTACTTCAATATTTGTTTCCTTACCTTTTTTTCCCCTTATTTTCAATTGGGAAAATTACATATACCTCCATCGAGGTTTAGTTAAATTACAGATACCCTCTTGAGGTTTCGAAAATTACAAATACCCCCCTGAGGTTTATATTTTTATAACAAATTACCCCATGAGATTTATATTTTCATAATAATTTGTCCCCTAATTTGTTATGCAAATATAACCTTCAAGGGGGTATTTGTAATTTCTCAAACCTCAGAAGATTATCTGTAATTTTACTAAACCTCGAGGGGGTTATATGTAATTTGCCCTTTTCAATTCTATTAGTATTCAAATCCAAAAATTAGACCAAGCTTTTAGCCCCAAGGATGTGGCACTACATGAAAATATTTAAGTCAACTCTCGCTCTCTCATTTATTCTTTAATTATCGACCAGTTATCTTCTTGATAATATCACTGGATCTACAAAATGGATTTACATATCATTTTCTTTTCAGTAATTGTGCTCAATATTTTGGTCAACAATACCTCATTGATTCCTCTAATTTATCCAACGTATTGCATATATAAATACTTTTCACTCCAACTTTCTTTATTTTTTTTTTTCTATATGTTTAAGAAAATAGATCTAAGTTCTAATAGCTAATAGAGAATGAAATAATAAGAGTAGGTCTTAGTTATACTCCAATGATGCTAGTAGACTACTGGAATTAACTTTATTAAATTTATGTGTGAAATTTAGATACCACCTAATGTAACATTAATGGATTTGTTTAAAGGGTCTCAATTTGGGTGTCTTATTAAATGAAATTTGATCATATCAGGGTTAAGAATCCGGTACATCAAAATATATGTTTTCATGTATCAATGAAATTCAAGCATAAGATGTGAAAACAAGTGTAATTTTTTTAATTTTTTTTTATAAAATTATAAAAAAAAAAAATTAGTTGACATTTTAACTATTTTAAGCCATTCACAAACATGACTTATTATCCTTGCCTTATGTATTAACAGAAAATTCAGTCACATCAATGTAATATTGACCAATGGTTAAGTGGGTGTTTAGCTTTCAATATTTTCTTGTCCATTTTTTGGGGCGAAATTAATGTACATCGTAACCAAATCCATCTCTTTTTTGTCACCCACAAATCGTGTTGCCTCACTTGACTCTTCTTTCCCACTTCACTTTATGTGGACCATGATGTACCCGATTACAGATGTACCTTTGGTACAAGGAAGCACCCTCCACTATGAAGTGAGGTGTCCCAATCATGTGGGTCAAACCGCATTCATCAGACGGTAGTCCTTGATCATACAAGATCCCACCTACAAAACATCCAAAGAACTTTCTAGCCAAACATCCTTAAAATACACAATTGTGGCATGATAGTTATTTTTTTGGTAGTTAAAGGGAAAAAAAAAAGTATAATCTTTTTTTTTTTTTTTTTTTTAATAATTTTAGTTGTAATTTACTTTGTAATTACTGTAATGCTACTTTTTGGCCCTATTTGATATAATTTTGTTTAAGGCTTGATTTGAGGTAACTTATATAATTTATCTTTTTATTTTTTTTCCATCACATTACCTCTCTACTTTTCTGCACATCTTTTCGTAAAAAGACAAAAAGTGCACTTTTTTAAGACACCCCAAACTAACCCTAAGTTAAAAGTTGATAATCAGAAAGTAAAAACTAAAATTATCACTATCTCAACTTTTAAATAATCAATTTTTTTCACACTACAACATATAAGACTTTTGGCGACCAATTATTTTGGTCCCTAAAGCTATTATTTTGGTCTCTAAATAGTTTTTGTGACAAAATTAATTCCGTCACTAAAACAGTCACTAAAAGTGCGTCTAGAAAAGTCTTTAGCGACAAATTTTTGAAAATGTCACTAAAAATGACAATTAGCGACCAATTTTATATTGTCACAAAATGTTTAATTTTACAAGACTAAACATTTGGTCGTTAATACTTCGTTATAAAATGTCCCAATTTGGTCGCAAAAAATAAAATAATGACATTTTAAACGACAATGATATTTGGTTGCTAAAAGACATATAGCTTTCTCTACAACACATTTTCGTCGCTAAAAATCAAAATTAAAATTTTGTAATCATTTAATCTCATAGCTTAAAATGCACAAAATTAAATGTCATCCAATCATATTAAAAAAAAAATTGACATTCACATATCAAACGCACTCTATTCCCAAACCATAATGAGTATATAGAAAGTAAAATTTTACAAAAATTAAAACTGAAAGTTTTCAAATTCAAATCAAAGTAGTAACAGTTTAAATGAAGAATAGCAATAGTTTCTTCAAAGAGAATCTCTAAAAAAAACATTTTCTCAACATCAATATCAGGCTTTTTATCAGACAGCCTTGGCACAAGAGGCTTCAAGCTGTACTTAGGTGTGACACCATTTGGACATCCCTGCAACCCAAAATTCAAAAAGAAAAATCAAATAATAAGAATCAACACAACATAACCTCATTAAATAATCAATAGTCATTCATAATCAAATAAGTTACAAATAATGAAAAAACACATTATCTCAGTGTACTTGGAGTAGTAGTGAGCTATAATAAGAATCAACACAACAAGAAAGTGAGTAACCTAGAATCAACATAATAAGATTATCATAATCTAAGCACGTTATCATAATAAAATGTTCTAAATAACAAACACTAAATTGATAAATATGACAGATCTATCTAGAGCAAAAGGTACTTACTATGATGGTAAATCAGAAGTAAAATCTCCCCGACTAATCTGTTGCAGCCCCCACTACAAGAATTAACACTTTTGGCAACAAAAAAATTGGTCGCTAAAAGTCAATTTTTGGTCGGCAAAAGTTATCCGCGACCAATTTTTTTGGTCGCTAGTTTGGTCGCCAATTGAGGGTCGCGGAAAGTAATTCGCGACCAAATTTTTCGTTGGTCGGGAAAAGTTGCATTTGCCGACTAAATTCTTGGTCGCTAAATATTTATTTACTACGACTAATCCATTTTGTCGCTGAAACACTTTGGTCGCGAAAAGTCACTTTTTGCCGACCAAATTTCTTAGTCGCCAATTGTCACATTCCACGACCAAAATTAGTTTGGTCGCCAATTGTGACATTTCGCGACCAAAAATTTTAATCGCCAATTGTGACATTCTGCGACCAAAATTAGTTTGGTCGCCAATTGTGACTTTTCGCGACCAAAAAATTTGGTCGCCAATTGTGACATTCTGCGACCAAAATTTGTTTGGTCGCCAATTGTGACATTTCGCGACCAAAATTTTTGGTCGGCAATTGTGACATTTCGCGACCAAAAAATTTGGTTGCCAATTGTGACATTCTGCGACCAAAATTAGTTTGGTCGCCAACAATCACATTCTGTGACCAACATCCAACAAAATAAACCTGTAATTTACAATAATCCATCCAATTTATTCAATACAATCTGTAATCAAACCAACAAATAAATTGAATCATCAACATTCAACAAAATACATATAACAACCATTTCTAAACCTGTTTAATTAAAGTCAGCAACTATTATAAGTTTACATCCACAAATAATTCCAAACTACATATTTCATCTAGCATAAAAATTTAAAACATAACACATACTTGTTATTATGTTTTAAATTTTTATCCATGTACATCAACCCAAAAATATAACTACTAGTTTACCAAATATTTTCTACACACACCCATCCAAAAATATAACTAGTAGTGTATCCAAAAATATAACTACTAGTCTACCATAATATTTTCCATATACATCTATACAAAAATATATAATCCTTCAAAAAAAGCAAAAAGTGCCAATTTGTCCTGTACAATTTAGCTTTGTGCACGAAGTCATCCACCTGTACCAAAAAAAAAAGATAAATAATGTCAGGTAAAATTAGACAAATAATGAAAAATGTCCATGAAAAGCAAAGGTCACATTAGCAAATTATATTACTATCATTATCAAATTGTAAATAAGACAATAGCATTCTTATGTCTATAGAATAAATTGAAACCTCCACCATTCCAGATCCAATATAGTGCCACACAGCAGAAACCAACATAGCAACTGAAATTGATCCATATTGTCAATAACTCCTATGCCCCTCAATGAACCTTTCATGTGAATTAAATTTCAATCCATATTGTCAATAACTCCTGTTTATAAAACAGCTTTTCAGAAGCCTTCTGATGAAACCTGTATTGCCAAGGCTTATGAAGGCTCCTAATATGTCATGTTGTGATGAAACGAGTGTTACACTGCTGCCACAGTATTACACAAACATTCATGCAGACCACCAAAGGAAAAGAAAGAAGAAAAAAGCAGCATCTATCTTTTGTTTCTCTCTCCTTTTGCTAAGCCCATTTACAACAAGAAATTATATGCTTCAAGTGTCCTTGATATCTTGTATTTACTTCAAATTTTTATTTTTTTCAATTTTCCTTTTCAAATATTTTTAATCCATTTCAAATACACTTGAGATTCTCAGTCCAACCACCACTATTTATATATACACATACCATAGATGCAACAAATACCTATAGATGCAAAGGTAAAGAGGAGCAATATGATTACCATAAATGGAAATGTTAAGGGAAGGGAATGACCTATTATGACATGGGATGTGGTAGTAAAAAAAGGATAAAAATTTAATTAATTTAATTGAAGATATAGCCTTTGACAGAGCAGGACAGTGACAAAAGATTCATATAGCTAACTCTACTTGATTGGAACACCAGGCTTAGTTTAGTTTTACACACCAAATTGATCCATTTAGAAAACTTATTTTGATATCTTCAGTTGTCAGATATATCATTTTAAACTTGTCCATGATTTATACATTTGAATGGAGTAGTGCGGTCCAATTGATATGAACAATAAGTGCATTCAAATGCTAATGCAAAGTGTAACCATTCCATCGACATCGATCATTAATAGAGTTCAATTAAAACAACATTCAAAATCTATTTCCGATAGATAAACAACGGAGACAATCTAACGATTATTTAACGCTTTGTTCATGTATCGATGTGGTGCATATTCAAATCCATTATATTTGTCTTCGTGTTGGCATGCCCATCGGCATTGGCATTCATAGTGACTCTGGAACCCCGTGATTCTTTGGTTCTCTCCCATCGTCAATCCGAAGTTGCTAATTCTCTCCTCCTGTTCTCGGTTGGATCCTCCATACGGCCAGCTTATCCTCGAAACTAAAGATAAAACCGAGGGAAGAAAAAATTGTAAGAGTCTTAGCATAACATTCAGAAGAATAAATATGATCCAATTCTATCCCAGAAACAAACCTCAATTCTCGCCTCAATACAAGATATCTTTCATGGGTTCTTTTACCTCCTACATGAACAATCATATCACACTGCAAACAAAGGGAGCTTCCATCCACCTCATAGTAAAAGAAAATTGCACATGCACAATTCAGAGAGAAACATAAGTTTAAACCTTTTGACCCTTTTACAAAAAGCAGAAAGCATATTTGACATGATGAAAATCTGCATACCATGTGCATTTTCACATATGTCGAGTCACCTCAAACATTAACAGAGTCACCCCCAAACATAAACTTTGGTTCTATTTAAGCAGATAACTACACACCAACATTTGGGCAACAAACAAGAGAAAGCATCAATCAATTTCAATTTTCAACAACCGATGTACCATACCCATGATAAGTAATTGGAAGTTAATATTTTGCAATGAATAAACCGATTGACTCTGTCAATTCCATATTCAGATGGTATTTCTTATTTACAATCAATTTCAGGATCTTAAAAGCCCAACTCAAGTTCAACCAATGGTAGACAAATAAGAATTACATTGTTAGGGAAAATTATTGACCTAAAGGAAGGGGCCAATTAACACGTAATCATATATAGTCATCCCATCAAGTAAACTATACACCAAAGTCAAATTAGGCAAAAAATATTTTGTAACAAAGTGTATGCAAGAAAATAGATAAATCCATTTGAAATAAATAGACCATAAAACTCAGAGAAAAATGGGGCCATTAAAGATTTAGGTGTTTTAATTTGATAATCAAATTTCAAACCAAATACAAACAAAAAAAATCCTTTGATCTAATAACAAACTAGTGTATGCCATGTATTTGAATTTGTTTTATTACATATAAAATTGTTTGAGCTTTTTTCATTGGGAAATTACCTAACAACTAGAGACAATTAAATTTAAATTTCTTTCACCCTTTTTTCATTTGGAAAAAAGTGCCAGTGGATAGATATGAAATAAAAAAAAGGAGCCTGCTGAAGTCAAGGAGGCAAATGCATCCCCTCTAGATAGGTTGAAGCTCTCCTCTAATGCTGACTAGCTAATGCAATAACTGCTAATGCATCCCCTCTAGATAGGTTGAAGCTCTCCTCTAATGCCGACTAGCTAGTTCTTTTGTCATCCAAAATTCCAAATGCCTTTTCACTTCCATGTTCGTAAATTTTCAAACTATGCACTTTCCAAAAGAGAAACTACTTAGAAAAGAGTTTCCACTTTTCTATATTAGGTGCGATAGAATTCCATAAAGCAAAATTATTAACAGGTTTTCAAATGAAGAAAAATCTGAAGAATGAGACTTTCTTGTACAATTTCCACCATCGTCATTCTTCATCAAGATAATATCATACTTTATAGTTTATATTAAGTTGTAACATTTGACTTCACATTGCCACCAGTTAAGATTTTACAGTCTCAGATAGATTATTTAAGTAAATTGTTGGTAGTTTTGGCTTCTAAATAGTTGGATAATGAATGGCTGATGACCTTAATTATAAATAAACAAATGCAGGAAGCAACGTCTGTATGAAGGAATAAATTGGCCACTATTAGCTCTGTTATTTACAGCATGGTTCCAGCTTTAACATGTGAACTATAGCGGAGGGACAAAATTAGTTTCATATGGCATTTTTGAAATGACACAGATGCATCTGACTACCATCGTTTTACATGGTTCAAAGCCATATAAAGGAGACTTGCATTAGATAGTTGAACCCAGCATAAAGTCTTCTGTACAATCCAACTGAACATAATTCCACCATAAAGATAAAAAATAAAAAAAATCTACCATAGTTCCAATCCCAACTTCAGAATCAGAGTATAGGCATCTTCTAAAAGGTTTAAGAGGTGATAAATTCAAAGCTGCAGGCATGTGAATTTTTACTAAGATGTGCTCATAATTGATATAGCATGAGAACAAAATTACATTTCATTATATAAACATCTTCAGAAAGGTCCAAAGAGAGACTAGGTCAAAGCCTAAACCAACAGCCAATTTCAAAGAAGAGTTAAACACAGATAAAAACCTTCAAGATAAGAAGCCCAAGAAAGTGCTCACTGCAGATGTGTGTGTGATGTCATGTATGGCATTTTTTATCCATTATTTACTAATACAATGTCATTATGCTCTGTAACAAAGGGTCATTCAATTGCCACGCATAGCTAAAAATTGCACCTCTCCAATCACTCTAAATAAAAAACAAATGAATCCCCCTACAAAGTACAAAAACTGATACCCAAAAAGAGACCAAAAAAAAGAAAAATCAATCTTTCTCTCTCAAATTCCCTTCCCTTCCAATCAAGTTACCCAAAGTACTGCACAATTCCGAAGCTCCAGGGCTTTATCATAAGAACTAAATCCTCTAAAATCAATTTCCAACAATTGAGCACAAGAAGAAGGTAAAACACTGATGACATTTTGATCAACTTATAGGGATCAGAAAAATGAACATTTTGATCATCAATTAGCTTCTTAAAAAAGGATTTACAAGAGAAAATATAGATGAATAAATGGACTATAAAGGTTTATCAATAGCATCAAGCCTCAAAGAGACAAAGATGAAGAATCAATAACAACGAAACAAGATCATTGATATCACAATCATTAACATTTCTGAAGAACTTGAAATTTTAACCAATCAGAGAAGAATGAGAAGAAATCATAGAAACAATAGACACATTATGAGAACAAGATAAATGATATAATTGAAGAAAGCAATGAGCAAGAGAAACCTCCCCTATTCAAACAGCCAAAACTGAACAACCTTCCTATTCGCCATATTGAAGTGAACAAAGGAGCTAAACTTAGCCAACCCTTAAGACATCAATTTCTAAGGAGAACGAGAAATTGCCCAAAAGAAAGGCCTAAATAAGTCATGGGCAAAGAACCAATGACAAACCCAACTAACTTAAGCATCCTTCCTTGTGGAACATTCAACCCAACCAAATCACTCTTATTCATATTAGCCTTAAGTCCAGAAACATATAGTTGTGTTACTAAGTCGACATTCTATGTGAGCTCTTGCCGGGGAACAATGAGCCCTTGCTTTTTATTAATATCTAGAATTTAGAATTTGCATGTTGGGGGTGCAATAATTTTGAAAGAAGTGTTCCTTTACGTAGGAGCTCCTTTATTTTGATGCTCTATTTGTTTTATCAATCATACAATTACATAAGCTATGTTTTGGTTATCGTGGGTACAAGAAAGCACCTAAAAGAAAAAGCTATGATTATTTTTATTGTTGCTAAAGTCACAAAAAGCTTGTAGGATAAGACTATATAAAGCTGAAGAACTTCCACAGGAGAGGGGGCTAAAATTGGCTTGGTATTAGAAGTAATTAGTTCCTCAAATATAGACAAACTGATTGTGGGAAATTCTAGACAACAACTAACTAAAGGTTTTGAAGTCTTAAAGAATGAGGCCAGAGAAGGGAGAAAGGTTAGGTCATGGAATTTGGCATTTAGGTTCAATTAAAAAGAATTAGGGCATGACTATGCTTATAACAACAAAATCTATTTGATGAGAACTAAAGAGCACAAGGGGAAGAAAAAGGAACAGAGTTCTTCAAGAATCTAATCAGGAAATAAATATTAGAAAATATAAAGTAATTAGTTTGTAGGTAATAACATTTCTATGAGGGAGAAAAAATAAAAATTTTAGACTTAAATTCATATACAACAAATTAGATATTAGTATATTCCTATCGATGTGTATTTTTAATAGAAGCCACTGAAGTCAAGGAGCATTTAACCAAAAAATAACATGATATGCAAAACTTCAGACTGCTTTCACTTTTCCTCTTTCCCCCAAAGGTTAGGCTCCAAACTTTCAACCCAATGCTTTTTGAAAGGGCAGAAGGATAACAATTTCTCATTTACAAAATTCAAGAATAGGAAAATTGTTAGAGTTGAAAGTCAATCATGTCACATGACAAACAGAGGCTTGGTTTCACAAAATTAAGCCCTAACATGCCTAGGAAAGTTAATCAAAACTAACAAGTAAATGACAACAACATACTGACAGTCTAGCAAGCGCAATGATTTCAGCTTATGGATGGCATATAAGTGGTAATTTGGCTTCTTTGTGATATTATTATCAAGAAGACTAAGAAACTGCAGCTTAGGGAGTGATGCAAGAGGATCAATCTCAACCAAATTCGTTAGTTGGTTGTTAGTAAGAACCAAAGTATGCAACTTGGCCAAGAACTCTGCAAATCCACAAAACAGAACATATCAAGCTTATGTTTGCTGAATAAGCATTATATTTTGTGATTTATTCACATTTTTATTTCACCAAACTTTTCATCTCTTTGGTGATTTCTCATATATAACATGATAAGTTTCAAATATAGCCATTTTCTTTATATATATATACAAGATCCATAAGTCAGAGAATTATCAAAGATCTAAGAATTACAAAGATATTAGCTTGAGCAAAACCAGATTTATATCTCAGAGAATTACACTATTACTCTAACACCCAATCCAAGGCCATACAAGATCTAAGAAAACAAATGTAGCAAAACCATTGAGGGAGACTAGAAGCCTCCTGAAAACTAGCAGAATGAGGAGTATTGCCCAAAATCTGAGAAATAATTATCAAAGGGAAGCCAATAAATTATTTACTATTGCAATCATAGAATCAAATTGCAATTCAAACAATCAGAACACATGAGAATACATACACAATCAATGAGCAGCCATACATGCAAATACATACGCAATCAATGGATTAGGGCTTTGAAACTAATGAGAGAGAAAGGAAAAAGTGAGCGAAAGTAAATTTTAATCAAACCCATTTACGAGATCAAACCCATAAAGCTCTAGAAATCAAACCAGTTTAAGAAATCAACATGAAATTATTCAGTATAAATCATATAAAACCCTATAGCAAGTGTTGATAGTTGGGGAAATAGAGGAAGGGAGACAGAGAGACAGAGAGACAGAGAGACAGAGACAGAGCGAGCGAGACAGAGAATGCGACCGAGATAGAGAGGGAGAGAGAACCTGTGATCTGCGGCGGTGGTGGTGGTGATTTGCGGCTGCGGCGGTGGCAATGTGCGACGTACGGTGAGCGACGATGGTGAGGGACTGTGCTGAGATGAGGTGGGGTGAGGTTTGGTGGTGATGTGTGAGAGAGAGGACTTTTGTGTTTGTTTAAAACGAGAATGGAAGAGGGCGCGAATATTAAAAGTAATTTCCCCCCCCAAAGTTTTAGAGCAATTTAGCGACTAAATTGGTTGTTTGTCAGCAAATAACCCATATAGTACGACTAAAACTTCTTGTAGCTAGAACTTTTCATAAAGAAAACTTTAAAAAAATCTCTATACATCAAAAAAAAAAAAAAAAACTAAAATTCAGTATATTTTTCATATTTTGTGTATTTATTAATTTTAAAAAATAAATTTTTTTATAATATTTTACTTTTTAGATACATTTACATAAGATACATCTAAAAAAGTAAAAAAAAATACTTAAAATTTTTAAAATATTCAATAAAAAAAACAAGAAAAACCAAATATTCAGTTTTCAAAAAACTAAATTTAGAAAACTAAAACCAAACACAATTTTTCGATGACCAAATCTCAAGGATGTTTAAGCAATGAGAGCTTCTGACAAAGCCTCAAACACATTGAAACTATTTTAGTTGGCATATTGAGAGTAGAAAAATACTGTATTCAAATTGGAGACGTGTGTAGTAACGCTTCATTTGAAAGGGCAATTTGTAAGGAAATGTATTATTGAAAACCCGTGACATGATTTTCAGTATAGTTGACATCTATTTTTTTATCATCGCCTTAGAAATAAGGAGATCCAATTCATAGCATTAATCATAATGCATTACTAAACCTTGTAACTTAATAAACGTGAGTGTTGCAGTGGTGGGCTAGTTTTAGCTTTAAAAGATTAGAACAACAAATTTGGAAGGCCATACCTCTGGTTATTCTATGGTCCATTTGGAAGGGTAGGAATGAGATTGTATTTTTGGGCGAGAGACAAGAGTGATGAGTGAGAGAGATAGAGAAAGAAAAAAGATGATAGAGATAGAGAGAAGAGAGATGGGCGAGAGATAAAGAGAAAAAGAGACAGAGACAAGAGTGATGAGTAAGAGAAAGAAAAAAAAAAGAGCGAGAGAGAGAGAGATAGAGAGTGAGAGACAGAAAAAGAGACAGAGAGAGATGAGAGATGAACGAGAGAGACAGAGAGAGAGATAGAGAGAAGAGATATGAGACAGAAAGACAGAGAGATGAACGAGAGAGACAGAGAGAGATAGAGAGAAAAGAGATGAACGAGAGAGACGGAGAGAAAAGAGAGATGCGAGAGAGCTCAAGAAGAGAGATAAGCAAGACAGATAGAGAGAAGAGAGATGAACGAGAGAGACAAAGAGAGAAGAGAGATAGAGAAAGAGAAAAAGAGAGAGACAAAGATAAAGACAGAGACAGAGACAGAGTAGGAAAGAGAAAGAGATAGAGACATAGACAGAGAGAAACAAAAGATGAGTAATAGATAGACAAAGAAAGAGAGAGAAAGAGAGCGAAAAGAGATGATCGAGAGAAAAACATAGAAAAATAGAGAGACAGAAAGAGAAGAAAGATGAGTGAGAGACACAGAGAGAGATAGAGAAGAGTGATGAGTGAGAGAGAGAAATAGAAGAGAGACAGAGACAAAAATAGAGACACAGAGAGAGAGAGACAGACAGACAGACAGAAGAGTGAGAGAGAGAAAAAGAGAAGAGAGACAGAGATAGACATAGAGAGAAAAAGATAGACAGATAGATAGAAAGAGAGAGAAAGAGTGATGAGTGAAAGTAAATTTTTATTTTTCTTTCAGCGACAAAAATATTTTTGTTGCCAAAACTATATATACCGCGACAAAAATAATTTTTAGTCGCTGAAATTAAAGTTTTATCGACCAAACTTTTGGTCGCGAAAGATAAAAAATAATTTTTTATTTTTCTTTCAGCGACGAAAATATTTTAGTTGCCAAAACTATATATACCGCGACCAAAATAAATTTTAGTCGTTGAAATTAAGGTTTTGCGGACCAAAGTTTTGGTCGCAAAAGATACAAAATAATTTTTTATTTTTCTTTTAGCGACTAAAATATTTTAGTTGCCAAAACTATATAGAGCGCGACCAAAATAATTTTTAGTCGCTGAAATTAAGGTTTTGCCGACCAAACTTTTGGTCGCGAAAGATAAAAAATAATTTTTTATTTTTTTTAGCGACGAAAATATTTTAGTTGCCAAAACTATATATACCGCGACCAAAATAAATTTTAGTCTCTGAAATTAAGGTTTTGCCGACCAAAGTTTTGGTCGCGAAAGATACAAAATAATTTTTTATTTTTCTTTTAGCGACTAAAATATTTTAGTTGCCAAAACTATATATACCGCAACCAAAATAATTTTTAGTCGCTGAAATTAAGGTTTTGCCGACCAAACTTTTGGTCGCGAAAGATAAAAAATAATTTTTTATTTTTCTTTTAGCGACTAAAATATTTTAGTTGCCAAAACTATATATACCGCGACCAAAATAAATTTTAGTCGCTGAAATTAAGGTTTTGCCGACCAAACTTTTAGTCGCGAAAGATAAAAAATAATTTTTTATTTTTCTTTTAGCGACTAAAATATTTTAGTTGCCAAAACTATATATACCGCGACCAAAATACCGACACCTAGATCGCCAGTTTCTTACAGAAGTGATGCATCATCATCATCATCATCATCATCATCAGATGATAGTCTTTTCAAACAACCAAGACTAATCAAAAAATATGCAGGAGATATATGAAACTACAGAAGAAGCAGATTTGAATTTGTTCTGCCTACTCGCAGATAGTGATCCACTTACTTTCTCAAAAGCCATCCAAGAAGATAAATGGAAGAAAGCAATGGATGAAGAAATTCATGCCATTGAGAAAAATGACACATGGAAGCTTACCAGTCTACCGGAGGGGCACAAACCCATTGGAGTGAAATGGGTATACAAGACAAAGAGGAATGCATAAAGCGAAGTGCAACGCTATAAGGCAAGGTTAGTGGCAAAAGGTTACAAGCAGAGAGCTGAAATTGATTATGGAGAGGTGTTTGCTCCAGTTGCCCGATTGGAGACTATCAGGCTAATGATTTCTTTGGCTACCCAGCACAAGTGGCAGATTTATCAACTTGATGTGAAATCTGCATTTCTTAATGGTTTCCTTGAAGAAGAAATCTATATTGAACAACTTTCGGGGTATGTTCAGAATAGGCATGGAGACAAAGTGTACAAATTGAAGAAAACACTTTATGGATTGAAGTAAGCTCCGCATACATGGAATACTAGAATTGATCAGTATTTTCATGACAATGGTTTTAAAAAATGTCCATATGAGCACGCATTATATTTGAAGAAGGAAGCTGATGGAAGCATGTTGCTTGCTTGTCTTTATGTTGATGATCTAATTTTCACCGGAAATAATCTAGCCATGTTCAAAGACTTTAAAAGAAGCATGGTCCAAGAATTTGAAATGACAGATATTGGATTGATGGCTCATTTTCTCGGCATTGAAGTGGCACAAAGAAAAGACGGAATTTTTATTTCCCAAAGTGGCTGTGTCAAGAAAATTCTCAAGAGATATGGAATGGAGAATTGCAATCCAATGAACACTCCTGTAGAGAGTGGAGTGGAGCTTTAAAAAGGTACAAATGCGGGTGATGTGGATCCAACTTATTTCAAGAGCTTAGTTGGAAGTCTTCGCTATCTTACTTGCACTAGGCCAGACATACTCTATGGAGTAGGACTGATTAGCAGATATATGAAAATACCAGATTAGTCACACCTTTATGCAGCAAAGAGAAAGAGGATTCTTCGCTACATCAAAGGTATAATCGATGATGGTTTATTCTATAAACCAATTGATAATTTCAGTCTTGTTGGCTACTCAGATAGCGATTGGGGACGTAACTTGGATGAGCGGAAAAGTACTACTGGGTTTGCTTTCTTTATGGGAGACACAGCCTTCACATGGTCGTCCAAGAAGTAAGCTATTGTGACACTGTCAACCAGCGAAGCCGAGTACGTTGCAGCCAACTCAGCTGTGTGTTATGCAATTTGGTTAAGAAATGTGTTGAAGCATTTAGGATTTCCACAAGAAAATCCTACTGAGATCTATGTTGATAATCACTCAGCAATTACATTAGCAAAAAACCCAGTTTATCATGAAAGAAGTAAGCATATTGACACCCGCTATTATTTCATTCGAGAGCATGTGAAAAATAAATAGGTGGAATTATTTCCTTGCAAATCTCAAGATCAGCTTGTAGATATTTTCACGAAGCCATTGAAAAATGATCTGTTCAACAGAATGAAGATAATGCTCGAGATGAAGCCGCATGGAGAATCAAGATTAAGGGAGGATGTTGTGAAATAATCTTGCTTCACCATAATAATAAAATAAAACAATTTCCACCGGCCTAAGAATAGAGGCTACAATCAAGATTGTCAAAAGTGGAGGCTGCAAATCAAGTTTGTCAGAAGTAGTTGCAACCATTTGAAATTCATAGCCTTAGCCATATTTGCATTTAATGTTTTTACATTGTTAGTTTTATCTATATATATAGCTATTGTATGTTGGGAATTCAGAGTGTGGGAGAAAGAAAATAAAAGAGAGAAAATTGTATTCATGTTCTGTATTTTCAGAATTATTTTGTGTGAATTTAATTTCAGTTTGGTTCATTTTTAAACCTCTCATTATGAATCACCAACAGTGGTTTGCACCCCACTCCCACCAATAACTTACATATATTTTGACTAATCTCAAGATCTATGCAAAGCGCACGCTCCACCAATCAGACATACATAACCTAATTAAACAATCCAATTGAGTGAAAAAACTGGATTCTATGCATAATGCAAAGAAGTTAAGTTTCATTTGTTTGAGCGGAAAATATTTTTAAAAAAATATTTTTTGTATTTTCTCATTTTTAATACAATGAAAAATGAAAGTCAACCAAAAAATATTTTTTATGGTTAATGGAAAACAAACTTGTTAGAAAATTGAGCCGAGTATTGGACCCATATTTGGGCGCTCATGTGGCATGACCCATGACCCATTCAAATTACATTTACCCATGTAATTTGAATTTGAATTTTCATGACTATCTTATTTGGATAACCCACTATCATTATCTATATCCATCATATCTTATCAAGATATGGATAGATGGTTAGATAGTCAGCCTATATATCAGATACGGTATATAGGATGTGGGATGAATCGAATAATAAATTAATTTTTTCCCAAGCTCTCTCTCTAACTCTCTTCCATTAGAATAATGCTCAAGCATTTGCACTATGACTAGAGTGGGTGATACTCATACTGTGGTATCACTCTATTGCTGGGTGTTCTTAGTTCGTGGTTGTGAAGCACGTGATTCACCTACAAGGTTCTTCATTTCGGATTTTATCACATAAGGTGTGGTTTGAATCTTTTTACCCACTGCGTAATCTGTATCTTACATTGGTATCAGAGCTACTTATAGGGTATTTTTGTACTTATTTTATGAATTAAATATTTATATAATTATTGATATATGTGTACATGATATATGCGTGAAAATTAATGTTTTTTCGAACTTTCTCTGATCAACCTGAAATTCACATATGTTATAGTACATTTCATGTAAAACATATTTGCAAAGTTTCATGAAAATTCAACAGTTAGATTTCAAGAAAAGTGGAGACTCATTTTGTATTCTCGAAACTTTGTTCACATGATGGTTTTACATGCTTTAATTTCAGTCTACAAATCTTACATATTTAGAATCCTTATTTTGAGACCTTCGAAATTATATATTATCTGTTAGATTGGACTTATGGTTGATAAGAAAAATCAAACCTTAAATTGGATTCGTTTTGAGTTTTTTGTAGCTTAAGGAAGAAGATGAAATGCAGAGTTTCTGTACTTTCACTCTCATTAGAGAGAGAGAGTGTAATACACCTCATCACAATACATGTCATTTTTTAGACCACCATTATTTTTATTTTGAAAAGTACAGTCTGACAGTACCAAAATTGGACCAGAAAACACCCCGAAAGGCGGCGCATGAGCCACAAGCGCCAGATGACACCGTCTGCGTCGGCCAAGCGCACCACATGTCATCACCAACCCACACCCGCCAGGCGTGCTTCCCACGCGTCTTGCGTCACTCTGTCCACGCAGGCGCCTATGTGCGCTACCACGCTATGCTTGGATGCTATAGCTCTTTTTTTTTTTTTTTTTTAATTTTTTTTTAAGCCTAAATTGCTTTAAATGGTCATAAGTAATTCGTTATAGGTTTATTTTAAGCGTGATTGGTACTGTTGGACTTAGAATTAATTTTTTTATCTACTATAAAATTTTTAAAATTTTATGAAAATAAAAATATATTTTTTCTAAGATAGTAATTCATTATTTCTGCTTTAAAATGCTTTTGTTGTTGAATGACTAAGTTTCTGATGCTGAAATTTTTACTGTAGACTACTGTAATCGTTTACTATTTACTGGTGTGATTGTTGTATTTTCCCATATTCTGAAATATTTATTTCTGATTTTATGTGTGTTTAATAATTATTTAAAATTTCAGAAAATTCCAGAAAAATTTCAGAAGTGATATACGTTATGTTATGGCATAATCTAAACATTAAACACAACATATTGTTGTTTTTGCCTAGAGTTTGCAATATGTTGTGCTTAAAGAAGCATGATTAGTTTTATTTATTTATTTATTTAAATTCCATTAGTAAATGAAATATAGCATGAGTTGATTGTAAATTTACATTAAGATACTATTATATAGAATCAAATTAATTATCATATTTTGTACATCACATAAGTAGTGGGAGGTTGTTTTTTGCACATGAAATTAAATTAAGTTTTGATAATTGTCACTAGAGGCGCAGGAGATGAATACGAGCATAGCAAAATTTTGATCTTGAGACGTGTGTATTATTATCATTATTTAATTTAGATTCTTTTGTTGCAAAATAATTTTGTGTTGCTATCATTAATATCTCCTGCGCATTTGTTCTTCCTTTACTCTGTATATAGAAATGGCAGCTATGACAGTGTGGCAAACTTAACTAAGGAAGAGAAATTGGATGATGATAACTATGATATATGGCATCGTAAGATCCAATACCTCCTCAATGAGAAAGAAGTTTTGAACACACCTGAACAAGTGATGGTTGAGCCTGAGCAGGGCAATACAGCTCAACATCGTCGTGATCTTGAAGTCTATCAAACTTGGAGTAACAAAGATCTATGTGTGCGCTTTACCATGTTGAGTAGCATGCACAACAACTTGATTAGTGAGTTTGGGCATTGTCCGACTGCATTTGAGATGTGGGAAGCTCTCAAGCAAAAGTTTGGTGTCACCTCTTTGGAAAAGCTATGTGGGCTGACTATAAAGTTTGACTCTTATCAGAAAAAGGTGTTTCACTCTATGAAGCAGTATTTGAGGGTCATGTCAGCCATGATATGTGAGCTTGCGGCCGCTGGGCACAATTTGACTCGAGCAACAAGTACAAGCTATGATTCGCTCTATGCCAAATTCTTGGGAGTAGATAAAGCAGAACATGATGCATAATGAGAGTGTGAAAACATTCGAGAACATATTGCATCATTTGAAGCAAGAGGTTGAGTGCTTAGAGACGGCTAAGTCTGGTGGTTCTGCTATAGTGGTTGAGTCAAGCTCACATAGGACTTCTCAGTTCAAGCATGGAAAAGCAAAATGTGCTCCTAAGAAGCAAGCAGCAACTGCACTAAAGCCCAATGGTGCTAGAAATTTCAAGCGTAGGGGCAATAGAGGTGGCAAGAAGGTAAAGACTAAACTAACATGCTTTAACTGTAACAAAGAAGAACACTTTGCTCAGGATTGCCCTGAGCAGAAGAAGGTACTCCCTTACTTAATTTCTCGTGCTCAATGCTTTGTTTTAGTCAAGCATTAATTGCTCATTCTCCTCATCCATTATTGTTGTTGTCGCCCCACCACCACCATACCATCACCTCTACCTCCACCTTCGTTCCACCACTATTAGTATCACCAAATATAAAAAAATATTTTCTCTAAAAAATATTTTCCAAAAAAATTTTCCCTTAAAAAATATATTCTATTACAAAAATATTTTTCGCCTAATCAAACCCAACAATAGTGATTAAATCGTATTACATAGAATGTTCTCAGTACCCTTTGCTAGTTCAACCTCATTCAATTAATAGTCTCAATAAATTTACAAGATTTAAGCACAATTATGGAGGGGCACATGTGATTATCTTGGAACAATTGCAAAGGAGAGAGAGAGAGAGAGGGAGGGGGGGTGTAGTCTTGTTTTAGTTTGACAAAGTCGAATTAGCAAGAGGCTAGAGGCCTAGACAATGGGCTTCTGTAAATTATAATTGCCAACACATGCAAGTTCATTTTGTTTTCAAGTACTTGATATATATATATCTATATATATATGCTAACCTAGAGATTAGTAATTAACCAAGAATAGTGTTAGAAGTGTATTAAAATTTTTAAATGGGCAGTGGGTTCCAAGATGGTATATATATATTTCAGTAAAATCTCAACTGAGATCTCTGCCCGCACCCTAAATATCCTACAGTCCTAATTATATATATATAAAAAAATTAATATATATATATATAATGACGTATCAAAATTAGGGAATTCCTATGCATTATATCACAAAAATGTATAATTTTAGCATAAATTTTGTATTATCAATCACAAAATACGTATTCTTATCATAAATTGACATAAAAAAATCTTCAAAAATTTGTGGTTGATATTGCAAAAATTGTAACTTGATTATAATTGATATTACAAAATTTTATAATAAAATTACATATTTTTTGGTAGGGTGCATATGATATATATTCCTAAAGGGGTGTACACCATAGCATTTCCTCCATAATTATAGATCTATCACTTTAAAATTTAAATATATATATATTTAATATCAAAATTGAAATATCATTCAATTGAATAATTTTGGAAGGATAACAATTTAAATTTAAAAAAAAAATAAAAAATTTGATAAAGGGCCCTAATAATATAAGGGTAATACCAATATGAATTTTATTGCTAAATTTATCAATCTTTATAATTAATAAAACTCGTTAGGACCTTTTGTTGTCAAATTCCATGGCACAAACCCAAGGTTGTAACTTCTTAGTTTTTTCCAAATTTTCAAGTTTTGGTCTTCCCGCTCGAGCGGGGAAAGTGACGCTCGAGCGGGGTTTGGACCCTTACAGCATCTCTGCTACGCCTGCAAAATATACTGGATGTTGTGATTCCACGCTCGAGCGTGAACCGTATATGAATCATGGAATATGAAGTCTCCACTCGAGCGGGCATTCCCACGCTCGAGCGGACCACACGATTTCAAACTCTATATATTCGCGTGTTAGGTCAATTTTAGGATTACTTCTCCTAGATCTTGTTTAAGGTTTTTTAGGGTTTTGTTTGAGGTTTTCATCTGGAGTTTTTTGTGAGTTTTCCTTGATAAAATTGAATGAGCATTACACTCATGAATTGAGAAGCACATATCAAGGAGGTTGATCGAATACATACAAGAGTGTTAATCTTCGGTGGATTCTGAAGATTCAAACGTAGAGTTTCAAAGGCGTTTGATTCTGTACGTAGTCATTTATTCGACAAACAAAGTTCTAGATTCAACTTCAGATTGATCAGTTCCGAGACGAAGGCTTGGTGAAAGAATTACAGAAGGTGTGAAGACAAATTGACTGAGTTGGGAAATTTGTGTATTATCTTTGTAATCTTTCTTTCTTCAGTAGTGGATTGATTAGTGGCGTTTTGCCCGTGGTTTTTTATTACAATTGAAGGTTCTTCAATTGTGGTTTTTCCACGTAAAAATCATTTGTGTCGATTTATTGTTTATTCAGAAAAACAACAATCTAAATCACTTTCGTAAGTGCTTGATGATTTAGATTGCATGTTTTGAATAATTGGGATATGGAATATTTTAATCTTGATCTAATCACGAATCACTTAGGATTTTCAATTGGTATCAGAGCGGGTCACTCATTGTTTTTATCAAAACCATAGGAGTGTGATTTTGTCTGACTAATGATATGGATTCTATTCGTGAAGGTAACTCGACCCACAGACCTCATTTACTCAATGGTACAAATTATTGGAAAGCTCGTATAAGAGCGCTTTTAAAATCCATCGATGAGAAAGTTTGGCACTGCGTGATCTATGGGTGGAGTGAACCCACTGTCACCATTGATGGTGTTGATATTCCTAAACCCCTTGATAAATGGGACACAACTGATTACCAGAACTCGGGTTAGAACAGTAAGGCTCTCAATTTCCTGTTTTGCTCCATCACACCTGAAGAGTTTCGTCGTATCTGCACGTGTGAGGTAGCAAAAGAGGCTTGGGACATTCTGGAAACGATTCACGAAGGTACTATTTCTGTCAAAAGGTCAAAACTTCAACGTCTCACCTCTGCTTTTGAAACCCTTTTGAGATGTTTGATGATTTCTATGCAAAACTCAGTGATATTGTGAATTCCTGTTTCACACTCGGTGAAAAAATCCCAGAAGCTAAAGTTGTTGGAAAAATTTTGAGGTCTTTACCTGAGAGGTTCCAATCAAAAGTGACAGCCATTGAGGAGGCTTAGAATGTTGATACCCTCAAGCTTGATCAGTTGGTTGAAAACTTGCAGACTTATGAAGCCCACCAGATTTTAAAGAAAAAACAAAAAGATAGTGTGACTTTCACTAGTGCTCATGAGACTGCAAAAACTCTGGAGACTGAATTTGATTTAGAGTCTGAGATGACGGCTATGTTTACTAAACAGTTTAAAAAAAATTTGAAGAAAAAGAAGCCTAATTTCAGAGACCCTATTTCAAAAGACAAGAATAATGAAAAACCCAAAACTTTTCCACCAAAACTTACTCAAAAAACTTAAAAGAAGATTGTAAAGGGGCAAGGGGTCAAGTGCTATGAATGTCAAGGGTTTGGCCATATTGCCTTTGAATGTCCTTCGAAAAAGAATTGAAAGAAAGTCTACACTGTGGCTTGGGATTATGAAAGCAGGTCGGAGCAAGAACCCGAAGAATTTGAATCCGGCGAAGACGGGGATAGTGCTTTCATGGCATTTTGGTCCACTTTCACTCAACCTCTTTCAAAGCTAGCAGAATTAGCTCGTGGTCAGAACCTGCATCATGCTCCCACCTTTGACGGGAGTAACTACCTGTATTGGAAGATCAGAATGAGGGCGTTTCTGAGAGCTTTTGACCCAGAAGGCTGGCAAGCCATTGAAGAAGATACTGAAAGTGCTGACAATCCGAGCAATCAGAGAGCCCTGATTACTATTTGTGGAGCAATTTCTGATGAAGAACAGCAACGGGTTGCTTACTGCACAAAGGCTAAAGATGCATAGGAAATTCTGAGCCAATTCCATTAAAGAGGAGATTCACCTTCACCACCATCAAGCTACTTTTCTACCTTAGTTGCCCGACTGGATGAGGTCAAGAAGAATGAGGAGCAAAAAGATGATGATGAAACATTTACATTTGAAGACAATGATGACATTACCGGTGATGATCTACAACAAGCTTACGAAAAGCTTTATGATGAATCTCTGAATCTGTCTAAAATCAATGACAAACTCACTCTCAAGCTCAAAGCATGTGAAAGTGAGAATGTCAAGCTGAATAGAGAACTTGTAGCAGCAAAGCAGAATATAATCAAGATCTCAAGTGATAGGCAAGACTTATGTGGAAAACTTCTATCCTGTGAAACTAAAAAGAATGAACTTCTGAAGGTGTATTCCACATATGAAGAGAAGCTTGAAAGCCTTGAGATGTCACAAGCTACATTGGAAGAGATAGTCTATCAGAAAGATAAAGAACTCCATATTGCTAGAGCCACTATTGCCATGTGGAACAAAGGTTCCAAATCTTTAGAAGACATCCTCGGGTCTCAACAAATGGGTTGTGGCAAAAGTGGGCTTGGCTATGGTGCGACAGCTCACAAGGGATAGGCCTCTACTTCACATGACCTGAAGACTCAAGCAAAGGGAAAGCTGAAGGTAGACCAGGGTGATCACTCTCTTCATCTACCTAAAGGGGGTAAGATCAACAACAGGGAGGTAAAACCTGTTTATATTTGTCATCACTGTGGTAGGTATGGCCACATTCATCCTTATTGCTATGAATTATTTGGTAAGGTGTCTCAAAAGGGTAGAAATTCGAATACTTTTTGGATTAGGAGACAACCTTACATGTCTAGGCGAAATACCAAGATTCATGAGGGTGTTCACAATGCCAAGACATTTACCAAGACCAAAAAGATTTGGATGAGAAAAGATTATTTGACTTGTTTAGTTGCTCACACTGCCCTAAAAGCACGTGACTCACACATGTGGTATCTTGATAGTGGTTGCTCTCGTCACATGTTCGGTAACAAATCTTACTTCACCTCCCTTGAAAAATATGAAGGAGGAATTGTTACCTTCGGAGATGGCGGCACTTCTAGAGTCATTGGTAAGGCCTCCATAAGTGTTGCTGGTCTTCCCAAGCTTGAAAATGCCTTACTTGTTGATGGTCTTAAAGCAAATCTTTTGAGCATTAGTCAAATGTGTGATTCCCATCATGAAGTATTGTTTTCAAAAAATAAATGTGAAATTTTGGATAAAAAAAGGAAATACTGTCTTGCATGGGGTTCGCACATCTGATAACTGCTATGGGATTGTTACTATTAATGATCTCACTTGTCACTCAGCCATCATGAGTAACATTGATTTGTGGCATCAAGATTAGGTCACATGAATTTCAAAGACCTAACTAAGATAGCCAACAAAGAGCTTATGAGAGGAGTACCTAAATTGGGTAAGAATTTGGACCATGTGTGTAGACCATGTCAACTTAGGAAACAAACCTGTGCCCCTCATAAGAAGGTGAACAGTTTTACAACCAAACGTCCTCTTGAATTGGTTCACATGGACTTAATGGGACCTACTCGCACTGAAAGCATCGGAGGTAAAAGATATATTTTTTTAACTGTTGATGATTTTACTCGATTTTCGTGGATAAATTTTTTAAGGGAAAAATCTAATACGTTTGATGCTTTCCAAGCCTTGGTCCTTGAAATCCAAAATGAACAGGGTGTTTCCATTAGACGTATCATAAGAATCCGAACTGATCATGGTCGTGAGTTTGAAAATAGTTTGTTTTCGGATTTTTGTGATATGTATGGAATTAAGCATGAATTTTTTGCACCTATTACTCCACAACAAAATGGAGTGGTTGAGAGGAAGAACAGAGTTGTTCAAGAAATGGCTAGGGTTATGCTCCTTAGTAAGAAACTTCCTCTAAAGTTTTGGGCTGAAACCCTAAATACTGTTTTTCATGTCATAAATCGTGTGTATTTAAGGCCCGGCACTTTACAAACTTCATATGAATTGTGGAAGGGATTGAAACCTAATGTAAAATACTTCAAAACTTTTGGGAGTAAGTGTTACATTTTCAAAGACAGAGAGCCTTTGGGCAAATTTGACTCCCGAAGTGATGAAGGTATTTTTCTAGGGTATTCAACCACTAGTAGGGCTTTTCGAGTCTATAACCTGTGCACTTCTTCTTTAATGGAATCAATTAATGTGGTTATAGATGACACAGGTTCACCTACTTCAACAACAAATGAGGATGACAATGGTGAGTCTCCAATCCTGGATAATGAACCACAAAGTCAAAGAGAAGTTGAGGTCCTAGCACAAGATGTTGAGATAGCCCCATCCTCACAGGTAAGTCAAAGTCCAAAGAGTGCACAAAGACATATCACTCCTGATGCTTCTGTCACATAAGTTCTGAGTTCAAACCATCAGCAAGGATGAAACTGAATCATTCAGCTCAACAGGTGATTAGAAGTGTATCGGATCGAATGAAAACCCGAAGACAAATTTGAGATGAGGTATCACATATGTGTTATGTATCATTAATTAAACCTAAGAATTTCAAAGAGGCCTTGCTAGATGATAGTTGGGTCAATGTTATGCATAAAGAATTAGGTCAATTTGAACGTAACAATGTTTGGACTCTAGTTCCTAGACCTAGAGACATGAATGTGATAGGTACCAAGTGGATTTTTAAAAATAAATCTGATGAGAATGGTACTGTGGTTAGGAATAAAGCTAGGTTGGTTGCTCAAGGATACACTCAAGTAGAAGGTATTGACTATGATGAGACGTTTGCCCCAGTTGCACGTCTCGAATCTATTCGTATTTTACTTGGTGTTGCTTGTTATCTTGGTTTCAAATTGTTTCAAATGGATGTGAAAAGTGTCTTTCTGAATGGGTACTTGAAAGAAGAGGCATATGTTGAGCAATCAAAAAGGTTTGAGGACCCTAAATGTCGTAATCATGTCTACAAGTTAGACAAGGCTTTGTATGGGTTGAAACAAGCCCCTCAGGCTTGGTATGAGAAACTTACTACCTTTCTTCTTGATAATGATTTTCAAAGGGGTAGTGTGGATAAGACTCTATTTGTGAAACATACGAAGTCTCATATTCTTGTTGCTCAGATTTATGTTGATGATATTGTGTTTGGATCCACTGTTGATCATCTTGTGAAATATTTTTCGGATTGCATGACACATGAGTTTGAGATGAGCATGATGAGAGAGTTGTCTTGTTTTTTGGGTCTTCAAATTAAATAGTCTCCTTCAGGTATGTTTGTCTCTCAGTCTAAGTATGCCAAAAATCTTATGTCAAAGTTTGGTCTTGAGTGCCTTAAACATGCACGCATACTCATGAGCACTAGTCTTCACCTTTCCAAAGATTCCTCTGGTATTGATGTTGATCCTACCCTTTATAAGAGTATGATAGGGAGTCTTCTTTACCTCACAGCCAGTCGTCCTGATATTGCATTCAGTGTAGGTGTCTGTGCCCGTTACCAAGCTAGTCCTAAAGAGTCTCATCTTCTTGCGGTCAAACGCATCATCAAATATGTTAATGGGACATTAGGGTATGGGGTTTGGTTCTTTACTGATACTACAGCTGAAATTACTGGTTTTTCTGATGCCGACTGGGCAGGGTGTGCTGATGATAGGAAAAGCACATCCGGGGGGTGTTTCTACCTTGGGAATAATCTTGTTTCCTGGCATAGTAAAAAGAAAAATACCATCTCCCTTTCTACTGCTGAGGCTGAGTACATTGCTGCAGGGAGTAGTTATGCTCAAATGCTGTGGATGAAGCAAATGCTTCATGATTATGGGATAGAACAGAACACTCTCACTCTTTTCTATGATAGCACAAGTGCCATAAACATTTCAAAAAATCCTGTCCAATACTCTCACACCAAACACATTGACATTCGTTATCATTTTATTCGAGAGTTAGTGGAAGAAGGCCTTGTTGTTCTGGAACATGTACCCACTGAGCGTCAAAAAGCTGATATTTTTACAAAACCCCTTGATCTTCTTCGATTTGAGTTTCTCAGAAAGACCTTGGGTGTAGTGCTCAGTAACTAGGGTGTTTCCTGTTTTCTAAAATGGGTGTGAGTGGTTGGCTTTTTGTACACTTGGATGTGATAATGTCATTGTCATTGAGTCCTGATATTTTTGCATCAAATTTATATGAACACTGCTCATGTTACTTACAAGATCTCATTCGTCTTTGTTCATAGCTCATTCTGAATGCCCATACTCATTTACTTCATGATCTCATTCTGTACACATTCTTGAGATAAACTGTTGCAGGGGTTTCCACACAAGTGATCAAAATTCTCTATGGACCACTAACAGTGTTTCTGGTACTTTTTCAGGAAAATTGACCTAGACTAGTATATCATGGGTGATGTTGAGTCTCTTAACCATCTATCATCTTTTTCACTTCCATGGTTTCTCTTTCAGTTCATTGAATTCCGGTCATTAGGAAAAGGCTACCTCAGAGGCACCAACCAGGCCATCCTTTTTGATTTCATTCTTCTCTGGTTTGGTCTCCATACTCTTGAGCGTGCATGGCACCAGTGAGTTCCCACAAGAAAGAAAAGTTTCAAAACATAAAAAAAAAAATGAAATCATTGATTGAGGGGGAGCCTGCGCGTTTACTCAACAAATACCCCGTGATTCCTAGTGGTTTGACTTTTCTCTGTGATGGTCCATTACTCTTGTCGGAGGTCCAGCCATTCGATCACTACGAGGATTAACTCTAGCTCTGTGGCTCTCAAGGATTGCACACACACTGTCTATTTGTGAGCTCTCATGTGTGTCTTTGAGTTATTCATTCTTATGTTGCTTATGGCTTTCATTAAATTCTATATGTCTTGTTCATGACTTGGTGTTTCAAAATTTTTCTACAAGTTTTCAGGTCTCATGATTGATGGATTCTTTTATCCTAATGGTACAGTCATCCACTTGGATTCCCTACAGGACATCTTAGTTGTTTTTTTTTTTGTTTATAAAAAAAATAAAAAAATAAAAATAAATAAATTTGTTTTGTCCCCGCTCGAGCGGACATTCCCACGCTCGAGTGTGGTTTTGAGCCTTGTAGCATTTTGCTCTTCACTTTACAGTTCTGCGAGGGATGATTGGTGCTCGATCATCCGTTTTAGCGCTCGAGCGGGTCTCCGCGTGCTTTGGCTCATGCTCGAGCGTTAAAACCTACGCTCGAGCGGACTGGTTTTGTATACATCTCCCTCCTTCAACCCTTTAATTCATTTTTTGCACATTGGTCTCTCTCTCCTGGGGCATCCTTTGCCATTCCCATCAATTGTTCTTCCTTGGTGACTTCTTGGTGCTCTACGAGTGTGTACACACCTCAGGTATGTCTCTCCGCTCATTCTCCTCTGTTCTTGTGTCGGATTTCTGTCCCTTTGATCTTTTAGTATTTGTTTTTACTTGAGTTGGTTTTACAATGTGTCGATGGGTTTATTTTGTTTTTGTTCATCATGTTTAGGGTTCGTAAATGTTGTTTTTCATTGTTTCACAGTAGTTTAGTTTCTCTCTCGTCCATCTAGGGTTATTACTTTGGGCATTTTACTAGTTTTTTATTTAGGTTCCATTTGGAGATTTTTTTTGTTCCATCTATTGCTCTATGGTGCTGTCTTTTGTTTTTTTTTCTTACATTGCTAATTGAGTCTTTACCCATGTGGGATTCATGTGTGTTCGATAGATGTTTTTCTAGCACTGATTCACATTTCATTTATCTTGTGATATTTTCATGTTGATGCCTTGTTTACCATGCTTCATATTTGCAATATTTGGTTCTCTTGAGCCTACATTTTTGCATCATAGATTTATATCCTTGCCTCCTGATCTTATATCAAACTGTGATACTAATGTTTTGGGTTGTCTCTTTTGGTTTCTTTTTGGTCATGGGTTGGGGGTTATTTATGTTGGTTTTCTGTATTTCTCTCTTTGTCTTGATTTAGTCATGTCAACCTTTAAACGACGAAAGTCTACTACCTCTCGCCCTTCATATAACACTGACCACTTTCCCTTGGCCGAGAAAGCCACGTTGTACCGCGAGTCTTATCCTGCCCCCTCCATTCACCTTGAACGTAATGTTCAACCCTCCACATTTGAGTCTATCCCTATCTGCTCACTGTTTGATCCCTTGGGAGAGGATAATGTTCTTTTATTTTTTGGTTCTCAAAACCTCACTTGGGTGCGAGAATTCTATTGCAACATGGATAGTCTTAACAATATTGGGCCCTCCTTCAAAACTTGGGTTAGGTCTAAATCCGTTCTTGTCACCACCGACCTTATTCGCGAGCTATTAGGGATTAGTGAAAGATTTCCCATCTTCTATCCTTTTCCAGTATGCCCTACTGGTGACTTCGATGAGGTAGCCCATGCTCTGTGTGGTTTTCCTTGTTCTTGGCCTACCGGTTCTTTGATCAAACAGAATGAGCTACTTCCTCAATTTAGGTTGCTCAACCTAATTGTATGTGCCAATATCATTGTTACTACCCATAGCTCCGAAATTACTCAAGACCAAGGGTTTGTCCTTCAGTGCCTTGCTTAAAATCGTTCCATCGATCTTGCCACATTGATCATTCAAAAGATGGTTGCTGCTTTTGAGCGCAACAATCTTGGTTTACCTTATGGGTGCCTCATAAACCGGCTTCTCGCCAAGCTTGAGGTCTCTACTTGCGATGAGGATGAGTTTACCTCTCCTTCCCGGCCTTTCACCAATAAGACTGTCTCCCAGAGTCAGTCTCATATTCGGGGGGTTTCTTCTGGTTCAGGTCGATCTAGTGCAGGTACTTGTGATGCTGCAGCCATGGCAGAGGAGGCGGAGTATGATGCTGGTGCTGGTGGCGGAGATATTGGTGAGGAGGAGCCGCATCCTCCAGTTTGTACGGTTCGTGGTCAGCTTCAGTCCTTTGAGAGATCTGTTGCTTCCCGGTTTGACCATCTCGAGGAGAGGATGGATATCTTTGAGGCCAGGCTCACAGATCTGGAGACCACGTCTGATGCTCGCTTCAGTGCCTTGGAGGCTTCTTCCCAGTGTATTGAGGCGTTCGTGGTTTAGTCGTCTTCTCAGCTGGATCAAATTTTGTCTATGCTTCAGATGCAGTTTCCACCACCAGCTCCATGATCTTTGTTCTTATGTTCTGTTTCTCTTATTTTTGCTCCCGGACAAAAAGGAGGAGTGGTATAGTTTGGTATAGTTGTTTTTGGTACAGTTAGTTTGATACAGTTGTTTTGTCCTATATTGATGGTACAGTACAGTAGTTACTTTTGTTTATATCCTTCTTTGGTACAGTTGGATCGTGATTTGGTTTTGTGGTTATTTTGTTATTTGGTGGAAAGTATATTTGGATAGTATATTTTTTTATGGATGGATTTATATTTTGTTATTTAATACAATTCCATAGATTTTGGTTGGCTTGTGTGGGTGTTTTTTCTTTCAGAGTGATTGTTCAAAAGCATGGATTTCAAAAGCATGGTTTCAGATTTTCATGGTGTTAGTGTTGGCTCATGGTTTTCATGGTTGTTAGTGTTGGCTCATAGTTGTTGGTGTTGTTAGTATTGGTTTAGTGATTTTTGTTAGGAAACTTGTTTTAGAATGGCTTTGTCCGAGATTTGACAAAGGGGGAGATTGTTAGGACCCTTTGTTGTCAAATTCCATGGCACAAACCCAAGGTTGTAACTTTTAAATTTTTTCCAAATTTTCAAGTTTTGGTCTTCTCGCTCGACGGGGTTTGGACCCTCACAGCATCTCTGCTACGCCTGCAAAATATACTGGATGTTGTGATTCCACGCTCGAGCGTGGAAACTTCCGCTCGAGCGTGAACCGTATATGAATCATAGAATATTAAGTCACTGCTCGAGCGGGCATTCCAACTCTCGAGCGGACCACGCGATTTCAGACTCTGTATATTCGCGTGTTAGGTCAATTTTAGGATTACTTCTCCTAGATCTTGTTTAAGGTTTTTTAGGGTTTTGTTTGAGGTTTTCACCTGGAGTTTTTTGTGAGTTTTCCTTGATAAAATGGAATGAGTATTACACTCATGAATTGAGAAGCACGTATCAAGGAGGTTGATCGAATACATACAAGAGTGTTAATCTTCGGTGGATTCTGAAGATTCAAACATAGAGTTTCAAAGGCGTTTGATATGTAGTCGTTTATTCGACAAACAAGGTTGTGGATTCAACTTCAGATTGATCAGTTCCGAGACGAAGGCTTGGTGAAAGAATTACAGAAGGTGTGAAGACAAATTGACTGAGTTGGGTAATTTGTGTATTATCTTTGTAATCTTTCTTTCTTCAGTAGTGGATTGATTAGTGGCGTTTCGCCCGTGGTTTTTTATTACAATTGAAGGTTCTTCAATTGTGATTTTTCCACGTAAAAATCGTTTGTGTTGATTTATTGTTTATTCAGAAAAATAACAATCTAAATCACTTTCGTAAATGCTTGATGATTTAGATTGCGTGTTTTGAATAATTGGGATTTGGAATTTGGAATATTTTAATGTTGATCTAATCACGAATCACTTAGGATTTTCAATGATTAGTAAGTAAATTTGATGAGAAACTTGGTGGTTGTTAGCAAACTAATCTCTAGTTTTGGGTTATGGTGATAAACTGAGATTCGCGTGGGGGTCTTGGCAACAGCACGCGTTGACAGTTTGATCATTGGCCTTTTACTTCTATTTATTAATTTATTAATTTTTATTTATTTATGAAAAAACACCAATATTTTATGTCGAGGTGACTAGGTGGATGACGTTATGATTGTTAAATTTTTGTATGCTTGTGGAGGTGTATTGTTGAATTTTTTTTTATATAGTTAGATACTAAGTTCAATATAATTGTTTACTTATAAATTATCTCATTCGGACAGAGATGGATAAAGGGATTAGCATGGGTGATTGTCATCTAAAAGTTAAAAAAAATCTTAAATATAGTAGTTATAGTTATGAATATTTTTAAAGTGATATTTTTAAGAAGGATAAATTACGACGATAGTCTCTATATTTTTAATTTGTTCGATTTTGATTATGAATTTATGATTTTATTTCAATTTGGTCCAATTAATTATAACTTACAGCATTTTTTATGAAAAATACGCACATAAATGCCACGTGTCATATTTTGAAGGGATTTTTATTGATAAATCCATTCTAGAGTTGTTATAACCCATTAGGTCTACTAAGGAATATTATAACCTGATTAGTTCCATAAACTTTTCCTTTTATTCCATAAGGTCCATTTTTCTAATTTAATATGCTTTTTTGGACTATTTTGCCCCCGTTTATATATATGTACAGTGTTAATACGTATTACGTGCATGTTTCTTCACTGATTCAATTTGGCAGTTTCTATTTTACGCTTTTCATCATCAATCCAATTTCGAGAGATACGTTTATGTTTTGCATGCTTGTTCCAAGGATTGGTTGTGCTAGGGTTTCATTCTTGCTATTATAGTCTGGTTCTGTGGTTTGCGAGTGAAGACGAGGAAAAGGAAGGTGCTCGGTTGTCACATTTTCCGGACTATAACTAGTTGAAATCAGTTTTTTTCGACTTTGTGGACGATTGTAGGATTGCATGATTAAGGTTACTATCAATTTGGTTATGAATACATGTTCAGTTTATGGTTTCATTCGTATAATGGATCAGATGCTCTGTTTTTGGATTGATATGGATTGGATGCTCTGTTTTTTCAATTATATGCATTTTACGTGGTCATGTGGAGGGGAGTTCATTCATATTATGTAAAGAATGTGTAGTTCTCATTTTACTTTGATGTATGCGTAATGAGGCTCTTTGTGGATGATTTGATTATCAGTATATATATATCAATGTGAATGTTCACATTTTGTTAATGTGGAATATGTGAAGATTTTAAATTGATGTTTGCTTAATGAGGCTCTGTGAAGATTGTTAATATTATGTGAAGATTGTTGATGTTCTTATTTTACTTTGATGTTTGCTTAATGTTGACATCTTGTTAATATCAATGTGAATGTTCACATCTTCGTATTGTGAATTATGGATTTAGCACTTGAGCTGTACACGTAGTCATCTATTTTTTGCACAATGTGAATTTTCATGTTGATTTTGATTAAATGTGTAGTTCTCATTTTACTTTGATGTGTACATAATGAGGCTCTCTGTGGATGATTTGATTATCAGTATATGTATCAATGTGAATGTTCACATTTTGTTAATGTGGAATATGTGAAGAATGTGGATGTTCTCATTTTAAATTGATGTTTGCATAATGAGGCTCTGTGTGTGTGATATAATTCAGAGTGTATGTGTCAATGTAAATGTTGACATCTTGTTTATATTATGTGAAGATTGTTGATGTTCTCATTTTACTTTGATGTTTGCTTAATGTTAACATCTTGTTAATATCAATGTGAATGTTCACATCTTCGTATTGTGAATTATGGATTTAGCACTTGAACTGTACACGTAGTCATCTATTATTTGCACAATATGAATTTTCATATCGATTTTGATTACTGTTCATTGTTGTGTTTTTGTGTTTTTACAGGAGATGGATACCTTTATGCTGTTGGTGTGTACATATGGTTGTAGTACAACTGTAATAAATGTTGCCCGCGCAATGTGTTATTCTCGTTTGGTGGAGTGTTTGTGTGAGAAATGGGATGAGTTGTCTGCTGGTTCTATTTCATTGTTCTGTAAACTACCTGGGATTAATAAGTGTGATTTGGACAATGAGGAAGAATTTCAGAACATGTTACTACTTGCTAAGTCAATGGGGGTACAACATGTAGAAGTTATGGTTGAGTTGAAAAGTGATATTGGTCAGTCAAGTAGTTTGGGATTGCTGCGTGTGGGGGTTGAGGAAGAAATTGATGCACTACGGAGATTTTGCCACCATAATGAGAAGGTGTTGTTATCAACCCCTTGGGCAAATGGTATTATGCATGTGGGACAACGGTTTGTTGGAGGTGCACAAGAATTTCGTGACGTTTTATGTAAGTATGCCATCCAATGTGGGTTTAAGTTTACATACGTGAAGAACGAGACAACAAGAGTTACTGTTGTGTGTGCGATGCGAGAGGAGAGGGGCTGCTTGTGGGCTATACATTGTAGAGCACAACGAGCAAATGATTTTTTCTACATCAAGAGGTTTAGTGATATGCATACTTGTGGTATGGATGTCCGAACATCAAAGAATCCGCGAGTTAGTTCGGATTTGGTGTCGAGTACCATATCTGAAATTGTGAGGGACAAGCCGCTGACTTCGCAGTGAGGTGGTGACTATTTTGAAGAGGGATTATGGGCTAGATGTGAGTTACCATGTCGTATGGTTAGGTGTGGAGAAAGCAAAGGCTGGTATTCATGGAGATCACTCGTTATCGTTTGACCAGCTATGGTGGTATTCAGATGCTGTGATGCGGTACAATCCGGGGAGTTATGTCAATATTGACTATGATGTGAGTAGTCAATAGTTTTGTCACTTCTTTGTGTCATTCGCTGCGTGTATTTCTGGGTTCAATGCTTATCGGCCTTTATTATTCCTGGATGGAACATTCCTCAAAGGAAAGTACAAAGGTCAACTACTTACGGCAACGGTGAAAGACGGAAACAATGGTTAGTAGTTTTTTTTAGCTGTCTATTCATGTCAATATTCACCCTGAGCAGCATAGTCTGGACAAAAGAGTGATTGGTAAATTATAAGTAATGTGAACATTGACATTAGTATGCACTGATGTGAATGTTCACATCTGTGTATGCTAATGACAGTAATGTGAACATTCACATTATTACACACTGATGTGAATGTTCACATCAGTGTATACTAATGTTAGTTGATCCATTAATGAACAGTACTGTGAATGTTAACGTTGTCAGTGACTCAACAATCAACAATGAATTATTAATGGTCGTTAATGTGAATGTTCACATCGTTGATGTTTACGAACCTGAATCCAAAAATAACAATAGTAAATAGGGCAATGTAGATATGAACATTCACATGACCTATTTTGTTTATACTGTTTTCTATTCACTTTGGAATATTGTGAACAGTTATGTATTGGTGTTGTGTTGTAGGTCTGTTTCCTGTTGCATTTGCGATTGTTGATTCAGAGACCACGGCCAATTGGTCGTGGTTCTTGCATGAACTTGGGAAGGTTGTTGATGGGAAGTGCCATATTACTTTTATTTTGGATTGTAATCTTGGTCTGTTAGAAGCTATGCCAAAGGTGTTCCCATTGGCTCATCACGGTTATTGCTTACAACACTTGAAGAGCAATTTAAGAGACCGGATGAAAAGAATTGATAATGGATTCAGGGATCACCTAGTAAGTAGTTTGGGTGACTGTGCCTACGAGCCAACTGTGGTAGGGTTCCATGAAAAGCTTGCAAAATTATAAGAGAAGGGTAAACAACGAGCTCATAATTTTTTCAAGGACTTGGCACCTGAGCACTAGGCAAATTCATACTTCAGGTAATAATAGTTTCCTAAGGTGTTCCATTTGTGAAGTTTAGAATGGTAGCGATGTGAATTTTCAGTTTAGAATGGTAACAATCTTCGAATTGTGTTTCATGTTCAATGTAAATGATGTGAATGTTCACATCTGCTAATGATGACTGATGTGAATGTTCACATCTGTTAATTTGTCAAATAGTCATGCAATGTATTACATATTTGAATGTTGACATGTGTCATATTTTGTTGTTGTTGTTAACATTCACATCTGTCTATCATTTAAGTTGACAACATAATAAGCATATAATGTGAACATTCACATTATTATAAACTGGTAGTAGATGTGAACATTCACATTATTATACCCTGATGTGAATGTTCACATCAGTGTATACTAATGTCAGTACTGTGAATGTTCACATCTGTCAACGTGAATGGTCAGACCTGTTAAATTCCGTATTGTACAATGTTTGTGATATTGTGCAGGGGCATGCGTTATGGGGAGATGACATCCAATGCGGCGGAGTCATTTAATAAGTGGATTAAAGAAGCACGTAATCTTCCTATCACTCAAACGGTGGACATAATTCGTACTCAGTTGATGCGGCAAATATCTGCACGACGTGACCAAGCAAACAAATGGAATGAGCTTATTTGTCCCACATTCGAAACAAGGCTTATGGATTCGTTCAATGACAGTAGGTCTTGGCAAGTTAGCAAAGCCAACGAGGATGTGTTTGAATTTCATTCGATACCATCTGTTACAGTTGATGTTGCGAGGCGTACATGTTCTTGCTTCAAATGGCAAATCAACGGATTCCCATGTGACCATGCTATTATTACCATTCAAAAGAGCCGCTACAATCTCAATGATTGTGTGGAACATTACTTTCATGTAGAAACATATCGTGCAGCCTATTCGGGAGCCATATTCCCTATACCATCGGTGAAAAAGCCGCTTTTTGATCCCACTGACTTCATTATATACCCGCCAGCCGTGAAAAGACCACCCAGAAAGCTGAAGAAGAATAGGATCCCATCAAGGGGTGAGAAACTGAAGCAAATAAGGTGCAGGAGAGGTGATAAGTTGGGGAGCCATAATCGGAAATCATGCACGGAGTCGATATAGGATGTACCTTTTTTCATTTCAACATTGTATTTTACATTGGATTCTTATATTCATTTTTGAAATAAGATTGTGTTGTTTTGGCAAACATTGGGTTGCAATAAGATTACGTTGCGTTGGCAAACATAATAATGCATTAGTATTTGATTTGTGTTTTACTTTCACTTTTTTAAGGTACCAATCTGACATTTATGTTGGTTGTGTTTTGAATAAATGCATGATGTTAACATTCACACTTGTGTAATATAATCACATTATGTGAATGTTCACATTGTTGAACTTTCAATCATTTCTGTGGTGGGAATGTTCACATTGTTGTTACTGTTAACAGCATCAAAGTAGATGACATGAATGTTTACATCAATGTAACCATTCGCATCATCAACTCATAAGATGTGAATATTCATGACATCATTGTTGCCATTCGGATAATCAGAAGTTATGATGTGAATATTCACATCATCAAATTATTAGATATGAATATTGACTTGTATTAAGAAATATCATACTCACACCTGTCATATTGTGTTACAGGAACACTTTAAGCAATATTCACATCCATGTAGTATGGTTTAAAATAGAAGAAAGTGTACGATCATTCTGTGATGTGAACATTCACATCATGTCATGTGTATCCAAAAAAAAGAAAAAAAAAAAAGAAAATACAATCTCAATGTGCATGACCAACGCAAAATAGGCCTGAAAATGCATATACATATATTGACTGAAAAATATCTGTACAAGCAGTGATATAGACTTGATTTACAATTAAGCTAGTCTGCTCCAATATGAAAAATCTATTGACACTAAATTGTCTTAAATGTGGATAACAGATTTGGGTAACAGGATAGGTGGACAACCCCCACCTATAGGTTTTCACATTGCACTGTCTTTCTGTGGTTCAGGAAAAGGTGTGCTAATGAGTCTCTTATTTGGCACCATTCATAACGAGCTAGGCTAGCAACAATGTCTTCACGTTATACATGTGCCCTCATGATGTAACAAACTGTAGGCTCACAATCCACCCTGAAAATGCAAACTTGTTGTTAGATTTTGAAATTTAGGTGGGTAATGGTTGTGGAACATGTGTAGAAATCGATTTTAGGCTTACGAATTTGATGCTTGCTGAGGACATATGTCCACTAATATGATTATTTTTGAAGTATTTTGGCTTGATAAGTTAGTCCATAATGGTGATGATGGTCCAATGTTGTGCACCAAAGCTGTGATGTAGTCCCTCTGCCAACAATGAAATTTCATATTAGGTACCAACCAACATAGGGCATACGTCCAAGTTCAAATATTACACATCACGACAAGTATTATTTGTATCAGCCACTTACCAGTATTTGTGCTTTGTTAATATGTGGGTCATGTATGCCTTCTCTTGGGCACAGTGAGTTATAATGCCTCCATACATTCTCTTTCATGTCGTACACAACAATTGTCCAGTGGAAGTTGTCGTGTATTGGGAAGATTAAGAATCTCTGGCCTTGATACTCCTTGATGTGTACATCAATCAGTTTGTTCCTCTTGTGGGGGGGTATTCTTGCATGATTTTCTGCACACAAAGGGCATATTATGATGTACCAAGTATTTATATCAATGTTTGATGTTACTGATGTGAATGTTCACATTTCGTAATGGTGAGTGATACTACTGATGTGAATGTTCACATTTCCTAATGGTGAGTGATACTACTGATGTGAATGTTCACATCTGTTAATGTCAGTGATATTTACTGATGTGAATGTTTATATCTGTTAATGTCAGTGCTATTACTGATGTGAATGTTCCCATTTGCTAATGGTGAGTGTTGTTACTGATGTGAATGTTCCCATTTGCTAATGGTGAGTGATGTTACTGATGTGAATGTTCACATCTGTTAATGTGAGTGATACTACTGATGTGAATGTTCACATCTGTTAATGTGAGTTATATTACTGATGTGAATGTTCACATGTGTGTATCATTTAAGTTTAACAACATAATAAGCATATAATCTTCAATGCGAATGATGTTAATGTTCACATCTGTCAATGTGAATCTTCTCAAAGGTCATTTTATGTTGTTGTTAACATTCACATCTGCCTATTATTTAAGTTAACAATATAAGCATATAATGCTGAGATGAACATTCATATCTATTGAAACATAATCAAAATTAAAGTCTAGTGGTTACCAAACATGTGCTTGTAAAGATGAATGATAAATCCTCCAAACTTGGGTTGACTAGCCCTTGTAGTTCAAGTAGAATTTCACCATAAGCATCTATCACCTGTAGAACCAGAGGGGTGGCAGTACATTATTTGCAGTGTCTTTACTATGTGTGTGTGTGTGTGTGTGTTTTGTACCCATTTACAGTTGCCATACGTTGTTGGTTATTGATTCTTCCTTGATGATGTGTATGATATCATCAAAATACACATCTTTAGTCTTTGAGTCCCCTCGCCACACTAGCAACCTGTGCATTGTGATTACAGAAAACGTTAATGTCAACATTGCACATTTATGAAATGATCTAATTTATTAAGTATGTATGTGAACTGAACATGAGAAAAAAAAACAGTTGGGGATATGTAAGATCACTTACTCATCACCACCGTTCTTGTGCAAATTTTGGACTTTTTGCTTGTTGAATTTGTTCATGTTAGCCCAGACCTTCAGTTTGTTGTTCAAGGTTAACTTCTTGGATTTTGTTGGCTGCTTTTTTGGTGGTTGCTTGTCTAAATCTTGTGCAATTTGGACTGCATGTGATTGCTCTTTGGCTCCCTCTTTCCCTTTCTTCTGACCAGGCAGGTTGGGGTATTCAAACTCGTCCAACCTGTGTTCTTTCCTTACCTTCTGCTTTATGTGCTTTACCCTCGATGGGGGGCTGATAATGTGTTCTAATGCTGCAGTGGGATGCTTGTTAAGGCTGTTATGAGCCTTTTGTGCTTCAACTTGAGTAATGATGTGGACGGACTGATCGTCAAAAAGGTCTTGAAGTATTTTTTTTCACATTCCAAGTTGATGACCAACTTTGTCAGCCGCTGAATTTTTGTATCTTTCCACTCCATGCAAGTCTTCATGTCCATGTCCACATTGGATGGGCCCGATTGGTCAAATAGTTTGGCTTCAAGGGCAACAATCACCCTTGCCCTCAACTCCCATGATTCTTCCAACTGTTTGTATTTCGCTTCCCATTGCCGTACAAGACCCCAAGCTTTTTGGTTTTCTTTTATGAGTACTTCCACAATGTCGGGCTCAGTTGGTTGTGCTATGATTATTCCTTTCTCAGCATTGAGGGTGCTACAGCTGGGGTTGATATAATGCCCAACTTCATTCAGGTCCATTGCATCGACAGAAAATGCATCCCTGTCATCACTGCGTTGACTGTCTTTGCTTTGATCCTCATTGCTTTCATCTTTCTTTGTTATTGCACTTGACAAAATCTCAAGTTTGGGCTCCACATTCAATTTTGTATGACGGTACATCTTCGCTTCAGTTGGTGATGCCATTAGCTCGCCGCCATATACCTGCATTTGGAGACAGTATGTTATTTAGATAGTTCCTCGTCTCACTATGTGAATAGGCACAATATATTTGGTTGTACTTCTACCTCATTTAAACCCAGCTTAGCCAAAGATATGGACTTCATGTTGCTATGTAAGGCTGTGAGGTCCCACTTTACGCATCGCGGAATGGCATTGAGGTTGCGGGGTTGTAAGATTGTTGTATGCTTACACAGATAGTACTGAAACAAATAACAAATATCAGTAATTTGAATGTTCACATCAATTAACATTGATGTGAATGTTTACACCACTGGACAGTAATGTGAATGTTCACATCAATTAACATTGATTTTACACCACTGTGGCAGTAATGTGAATGTTTACATCAATTAACACTGATGTGAATGTTCACATTAGGGGTGGGTGCGGGTCGGTTGCGGCCATGAAACCTTCAATCCGCCATCCGTCCGCCAGATTGGCGGATTGGAGAAAATCAATCCACATCCGTCCGCCAATCCGACGGATGTGGATTGAGTGGATTGGCGGTTTAGTGGATGGATGCGAATTAGTTTAGCAGTTTAAAATTTTATAAATTTTCAAAATCATTCAACTTGTGCACTTCCTCAAAAAAAAAAAAAAAAGTATTACAGTTAATGACTCAAAAAAATATTACAATCACTGCATGCCTCATCCAAAGTAAGAAAGTTTAAAACTTTAGAATATCACAATCAATGCATGCCTCATCCACATACTACAATCACAGCATGCTTCATCTACATAAAGTATTACAATCTGTGGTTCTTAAAATATAAAAACAATTCAAATCACCAAAACCATGAACATAGTAGCAGTAGAGATTGTATGTCCCTGTATTGTTACATCTATATCTGTTTTTGAAAACAAAAACTAACCATAATATATCATATTTTCTATTTATTATTTTTAGAGATAGATTTAAAAACCAAAAAATATAGATAAATAATACGTTTATTTTTTTCAATTCAAAAAAGATATTTCAGTTGAAATTTTTTTTTCAATAAAATATTTAAACTCTTTTTTAATTGAAAACACAAACAGAATATTTAAATAAACTGAAAACACAAAGTTTTATAAATTACTAGGGTGTTCGCGGTTTGGCGGTTCGGTTGCGGCCAAAGGAATCTCAAATCCGCCATCCGTCCGTCAGATTGGCGGATTGGAGAAAATTAATCCGTAACCATCCGCTCATCATTACGCATCCGTCCAAAATACGGCGGATCGGTTCGGTTCGGTCGGTTTTGGCGGATCGGTATATCCGCTGCTCACCCCTAGTTCACATCTGTTGATGTGAATGTTCACATCTGCTAATGGGGAGTCATGTTACTGATGTGAATGTTCATATTTCCTAATGGTGAGTGATACTATTGATATGAATGCTCACATCTGTTAATGTGAATGATATTACTGATGTGAATATTTACAACTGTTAATGTCAGTGCTATTACCGATGTGAATGTTCACATTTTGCTGATGTGAATGTTTACATCGGTTAATATGAGTGATACTACTGATGTGAATGTTCATATCTGTTAATGTCAGTGCTATTACTGATGTGAATGTTCACATTTTGCTAATGGTGAGTGATGTTATTGATGTGAATATTTACATCTGTTAATGTGAGTGGTACTACCGATGTGAATGTTCACATCTGTTAATGTGAATGTTTACACCAGCATCTACTAATGTGTGTTTGTACATTACTAAAATAGTAATGTGAATGTTTACATCAATGTTGTCAACTTCCACACCAATGCTGAGAAATGTGAACATCCACATCAGAGTGTCCAGAGCCCATAACTGTTCATATTAAACATGGAATAAGTTTTATGAGATTTGCCATTAACAACATCACACATCCGGTGACTCGTCCTGGTTTTCCACAGTTTTGGCCCAATGAACCCATCAAGGTTGCCCGGATGCTTTCAGCCCAATCATGCTTGATCATCTTGTCTAATGGGTCCATGTATGAGTAGAAAGCCCATCCAATTGTTTCTCCGGATGTAGAAAAGAATAGCTTGACGCATGCATACATGCAAACTAATCTTGTGACCTCCTCATTGTCATGTTTTTTTGTGCCCTTCAATGTTTCGCTCAGAATTTTTCGTATTTTTGCAGCACTTAACCAACTAACATCCTTGCACATTCGGTGTATGATGCCGGTTGTTGGTTTTGCACCATAAGAGAGGTCCATCGACTTGGTGCCGCAGTCCACCCCAAAAATCAGTGATACGTCGCTTCTAAAAATCTGGATGTTCTTATCCCTAATGTAAAACCTCCCACTAGATTGCTTGAATGTCTGTACTATACGTACAATGACATCATCATATTTCATGCAGTGGTTGAGGTCGATTTCGTTACTGATCAAGCAATCAAATAATTGCCAGAACGGTGTTTTTCTGAGGCACTTCAATTGGCCACTTGTAAATTTTGTATCCTTTAACAGTTTGACCAATCCTGTTAGGTTTGACCAGTAGTTAACTTTTTTTCATGTTCACTTCTTCAGGAACAGCTGTTTGATCAGGCTTGGTTTTGGCACAGGATTCCCCTCGCTTTCGCTTGCCATCAACTTTGTGGGGAAGACCTGTGTGTTCAAATAAGCACATATAATTGGCTGAAACACAGAGGATGGAACCAGAAGCACCAAACAACATTCAACAACCAGCATTGACAGTAATGTGAACATTCACATCATTGTACACTGATGTGAATGTTCACATCAGTGTATACTATTGTAAGTTTACCCAGTAATCAACACTAATGTGACTATTCACATCATCCATGTTTGCAAAATAAATTCCAAAAACGACAACAGTTGCAGGGCAATGTAAATGTTTACATGGGTGATCACATTATGTTATAATTTGCTAAAAATCAAAAGGGGGAACCAACAGTGCCAAACAACACCCAATAACACAAACAACTTGGACATTGATGTCACAATGTGAATATTTACATCATATTCCATCACAGTGTTGAGTGAAGTTTGGGGGTTCTGACATTAATGTGAACATTCACATGATGTGAATGTTCACATCAATGTCTACTACTGTAAGTTTACCTAGTAATCAACACTAATGTAAATGTTCACATCATCCATGTTTGCAAAATAAATTCCGAAAACGACAACAGTTACTGGGCAATGTGAATGATTACATGGGTGATCACATTATGTTATAATTTGCTAAAAATCAAAGGGGGGGGGACCAACAGCACCAAACTACACCCAATAACACAAACAAGTTGGACATTGATGTCGTAATGTGAATATTTACATCATATTGCATGACAGTGTTGAGTGAAGTTTGGGGGTTCTAACATTAATGTGAACATTCACAATGTTCATATCAGTGTCTACTACTGTAAGTTTACCCAGTAAGGAACACTAATGTGAATGTTCACATTATCCATGTGTGCAAAATAAATTCCGAAAACTACAACAGTTACAGGGCAATGTGAGAGTGAAGTTTGGGGGTTCTGTGGACATCAACAATGAACAATATCAACAGTGACAGTAATGTGAACATTCACATCATTATACACTGATGTGAATGTTCACATCAATATACATTGCTGTGAATATTCACATCAGTGTCTACTACTGTAAGTTTACCCAGTAATCAACACTAATGTGAATGTTCACATCATCTATTTTTACAAAATCAATTCCGAAAACATCTATGTTTACAAATTCAAATCCGAAAACCAGAAGGTGGATGTATACATCGGTGATGACATTATGATTGAAAAGCAGAAGGTGGAATGGTATTCCTTACTTTTGTTCGTCATGGTTGGTGGGTATGGATCACACTCAGTGGATGAAATAAACTCAATGGGACGACATGAATTTTCGAACGATGAAGCACCCTCCTTCCGATGTGAACCTTCGCAGTGGTGAGATGAAGAGGAATCTGGGGTCGATGGTCGACGGTGGACGACGAGGACGTTGGTGAGGCGATGTGAATCTAGGGTTACTGGAGGCGATGTGAGTATCGTTTCGTGGATTGAGTTTTTGTTTTGAAAATTTTGTGGATTGAATAGTTGGAATAGGAATGGGTTTTGCAGAATCGGTTACGCGCGGGAGAGGCGGAGAGGGTTATTTCATCCTTTTACAATTAATGGACCTAATGGAATATTCAGAAATAGTTTGGGTTTTATGGAACAAAACAGTTATAAATGGGATTTATCAAAAAAGAGCCCTATTTTGAAGGATAAAATTATAAACTTAGTTAACTTAGTTAGTTAACCTCAACCAATTTAGTAATAAGTTTTCTTCAAAAACACTAACAACATTATTAATTGGACCAAATTGAAACAAAATCTAAAATTAAGGGTTAAAATTGAGCAAATTAAAAATGTAGAGACCAAAATGACACAAAGAATAAAACATAGGGACTATCGGTGTAATTTGTCTTTTAAAGAAATTTAATACTCGTTTTGTTAAGATATTTTCATAACTGTAGTAACTGTTCTTGATTACTGACGTAGAGAAAATCAATTTAGGACAAATGTTTGAAAAAAAAGAAAAAAAAAAAAAAAGACAGGTGAAGCGATTTGCTTCGACTATAGTCTTCATAATGAACATTCGATCTGATGAAAACCCCTACTTCGGATTGTAAAGATAGTTATAGGTTTTTCAAAATTGAAAATATTTGTAAGTGTACAAATAAATTTAAATTTTCAATTGTAGAATTATGAGATTGATATCTTTCAACATCTCGAGTTTCAAAAATTGTGAATAATTTTAGAATTGTGCCAAGTATTGATAAAAACAAGATGTATGATGATTTTCTAATAAATTATTTAGTTACGTATCCTATTGTATTATGACCATATTTTTGTAATTAGAAGTGTTGGCATACATTACATGTGTATGAAAAGACTAGATTATCAATTACAAATTAAAACAATTAGATAGAGTAAGAAATTGTTCCAAGTGATTACCAGTGTGAGCCGGTTTCGTCTCCACCAACTTCACTATTGGCTTTATATAATTTAGATTATATATGTTAGAAGCTCTCCAAACCCTAGCCTCCCTCTCTCTAAGAAATCCCAGTTGTTCTCTCTATTTCTCTGTTCTTTATGGTGGCAGAGGGTAATGTTTCTAGCCTTCCTCTCCTTTCTATTTATGCATATACGGTAATGAGTTAAATTCCGATGGTAAGAAATGTTTAGTGGATAAGCTGAGTCTGAAATTAGTAAGGACTGCGAAAGGAACTTCTATGGTGGCAGTAATCGATAAGTCTATGTATATCTATTGAGTGCAGGCAAGAGATATTAAATCAAAATTTGATTGGTAGGCAGCTTAGACCTCATTTACCCCATGCAGTATGAAAATAACTAAACCATGCATAGCTTGAATTATCTAGAACTTGATTGATTGATTGACCTCATTTTCAGGTTGTAGAATGAATGTGCCGTGGGGAGCACGACCGAGTAACGAATATTTCTTATCCTCCTATTATGGAATTAAAGAATTTAAACTATGATTGATGGTTTATGAGTTGCATGAAAACGAGCATTTGAAGAAAATTGGATTATGAACACTTTCGGGTTAAGCTGTTACCATTTGGGGTATATGGCTTATGGATCAATAAATTAAAATGTATGAGGAATGTTGTACAGTTGAGACGAACTGGACTTGTAACAGGATAAACAAGTTTGGAGACCAAACTTATTTAAGGGGGGGGAGAGAGTGTAATGACTCGACCCTTTTATATGCTTTATGTACCTAGTTCTATGAGAAATTACATGTTTAATATGAAATTCCATGCTAAGTTATGCTTATATGTGTGAATTGTTTGATTACATTTTCTATCTGTTGATTATTGACACACATCTATTAAAATTAAGACGTTAACTTAAAAATTTAAGACCGTAGAGGCCTGATAAATTGAAAATGAGCATGTTAACATGCTAGTGACATGCTAATGGGAATTTTTATAGCTACTTAGGAAGTTTAATTGAAAATTTATTTAATCTGATTCGCTAAGGCTCGTTTGGCAAGCCTAGAAGCTAAAAGCTTACATAAGTGTTATATAACTCCCTTTTTGAACTCATCCCTTAACACAAGTTGAGTGGAAAAGTCTAGAGAAGCTTGAAAGGGAGAAGAAGGAGATCAACAAATTTGGGGATTGAGAAACTTGCTAGGAGCAATTGAAGAATTCAACTTAAAGTGAGTATAGATTATTGGTACACTCTCACTTCCTCTAAAAGTGATTTGAATTAAGCTTTGAATTGATGTATTCTTCCTCCATAGAAACTAGGGTTTGATTGGATGCATGATCATGTACCTCTTGAATGTGAAAGGTAGTAACATAATCACTTGATTTCTTTATGCTTTGCCTAGTCTCACACTTTTATGTGCTTGAATTCACATCAATGAATAGCTAAACAATTGTGCATGTATAACTACATAGTGGGAGTGAGGAAAGTATGGAAATTTGAAGTATAAAAGGCCAAAGAGCTAAATCACATGTTTATGTGTTTATATATATCACGTTTTAGTGCAAATCTATCTTGATTTTGGTTGTAACAACTACCCCCTTGTGCCTTAGAATTGTTGAAGTTTCGGACTGAAAAACAGGGCAAATGACCGCACGTGCAGAAAACAGGGAAAGGAGTGAGGTGCATTCTACTAAAAAGGCACGTGCGGCCCGCACGTGTGGCGCACCTTCCGCATGTGCGACCCAAGTTCGAAAATTCTATAACTTTCTTACGTCCTCCTCGACCCTCTAAATGTGTTATTATACCCGTTTGATGGTCATATAATGCGTTTAATTAACATGAAATATAGCGAATTGAATAATTGAGAATTGAAGGAAAACTAAAGATAACGGTGTGCTTATGATTTATGTACTCTGTGTAAGGCATCCGCAGGAGGGAACCAGCATCCATCCGCATCAGTGAGTAATAATAGAGTAGCGATACACATATATTTTTTTTGTATTTCCGCATATGAATAACGTACTTTGATTGTACTTAGCACGTCCGAGATTATGGTTATGCATTAAAATGGTGAATGGTATATTTGGGATTAATGGTGCTATAACCCATGGATTTTGTTGGTAAGTATAGCATTGTGTAGATAAGTTCATTTGTATTTATTTGTATACATAATTGTTGTGACAACCTGGAGTTATATTTTACGTGAATGAATAGGTTACAAGACCTATAATAAGATATGATGGGCCTAAGGCCGTTTCGTTATATTGTGACACGACATGAACTGTTCAATCTTTAAGACTCATGAGTTTTGGGTATGGAACAAAGTGTTGTGCGGAACTAAGTACTATAATGGGAGTCACCTCTAGGGTCCGTACGAGTCACCTCTTAGGTCCATACATACATGCATTGGGCCCAAGGAGAGGTAGAGACATGTCGATGCTCCATCTACTCCATGATAAGATATAGTGATATGATTATGTATTATGTTGGGCCCGAGGCCGTTTTGTATTATGTTGGGCCCGAGGCCGTTATGTATTATGTTGGACCCAAGGCCGTTTTGTATTATGTTGGGCCCGAGGCCGTTATGTATTACATTGGGCCTGAGGCCGTTTTGTCGTATGTTGGGCTTTAGGCCATTCCCGTTTGGAATATGATGAAGGAGACATGTAACGTTTGTTAAATAATCTCTAAGACGTATGCTTATTCACTCGAATCTTTTACGTTATTATTATTCACTGAGCCCTGCTCACTTCGTTTTGTTTTCATATGTTTATGTAGGTGAGCAACATGAGAGACAGCCTTAGGTCAGTTTCAGGAGCCTCGTTCACCCTGTAGTATCGAGCCTCCCCAAGTGGAAGCCTTTTGCCTTTTGTATCACATATTGTAGGGTCGTTGGTTTTGTTCATATCTTACTAGTATGTGTAACTGTTGATTTACTAACTTTTGTACATAACTGAGACTAGTTGATTGTGGATTGTGTATGACGTGTACATAGCTATATAGAATGTCACATGTTTACAATCCCGGCATATACACACTGCTCAATGGACGTTTTGTTACCATTAGCTTCCGCTTTAGGCCCCATTATTGTACGAATATTTTGTTGAAATTTTGCTTTGAGGCCAAGTGTTGGCCGGTCATGACCTAAACTTTTAGGGGCGGGTTTGGGTCGTGTCAGTTGGTATCAAAGCAACTGCCACGACCCAAACCTGCCCCTAAAGTTTAATTCATGACCGGCCAACACTTGGCCTCAAAGCAAAATTTCAACAAAAACCACGTGTTTGAGTCAATTTTGTATGACTCATTTATTTTCTCACGATTCATTTTTTTCATATAAAACTTATCTGAACACGTGGTTTCCATTATCCGATCAGCTTGATTTTTTGGTGGAATGATGTACTCGACGAATTCTAAAATGTGAACGGTTTGGACCATAGAAACGGGACACAAAAGTGAGCCCAATAGGCCCAACAATAGCTCTCCAGTCCGATTATTGGACTGGAGAAAAGGCAATCGGGTAATTTGATTATTTTATTGGACAAGTTATTATTGGATGTACAATGTATGAAGTCTTATAACTTTTCATAAAAAAAATATATAAAATCAATATATATGATATTAAATAGAAACATCTAATGATATAGTTTTGTGATATATTTTAAATTTTATATTAATAGAAATTGGTATTACGTTTTACATGTTCATCATAATTTTTTTTAATTATACATATGTTCGTCCCTAAAAGTTAAAATTCTGCATCCATCTCTCAATACAGATGAAATTTTTAGGCACATGATCCACAATTTTTATTTTTATTTTTGGCCAAAGTGAGCACTGCATCTCTAATATCTAATAGTTGATATAAAAGAAGGCAATACTAAAATCCCATTTTGACAGGCTATAGTATTGAAAATGTCAGAATTTGATAATATTATTCTAATGTGAAAATATCATTTCTTCATAAGAAGTTAAATATTATTGTCACCTGTCGTAACATTTATGAGAGAAATTTTTTTGTCAAATTTTAACAGTTTTCTAAACTGTCATTTGAAATAAATTTGAAACAATTATTGTCAACTTTTGAACTTGGACATGAAGGATAGAATATTGTTGGAGTTTTTCTTCTTTCTTTTTGTATTCATATATGTTATTATCATGAAGACCAATAAATATTCATAATAATAAAATTTAATACAATACATAAATAATACAAAATATTCTTAATGTAACAAATACATAAAGAATAAGATTCACATACAAATGGAAAATTAGAACCACTAACCTCTTAATAAAGTATATAGTAAGTGTTAAATACAAAGATAACTAATCGGGAAAAAAATAAAAATTTATTGGGTAAATTACACTCACCTCGTCTAAGATTATTGACAATTACAGGAATCTTTCATGTAGTTTCAATAGCTACAGAAATCACCCTTACTTTTGAAATTATTATTAAGATTCCCCTATCATTAATCTTCTGTTAATTTATTTAACAGATCATGCTGGCATCATGTACTATGAGTAAAAAATTTCAAGATTGCCCTTATATATTCAAATAGTAAATCCTCCTATGAGGTTTTACAAAAAAAATTAATAAAGGCTCATACATTATTTTAATAATGTTAAACAAAATTATTAAATTCTATACAATATTTAAAAAAAATGCTAAATTGTTAAGACAAGCATATATATAGTAGAATAACCAAACATTACCTTATCTAAAAAAATAGCTAATAAATTGATCACCATTAAACCTTGTACTAGATTAAATACAATCATTTATTTGAAAATTACAAAACAAAGTATAAAAGATATTTTATTTTTTAAAAAGACCACCCATTTTATAAATAATTATTTTGGGAAATTAGAATTTGAAAAAAAAATAAAAATACATATAGGCATTTGATTTTTTTTTTCCATATGAAAAATACATATTTGAAGAGATTACCACTCTCTTTCCATTTTCTTTATTTTATTTCTTTCATTTTTCTCTTTATTTATTTTCTTATTCATTTTTTCATAGTTTCACTACAACAAAAAGCAACACCATATAATTTATTATTATTATTATTATTATTATTATTATTATTATTATTATTATTATCATCATCATTTTTTCTCTTTCATCAATGTTAGCTAGCATCACCCAATACCATATCAATTTACTAAACATGAATTTTTCTTCTGTTTTGTAAATATATTTATGTATTAATTTTTTTAAAAATAAACATAATAAAATTTCATATTTATAATAAAAAAAAAAGGATTTTTATTGATACATCCCATTTAGAAGTGTTTTAACCTAAGAAGTCCATAAAGGAATTTTTTAACCCATTTAGTCCCATATATGTATAGTTTTATTCCATAAAGTCTTTTTTCTTGATTTACACTATTTTCTTGGACACTTATGCCCTTATATTTAATTTTGATACCCTTATAAATATTTTTTGAACGGTTATCAATTTTATGATGTGAACATTCATATTTTAAAATTCACATTGGTAGGAATGTAAAATTGGCCCTTGGGCGGCCCGAAACCCGCCCTCAAACCGGGGCGGGCCCGACCCGTTGACAATGTGAATATTCACATTAACATGTTAACATTCACATTAATAGGAGTGTAAAATTGGTCCGCGTCCTGTGGCGGCGCGAAACCGGCCCATAGCCCATGGGTGGCCCGGGGTAGGCTCGGTCCGGCCTATTGACAATGTGAATATTCACATTGACATGTTAACATTCACATTGATAAGAGTATAAAATTGGCTCATGCCCATGGGCGACCAAAGCCCACCATGACCCGGCGGCTCGACCAATTGTTGACAATGTGAATATTCACATTGACATGTTAACATTCACATTGATAGGAGTGTAAAATTAGCCCGCCCGTGGTCGTCCAAAACCCGCCCAGCATGTTGTTGACAATGTGAATATTCACATTGACATGTTAACATTCACATTGATAAGAGTATAAAATTGGCCAGCGGCTCAAGGCGGGCCCGACCCGACCTGTTGACAATGTGAATATTCACATTGACATGTTAACATTCACATTGATAAGAGTGTAAAATTGACCCGCAGCCCGTGAGCGGCCCGAAGCCCGACCACAGCCCGAGGCGGGCTTGGCCCGACCCGTGACAATGTAAATATTCACATTGACATGTTAACATTAACATTGATAGGAGTGTAAAATTTGCCCGCTGCCCGAAGCTCGCCCTTGGCCCGGAGTAGGCCCGGCCCGGCCTGTTGACAATGTGAATGTTTACATTGACATGTTAACATGCACATTGATAGGAATGTAGAATTGGCCTGACGTAGAACATAAAGCCTGCCGGCGGCGAACTCGTTTGGGTCCGAGCCCGAGCATGTCCGAGACCCTAGGCTAGGGCCTAGGCCATCACTTGAAGCCCGACCCGGCCCATCGGCCCGCTTAAGGCCCATTCAAGGCTCGGTCCGATGCCCAGCCCGCCCGAGGCGCAATGTCTTTTTTTGTGGAAAATAATAAAATTTTGGTAGAAAAAATTAAAAAGAATTAAAAAAAAATGTCCAGGCCCGCCCAAGCCTGACCTAAGCTCGATGCTAGGCCCAGGCCCACCAGCCCGACCCGAGGCTTGATCCATCAGCCCGTCCAAAACCCGAATACCCTTGTGCCAAGGCTAGGGCACTGGCCTACGGTTGGCCAACGCAACCCGAATTTTTTTCGGACACCCACAAGGCTCGATATGGGTCGGCCCGCTCTACGCATTGATGATATGAATATTCACATTGATGATGTGAACATTCACATTATGGGTATTTTGGTAATTATGTTTCCCATAGGACTTATTGAAACATAAGAAAATAATGTGGACTAAATAGAATATAAGTAGATGAAAATGATATTTTGGTCTTCTTACCTCAAATAGGACTTAATGGAATAGTCAAAAAAAACGTAGGCTGCCCGAAGCCCGCCTGCGGCCCGGGAAAGGCTCGTTTGGACCCAAGCTCGAGCCTAGTCCGAGACCCTAGGCTAGTGCCTGGGCCATCACTTTAAAGTCCAGCCTGGCCCATCGGTCCAGTTAAGGCCCATTCAAGGCTCGGTCCGAGACCCGGCCCACGCCGAGGCCCAGTGTCTTTTTTTTGTGAAAAATAATAAAATTTTGATAGAAAAAATTAAAAAGAATTTAAAAAAATGGCCAGGCCCGCCCAAGCCCGACCCAAGCCTGAGGCTAGGCCCAAGCCCATCGGCCCGACCCAAGGCTCGACCCACCAGCCCGCCCAAAATCCGAATACCCTTGTGCCAGGGCTAGGGCCTGGGCTTAATTTTTTGGTCCGTGGACCGGCCCAGCCCGACCCGAATTTTTTCGGATACCCACGAGACTCAACAGGGGCTGGGCCCCTACACATTGACGATATGAATATTCACATTGATAGTATGAACATTCACATTGACAGTGTGAACATTCACATTAGGGGTATTTTGGTAATTATGTCACCCATAGGATTTATTGAAACGTAAGAAAATAATGCGAACTAAATGGAACATAAGTAGATGAAAATAGTATTTTGGTCTTCTTACCTCAAATAGGACCTAATGGAATAATCAAAATGAATGTGGGTTGCCCGAAGCCCGCCCGCGGCCTAAGGCAAGCTCGTTTGGGCCCGGGCACGAGCCCAGTCCGAGACCCTGGGCTAGGGCCTGGGCCATCACTTTGAAACCCGGCCTGGCCCATCGGTCCGTTTAAGGCCTATTCAAGGCTCGATTTGAGGCCCGGTCCGCCCGAGGCCTAGTGTCTTTTTTTGTGAAAAATAATAAAATTTTGCTAGAAAAAATAAAAAAGAATTAAAAAAAAATGGCCAGGCCCGCCCAAGCCCGAGGTTAGTCCCAGGCCCACCGGCCCGACCCAAGGCTCGACCCACCGGCCCACCTAAAGTCCGAATAACCCTGTGCCAGGGCTAGGGCCTGGGCCTAATTTTTTGGCCCGTGAGTCGGCCCGGCCCAACTCTAATTTTTCTGGGCACCCACGAGGATCGACATGGGCAAGGCCCCTACACATTGACGATATGAACATTCACATTGACGGTGTGAATATTCACATTAGGGGTATTTTGGTAATTATGTCACCCATAGGACTTATTGAAACATAAGAAAATAATGCAAACTAAATGGAACATAAGTAGATAAAAATAGTATTTTGGTCTTCTTATCTCAAATAAGACCTAATGGAATAGTCAAAAAGAATATGGGTTGGATGGAATAAAACTCTTAGAAAGTGGATTTATCAAAAAAGCTCCCTAAAAAAAATTGACTTGTAAATTTACCAAATGTTACCTCATAAATAAATATATATATATATATAATTATCATTTTATCTTTTCACAATTCTATATTATTCTCAAATTTTAATTATCATTAAAAAAAAGGTCAATATTTCTCACCTTAATAATAAAATTTTTAAACATAAATATAAAAGTAAAAAAAAAATATCTAATTACATTATAATAAATTAAAAGTAGATGATTGGAAATGAAAGATAAAGAAATTATTTGAGAATAATAAACTTTTAAATTTCTCACAAAAAAACAAAAACAAAAATACAATAAATTTAAATAACAAATAAATAAATAAAAATAAACAAACAAACAAACAAAACTTACATGTTGTCAATCTGATGACCATCATTGTAAGTTTTGCCTGAGGTAGTGAAATTAGAAAATAATCAAAACAAACCACTTAAAATTAAAATTGGAGGAATTACAATTAAGACATGCTTCCTTTTTCTTTACTTTTTTTTGGTAAATTCATCATTGTATCATTGACTTTCTCTTACTTCCATATATCTAACAAAAAATAAATTTATAAATATAAATTGAAACTCTCAAATGCTACCATCAATAAATATTGTAATATCTCATGGATTAATGTGGGTGTTAATTTCCGACCTCACAACCAAACAGGAAACTTAGTCAGAGAGCACGTAGCAAGATAGACTAAACCAACAACCTGCCAACAAGACAATGAGAATACCACGGTGGCTTGTCCACTCGGAGGTACTCCGACGATCAATTCAGTAGTTTTATCTCTCAAAGATATCTCAAAAGCACTAAACTTCACAAAATAAAACATACGTTAGACCCATGGGGGTGCCTTTCTTTTATAGCCAACAGTGCCCAACTTTCCTAGAAATCTCACTTCATAGGACTCAAGCATAATGCTTATCTCGGACTTTTAGCAAGATAGGGATAAACTCCTTAAGAGCCTTATCCTTATCCGGACTAAGTCCCATTTCTTATCTAGGACTCTTGTCCTCTATCCGAATATCTCAGAAATTCAGCATTACCGCATTAAACCCCGGCAATGCTGTAACCACCTCGGCAACATGACTTGCCTACATGGCATCAAGGCTGACACCTCGGCTGAACCTTGGCCACGATGCGTCATTCTCAAAATACTTCCCCACAACTGTCCCCTAGGTTCTATTACCTCGGCAACTTGAGGTGATGGAACCTACATCGTTTGAACTTCCAACACATTGGCTAAACGAAGGTACTACTCCAACTGAGATCACGACTCGTCAGCTTCAAGTAACCTGAACTCAAATGCCCACTACATCAATGTCACGACCCAAACCTGCCTCTATAGGTTTAGCATCGCAACCGGCTAGTAATCCTTATATTACCAAAGGCCTTTGAACAGGTAAACAAAGTAAGGGGCTAGCAAAAGCAAATACATAAATATAATTGTCCAATGAGTTGTGCTAACTTATATGAACGGAAAAATTTAAAACTTTATATACATATCCAAAAGTCATTCTTACATTGTACCCACACACAAAGTAGCATTTTAAGTACAGCCAACAAAAACAAACAACGTCTGATATACATAGATAACCAGAACTCATAATACATGACACTTCAGGAACCTCCACGAGAGGCACAATGGTTGGCTGACAACAGAACACGGATCCAAACAAAAGTCTTCAGGCTCGATCTCCAGAATGCCCACTTATACATATATATATATATACACAGTGAGTTAAAGCCTAGTGAATAACATTAAGGTAAAGGGGTTAGTGAACGAATTCCGAACATTTCATAATCATAAAAGAAATCATAACATAATCATTCTCATATCTGAACATACTAATCGTACATCCCATAAAAAACATCACATATCATATTTTGACTAGAGTAATCAGTTTCGAATACCAATTAAACACATATCACCACAATGAAGTGGTTAACAAGATCTCGTAATTACATATATGTCATGGACCAGCATTAATGTGTCGTCCCCCGTGACTTGGGACTATCTATGGATACCATGATAGATTTCAAATATGGGACATTCGTTCACGTAAACAGATATCATGTTAGAAATCATAACTTAACATATAACATTTGGAACATAATTCATATAAACATATCTTTACAATAACGTTACTTACAGTGGGCTCCCGTAAACGGTCAATCAATCTATGGATGTTGACCTACAAACACAAAAGTACATAACACAAACATATCATATCATTACACATTCATATGGCCATCGCGGCTTAGCTTTCTTTACATTGATTCTTGTTTTTTCTTATCACATTGCTCAAAATACACACTTGTAACCTCTTAACTTAGTACATTCCTTTCTTAGTGTGTTTCTAATTCATAACCTCATTACTATGGCTAAACTAAGGCTTAAGAATGCTTAAGATGCAATGAGGATGCCAAAATGCATTGGAAAACACTTAGCCAAATTTCTGAAAATAGGGTCCTCGCTCGAGCGTAGCTTTCCTCGCTCAAGCGGACATGCAAAATGTGAATGGTCGCTCAAGCATAGCTTCCTTCGCTCGAGCGGTTTGCAAAGACATGAAACTTCTGGGAGCTTGCATTTCATGCTCGAGCGGACTTCAGGTCGCTCGAGCGGAAGTGTAAGATCACAGAGTGGTCGCTCGAGCGGAGAATCCATCGCTTGAGCGAGGAAGCAAAATCTGGGATTTCCATATTGCACTTCCAAGCTCAAAACTCGAATACAACTCTCCAAAACACATCTCTTGGGCCCCAAAACTTGAGATAACATTGTAAACTTGCAAAAATATAATGAATTAAGGATTATTTCATAAAATTATTGCCCAAGAGTTTGCCAATAGCTCACAATTCATCTTGAAACTTAAGAAGCAAAACGTGCATGTAAAATCTGTCAAGCTCTTTTCTTCAAAACTCATGAAATTAGCAAATTGAGCTCATAAGCTCCATGCATGTAAGAAATTCCTTTTCAAAACATGAAATCAAGGTTCAAAACATGATAATTCAAACATGCATGTACCAATCAATTCACAATAACACCTTGAATGCTCAAGCTCAACTCAACATGGTAAAACTCTATATATTCATGCATGCATGTGGACTTTTCTTCCAAATTCTTTGAAATTCAACATGGATGATATGAATCATGTTCAAAATGATGAAATTAAACTAAACTAAGCATGCATGTATGAATTAACTCTAACTTCATCATCTTTAGTTCAATTCTTGTACATAATTACAAATTTCTCTTGGATTGATCTGCTTGATGTCTTAAACTCATAATTAAGTCTTGAATTCTCACCTAGAGTCTTGAATAAGCCAAATTCTTGCAAATCTTAGAGCTTCTCTTCTAAATCTTCAAGAATCAAGCTTTAATCTTTCAAGTTCTTAGCTTTCTCTCACTAAAGTGAACTTACTCTCTCTAGAAAGTCTCACTAGATTTTTCCACTCAAAGAATAAAGGGTCTTGAGCTCAAAATGAGCTTATAACTCATATATATATATATATATATATATTGTTGTGATGATATAATACATTAATTGGAACATAAGGCTTGCCAAACGAAACTTAATTAATCAGACTGAATCAAATTTTGATAAAATTTTCCATAAGGTTCTAAAAATTCCGAATAACATATTCTTGTAACCAATTCCGATTTCGAATGCCGATAATTTTCATATTAAAGCAGAATTCTAGACAGATATTTCTACAAGTAACAGATAGAAAGCCAAAAATCATGCAAAATACATAATAAACACATAATTTATTTTATCCACTTAATTAACATCCTTAATTACGGATTAGTAATTTATCACAGATCGGGGTTGTTACAATCAAGAATCAAAAATCAAGAACTAAGGACCAAGTCCTTTCTACATCTCAACCGAGATCGCTTAGCTAGCCAAGGTCACTACCTTACTAGCTCAAGAATTTCAAGAGCCCCCACTGCGCACGTGTCCCCTTTTTTATTGGTTTGTACCTATCACGCACCATCAAGTCACATCGAAGCTACCCACACCACTTGACAGGCACGTCATCCAAGGCAGTTCCATTATGTTTTGCCGCCGTTTCATTTTTTGACAAAATTTCCTTCCCTCTCTCTTTGTCTCTTCACTTTTGCTGTTACAACTCTCTCTCTTTTCTCAAGCTTTCTCTCTCTACGAAACCTCCATTGTTGTTCCTTCAAACTCTCTACAACCGTTGCTATTCATCATTTCCAGCAAGCATTCACCCGTTCTGTTCCGATTAAGGGCGTCGTCTGACTCCGGCAAATTTCATTTTGGCGTCTTACTCCTCGGCCTTACAAATCCCTTTCTACTTTGCTTCATTTTCTTATTGTTCTTTAGTACATTTCTTCATCGTACTGTTTATTCATATCTGTGCCTGCGTTTGTTTTGCTATTGCATTTGTACCTGCATTCAAATCCTTTGTTCTACAAGTTTTTTGCCCTGACATATTCAATGTTCATCATGTTCTTGATTTTGTTCACATTTCTTGTACACTGCTCTGCACTCAATCACTTAGATATTAAGACTCGATGTTTATAAATCTGTTAATGCCTCTGGTTGTGTTTCTGTGTCTTTGAATCACTTGTTCATACTTTGAACATCTTCTTGAATGCACGCCATTGTGTTGACCATAACTGTGCCCTTTCTTTGCTTTGTTTCAATTTTGAATCTTGTTTTTTTTTTTTCTTTACTTATTTCTAGATTCGTACCTCCGATTCTTGCATTTCACCTTTACTCTTTCATAGATTTGGGATTGGGACTTGTTAGAAGCCATTCTTAGGAAAAACTAAAATGAGTATTGCCCAAAAACCTCCATTAGATCCCTAAAATCTCCACCCTAGCACTTTTTAGGGTTTTACAGAGATCCTTAAACCCATTCTCATCACTTTTCCATAGTTAATCGTGCCAAATTCACCTTAGCCAAGATCATGGGCATGTTTAAGTGAAGAATAGATTCCCCAAGTAAACTACAATACTTCCGTTAGGAGTTCGACATTCCAACCGACGTTCAGGTTAGGTTGGCTGGAAAAGAGGACTCCATGATGCAATGAGAGACTTTCATGTCATTCCCAGTAGTGTCCATCATTGAGGATGGAATCAGATTCCACCTTGACATCTATTTTAGAGAGGTCCTCTACTTCTAAAAACTCAACCCCATATAACTAGCCATTAACACTTTTAGGGTCATCAAAGATTGTTGCCGAGTTGGCACGCCGACAAAAGGCTAGGATCACCCTGTCCAACCTCTAATATTGCTACACTATGTGTAGCCTCAAATCCAAAACGGCTACACTTACTATCTGAAACCCAAGTCCACCAAGTACAAATTGGTAGCCAATATTCTTGACTTTAATAAAGGCGCTGAGGATAACTATTTGATTGTCTAGGAAAACTAGGAGTCGATGATGATCTTCATCTCTTCTCATTGCGCCAAGGACTTTTTAGGGAAGATGAGGGTAAGGTCTTAGTCATCCCAAAGTCCCTATTCATTTTAATGCTTATAAATTTACTTCTCTTTGATATTCTAATGCTTTTCTTGTTGTTCTTTGCAATTCTTCCTCAGCCACTGAAGAATTTTTGGCAGACATACGTCCCTAGCCGAGATCTTATTCTGCTTTTCAGTTTGCCCATTGATGTTCACAAGGCCTCCATCCTCCTGAACTTCGTGCCAACATTCTGGTCTCTACTCCCTGACATCCTTAGAAGAAGAAAAACTCCACCATCTACTTCAACTCAACAAGCCACATCTTCACTAAGGCTAGATCAGGCATCAACGTCTGATCCAGTGAATGAGCCATCCACTTCTACTCCATTCCAATTAATTCCTCCATCACAACGCCAGTGCCACCGCCAACCTCCCAACGCTCCTGCTAGCAAAACGCACTACCGAAAGCGCCGAGGTTCAGTCGCGCAGACGTTTGATCCATCTAACCCTCTGCTAGCCTTTTCTATTTTCAGACTTGGCCCAGGGGTAATTGTCGCTGCAACCACTGAAGAGATAGGCCAAAAACCCGCTATGGCCGAGGATCTACTTGCCGACTTGCCCGAGATTGTTACTCTCCAAACCATGCCATTGCCTCGGTCCACTCAGAAGCCAAAAAGGGTAAAAAAGACTAAGGCAAAGGCCAAAGTCACAACCATTCCTTCTAATTTTGGGAAAGACGCTAAAGACACAATGACAATATCAAAATTGGCCGAGGCCAAGAAAAGACCTTCTAATACTGAGAAGAGGCCAATCGAAGCCAAATCATTTGATGTCCCAACGTTGAAGACCGACCTATCAAGGCCGGTGACAGTGCTATTGAGAGCCTCGAAGTCAGCGCTGCCCTATCTACGATCGTTCTCCTCTCAGCTGACATGAACCATCTAGCCGACTTCAACCAGTATAAAAATTTCATCATGATAGGCATTCGATCTTTATAAATTTCTTAACTCTTGTCTTTCCTTTACTATTTTGCATTTCAATCTTTTGTACTTGGTAAAAATTTCTAATTTATTTATTTTCTTGCAGGCCATCCAACACATCCACTCTCATGCGGTGAAAGCTAAGATGGTGAAGAAAGACCTGGTCAAAAAGACCTAGAAAGCTGCCGACTTCCTTTCTTTGCTTAACAAGGCTGAATCCAGAATCAAAAATTTGATAGACAACGCCAGTGCCACCAAGACTACTCAAAGTAAGGCCAAGGCCAAGGTCGAAGCTGTTGAGGCTGCCGTCAAGGTTGCCAGGGCCGATGCCAAAGCCGCTAAAGTCAAGGCAGCCAAAGCTAAGGCCGAACTTAAAGAGGCCCTCGAGATGAAGGAGGCCGAGATAAATGCTGCCAATGAGAAGGCATATTCCGAGGGGCAAGCTGATGTTTGGGACCAGTAAAAAAAGAAATTCAACCTGGCTTGCAACAAAAGCTATTATCTCGGTTAGATAGCAGCCCTCAATAAGCTGTCTGTCCCCGAGGACTCGTGTAGCACTTGTATCCTTTAAACTATTTAAAAGTGTATTTAAATCCGTTATTTCTTTTTTGGAGTCTTTGGAGTTGTTGTGTCTTGGTTTTAAAGAAGTACAATTCGATTTAAACTTGTTGGGATTGTTTGTTCACACTTGTTTACGTTGAAAAGTTCTTTGGAAACTTGAAAAACTTGTTCTAGGGTCGACACTTGCCTTCCTGGGGGTCGACACCATATTGTTGCCTTGCTCTTAGTGCCTCTATTGGTTTTTAGGATTGACACGTGAGTTCCAAGGGTCAACCCTTCCCTTGCTGTTTTGTTCTGAGTGTTGCTACTGAAATTAAAGGTCGACACTTCTGGTTCCAAGGGTCGACCCTTGTCTGCTGCACACATTGGTGTCTTAGCATTTCTTCGTAAGGGTCTACACCATTGTCCTAAGGGTCGACCCTTATGAGTTAATTTCCAGATTTTTTGTCCGGTTTTGGGCTCCACATTTTGGGGGTTTGACTTATTCTTTCCTTTGACTTTAGGGCTTTTATTCTACCACTATAAATAGACCTCAAACACACTTTTCTCATTCATTTTTTCCTCTCCCTCTCTCTCTCTCTCTCTCTCCCCCCTCCATCTTTAAACTATGGATCCCTCTCTCTCTCTCTCTTAAAAACTCAACTTTTTTACATAGATCTCTAGATCTACTTGGTGAAAGGCATTTTTTTACCTTGGTCCTTTGAGAAACATTGTAGATCTCGTCAAGGGCTTCCTTTTGATCCAAGTAGCTCGTGATTTCGTCGCCAGTGATTTTTGGATTGTCTCCGCTTCACTTCAAAAGGTAGGGATTTCTTTGCTCATTTTCAATATCTCATCTATAGATAGACATATGGCAGATTTTATTGCATAAAAACCATATTCATTATGGATTTCCTTGAAAGTCATCTAGGGTTTGATATTTGTGATTGAAGTTGTTAAGGTGGTTGTTGTTTGGGTTAATTAGGGAGTAGTTTAACATGTTTATGTTGAAAGGAAGGGAAGCCCTAATTTAATATTATTGACTTAATGGATTTAAAAGGGAGGAAGTTGAATAATCTTTGTATTTTGTTAATATGGATTGTATAATTGTATTTATATCTAAAAGGGATAAGTAGCCATGGTATTGGTATTGTTTTAGATTAATCATGTGTAGTTGAGTTAACTTATGGTTTTGTAAAATAAAGAGAATGGATTTGGTCTTGTAAAATAAAGAGAATGGATTTGGTCTTGTTAAATAAAGAGAATGGATTTGGTTTTGCAAAATAAAGTGAATGGATTTAGTTTTGTAAAATAAGGGGATTGATGTTTAAAAATGGAAAGAGACCATAGCGATTTGTATTTCAGAAATGAACGTGATGTTGGATTATGAATATTTTAGTTTATTATTATTGTTATTGGACTTAAAGTCTCGTGAGAATTGGATTGTTGTCTTACGTGTATTTAATACATATGCTTAGAGGTTTTGTCCTTGGTCATCAGTAGAGGATGGCATTGTTGTGTTAAATAATATCGTGTATGTAGTACACTTGTGTTATTATGCATTCTAGTATGTTGAGATGGTTGGAAATGTTCACGTGCTAAGAATGAGAGGTACCATTACCTTCCAGCTAGTGCCTGGAGAATTGGTCGAGCTTAGAATGAGAGGTACTGGTACTTTCCAGCTAGCGCCTGGAGAACTTGGTAGAGATACCATTACCTTCCAGCTTGTGTCTTGTAAATTGGCATTTCGTAATGGAAAGGTGTATCCTTGGCTTACCATGCTTAAGGCAGGTAGAACATTGTTTCGTTTCTCATTTGGTCTCGGTGTATCCTTGCATATCATGAGTAGTTAATGGTTAAGGTTGGGTGAGGCTAGGTTGTTTTATGTGATAGTGTAGTAATCATTGTACATGTATTGATTTTGTATTCGTGTTAGGACATATATGTATGTTCACAGGCGTATTGGGCAAGATGTTGAAAGTGTTTCTTGACCATGGACTTAGGGCCAAGGGAATGTGATGAATGTATCAGAAGTGAATGTATGTTTTGTATTAGGCATAAAATAATGAGAAGTGATCGGGTTTTGTGAAAGTATTTTTTTTAAAACAAATAGTTGCGATGTGTTATTTATAAATGGAAAATAAGGAAGAAAAGTGAATTGTTTGTGCTGTCAAGTAAATCAAATGATTTTAAGAAACGTACCTACATATGTAAATTTTCAGTATAAACTGTCACATTATGTATATGATAGGATATATAGTATTCATGATCATAACTATCTATATGTTGTTATTGTTTAGGATCTTGTTGGGATCCCTACTGGACTTTATGTTCATCCCATGTTGCTAATCCTTTTTCAGGTGAACGACGAGAAGTATTTCAAGATCAAAGATCTTCTTTATCTGTTGGCCACGAGGCCTCTTATTTGTGGGAAAAATGTCATTCATGTAAAAGGGTTAAACCTTTTATTTTAGTTTAAAAGATGTAAGCCTACGAGCAATTTATTTAACTATAACTCCTGTTACATTCATATTGTATTCGGACGAGAGAATCTTTATTCATGTGTTCTAGCCAATGTAAAGAGTTTCTGTATGTTATCTCCGAAATTGAATCTATAATAATGGTTTGGTAATAGAATCTAAGTAATAAAAAGCAGGGCGTGACAACTCACCACTTCGTGATATCAACCGACTCAACGTGCTCTTTCCTTCCTCGCCCAACCAGTCCGAAGACGAGGTTAAAAAAGAGGAGGCCAACGCAGGAGAGAAAGTTAATACTGTTGCTGGGGCCAAATCCCCTACTCTCAATGATGAGGTCCTAGACCTGACCGGAGATGAGGAGGACGAGGTTTCCAAAAGTGCCTCTCCAAAGAAATCCCTCACCTCTAAAGCCAAAGTCCTCACCGTTGAAAAGGGCCTCAATCAAACTTTACAAGAAATTGATGCCAAGGTTGCTGCTGAAGCCGAGGCTAAGAGGGATAAGAATAGTGAGCCCTAGACCAGTACTTAGAATTTTTTTCTTTCAATTTATACTTCTTCTTTTTTCTTTAGACAGATGCATTTTTTTCTTTTGAACAGTTTTTGTTTTGTCGGGCTGAAATGCCTTCTGATATTATTGAACAAGTTTTCTTTGCCTTGCGAATACATGCCTTCTTTTTGTCTAAGTGTTGAGTCTATTTCTGTATGCTTTATTCCTTGTACATTTCCATACGTCAAATCTTTTAAAATTATTCTAAGTAAAACTTACTTAAATAACCATTTCGGATTAGAACATGTCGAAATTAATCATATCTCAGATAGTATCTCTTTTCAATCATCTCGAGTTAACATATCTCGGATAACATCTCTTTCCAATCATCTTGGATAACTTCAACTTGTAAAATTTTTCAGGAATTTTTTTACAAGTGTTATGCTCATTCACACTTCATATCCCCTAATGTAAACCTAAGTATCACTTATGTTCGCATTAAGGATGTATCGCCTAGTTCTTGCCTAAGTCCAACTTGGGCATCCATGACCGAGGTCATCATGTTTGGCTCACCCAAACTAAACACTTGAGGCTTAACCTCAGTGTACCGAGAGTACTATCTACCTCGACTTTTCGCTCAAACCGACCAAAACGTGGCTAGTTTTTCCTTGTTTCATATTGAAACATTGCTGACTTAGTTCAACTCTGCCACCTATGGCAAATCTAAGTTAATTTCCTTGTTCACCATGGGAATATCGCCTTAAGACTTTCTCAGTCTTTTCTCATAATCATAAATTTCAACAACGTTTTGTAAGAAACAAAATTGATACTAGTATTTTATTAATACTTCGCTAATAATCCTTTACATAGAGAAAAAAAATAAAAACAAAAATCAATGGTAGAAAATTTTCAAATTGCTAGTATTCCATGGTTTTGGCAACTCTTTGCCATCAGTGTCTTCAAGTTGGTAAGCACCATTGCCGGCTACAGATAATGCGGTATAGTCCTTCCTAATTTGGGCTAAGCTTGCCTTCCCTAAATCCTTCTTATTACTAACAACTTTTCTTAAGACAGGATCTCCAATCTGAAACTCCCTAGGATTGACTTTCTTGTTGTGTGCCCTAGCAAGTTGCTGCTGGTATGCCCCTAGCCAAATTGCTATTCTTTCCCTTCTTTGTTTGATTAGGTCTAGATCTCGGGATAAGGAATGCCTTATTTGTTCCATTCTCCACTCCCTGGGTTTTGATTCCAGGGATGCCGATCTCAAGTGGTATTACTGCCTCCATGCCATAAGCCATGGCAAAAGGAGACTCTTCTGTAGATCTTTTCAGCGTCGTGCGATATGCCCATAGGACATTGAGCAATTCCTTCACCCACCTGCCCTTGGCAGCTTCCAATCTTTTCTTGATTCTGTCCAAGGCGGTCTTGTTAGACACCTCGGCTTGACCATTGCTCTGAGGGAGACTGTGAGTGGAATAATAGTTCTTATTTTTATATTTCGAGCAGAAGTTCTTAATCAACTTGCTATCAAACTGGGTACCATTGCCTACCACAATGGTTCTGAGGATCCCAAACCTAGTGATTATGTTTTTCCAGATGAAGCTTTTCACATCCACATCTCGGATTTTGGTTATGGATTCAGCCTCCACCCACTTTGTAAAGTAGTCAATTTCTATAAGTAGGAACTTTCTCTGTCTAGTTGCCTTGGACAATTGCCCAATAAGATCCATGCCCCACTGGGCAAATAGCCAAGGGCTGGATACTGGATTTAGATCTTCAGCAAGCTGGTGTATCAAGGGTGCAAATTTTTGACACTTTTTGCACTTCCTTACATAGGCTTCGGCATCTTTCTTTATGTAAAGTCACCAGAATCCGTATAATATAGCTCTGTAAGTAAGTGATCTGCTCCCTGTATAGCTTCCACATACTCCCTCATGGATCTCGTACAAAAATTCTTCTACTTGGAAAGGATGTATACATCACAATAGAGGTCCGATAAAAGACCTTCTGTACAGATGGCCTTCAAATGAAAGGCAGAATCTGGCTGATTTCAATCTAATCTTGTGTGCTTCTCTTTTATCTTCTGGCAACTTGTCATCCCTAAGGAGCATAACTATTGGCATCCATCCAACTTGGACCCATCCCTACGCACATTGCTTCATATTCTGTTATCAAGGGTTTTATACTTGGACCTGATAGATTATCCACCATAATTGTTCTAGGTTCATCTGACTTTATAGCACCGGCAAGGTTTGCCAGGGCATTAACATGGCTATTGTCATCTCGGCTAACCTACTGTTACTGGCAACTTTGGAATTGTGCTAACAGCTTGATGACCTCATTGACATAGGCTACCATCCTTTTATCTCGGGTTAAGTACTCGTCGGTCGCTTGATTTATAATGAGCTGCGAGTCACAATAGACTACCACCTCCTCGGCCTCAATGATGCTACTAGTTTTAGTCTTGCAATTAGTGCTTCATACTCTACTTCGTTGTTCAAGGCTTTGAATCCTAGATAGATGGATTGCTCTATCATCTGTCCATCTAGTGATACCAAAACCACTCATGCCCCTGCTCTTTGTCGGTTTGAACTGCCATCAACAAAGAAACAGAAGGAGTAGCCAATGTAACTATCGCAGGGTTTTAGCTTTTCTTCACCCTTATTCTGTTCTACCGACGTGGGGCTTCACGGCCCTAATTGGTTTTCTTCTTTTTCTCCTAGGCACCCTAGGCCGAGGCTAATCGGCATCGGCCTCGGAATCGCGTCTAGTGTAAACTCTGCCACGAAGTCGACCAGAACTTGGCCCTTTATTGTTGTCCTTGGTCTGTATTCTATGTCATACTAACCTAGAACTACAGTCCATCGCACTACTCTACCAGCTAGATCTCCTTGTTATAACAAAACCTTCAATGGGTGCTTTATAAACCCCACAATTTTGTGAGCATGAAAGTAATGGTTTAGTTTCTTTGAAGCCATTACAAAAGCTAGCGTCAACTTTTCTAGAGGCAAGTACCTAGTCTTTGCTTTTGCCAGTGTTTTGCTTACATAGTACACTGTCTTCTATTCTCCTTCCTCTTCTCGGATGACTACGACACTAACAGCATGGTCTGAAACTACCAAGTATAAGTACAACTCTTCTCTTGATACCGGATTCGACAACACTGGTGGAGTTGTCGGGTACCTCTTCAAGTCGGCCAGGGCAACTTCACATTCTTCTGTCCACAGAAAGTCTGTGGCCTTCTTTAACAATTGAAAAATGGCTTATATTTATCTGAACTCCAACTAATGAATCTGTTCAGGGTTGATATCTTGTTAGTCAAAATATGGACTTCATTTGTTGTTGTCGAGCATTTCAAATCAAGGATGGCCTTGATCTAATTTGGGCTTGCTTCAATTCTTCTCCTGGTTAACAAATACCCCAGGAACTTACCAGATTCAACTCCAAATGCACACTTCGAGGCATTCAGGTGAAGGCGATGCATTCAACATGTCAAAAACTTCTTTTAGGTCAGCCAAGTGATCTCCAGGTTTCTTACTCTTGACAACCATATTGTCTATATAGACTTCCACTATCTTCTCAATTAGGTGCTTGAACATCCTAGTAACCATTCTTTGGTATGTTGCTCTTGCATTATTCAACCCAAAGAGCATTACCCTGTAGCAGTAAAATCCCTTGGGGGTCATGAATGTTGTCTTCTCTTCATCTGGGGCATACATCACTATCTGGTGATATCCATCGTATGCATCCAAGAAACTCATTCTTCCATGCCCTAATGTAGCATCAACAAGCTGACTAATCTTTGGTAGAGAGAAGCAGTCCTTTAGGCAAGCTTTGTTCAGGCTTGTGAAGTTCACGCAGACCCTCCATTTGCTATTCTTCTTCTTTACCACCACCATATTGGACAGCCAAATGGGGTAATCCACTTCTTGGATTGCTTGTGCCTCTAGCAGCTTCTCCACTTTTTCTCCGACTACCTACACATGGACCAAAGTTGCTATTCTTGCTCTTTGAATCACAGGCTTGGTCGACTTGTCCATATTAAGTATGTGACATGACCTCGAGGCTAATCCCCGGTATCTCATACGGTGTCCATGTGAACACCTCTATGTCCTTTATTAGAAAATTCTCTAGTTTTCTCTCTTCTTCCTTGGCCAAGCCAGAGCCAAGGAGGAAGAATCACTCCTCATCACCTTCCTATACCATAACCTTTTTCAAAGGTTCTTCATTCTTGTTGGTAGGCTCTTTGCCGACATCATCCAAGACCTCCCGGTGTTTGTCTTCAATCTCTGTTGTCTCTGTTTCTCTCACATTACAGGTGTACTTCGTTGTTGCCATGGAGTAATTTTTTGCCTTCACTTGGTCTCCCATGACTTCTTCAATCCCTTGCTCAGTTTGGAATCGCAACAGTTGTGCAACGTTGAAGGAACAACCCTCATTGGTCTTCCCATAATGACATTGTACAGAAAGAAGGTGTCTATCACTGTAAACTCTGTAGTTATCTTCTTGGTCCCTGCTTGCACCTCCAAACTCGTGGTTCCTAATGGCCATGTTGGCATCCCATTGAATCCGACTATAGGGCTATCGGATTGCTCTAAGTCATCCTTGTGAAGGCCGAGCTCCTTGTAACATCTGACATACATGATGTCACAAGAGCTACCTTGATCGATCAAAATGTGCCTCACCTTGCAGTCTCTGATCCTAAATGTCACCACCAAGGCATCATTGTACGGATACTGAACCATATCCAAGTCTTCTTCGGTGAAGGATATCATCGATCCTTGAAATCCACCTGTCCGAGGCTTCTTTTGCTAGATCTGGTAGACATGTTGCAGATGTCTTACCTTCTAAGTCTCCCCTCGAACTTCATTCTCGTTGACCTTCGAGTGAATCGCGTTGATTACTCGTGGTCCTTCTACCTGCTATGGTGGTGGTAGTAGTGGTCCTATCGGTGCCTAGGCTGGCTTTACATGTTTTTTTTTTCTGGTTTTTGCTTCATCAATTAGGTCTCTCAAGTGTCCTTATCTGGCCAAATCCTCTAGGTGCGACTTCAAAGCCCGACACCCTTGAGTCATGTGCCCACTTTCTTCATAGTAGGCACAATTCTTCCTAGTGCTTTTGTCCATGTCTTCGCCTGGAACCTTTTGTGGTGCTCTGTAGTATGGTTGGTTCCTAATTCTCTCCAAAATCTTATAAATAGGAATCTTGAAGACTGTACTGACTGCCTGCATCACCCTCAAACCTAACTCCAGCTTGTCGATGCCGATGTTTCCTCAACCACGTTTGGGCGAGCTGTTCATCTTCTCTTGCTTCACTGTGCTCACCTTTTTCGCTTTCTGTCTTCCTCTGCTCTAGCATACTTCTCGATCCATGCCATGAGCTTTTCTATCTTCGCAAGTGACTGCCGAAGTGGGCAATTGTCATCCAGGTCGTTCTTGAAAAAAACAACTGCAAGTTCTATGTTACAAGCCGAGATCCGATTGTAAACCTCGTAGTACCTCTTGGCAATAGCCTTAAGGCTTTCGCCATTGCTAATCTTTAGAGCCAGTAGGGAGTCTACCCTAAATGGCTGTAACTTGTTTGTAACAAGCCTGGCCACAAACATTTCAGCCAGACCTTCCCAACCCTTTACACTTCCTTTTTGGTAGTTATTGGAACCAATCTGATGCAATTTCTCCAAACGAAGATGGAAATACTTTGCACAGTAGCTGTTCATTCTTATTCCACAAAGTCATTGAATTTAAATATAAGCTAACATGAAAGTTTTGATCAAACTTACTGTCATAAATATGGAACCTTAGCATATTGAACCTCTTCGATGATTCGAACGCATCCAATTCCACATGGAATGGCGTATTTGGTTGGATGTTGGATGTGATCTCAATATCGTGTCTCTTCCTCAGTAGGTAATCTCTCAAGTCCTCCTTCGTTCGTCTAGGAGCTCAACTGTCGGTTGACTTTAGCCTTTTTGGTGCGTTGTTCCCTATGTTAGGGTACGTTCTTATGGACTTTTCTACATCCTCCGTTTTATCAAAACATAGACCCTGCCTGTGGATCTGCCTAGATCTTCTGACATAGGTCCCTTTGGTATATGGTGTCCTTTGAGACTCCCCTTCCATTGACTCTGTCTACCTGGCATCTCGCAATTGCCAATGTGAATTTCCCTGTCCCTTTCCATGTTGTGGGACAACTGACATTGTCTTCTGCCCTCCTCTCAGGTACACCGGCTTTGGCTGTGGGTGTTGGCGTGTCTTGCAAGGGAAATGCTAGTTGCATGACATTGTTCTGCATCATGAAGTTGACCCACTGTCTGTAGGTCTGTCAACTTGTTTACCATATCCTTTAGTTCCTCGTCTCTTCTCAGCATCTATCTTTCAATACATAAAGATTGTTTTCATGGTAGTACTCATATCAGCTACCCTTTTTGTTCCCGTTTCGATCCCTGGCGGCATTGTTTGCCTCAGGGTTGGCTTCATGTACTTGTTCGTTGTTGTTTCCTTCTCTAGTATTAGGATCCAAGTGTTCCTCCTCCTCGTTGTGGATGTCATCCCCAATTCTCATTACTTTGTTCGTTGTCAGCCATCTATCTATACTAAGCTCCCACAGACGGCGTCAAATTGTGGGTGTTGATTTTCAACCTCACAACCAAATAGGGAACTTAGCTGGAGAGCACACGGCATAATAGACTGAACCAACAACCTGCCAACAAGACAATGAGAATACCACGGTGGCTCATCCACCTGGGGGGCACTCTAACAATCAAGTTGGTAGTCTTATCTCTCAAAGATATCACACAAGCACTAACTTCACAAAATAAAGCATACCTTAGACCTATGGGGGTGCCTTTCTTTTATAGCCAACAATGCCCAACTTCCTTAAAAGTCTCACTTTATAGGACTCAAGCACAATGCTTATCTCAGACTCTCAGCAAGATAGGGATAAACTCCTCAATAGCCTTATCCTTATCCAGGCTAAGTCCCCTTTCTTGTCTAGGACTCTTATCCTCTATCCGAATATCTTGTAATTTCGACATTATCGCACTGAACCCCAGCAGTGCCACAACAACCCGGCAACATGACTTGCCCATGTGGCACTGAGGCCAACATCTCGACTGAACCTCAGCCACACAGCGTCATTCTCAAAATACTTCCGCACAATTAACATCTGTAATGATAAAAAAATTAATAATATTTAAAATCTGTATCAAAAAAAATTGATAAAACAATTGAAACAGATTTTGATGCCATATTAAGGTGAAAAAGAGATTCAAATCTTTGGATAGTATAGCTGCTATGATTGTTTATGGTTTCTGAATTGACAATGGGTGCTTTAAGTTTTTTTTTTTTTTTTGAATGATTACATCTACACTATATATTAGTACATAATGTATAGTATAGATAAATATGGAATAATAGGAAATAAAATCATAAATTATGGAATTTACCATAAAAGTGTTCTCTTTTAATTGAATTTTAAAATAGTTTAGTATATATATATTTTTTAAAGTCGTAAATCATGGAATAATTATGTAATTGAATTTCCTTTAATTTTCTAAAATTAAAAAAATTAAGAAATTACGTACGGGATTTTGAAACTGTGGTAAGTCTTTTTGTTATAGATAGATATAAATATAAATAATTTTTAAAAATTATTTTATTATTTTTTAATTTTGTGTGTAAAGATTTTTTTTTTTTTTTTTTGTGGTGAGAATAAGATATTTGAAAATTTATTCTAAAGAAAAATTATGTGTATGAAAAGATAGAAATATATTTGCATAAGAAGTCGAATTTTGAATATCTGAAATTTGACATTTTTTATTTTCTTATTATGATGAATTACTTCCTATATTTAAAAGCAAAACAAATATGTATTTTGAAAGGCATTAGTATATTTTCCTTTTAAAAAGCATAAATCATGAACTAATTAGAGTTTTATTTTGGGTGAAATATCAATTAATCCTAAAATGTAATCTTGTAAATTATTATTATTATTATTATTAACCCAAAGGTCCCATTAAAGTAGAAATTACACAAAATGATAGTCACTTACACGTTTTGGTATAATTTTTAGGGATAAAAGTGGGTTTCTCCAAATATGAAATTACACATTTGGGTAATCTACACTATAGAGATTTTGGATTTTTCCTTATTCTGAAATAAATCCCACATTACGAATAAGCACGTAACACCCCAATAACTTAACACTCCAATGTAATACACTAAAAAACTCTTTAATATACTTTTTCCAAACGAAACAACGTAACACTCCAAAAAAGAATTCTTAGTGCACTTTTCCCAAACGTAATACTCCAATGTAACATACAAAAAAACTCCTTAATGTACTTTTCCTAAACGTAATAGTCCAATCAATGTTATCTCAAACATAATACTCCAATATAACATGCTCTAATGTAACACACAAAAACATTAAAAAACTTCTTAGTATACTTTGTCCAAGTGTAGCACTCACAGTTTGAAATTATCTATTTGCCCAAAACTTATTAAGGAATTTTTGTATTTCTTTTAGAATGGTTTTGAAGAATCTTGCATCCTTTTGGAATGGTTTCAAAAATCCCGTATACACTAAGGAGTTGAGGAACAATAGTTTTCCAAATAATTGGAAAAACATTGTTGACAAAACCATATATGAAATCATTCCACTTAAATACTGAGTTCACAATGAACTAATGTAACGCCCCCAAAATAATTACAATAATCCAACTCCAAACACCAGTACAAGGTGATATAGATATAATAAGAAGCTTCCATTAATCAGAATAATATACAAAATGTGACACATGCGATGAACATTCATAAATCGTTCATCTTGAATCTACAACATGTGTTACAAGAGGTAAAAAGAAATGAAAGCTAAACAGATAATCACATGCCCTAGTGGCTTACATCTTTCCAAGACCATGCTTGCTTACAACAAAATGAGTCATAAGCTCAATACAAATAAATCCCTCAGCTTGTGAAAAGTAAATACAAAATAAACAAAAGTGAGCCTTCAGCTCCACAATCCTCCCAAGCTAAGTCCTTGGCGGAGGCATATCACCGGTACCTGAAAATGTTTTTCCCAAATAGGGTGAGCCAAAGCCCAGTAGAAACAATCTAACACAATATATGAATCTTAATAAAGATATAAGTATAATGTGCATATGCAATGCCTAAAATAAAATCATTCGTATTCTACAAAATCATAATATGCCGAAATCTATATCTTAATCCATTGTATCTCATGTAACACCCTCAAAATAATAGCATTAAACCCATCAATATAGATCTGCATTGATATATATAAAAGTTCCACTTACTTCTATTCATCAGAGTTTCATTACAAAAATATTACATGTTAACAACAAAAGCAAATGCCCTAAGGGCTTACAGCTTTCCAAGTTCACACTTGCTTACAAAAAGAGAGCACTAACTCAATTACACCATAAGCCCTTGGCTTGAATTTACATGTAATATATCACAAGAAAATAGACAACATAAAGTCCGTCAGCCTCAAGCCTTCCAAGCTATGTCCTTGGAGGTGGCATGCTATCTGTACCTGAAAATGATGTTCCCATAAAGGGTGAGCCACAACCCAGTAGGAATACACTAAACCAAATATGAACAATGACTAAAAGATTAGCAGTTGATAGATGGCCAACACTGATACGTCCACAGATATCACATCACAATTACATGACATACAAGTCTATGTCACTTTTCATTCTCCATCTTTGTTTAATAGATAGGCATATTAGCTATATCCACACATCAACAGATAAGCATATTGGCTATATCCACACTTCACTAGACCAGCGTATGAGTTGTATCTACATCTCTCAAGATAAGCATATGAGCTGTATCTTCACTTCTCTAGACAAGCATATGAGCTGTATCTACGGAGTTCATCCCCTATCTCCTCCCAACACTATCCGGTTTAGAGATTCATCCCCCATCTTCCCCTAAACCGCAGAGTACATCCCTCATCTCCTCCTCTACACATAATGCATATAAACACAACGGTTCTATACACAATCAATCAATACATATAGTTAATGTATTCTATCCACTGTCATACTCTATGACACATTCAATCGATTAGTTTTAGTTTGCCTAATCATCATGCATTGTCTACAACAATCAAGACTATCCTTCACCGATAGCCCAAAGTAGTTATTTCTAAACAGAAAATAAATGCACAAAATGGATATTAAATCAACATTTCAATTTGGTGAGCAATAAATGATCCAACAACACCCTCTAATCCCTTCCCTTTCCAATTTCCACATTCTCAATTCAATCCCTCATTTCCAACAATTAATTATACAAATTAATCAATCAATGTAATTAGGGCATTTTCCATAATTTACATTTCAACCCCTACGGTTCCATTTTCATCAATGTTTCAACATTTAACCCATTTCTCTATGCCAAACATGCATCTAGGTTTATTATAATTAAAACCCCAACTTTTGTAAATTTACACAAAAGCCCCAAACTTTCACGAAATTACCAAACCAACCCCAACATCTCAAAATACTAAAATTTAAAGACAAAACCCATAGTGAGAAGTAGGTTATCCCTACCTCAAAAGATGACTCCCAACCAAGAAGGTGAAGAAAACGAAAATGCTCCAAACCACGAATTTCTCGGATCAAAAGATAGCCCTCGACGATCAACAACTTTTTTGCAAAGGCCAAAGGTGAGGAAATCACTCCTACTAGATCAATACCTAAAGAGAAGGTAGAGCTCTAGAGTGAGAAGCTCAACAATGGAGTTTTTGGGAAAGTAAGAGAGAGAAGAAAAGTGAAAAAGTGATTTTAAAAAGTCAAAACACGGAGCTTTAACCCAGTCGCCCCGCTCGAGCGGCCAAACCCCCGCTCGAGCGACACTCACAGACTCCCACTCGAGCGGCCAATCCCCCGCTCGAGCGTCGGATGCACACTCTCAGAATTTTTGCAGACAGGTCCCCCGCTCGAGCGACAAACTCCCCGCTCGAGCGTCACACACAAACTCCCGCTCGAGCATCCAAACTTCCCCTCGAGCGGACAACCCTGCAGAGGACATACTGGAAGGGTGATAATCCCGCTCGAGCGCCAAAACCCACGCTCGAGTGGAGAAGCTACGACAAAGGCCCCGCTCGAGCGCCAGAAGCTCCGCTCGAGCGGACAGGCCAAAATCTGGGCAACTACTTTTGGTTCTAGGTTCAACCCACCTGTAACAAACCTGCCCAACACATCCTATGACTCAAATACAAAGTAGGAAAGGATGTAAACAAGATAATAATCAACTACTATCATCCACGAACACATGTCCGGATCACTGTTCAACAAGGGTAAATCCGGGATCGCTATAACCTCCCCCCTTAAAGAATTCGTCCCCGAAATTAGGCACAATTTTTCAAAAACAGGTTTTCCTCCATTTTAAACAGTGTTACACTTTAACATTCAATAACTCGACCCATTACCGGTCATCCCATCTCTTACCAAGATGCATTTCACAACATATATTACAAGTGCATTATCAACATGCATTTCGCTTCCATTTCCAACCATTTCCAACATACATGGTTCACAGTTTATATCATAATCAATATACATGATACAACTCCATTCCTACAATATAGCCCACATATGCAATATTATAATCAACTTCCATATTAAGGTAAGTCCTACAACATACTTCCATTAAACCAAAACATTACAATGTTTTACAACTTAAGACATATATACTCTTAAGTCCAACAATATTACAGAATCTATATATAAGATTACACATTAACAAACAAGTCCGGATATTTCTCGCGGACTTCCAACTCACGTTCCCAAGTGGCTTCCTCCACTCCGTGATGCTTCCACAACACCTTCACCAAAGGAATGGTCTTGGCACGCAGGACTTGATCCCGCCTATCCAAGACCCGAATCGGTCTCTCCTCATACGAGGCATCCTCATCTACCTCTAAGTCGGTCCAATCTAATACATGCGATGGATCCGGCTCATACTTCCGAAGCATACTCACATGAAACACGTCATGAACTCCGGACAACTGCGGCGGTAAAGCTAAACGATAAGCAATCTCGCCAATCCTCTCAAGGATCCCAAAAGGACCAATGAACCGAGGGGATAACTTCCCACTCTTCCCGAACCTCATCAAACCCCACCTAGGTGATATCTTTAGAAAGACATGATCACCTATCTCAAACACCAAAGGTCTCCTCCTACGGTCGGCATCAGATTTCTGACGACTCTAGGCTGTAACAAGCCTCCTACGGATAAGCTCAACTTTCTCCGTCGTCTCCCTAACTAACTCCGAACCCAACAAAGGTGCGTCACCCACCTCGGTCCAACAAATCGGAGACCTACAAGGTCGGCCATACAAGGCCTCAAACAGTGCCATACCGATACTAGACTGAAAGCTGTTGTTGTAGGCAAACTCTACTAATGGTAAGTGCCTCTCCCACGTCCCACTGAAGTCCAGGACACAACCTCGAAGCATATCCTCAAGGATCTGAATAGTACGCTCGAACTGCCCGTCAGTCTGAGGGTGATAAGCCGTGCTGAGGGTCAACTTAGTACCCAAGGCACTCTGGAAACTCTGCCACAACCTAGCAGTAAAACGAGGATCTCTATCTGAGACGATTGTCACTGGGACCCCGTGCAACCTCACTATGTCCCGAATATACAAGTCGGCAAGATGATCCACTGAATCTCTCACGCGCATAGGAATAAAGTGCGCCGACTTAGTCAACCGGTCTACAACCACCCAAATAGATCACTACCCCGCTGAGTCCTCGAAAGACCTACAACGAAGTCCATAGTGACATGCTCCCACTTCCACTCTGCAATAGGCAAGGGTTGCAACAAACCCGCTGGCCTTTGATGCTCGGCCTTCACTTGCTGACAAGTAAGGCACTTAGACACAAAAACTGCCACATCTTTCTTCATACCCCGCCACCAAAACTGGCGACCCAAATCCCGATACATCTTAGTACCTCCCGGATGCACCGCAAGGCGTGAATGGTGAAACTCTCGGAGTACCTCCTCTCGGCAAGACTCTGGCACAAACAAACGGTCTTGGTATCTCACACTCAGGTCGGGATACACCGTCAGACCTTTCTCAACCTTCCCACTGGAGATCTTCTCTCGAAGGGAATCTACCTCAAGGTCACCTCTCTATGCCTCTAACACTCGAGTCATAAGTGTAGGCTGTGCAACAGCAGAAAACAGGGCCGCAGCCTCAACGGATTCGCCCAGTAGCAAATCAAACTCGCCAAGTGCACCCAACATCTCGCATTCCCGGATGGCTATACAAGCTACATCACTAATGGATTTCCTACTAAGGGCGTCGGCCACAACATTGGCCTTCCTCGGGTGATAGTGTAACTCAAAATCATAATCCTCAATGAACTCCATCCACCTTCTCTGCCTCAAATTCAAGTCTCTCTGTGTAAACAGATACTTCAAACTCTTGTGGTCCGAGAACACCTCGAACCTCTCACCATAAAGGTAGTGCCTCCAAATCTTCAAGGCAAAAATCACTGCTGCTAACTCTAGGTCATGTGTAGGGTAATTCTTCTCGTGTATTATCAACTGACGTGAGCCATAAGCCACCACTTTTCCCCCCTGCATCAACACACAACCCAAACCCTCTCGTGAGGCATCACAATAGACTACATAACCCAACCCTCTCTCCGGAATAATTAAGACCGGAGCGGTGGTCAATCTAATTTTTAGCTCTTGGAATGACTTTTCACAAGTCTCACTCCATACAAATTTGACTCCCTTCCGAGTCAATCTAGTCAACGGCGAAGCTAACCTGGAGAAATCCTTCACAAATCGGCGGTAATACCCAGCTAATCCCAGAAAACTGCGGATCTCAAACACACTCTTAGGCTGTGCCCAATCTTGCACTACCTCAACCTTGGATGTATCAACAGACACCCCTTCCCCGGAAATCACATGGCCTAAGAACTTGACTTCTCTTAGCCATAACTCACATTTCCCAAACTTGGCATACAGCCTATGGGCTCTAAGTAACTCAAGCACCACTCTCAAGTGTGCCTCGTGCTCCTCCTCTGAAGGTGAATAGATAAGAATGTCATCCACGAAAACGACCACAAAACGATCTAAGAATTCCCGGAAGATCCGGTTCATCAAGTCCATAAAGACTGCCGGTGCATTGGTAAGCCCAAACGGCATCACCAGAAACTCATAATGGCCATACCACGTACAGAATGCCGTCTTCGGAATATCCTCCTCCCTGACCCTCAACTGGTGGTAACCCGATCTCAAGTCTATCTTCGAGAAACAACGGGAACCCTTCAACTGGTCAAACAAATCATCTATACGGGGCATAGGGTACTTATTCTTAACCTAGCCCGATTTAACTTTTGGTAGTCGATACATAATCTCAAGGCACCATCTTTCTTTTTAGCAAAGAGGGCCGGTGCTCCCCACGGTGAAACACTAGGGCGAACAAAGCCCTTATCTAGCAATTCCTGGAGCTGAACTTTCAACTCAACTAACTCTGCTGGAGCAAAACGATAAGGTGCCATAGAAATCGGTGCCGTGCCGGGCACTAAATCAATAGAGAACTCAATCTCCCCGTGAGGTGGCAAACTAACGAGGTCCTCGGGAAAGACATCCGAGTACTCACAAACCACCCTCGGCAACACAATCTGGGTCTCATCACACTCACCACTCTCAAAGCTGGCTAGTAGACCACTAAGCTCACTCCGCCCTCGCGAATCATACCCCAGTGGCAAAACACTACCAACCCGGTCTCCCAAGAAATGGAACCACTCCCCGCTCAAAGTACATAATGTGACCCTCTGGCGGTAGCAATCGATAACAGCCCGGTATGATGATAGCCAGTCCATACCCAAAATAACATCAAAGCCCTTCATGGGCATAACTACAAAAGGGAACGGAAGCCTATAGTCGGCGACCTCTATATCACAACCTCTACAACCCTGTTTCAGAATCAACTCACCCCCAAGAGGTGACACTACACAAATAGGAGATGCTAACTGTGCCAACTCCAACTCCAATATAGATGCAAATGCAGCAGATACAAAAGAATGAGATGCACCCGTATCAATCAACACACTAGCAACCGAGTTGCAAAACAAAAAGGTACCTCTCACTACCGATGGAGCCGGTACTAGATCCTGCGCGGTAACAGCATACACGCGCCCTGTAGGCCCCTGATCCACCTGCTCACCCCTCAGAGCATACGACTGCTGCACTGACTGGGACGACGAAGCCCCCGGATTAGCCCTCGAGGCCTGCACAGACTGAGCTGGCTGAAATCCCTGCGTCTGTCTAGAACCAGACGCTCCTAAAGTGGCACTCGACTGTGGGCAGAATCTCTTCAAGTGCCCAGGCTACCCACACTGATAACAAGATAAGGGCTGCCCCCTATCCAAACTCTGACTTTACGGTTTAGCTGAAGAAGAAGCAGCTCTCTGACCTCCGCCCTTCTGTGGGCAAACCGAAGCCTTGTGGCCTGGGTGACCACACTTGTAACAAGTGAACTCTCCCTGACTACCTCTCCCGGAGCTTGCACTCGACACTGGGAAGGTCGACCTAGTCAAGCCACCCTGAGACTGCTGAGGGTTAGAACCCCTCTGTCTCCTGCCGTCACCCTGACCATCCTGGCTCCTCTTGGAGCCCCTCTGTTCTTCCTCCTCCTCCTGCATCATAATCTCCATATGAGCAGCAGCATCAACCAAACGTCTGTACTCCCGAATGAAGGATCCACCAACCCTCAACTTGAGGCCACGCCTCAACTTCCGCTCGAACTCAAAGCAACGGCGTTCCTCGGACGCCACCAATTCAGGTGCAAACCTAGACAAACTAGTAAATGTAGCCTCAAACTCGGCCACAGACAAGCCCTGCTGTTTAAGCTGGCAAAACTGATCTCTCAACTTCTCCCTAGCAGCTGCAGATAAGAACCTCTCCTGGAAAGCATTTACAAACGCCTCCCATGTACCACCAACACGAGCCTTCTCGTACTTCCATCATTGACCCGCATCTCCCTTCAGCTGGAAGGATGCCAAGGTCACTTTTAGTGCTCCGTCCTCGATGCCAAGCATCTCGAACGTCTTACTCCTTTGCTCCAACCACTCGTCAGCCTTCAGTGGCTCCTTCGGATCCCCGATGAATTCGTCCGGGTTAGACCGGAAGAATTCCCTCTTCAAGAAAGAGGGCCCTGCCTCAGCAACCTGATTCCCAGCTCTGAGAATACCCAAAGCTCCTGCTATCTCTCGGGCCAAGGCACTCATAGCCTGCTAACCCGCTGGCTCGGCCACATTGGCCTGGCCAACTCCCTCATGCACTGTCGGAATATCATCCGGTAAAGGTACTTCCTGCCTCGCAGGCCTACCACGCCTAGCACCTCTTCCTCGTCCTGACATCCTAATAAAGGTAACACAGAACATTAGCACATTCATAAATGTGCCGAAACTAAACACTCGCGTCCTAATGCATGGATGACCGTAATTCACTCCACATAAGCACATAAACACATAAGCACTTACAAATTTCATTTCCGGATAATGATAGTCCCGAGGTGTTACTAGAGTTCCGGTTAGAAACAGCATTGATCAAGTGCTTTTCCAACAAGACTCCCAGGAACCCAAGGATCCAATCACTATCCTAGAAACTAAACCCCATACCCAAATAATCACATAAACATGTTATCACATAAACACATAACACTACTTCTAAGTCTCTAACCAAGCGAGACAGACCCATTGTGATCCTAATCACTTCCCACGTACCCAAAGTATTCGAACCCGGTAGCTCTGATACCAAGTTGTGACGCCCTCAAAATAATAGCATTAAACCCATCAATATAGATATGCATTGATATATATAAAAGTTCCACTTACTTCTATTCATCAGAGTTTCATTACAAAAATATTACATATTAACAACAAAAGCAAATGCCCTAAGGGCTTACAGCTTTCCAAGTTAACACTTGGTTACAAAAAGAGAGCACTAGCTCAATTACACCATAAGCCCTTGGCTTGAATTTACATGTAATATATCACAAGAAAATAGACAACATAAAGTCCGTCAGCCTCAAGCCTCCCAAGCTATGTCCTTGGAGGTGGCATGTTACCTGTACCTAAAAATGATGTTCCCATAAAGGGTGGGCCACAGCCCAGTAGGAATACACTAAACCAAATATGAACAATGACTAAAAGATTAGCAGTTGATAGATATGGCGACCCCGGTCTTTCCTTTAGATTGCTATATTCGGACTTATGTTCCGTAGATTCCATTGTTATCAGATTGTTGTCGTCATCCTTTAATTCTATTTGATTGAGTTTAGGATGTGTTAGGCGCGTTTCGAACAGGTGGGTTGAGCCTTGGTCTAGATGTTGGTTGCCCAGTTTTTAGCCTTTCCGCTCAAGCGGACATTCCTGCGCTCGAGCGGGGTTTACACTCTTCCAGCATTTTTCTTCCCTGTAAAACTTCTGCAGGTGAGAGTTCTACACTCGAGCGGGTATAATTGCGCTCGAGCGGACCTTGTTTTTGTTCTTTACGCTCGAGCGGTGTGTTATACGCTCGAGCGGGCCTGTCCAGTATTTAAAGGCAGCAGCGGGTTTTTTTTTATCAGTTTTGCATTTTTTTTATCCCAAACCCTAATTCCGAGTTCTCTTCTTCTCTAAACACCTTCTCTCCTAGGATTGATCTAGTTAGGGTGTGTTTTTACCCTAGTTGCTTTACAAAAAAAAGGTAGAGGAGAGTGAGGGCTTTCATTTAATCTGAACAATCTTGGATTTGGAGCACTTTGAGGTTTTGGGCATCATCTTCATCTTCTTCTTTTCGAGTTATATCTTCGAGGTAGGGATTTCCTACTCCATTTATACGTTTTAATCCTAAGTGGTGGTATTTTGGTATGTGGGGGTAGTTTGGTAATTTTGAAAGAAACCCTAGGGTTTGTCATAGATTAATTTATATAATCAATTTAAGGGAAGATTGTGATATTGGGTAAATTCATGAGATTGGGGAATTTAGTGATTTAATGTTGTATTTGGTTAGTTTAAATACTTACCTTGAGAATGTTGAAATTACATGTGTTGCTATATTTATTTCTTGTTTAGAAATAATTGTTTTGGGCTATCGGTGGAGGATAGCCATGATTGTTGTAGACATTGCATGTGGATTAGGCAAAATTGAAACTAATCATTTGGTTAAGTTGTTGAGTATAAAGGTTGGAATAATACATTAAATTTATGTATTGATTTATTGTGTATATGACTTCATGTTTATATGCATTACTTGTGTATGGGAGGAGATAGGGGATGTACTCCACGGTTCAGGGAAGATGGGGATGTACCTCTAAACCGGTTAATGATTATGGGAAGATAGGGGATGAACCCAGGGTTGCTGCTTATATGCGCGCCTATAGCAGAGATACATCTCATATGCTTATCTATTTGATATGATACATCATCAAAATATGTATCAGTTGGGAAGTATGGAAGTGAATTTGATTGAGATTGATACAACACCATCATGTGTGTTTGTTATGTCTTGAGATAGGTTTAACTTGATTTGTTATTCCTGATGAAATTGGAAAGACTGTTAATAAAGAGATAAAACCCTTGTTGAGTTATTTGGCCAGGTTCTGAGCCATAATTGGAAAGTGAATGTGTCATAGACAATGTAGACATTCGTGTCATGATATTGTAAATTGATTGTCTTGTGTTAACCATATATCGGGTGCTACTGCTTTAGTTAATTCTTATGCTTGGTTTAGTATTTCTCTACTGGGCTGTGGCTCACCCTATATGGGAACTTCATTTTCAGGTTCAGGTGGTTCACTACCTCCAAAGACTTAGCTTGTGAGGATTTGGACTCGAAGACTTGCTTTATTTGTTTTATTTGTTTTATTTGAACTATGTAAACATTCAAGCCTAGGGCTTCATTTGTTTTGAGTTAGAACTCATGGAATTGTGTCCAAGTGTTGGCTTGGCAAGATGTAAGCCCGTAGGGCATTTATTTTGATGTTTTATTTCGTAATACTCTGATGATTGAAATAATATAATGTTTTCTGTTAATAATGCATGTCATGTTTTATATTTAATGGGTTTAATTTTGAGGGCGTTACAATAGATGGCCAACACTGATACGTCCACAGATATCACATCACAATTACATGACATACAAGTCTATGTCACTTTTCATTCTCCATCTTTGTTTAACAGATAGGCATATTAGCTATATCCACACATCAACAGATAAGCATATTAGCTGTATCCACACTTCGCTAAACCAGCGTATAAGTTGTATCTACATTTCTCAAGATAAGCATATGAGCTGTATCTTCACTTCTCTAGACAAGAAAATGAGCTGTATCTACGGAGTTCATCCCCTATCTCCTCCCAACACTATCCGGTTTAGAGGTCTATCCCCCATCTTCCCCTAAACCGCAGAGTACATCCCCCATCTCCTCTTCTACACATAATGCATATAAACACAACGGTTCTATACACAATCAATCAATACATATAGTTAATGCATTCTATACACCGTCATACTCTATGACACATTCAATCGATTAGTTTTAGTTTGCCTAATCATCATGCATTGTCTACAACAATCAAGACTATCCTCCACCGATAGCCCAAAGCAGTTATTTCTAAACAGAAAATAAATGCACAAAATGGATATTAAATCAATATTTCAATTTGGTGAGCGATAAATGATCCAACTACACCCTCTAATCCCTTCCCTTTCCAATTTTCACATTCTCAATTCAATCCCTCATTTCCAACAATTAATTATACAAATTAATCAATCAATGTAATTAGAGCATTTTTCATAATTTATATTTCAACCCCTACGATTCCATTTTCATCAATGTTTCAACATTTAACCCATTTCTGTATGCCAAACATGCATCTAGGTTTATTATAATTAAAACCCCAACTTTTGTAAATTTACACAAAAGCCCCAAACTTTCACGAAATTACCAAACCAACCCCAACATCTCAAAATACTAAAATTTAAAGACAAAACCCATAGTGAGGAGTAGGTTATCCCTACCTCAAAAGATGACTCCCAACCAAGAAGGTGAAGAAAATGAAAATGCTCCAAACCATGAATTTCTCGGATCAAAAGATAGCCCTCGATGATCAACAATTTTTGCAAAGGCCAAAGGTGAGAAATCACTCCTACTAAATCAATACCTAGAGAAGGTAGAGCTCTAGAGTGAGAAGCTCAATAAGTTTTTGGGAAAGTAAGAGAGAAGAAAAGTGAAAAAGTGATTTTAAAAAGTCAAAACACGGAGCTTTAACCCGATCGCCCCGGCGTAAACCCCTCGAGCGACACTCACAGACTCGCTTGAGCTAATGCCCCGCCGGCGGCCGATGCACTCTCAGAATTTTTGCAGACAGGTCCCCCGTTCGAGCGTCACACACAAACTCCCGCTCGAGCATCCAAACTTCCGCTCGAGCAGACAACCTTGCAAAGGAGATACTGGAAGGGTGATAATCCCGCTCGAGCGCCAAAACCCACGCTCAAGTGGAGAAGCTACGACAAAGGCCCCACTCGAGCGCCAGAAGCTCCGCTCGAGCGGACAGGCCAAAATTTGGGCAACTACTTTTGGTTCTAGGTTCAACCCACCTGTAACAAACATGCCCAACACATCCTATGACTCAAATACAAAGTAGGAAAGGATGTAAACAGGATAATAATCAACTACTATCATCCACAGACACATGTCCGGATCACTGTTCAACAAGGGTAAATCCGGGATCGCTATATTTCAATTCATTTCAAGTCAATTCATTTCACCTTAATTCATGAGTCAAATTCATTATTATCCAGACAACCCAACTGAGGCTATAACTTAGTGGTTCTCTAATCAATACAACCATTACACAAACACTTCAATTTGCCATTTTATGAAAATTTCATTCGTGGGAATCGGCACTTATGTATACACATGATTTTCGGGACTTTCACCCTGGACACACAGACCAACTTAATTGAATGGAGTCCATTTATTTTCTTCTTCCAAACATGGAGTACATCCCTTTCTCCTCCAAAATTTCATACATATACAATGTATTAAAACACGGTCATATTCAATGACAATAGTTAAGAGATTAGTTTCAATTCACCTAATTCTCATGTAATTTCCACAACAATCATAGCTATCCTCTACCGATAGCCCAAAATAGATATTTCTAAACAGATACACATATTCAAGACAGATAAGTTATCCAATTTTTTTTAAGTGAGATATAATACATATCCAACTCCACCATTTACATAAACACTCATCCAATTTCATATTTCCAATACCAATTTCATTATTTATACAAAATAATTATCTTAAACATTTTAGGGCAAAACTCCATTCTCTCCCAAATCCAACCCATGTATCAAAATCAACAAATTTAACACAATAAATCCTCATATCTATACCCATAACCATTTTCAATACCTTCATTTGAAAACCCCAAAACCCTAGTTTTGTCTAAAATCCTCCAAATCCTAACATTATTTACACAACACCAAATAACTAAGTTAAGAATCATAGAAGAGTGTAGGAAGTCCCTACCTTAAGCTCAGAAGACCAAAGCAACAATGGAGGAACTGCAAAGACACCAAAACCAAATCTTGTTCAGACCAAAATGGAGCTCTTGAGACACTTTACCTTTTTAACAAAAGCACACGGGTAGAGAACCCAACGGATCTAGGTGAAAATGTAGAGAGAATGTAGGTTTTAGAGAGAGAGGCTCTAGATCTAGGGTTTTTGAAAAGTAGTGAGAGAGATGTGAAAAAGTGATGTAAAATGTCATTTTTACGGACTGAAATTCACACAGTCCGCTCGAGCGCAAGAAGTGACGCTCGAGCGCAAAATGCACACTCCCAGTAGTTTTGTAGACAACAAACCAACGCTCAAGCGCAAGAAAGGCCGCTCGAGCGCAGAAAGAGCCGCTTGAGCGTAGAATTCACTCTCTCAATAGTTTTGCAGACCTGCAAAAGTACTAAGAGTTTGCAAAGCCCGCTTGAGCGAGTGTTGCTCGAGCGGAGGAGCAAAAATCTAGGCAATAAAAGTTTAGAAACTAAGCAATCAACCTTTCCTAAACATAACCACAATAACCCAATAGCCAAATTCAAAGAAACACAAGGGAAGTAAGATAAGATCAACCATACAACACCATGAAACCCAAGTACATAATATAATAAGGATCGGGTCAAAACCGGAATCGCAATAACTGACCTGAGGAATAAGCCTTCCACAAAAGTCAATCCATTACACCAAGCCTTAGTAGGGAGCAGAGTTCAGCAAATGGTGGAGCACTGCAAAAGCATCAATTTCCCAAGAAAAGAGGTATCTTTTAAAGGCCAAACTCCAGTCACCTTCAGTAGATCTTGAACTATGGAAATGAAGAACAGATACCTCCTTATTCAGGGAAAGTTGGGAGACGGGGCTGTTGGGTCCGTGGGGCCCATTACATGTCATGTTTCGATAATTCAAACTATTCAATATGTAAAGCTTGTCGAGTACTTTATCCTTGTAAAAAATTACGTTGATCGGATATCAATAGCTACTTGATCGGATTAGTTTTTTTCAACAATTTATTTTGAAAATTATATTTACCATTGACAGAAATCTAATCTGATCAAGTAGCTATCGATATCCATCAATGTGATTTTTTTACAGGGATAAAGTACTCAACAAGTTTTATATATTAAACAATTTGGATTACCAAAACGGGACCCGTGGTGGACCCCCACAAGCCCAACAGCACACTCCAGTCCGATCTCGAACTAGAGAGAAGCCTAGCCCTACAGCCTAGGAAACAGATCTATAAGGTCCTCATCCCCAAGCCAAGGATCAATCTAAAAAAGGCATGTTGCTCCATTGCCTAATTGGATAAAATCATGTAAATAATTTTATGATGTTATGTATATAACAACCTTCATAATCTAAGATCGTGAACTATCATGATCTTCACAAATAATAACATAATGCGAAAAATAAATAACATACCACGATCTATTATGCAAAACCTTCAAGTGATTCAAAATTGATTGAACATAAACCTAATAACAATATTAGCAGAAAAAAGGTTTCTATCTCTTAACCCTCTTTAGAATATGTTATATCAGAATAATTGATGGGTGATCTAAATATACTTTTATAAGTAGAGAGAGAACCAGTTTCCTTATTCAATGTTATTCCACTTGCCCACCAAAGTAGGAGACTTAGAAACTACTCCATCAATTAACCATTTAGATAATAACTTATGGTTAAAGATATGGAACTATAATCTTATTGAATCTATAATTCATATTGCGATATCATGTGGGTTACCATAATGACTAAATAATTAAATTTAGTCTTACATTCTCTCACTTGGCCCATATGATAACATATATCAAGATTTAATAAGGTAAACATTAAGCGCGCAATAAATCATATCAAACCTTACTTTAATTTGGTCATCATTATAGTACTATAATTAAATAGCTCACTAATGCGAGTCATGGCAATTCTACACCAATGGTGCAACATAGTTTCTTCCATGTACCACAACACTAACAATTAGTTTGATATAGTCCTTAAGTGAAGAGTGTATTTAAAAGGTCCAATAATGCCTTTTTATCAAAGACTATTCTTGTTATCATTCATTCATTCTCATGCATGTACGTACTCATTTCATAACATAAAATATATCAGAGACACAGTTAATAAGATCTTAAAGTGTTAAATAACACAATCAATCATAAAGCAGTCTATAAAAACATAAACAACGGTTATAGATTACGTGAACATTTCTTAATTATTTTTAAGAGTAATCCCTTCACCAATAGATCTGCACTTAAAAATTATGTACTTATATGTTTTATTGACACTTTCTATTTCTGAAATTCTTCTTTAATGACAAAGTATTTCAATTCTATGTATTTAGCATCATTAGAATACTTGTCATTCTGAGAAAATAAAACAATTGAGAAATTATCACAATAAATTTTCAATGACTTGGCAACAAAAGTTAACAATCCCATGTTTTGAGATAAAGTTCCACAATAACAATTCATGAATTATAGTCTCAAAGCACACCACAAATACAACTTTCAAAGAGGATACTTATGATAGTTCGTTTTACACTTTTCTTGATGTTGATCCCCCCATAATAGAAACAAAGAACCAAAAGTGAAATTTCTACTATCAATATATCATCTAAAACTACAACATATAAGAGTTTTAGAGACCAAAATGTTTTGGTCTCTAAAAGTGAAAATTTTGTTGCAAAAGATATTAGGGACCAATTTTCGGTCATCCCGAAAAATCAAAAATAAGACTTTTAATGACAAAATTTTGAAAATGTCACTAATAAATTGACTTTTAGAGACAAAATAATTTGGTCTCAAAATAGTTTATTTTTTTAGACAAAAAATTTGGTCCCAAAAGGATAATAATTTATCACTAGTTTCCAATTTGCGTTGCTAAAAATATAATAATGACACTTTTCGCAACAAAAATATTTGGTCCCTAAAAAATAATTTTGTCCCTAAATTTTGATCTCTAAAACCTTAATTTTTTGTAGTGTAAAGTCTTTAATCAACAAAGAGTCGCCACCTAATTTTTAAAGAGGAATTAAGAAAACTAAGTTAAGGACTGATCTGTCATAACCAGAAAATTTATAGGCTCGGGAGCTTAGGTACAAAAGGGGAATGTCATTGAATGATAGCACCCTCTTTTGCCCAATTCGAAGATTGACCTCTACTATCTTTCTATTTTATGATTTTAGTGGTTAATTATTCGTACAAATTCATTTTAAGCTTAGAAACCCTTAACTAACCTAAAACTAAGTGGTTTGAATAAAAAATATATATATCATTCTTTTTAGATTCAATGAATAAAGCCATATTTCCATAAAATGATGATTTCTCCAAAAAGAGATTTCTGAATATTTTATGGCCATAAACATGAACTAAAATGAACAATATTTATTAAAATAAAAAAATATAAACAATCAGTTTTGCATAGAAAAGCAATTAACTTGAATTATTGAAAAATGAATGCAACCGAGAACACACATATGCTATGAAGATTAAGAGGACTTACCCGAAGGTCCACTTTCAGCGTCTTTCATGCAGTACATAAATTAAATATGATCTTGTTAATCCTATGGTTTGATTTTAATGATATCTAAATTATTTTGGACAAATTATGAATTTATTAATGTTTACTCTTTATCTTTGACACAAAATTAGATATAATTATTTGCAAATGTATGTTTTTGTATGTAGCATATTAACGTGATGCATATAAGAGTAATATTCATTAAATCAGATAAATTATTATTCATAATAAATTGAGCACTATTCATTCTTTGAATATATTGTAAGTTACTGTGCATAATTTGAGATATGAATAGTGAGTTTACAGTGCATTATATAATTTTTTTAATAGAAAAATTACTGTGCAAATAGTATTTCACTATTTGTCGAAAGCCACATTTAGTCTTGTAGACACCCCATGTTTGACTGTCCTCAAGACTTGGACGTCACTGATTGAACACTCGATGATCACCCTTGTTTGTGTTCGTCTTGAGTTCTCGGAGGTCTCGGTTGTGTGCCTTGCCTCAGGATCTCTCGACTCGACCGTTTTGTGTCTGGTTTTGCACCAAACACTTGTGTTTTGCCTTGGAGGGGCAGGGAATGCCTTGTGAGGCATCCCCACACATCATCGGCCGTGGCTAGAGGCCACCGGCCAAGGTTTTGTTGTCATCGGCAATGTATATTGCCGGTCGGCATTCTTTGTTGCCGATCGGCCATCAATTTTGTCAAAGTGACACTTTTGGCTGGCCAACTACTATTCATCTACTTTTAGTAGATATTTTGTGCCAGCTGTGATAGCTGGCACCCACCTTTCCCCCCTCCATACACGTGTATGGAGGGATTTCACTCTTGCCAAGCTTGTCTTGTAAGCCTTGCAAGAGTGAATGTCTATAAGAGGAGACCTCTTCCTCCTCTTCTAGGGTTAGACAATATCTTGAGAGGAACTCTGGTTTTAGGTTTAGGATTTATATCTATCCTATATCTATACCTTCCTCTCTTTTGTGTTTTGTGTGTGTTTTGTCTCACTTTTGCACACACACACCTACCATCACACCTTCCTTTAGCTACTAAAGTACCAGAGGGTTGTTCTTGGTGTTCTTGACTGGATTTGAGCTCAAGGAGGCAACAAGATCACCATTTTTGAAGAAAGGCTTCAAGGGTAAGAATCTTTCCCCTTTTTACCCCTTTCTTGCATACTATTTTTTCCTACTTTACAACTATTTTTGTGTTTAGTGTATAACATAAAAAAGTTCTGTTCTTAGGCCCTCTAAATAGTTTCTTTAGAGTGTTTTGTGGTTTGGAGGTGTTTGACCCCTCTTAGGCCTTGAGAGGCCCCATTTTGTGCTATTTTGAGTGAGCTCCGGGACTGTGGTGTTTGGGCCTCCTCACCACTGAAATCTTGAGGGATTTCAGTAGTAAGGATGGTGTCTTGAAGTCCCAAGAAGGAGAGGGCCACCCCCTCTCCTTGTTGTCCTTGAAAAGGGCCATTTTTGCCTCTTGAGGGAGCACCTAGCTTAGGTTCTTGTTGACCATGCCTTGTCTGTTATTTATACTTATTTTTCCATGAAATAGCATTGTTTTAAGTTGGTTTTGGTACACCATGCTTTCTTAGCATACATGCCTTGTAATGCCACTTTGTTGCCTTAACATGCCTTAGGTTGTAAACCATTGTTCTAGCATGTTTTAGGCTTAGCTTTGTGAAGCTTTAATGCATGTTTTTGTATGCTTTAGCTCTATTTTAAGTTGCTTTAGTCATGCTTGCCATGTATTATATAGCCCCTTTACATTTTTGGTTTGTTGGCCTTAAGTGTATAAGTGTGTGGTGTGCATTACTTGCTTTGATTTAGTGGGTTGGGATCATTTTCCATGTTATTTCAGTTTCTTTGATATGCTTGTATGCTTGCCTTGGACACCTCTTTAATGCTTTGAAAGCTTGTGTTGCATGCTCCATGTTTTGGCCATTGTGCATGCTTTTGAATTTGAGCCACTTAGATGCCATCTAGGGGTTCCCTTTGCATGGTCTAGGTCTACCTTGGACCTGTTTTAAGCCTTCTTGGCCTTGTGAGGCTTGGTTGGCTTAGCCATGGTTTAAGTCCCCTTGACTTGCTTCAAATACTTGGACCATTTGCATGCTAATGTTTGTCTTGTTTAAGTTGGTTTGGGCACCTTTTCTAGCATGTTTTCAGTGTTTAACATGTTGGTTATATGTCCATGTTTGTGCCTTTTAAGTGTGCTTAAAAGTTGCTTTAATATGCCTAAGTGTTGGACCATACTTGCATGCATGTGTGCATGTGTTTTGGACCTCATTTCCTTGGCTTTTGGCCATGTTTTGGACTTAATCTAGGGCTGTCCAAATTAGTGTAAGACCACTGCCTCATGTTATTGCACGCATGCCTTGCATATCATCACATGTTTGCTCCATTTCACCTTGTGTGGCATGCCATGTGTAATTGCATTTTGTTGCATTGCTTGAGTTGCATGACATGTTGTTGCATGCTTAGGTTGTAATACATTTGGCATGTATTCTCTCCTTAGCCGCTCAACATGTTGTTACATGTTTGTGCATTGCTCCATGTTCATGCTTGCCCTCATGATCATATTGCATGCTAGTTTACATGCCTAGGTTGCATTCCATCTAGCATGCATGCCTTGTCCCTTGATCAAGTGATAGGGAGTGGGCCTTGGTTTGACTATGTGCATTGCATTACATTTGACATGAAAATGCACATCTTGGTCTCTTGGACCATCACGCATTGAAATGCGCGATTGATGGTCCGAGAACCAAGGACCATGTCCCTTTGAGTCATACACATGATAAGGGATAGGGTTAGTGCATACATTGCTTGAATTGCATTGCCATGCTATGCCTTGCCCTCTCGCTGTCAATTGGTGTTCTCGCAGACATTCTTTGCCGACGGTGAAGTTCAAGGTTTCCGGCAATCCATTTGTGGCCGATAGCTCCATCAGTAGCCGATGACCACATCCTACTGCCGGTGGCAATTCTCCTCAGCCGGTGGTGTCTCCCAATGTCCAGGGAAGCAATTCTGAGACTTTGGCAGTCTCCAGTGGAGCAGAGCAGGGAAAACAGAGGCAGTCTATGCATGGTAGTGCACTTCCGAGCAGACTGAAGGCTACAAGATTGGGCCCTCTTCCCGAGGACCTTTTTCTTGCTTTCTTAAATTAATTAATTTGCTTAATTAATTTAGTTGGTCTGTAATAATTAATTAGCTAGGATAGTTAATTCATTATTCGAATTGTATTATTCTTTTGGTCCCTTCGAGCGAGGGCAAATCTGTAATAAGTGTGGGTGTATGTGTATGTCTTCCAACCCCCACTTCTTTTTCCCTTTTACTTACCTACTTTTGATGGTTAGTATTAGGACATGTTTAATTTAGCATACCTTATGCTATGCATGCGTGCATCCATACATTTGTCTTGCATGCACCGGGCTCGGCACATCATGCTAACTGCATTAGTATTTCAAATCTAACTTGAATACGTGCATCCAATGATTGCATTTCACATGCCATTTTAGGATTAGCCGAGCCTAACCTAATTGCATTCTGTATGTGATGCATTAGCCACTTCAGCATGAACTAGGATCACGCATGTTTGCTAACTAGTTTACTGTTTTGGCATGGAGTACGATGTAAGTATTTTTATGCTTTAGCATATCGCATGCGTGTGAATGTTAACATGATAGCATGCTTACCATGAGGCTAGTTGCTTATGTGCTATAAACTGCCTGAATGCCTGTGGGTGAAGGTTGGATTGTTTGAGTTGGAATGGCTCATTGAAATCCGTGTTTTAGCCTACTTGCGAGTAGCAAATCCCAAAACTGTTTTCGAAACAAACGGATATGCAATGCTTTGTTCCAATTTAGGCGATTTGGTCTATACTTGTTCGCTGTGTGCATAACGTAGTAATCCTAGGCTAATAACCGGAATAAGAACATATAATGTTTTCAAAACAAGATATCACGGTTAGTAGAGGTCGATCTTTGATCGGGCGAGAGGGGGTGCTCATAACTGACCTACCCCAATCGTACCCAAGTTCCCGAGCCGAGGCAACTTTGGTGATGACGGACACATGGCCTTTGGCACCGAGTCAGGGTTTCCTAAATTCCCCCAAAATAAAATATTTAGGTGGCGACTCTGTATCTGGGAAAGCAGTTCATGTTTGGCACTTCTTTTCTAAAAAATACATTTTCTTAAAACGATTTGCATTGGACTCTTTGGTTCAAGATTACGAACCGTGACACAAATCGAGTCGAGGGTATGTGCAGGCGTGTCTACAAGTCTATAATTTCAAATTTTACTATTTATTGAAAGCAACCTTTGGCCTATAATTTCAAACTTTTGCCTGCAAATTTGAAAGAGAAACTGTAACGGCGTGCCCATCTCCACATGATCCAAGCTGCAAAAGTCAAATGAGGAGCATCTCGATTCTCCAATGGATATATTTTTTGTTATAAAAGAAGTGTTATGCGTAGAGAAAAACATGACATGAAAAAGAGAAAAATCTGTGATATTGAAGTATTCTCAAATATAGTGTTGTGTACTTTCAGCGACTTATTATTTCTTTTGAGAGAAAATTTGTTGAGAGTTTGAGAAAAATTATAAAAGCATTTTCTATCCTCTTATTATTTTTGTAAAAAAGAGAGTTTTTGTGAGTGATTTTTAGTATAAAATCACTTGGTGAGGTATGACTAGGCACTGGATTCTAAACTAGTTGGTTGGAGTGATTTGGGTTGGTCACTTGTTGTAAAGGTTCACTAGCACCTATGAAGCTAGTGGTGTAGTTATTATTTCAAGAATAGTAGAGAATTCTCAAAGAGAAACTTGAGGAGTGGACGTAGATCCAATTGTGTCGAACCACTATAAATCGCAGAGTTTGCTTTCTCTTTCCTTTCTTCATTTTATTTCATTACTATATTTTATATTGTTGAGCATTTTTATTTATTTATTATTTGGGTTAAATTTTAATTTAGTAATTTATTTAGAAACCCAATTCAACCCCCCCTCTTGGGTTGTCTACCTGGGGTAACAATTGGTATAAAAGTCTGGACTCTAGTTTTAGTGACTTAACTATCTTACAGTAGAATATAGTAACTCCTACCTACCATTACCGAGGGACAAGCATCTAATAGACCACTAATGTTTAACAAAGACAAACTTTAGCTATTGGAAAACCTGGATGACCATACACATACAATCTACCAATTATGAGAGTTGGAAAATCATTTGTAATGGTCCAAAATTTCCTACCAAAACCTAAGAGTGAGTGGATGGAAGTTGATACAAAAATTTCTCAAGCCAATGTTAAAGCCATAAATATGTTATAATGTGCTATAGATGCCAACAAATTCAATAGACAACAAAAGAAATTTAAGATAAACTCATAGTGACTCATAAGACAACAGACCAAGTTAAAGAGTTTAAAGTAAATTTACTAGTCTATAACTATGAGCTCTATAAGATGAAATCTGATGAAACTATCACTCAAATGTTTACTCATTTTACAAATATTGTAAATGGTTTAAAATTTCTTGGTAAAATATATACTAATACTAAAGTTGTAAGAAAAGTGCTTAGGTTATTGCCTAAGAGTTGGGAGACAAAACTCATCGCCATCATAGAAGCCAAGGACTTATCAAAGCTAAGTCTAGGCGAACTGATGGGATCTCTTCTCACACATGAGTTCATCATGCAAGAAAGGGATGAAGAAGAAGACAACAAGAAAAAAAAAAAGAAAAAGGAAAAAAAAAAGGGAATAGCTTTCAAATCCATTGCTACTCGTGAAGAAGATGATGAAGATAATTCAGAATATGATAATGAAGAAATGTCTTTCTTAACAAAATGGTTCCATAAATTTATGAAAAAGAAATGAGGAGGGAGAAGATTTTTCAAAAGAGATTTTAACAAAGGAGAACAAGGCAGAAAGGATTTTGTAAAAGGAGAAAACAACAAAAAAAAAAACTGAAATCACTTGTTGTGAATGCAACAAGCATGATCATATCAAGGCCGATTGTCTGGAAATCAAGAAACAATACAAGAAAGACAAAAGAAGAGTTATGATTGTTGCATGGGGAGATAGCGATGAAAGTGACTCAAAAAATGATGACAGCAACAATGAAGTTGCTAACCTATGCCTAATGGCATTTGGAGATGATGATGAGGTAAGCAATGAATCTTATTTTTTTGATGAATTACAATCTGCATTTGAAGATTTGTTTGATGAACTTAGAAGACTTGGCATTAAAAATATTGATCTTAAAAAGATGTTTCAAGTTCAACAAAAGAAAATGAGTCTTTATCTAATAAAATTGAAGTGTTACAAAAAGATTTTTCAAAGATAAAAGAAGAAAATGACATTTTAAAATTGAAAGAATCTCTTATTTTGAATAAAGAACTAAATGATTTGAAAATCGAAAATGATTTTTAAAAATGAGAAAGTTGTTTTGAAACGAATATATAGAAGATTTGAAAATATTCTTTCAAAAATTTACTCAAGGAAGAAACATTTTGGATAAATTTCTTAAAAGTGAAAATCATACATTGGGTAGAGCGAAATTAGTTATAAACCTTTTTCAAAAGAAAAAACTTTCAAAAATGGTTTTGTTCATGCATTTTCTAGGCACTATCTCATGTCATTTTTGTGGTAGAAAATGTCATATTTCACCTTCATGTCTTGTTAGAACAAATCATTTTACTAAAATAAAAAGATGTGGGTTCTTAAAGACATTTACGGTATGTCAAATTCTACTTTTATGGACCTAAGCATGGGTACCAATAGAAAAAAAGTAAATTTTGTAGCTATGTTTCAAAATAAAATCCAACAGTAATAGATGGTATCTCATCGTGCATGTTCAAGGCATATGACGAAATAAAGCCATGTTCGCTACACTTCAATCAAAGGATAGTGGTTACATAACTTTTGGTGACAATAGTAAAGGGAAAATCCTTGGTATAGGTAGTATTGGTAAAAGTCCTTCTCCGTTATAGAAAATATCTAACTTGTTGAAGGTTTGAAACATAACTTATTTAGCATTAGTCAATTATGTAATAAAGGTAATAGAGTTATTTTTGAGAAGTCATGCTGCATAATTGAAAGCATTACAAATAATAAAACTTTATTTATTGGTCATAGACATGAGAATGTAAACGTGTTTGACTTGCATAACTTATCTTCTCAATTTAATATTAAATGCTTATCTGATATTAATGAAACTGGTTGATTATGGCATCACCTATGATAAGGTCTACCAACCAATTTCATTAATAGCATATAAGCATTTAATACCGCTAAAATCGCTCTAAACATCACATATTTTGGGTTCTGGCGGGTGAGTTGGACGGGTTGGGTGTCCAAGCCTTGCAGGTTAACGTGGGTGGCGATTTGAGAAAGCCAACCCTCCTTTCAACCGACCCGACCTGCCACTTAATTTTTGTTTTATTTTTTATGTATGTGTGTATCCAGGTTCCAAACCAAATGTAACGCCCCTAAACTTATAAACCTTTATACAATTAATACTATTAAATATTCTCCGCATATTAGCAATTGAATCCATTTCACATGAATTAACACATTAAAGAAAATATTGTCTTTCTCATAGAATTTCTCATAAGAGCTTACATTTATGTACTATACTTGTAAGATTTGAGAATTTAACAATACATATGAAATTTGAGAAATAAAAAAAATACAACAAAAATGCCTTAAAGGCTTACACCTTCCAGGCGAGGGCCTTGATTACACATAAAGGGAACATTTTCCCCAAGCAGAAGCTCGGTGTAAACACATAAACATCCAAGAAGCCTCAGTGTTCCGCCATGAAGTCTCCACAAGATCGTCAATGAAGTGCAATCACTTCATCAAGACTTGAAAGTTTTGTTATATTTGGGGTGACCAATTGCCCATTAGAAATACTATTAATAAGGTATATAAATGATTGAAATGCATATGATCATGCTATACACATACCACGACAAAATACGTGCTTTTCTCTTTTAAAATCAATGATGTTAAATGCATAATTTCCATTCAAAACTCGTCATCAAGAACAAAGCAGTAAATACGCAATGACGTCCCAAGCAAGAGCCGCAAAACCACATATATATGTATATATATATTTGTATACTAAAAATATTCCCATATTTGCCAACTCTTATCGATAGGAGATGGGCACCCAAAATCATTCGTTTTTGACTTTCACCAACTATTAATACGGCAGGATCAAGGACATCCAACAATATTTTCCCACATTAGTCAACAAATAAGCTCAAGACAGGTAATTGGGCACATTGACCCCTCGTCAGTACCAATACAATACACAACCATTTTCAAAATCGACTCAACTAGGACTTATACGCTATTTACCCCTTTCAACATCTTTTTTAAAACCCAAGAGATCATAATAATCGTGAGATGAAATTACGAAATGTAATGCAATGCATGAATTTGTAAACATTTCAATTGCCTAAGATTCATTCATTGGCAAACATATAAATCTTAACACAGTTCATTCAATGCTTCAATAAAGAATTAATATAATCAATAATCAAAATATTTCAAATTTCCACAATCTCAACAATATCCCCATTTCCTTCATTTCAATATGAAATTCCAAAAACAACAAAATCAACCTTTATACACATTTCTACTAAACATCATCTCAATTTCATGATTCAAGGTCCAATTGAATAAAACTTTATCTTTGAAGAAAATTAAAAAGTTAGGGTTTGGGCAAAATTAGGACTTTTCTCTCATTTATGTTTCCAACACAAATACTCATCATCAACATCCATAATCATCAAGAGTTATTCCAAATTCCTCAAAAATTTGATTAAAACACCATTTAAGTGTATCAAAACTCATTTACTACAACATAATCATCTCATTCATACATATAACTAAGAAAATACCATATACATCTCAAATCATAGATATACAAAGTTAAGAGTACCCCTACCTCAAGGATGGAGCAAAGATGAAGGCCCAAAGAGAAAGCTCAAGAAATCGCAATCCAATCGGTCGAAGCGTTAATCTTTAATGCAGGATCTATGGTGGATTCTTGATGAAAAAATAGATGAAATCAAGGTTTGGAGGTCTAGGGTTTCAGGTATGGAGGAGAGGGAGAGAAAAGAGGAAAAAATAAATAAAAAGTTGGGACCAAAAAGTGACTTTAAAGTGGCTGACTTCAAATAGACCACTCGAGCGGTCAAAGCTTGACTCGTGCAGTGAAAATAGGTTCTCAAAATCTCAGATTCTCGAACAGACTGCTTGAGCGGTCAAAAGATCGCTCAAGCAGACCTGTATCTAGCATAAGTACTCAAATTTCAAAGATATAACTCCTCAGTTCGACTTCGTTTTACGCCATTCTTGTGTCTAAATCAAAACGCCGGTAACAAGATCTCCAATGGTTCTAGCCTCACCTCCAAATTTAAAGTGTGAAGAGAGAAAAAGGTAAAAGAGTGAAGACTGTTCAAGGAACAATTATCTGAATCAATGTATTTGATTCAATCCTACTTTACCATTATGTTACCATCCCAATCAATACTCTAAAATAAATCAAAAAGGCTCCAAGTACAATAATAAGAGAGTCAAGAGCAATCACACTAGTCCAAAGAGTACGAAGTGTTACACCAAATGTACATACACTGCACACACACAATCAATTCTCAATTAAACCTAATTCACACCCCTAAACATCTCATTGCATTCATTATCCTCTTCCTTCTCCTCCTCACCTTGCGGACTAGCACTATCATTAGCCTTTTTGACACTGCTTCTCCACTCACCACCATATTTTGTTCCTAATTTGGTATTGGCTCTCTCTTTGCTCACTCTCTGCTATCTCTTTCTCTTTGCTCTCTCTATACTCTCTTTCATCTAAACAATCAACCCCTTCTTCCATCTAAAATTTTCATAAAAGAAAAAAGAAAAAGGAAAGGTTTCACTTTAGAATCTGACGATTAAGTAATCAATAATTCCATCCACTTTTTTTTTTTTTGTCGGTAATGTCAACATTGATAACCTATACATATGCATATAATATATATATACACCTACTTCAAACCCATATTTTGAATATTTATGTGTCAAGATCAAGGAAACAGAGGGTTAATTTACTAAAAAAAAATAATTTGGCAAGGAATTTGTTTCACCAATGATTTAGGAATGACAGGAAGCATACATGAACTACAACTATCTCCAAACTATTTTGAAAAATATCTTAAATTTTCCACCTCTTGTATGAATTTCTGGATTTTTTTCCACCATTTTCTTATATCAGACTACATCATTCAACAACACTGTTACATGCTTTCTCAGTTAGAACTATTTAAAATATGTATACTTATCATCATTGTAAATTTGTATTTTGTAATAGATAATGGATGAGAGAAATACAAGTGATGATTGTTTTGATGGTGGAAACCCTCTTGTAATACAAATTAGATTTTTTTAATCTTTGACTCAAGTTTTGTAATTTGAATTATGTTTTTTATAAACCACCCGAACCGTCAAGTCAAAACCATCGTTATTTGGCAACCAAATGTAGCGCTCGACTTTCTTCGCTCGCCCCCCTTTCGAAGAGGCGCGAATTGGTCCTACAGTTCGGACTCCTATCATGGTTCTGAATCTAATCTCACAAAGTGCAATGTAAGACTGATAAATCACCAAAGAGTCCAATCCGACAAATCATTTTGGAAAATCATATTTTAAATCAAATAATGCAAAAATTGGAATGCTTTGCTAGATTACAAAGTTACCACCTAAATATTTTATTTTGGGGGAATTTAGGAAACCCTGACTCATGCCAAGGCCACGTGTCCGTCATCACCAAAGTTGCCTCGGCTCGGGAACTTGGGTATGAGAGGGGAAGGTCCTAAAATGAGCACCCGCGCTCGCCCGATCAAAGGATCGGCCTCTACTAAGCATGATATGTTGTTTTATAAACACATGTGTTCTTATTCCGGTTATTATCTATCTTTACTACGTGATGTGCACAACATACAAGTATAGACTATATCGCAAGAATTTGAACAAAACAATTCATGTTTGTTTTCGAAAATGGTTTGAAAGTGCCACCCTCAAGAGGGCTAAAGCGCGGATTTGCCACTCTCAAGTGGGCTTAAAGCATGATGATTTGCCACTTCACAAAGTGGGCTTAAAACTCACATTTAATGAATTGTCCCAATTCAAGCAATAAAGCTTTCATCCACAGGCATTCATGCAGTTTAGCATTTAAGCAAATAGCCTCATGGCAAGCATGCTATCATGGCAACACTACACTCATGCAAGTATGCTAAAGCTTAAACACTTACAAAGGTACTCCAAGCCAAAACAAAAGCTAATTATAAATCAATGCATGATCCTAACTATACAAAATGCCTAATGCAACACATGCAATAATGCAACTAAATAGGCTCAGCTATCTAAGATGGCATATGAATGCGACAATTTGATACATGTATTCAAAGAAGTATTGAAATGTGATAGGCTTTGAATGATGCGCCAAGCCTTGCATGCAAGACAAATGAATAATAATGCAAACATGCGAGCATAATGTATGCTAATTGAAAATGATCCTAATCTAACCACCAAAAGCGATAAGGCAAATAAAAAGGAAGAAAAGACGTGGGGTTAGAAGAAGACATGCACATACACACGCACCCTTATTACAACATTGTGCCCTCTCGAAGGAGGGTCCAAATAAATAAGCTAACTAGCTACACTAATTATTACAAACTAACTAATTAACTATTCTAGCTAATTAATTATTACAACACAATTGAAATTGAATAACTAGTTACACAAACTAATTAAGTACAACACCTGAATCAAATAATTAGCTACAACTAACTAATTAAAGCAAGTAAATGGCCTCGAGGGACGAGGGAGACATACATGCTCGGTTGCATCCTTCCGAAAATCCATCGCCATGATCTCTGATGCCTCTATTTGCACTCACCTTGATCTTTGAAAATTACACCAACTTCCAAACTGCTTCTGCTGCAATCTAAGAACACTTTTGCACAAAAAATGGATTAATTGGTGGCGATTAGCCACAAAAAGTGGTTCTGACCACCTTAAGCTGACTCGGTTATTATAAGTGGCGATCGTCTCATATCGCAGTGGCGATCGGCCACCCCTTTTTCGTGCTTCTGGTTTTGCTACAGCAGAGAACAACAGAGGCACAACAATGTATTTCTCAAGCAATGTGTGATCTTGCCACCCTCCTTATCATTTTCCAGCTCAAAAGAGTCGTCCACTTTGACTCTCGAAGCACCAATCAAGCATTTTAATGCATGATGGCCAAAGAACCAAGCATACCAATGTTGTTGAATGCACAAATAGACTCAAAGGACCATCACCCTATCATGCATGATCAAGGGTGATGGAGACAAGAGATTGGCCCATTTTCATCACTTTAAGTATGAAATGGAGTGTCTACCTTGTGTTCAATATAACGATCATTAGACACAATAAAATGCAAACAACATGTTTATCTTGATAATGTTTTACTTATCCCAATTTTGTTTACACATTTTAGCATTACCAAGCCATTCTTTAATCAATTTGTGTCCAAGATGATTGTCTCCTAATGAGAGATGGATCAACAAAGGATGGTTTAAAACATAAGAATTATCTTGCCTTTGGGCAGAAGGAACCCTCAAAAAGGGTTAAAGCAAACTTTTGAGCACAGAAGCTCTAACTTTCATGCTTAAACACAACGCTAAAGCCAACAATCTCTCTAAGCAAAAGGAAAAGTGAAGAAAGATGCAAGGAGGGTCAGAATTTTGATCTTTGAAGCCAATGGCATACTAAAGACACTTTCTAAATCATACAAACAATGCATGCAAGACATGTTTAAAGCCGTAAGCATTAAAACTAGTAAAAGGTACTACACTAGAGGCATACCAATACTAAAGCAGATGACCAAACCAACTACGGATAAAGCTTAATCATGCCAAAGCAATTGGCCAAAAGCATGCTGAAATTTAGGTACAAAAAGACAAGAAAATCGTATGTACTGCGTGTTGGGCTTACTTAAAGGCAGAAAGCACAACCTGACTCTTAGAAGCTTGTGAAAAACTGGTATATGTGAGAGTAGCGTGATGATATACTCTGCTGAAATTACATAAATGAAATGATGTTATGGCATGCAAAACAACGCAAAAATGACGTGTTAGAAGCCTTAAATCACAAAGCTAGTGAAGCCAACTACACTATAGCTACGCAAGGCAAAGACATATATGACCAAGACCACCCAAAAATGTGAGCCAAAGCATGCTAAATCAAGAGTAAAATGTCTTGGAGTTGGCTTTCAACATTAAAGCTAGAATGATAGGCTAAATCATCAAACATATTAAGCCTAGTAAGCATGATTGTGCCCCACATAAGTGAAGAAGCAAGCAACAAAATGACTTAACCAACCGTAAATAGAGGCTTCAGCAGCACAAAAAGTCACAAAAAATATGTTGAGATTAATGCCATGAGATGGTAGAAAAACATGCTCACACATGTTCCCAGGCCATCAATACTTGCAAAACGAGACACAAGGAGGCCAAAATAATTCCTCCGCTTTATGACTTCAAACATGGTTTTTATCATGAAAATCCTCTAAGTTTCTGGTGGTAAAAGGCCCAAAAAAATTTGATTTGAAATGTGGTGAGAAATGGTGCAAAAGGCTTAACAAGCTAAAAGAGCAAAAAGTGGGGAGGGCAACCCCTAACTCACAAAGGCTCAAACCAACACTTTTTAGGAGTGAAAGTTTTGTGTGGTTGAAAAAAAATATTCCCAAAGTAATTTGAAAACTATGGGCAAAGCAAGTATGCAAAAATAAATACTAAAAAGGAGAGAGTTATTCTTGAAGCTCAACACAAATTAGCCACTTTCTAGGCTCAAACTGGCCTTCCAACAATGCCCAAAAATAGATTCCAAGGGATCTCACCAAAGATATGCAACTTTGATGAAGGATGTGCAGGCAAACTAGAAGTGCTTTCTTACTTCTATGAACAAAAGGGCAAGAGAGAGAAAGAACTCTGAGAGAGAGGTGAATGTAGAGAGAGAGAGAGAGAGAGAGAGAGGTCTAAACTTATAACCTTTTGGCAAATAATGATATATATAGGCGTCCATATATATGGCAAAAATACAAGCCTTGGTCGAAATATTCGACATTCACAGGGGCGGTGACAAAGCGAGGAGAAATATACGCAAATTTTTGAGCTGACATTTGTGGCCGACCGCCACACTTTGTGAATGACAAGAACCCCTTTGGGCAAATATATGGCTTCATTAAATTCCATTATGGCGGACATGGGTCGGCTAAGCTTCACTAGTGGTATCAGAAAGCAAAGACCTGGGTAGTTTCTTCTTGCCCCAACTTCAATTAGGCATATCTCCTTCATCCCGACTCTCCTTTGTAGGTCATTCTTGAGTCTAAATTGTAGTTCCGAAGTCTTGTTTCCAATGGTGCAACCTCACATCAAAATTCCAAGTGTGATGAAGGATATCCCTCTTAGTGAATACTTCGCTGATTTAGGTCACCCAACCGGATTGACGCCTACTTCAACTAGCCATATCTCCCCATCCCACTACTAGCTTAGGAGATTCTTGAGTGAAAAATGAAACCCCGAAGTCTTGTTTCCAACGATGGTGGCCTCATAGCTGAAATACAAGATACAAAAGAATAAGCTGATTTGGCTTAGGGTCGCTTTCTCAACTTCTCTTAACAATTCATGCCCAACTTCTTCCCCATTGACTTGGTTTCTTCCCTCCTCTCTGGCCTTTCTTCAACTCCAAACCTTTGACAATAAACCTCTTTTTAAAGATTTTTTTCAGAGAGTTCACCTCTCCTTTTCATTTATTCCACTTTGTCTTGTCCTGTTCTGGCTTATCAAAAAATGCAATATTTAACATTGTAAAATCACGAGCATCGGAACATCGTGAGGAACTTTTTAAAATAATATTTTATGAAGAGAGGGTTTTAAAGGTCTTCAAAAACCTTTAGTCAAAAATCATTTTGGTCCAAAATGGGGTGTGAGGTTGGAATTTGGAGCTCTCCTTGTCAAGAAATTTAAACAATATATTATGAAATGAGGTTATACTTTAATATATATATATATAATATTTTAGTCAAAATCATTTTTGGTCCAAAAAATTGAGGTTGAATTTGAGCTCTCCTTTAAGAAATCTAACCTTGCACTTTAAACATTTTAACTCCATTATCTGTAAAATTTTGGAATTATAATATTGTGTTTGAAAAAGGCAAGAATAAGTTATTTATAATAAATTGTATAGTTTCCTACCTTTGGTCTCATAGTCTTCAAATATGACGGTTGACATCACAAGATAAACTCTTTTTTATGAGCAACCACAATGTTAACATTGTATCTAATCCCCAAAAAAATATATATATTGTTAAAAAGAAAATATTATATTTAATAAAAAAATAAAATAAACACTTGTCAAGTTTGAATTATTATTCTACATAACAATTATCTACCTAAAGGAAATTAGCTCGTTATAATATCAATATAAACATGTATGCATGACAAACAATGTGACCATAATGATATTCAACTTTTTGATAGCAACTTTTGCACAAATCAATTCAAGGTTGTCAACATCAATTTGTTCAATGCAATATGAAACCTACAAAATATTTGGAAAAAACATAAATTAATCTCTCTATAAATGAATACATATACATATCGTTTTAACTTTCATTACTTGGAATGATAACAATTCTTACCTTTGGCATAAGTGTAAAATCACGTATTAATTCTTTTGGCATTTGATATTACCAATAATTTGTGAAATTGAGAATCCATTTTTCGATTCCAAAATACCAACTTTTGTGATATAGGATTCATAGCAAACCTAGATAGACATGTCAATATATATATATATAATTGTGAGAATTATATTGTCATATATAATTGGTTAATATTATGCAATCATAACATACCACACTCGAATATGATTTGTATAACGGAATGAATGATTAGTATATAACTTATTGTATTTGTATGTAACGAGACATGGACCTAGAAAATAATTTATCAATATCAATATCTATATATGCATATAGATATGATAAAAGTCAATGAAAAATAATCTCACCATGATAATCTTTAATTGTTAATGCACTGGCAAATAAAATATCATCATTCTCTAGAATATGATATAGTTGCACGCCATCGGTTATTTGCAAACCCATCCCATAGAGTTAGTTTTACTAATGTGAAACTGTTTTTATAATTAAAAAAAAAAAAGAGTTGAGATTAGGAAAAATAATATAATTCATAGAGTATTTCAAATTTGATAAAGACACAAAAATATGTTATATGGTATCATACCTCGTATCAACTAGTATACTGTGCAATTAATGATAAGATCAAAATATAATTGAATATAAAATTATTAAATTAAAATGTAATTTATCAAAATCGTTGTTAAAAATTTGAAGTCAAAATATAAATATAGATGTTGGTTTTGACTTTGAAATGAATTTTGTAAAATTACAAAGTAGAAATTGAAAAAGGTAATTTATTGTAGAATTTAAGCATTCCATTTATATTAGTGTTTGAGACCATGTATTATGTTGCTTATGTCTCGTGGACTTTGTCACCAAGGTGGGTAACAAAGTTAGGTTTAAAAAACAATCTTCTTTTTCGGTTTTTAACAAATTACACCACCCCATTATCTCTCCTTTCTCTTTCTCACTTGCCTTGTGAAAAGATTTTAATAGTAAAAGTAAGTGAATCTATCACAATTTTTTTTTTTTAACATAACCCAATTGAGTTCAAATTTGTCCCTCCAAAAAAAAACATTTTTCACGTAAACATGTTTTAACATAACCTTTTTTTAAAAGATACACTACAACAAAATACACTTTTAGCGACCAAATTTGGCGACCAAACAAAATTTAATCGAAAACTTGTGGAATTGGTGACTAAAAATTTTTTAGTCGACAAAAATATAATATTTAGCTACTAATTTTTTTTTAGTCGAAATATTGATTATTGGCAACTAAAAAATTTAGTCACTAAAAAATGCCACAATTGGCGACTAAAATTGTTTTGGTTCTTTGTATAGATAGTTTTACTACTAAAATTTTTAATTAAAATGAAAAACAAAAATTACTTTTGACTTTTGGCGACTAAAAATTGGTATTATTTCAAATTTATACACTAAAAATGTTTTAGTATCATACCTTGTATACTAACTTTGGCTACTAAATTTTTTTGCCAAATAAAAAATAAAATTTACTTTTTATTTTTAATAAAAATTTAGTTACCAAAATTTATTTTTATATTTAGAGGAGATGTTTCAAATATTGGAGGAATTTTTAAAATGAATTGGCGACCAAAAAATGTTTAGTCGCCAATTAACGAATTACACAATAAACTCCTTTGCTCTCTCTCTCTCTCTCTCTCTCGGTGTCCTCTTGCCTCTCCCCCTTCTCTTTCATCTCTCTCCTCTTTTGCCACCACTTGCCATGATATGCCATGACCACCTCTCATCTTGCTAAAGACACCACCACCACCTTTCCTCTCCTTTTTGCTTTGTTGATTTTTGTAGCACCTAATTTTTTGATTTATTCTTGTCAATTTTTTTCTCGTTCTTTGGTTGTTACGCCAATCCAACACGCTTAGAGACTTCAAGAGATCACTTTCGCGCCTCAATCATTATCTCTTATTCCTTCTTCAATCTCGCTATCCATTCTCTTCCTTGGATCTAAACCAATCATTTTCTTCGATTTCTTGTTTGTTCCCAAATCGAGCCCTAAATTTAAATTGTTTGTTGTTGATCGATCGATATCATCGAGCTAAGAAATTGTATATCTTTTAATGGCTTCAAATAAGTCGTCTCGATCAAGGGTAATAACTTTGTTACAAAAGAGCAACAACCCTAAGGACTCGAGCAATAAGCTCGAGCAAAATCTCAACGTCTTCAAGTCGATAATTTCAATGCCAATAGCTTTATGCAGTCAAGTGTAATTCCTTGAGCGAGAAGGTCTAATATCCAATCCTTTCTTGTCGTGGAATTTATCAATTGATTCTGGAAAACAAATACTAAAATTTATTGGGTATTTGATTTTCTTTTGATTATTGATAGAAATTGGTTTAGATTGAATAATTGGAACTTTTGTTTGGGAATTTGAATTGAACTCTTTTTATTGGGAATTAAAAAAAAATGTCTTGGGCATTTTATTTTCTTTTGATTATTCATATAAATTGGTCTACATTGAATAATTGAAACTTTTGTTTGGGAATTTAAATTGATTGAATTCTAGAATTGTGAATTCTTTTTGTGGGGACATAAATTTTGAATGACGACACGTGGCCGAGGTGTCACCGAAGTGCAAACCGGGGTGCCACGTGTCCTAGTCATGATGTTGAGATGATCTCGGCTAAGCCGAGGTTATCTGCGAAGATACCAGAATCCGGGATAAGTGGATAAGGGACAAGAGTCCTGGAATGAGAGAAGACTTCAGTTTGGGTAAAGATAAGACTCTTAAAGAGTTTATCCTAAACCTCTTTGGGAGTCCAAGATTAGTAGTAATCCTAAGTCCATTAGAGCTAGGCTTCTATTGGAACTAGAATTATGTTGACTATAAAATGGAGGCACCCCCATGGGTCTTAGGTATGTCTTTTATGCTTTGTCTAGTAAGTTAAGCACTATTGGTTATTGTAGACATCAGCGTCCCAAGGGATGAGTCCGTTCTATTCATTTTGGGTTCACTCTGATTCGGGACTCGTTTTGTCACGGTTCTTAATCTAAACCAAAGAGTCCAAATCCGACTCGTTTGAGAAAAAGCAGTTTTTGAAAGAAGTGCCAAACATGGGCTTTGCGGAATCTGAGTCGCCACCTAAATATTTATTTTGAATTTAGGAAACCCCGACTCGTTTTCCTAAGGCCACATGTTCATCACCAAAGTTGCTCGGCTCGGGAACTTGGGTATGATTGAGGAAAATCGACTATGAGCACCCGCCGCCGATCAAAGATCGGCCTCTACTAACCATGATATCTAGTTTTGAAAACATTATGCGTTCTTATTAGGTTATTAGCCTAGATTTACTACGTGATGCGCCTGACAAACAAGTATAGACTAAGTCGCCTAATGGAGCGAGACATGTCATGTTTGTTTATTTGAAAATGGTTTGATGGTGCTACCCGTAAGTAGGCTAAGACATGAATTTTGCCACCCTCAAGTGGGCTTAGAAAATATAATTTTGCCACTCTCAAGTGGGCTTAAAACTCTCATTCAATGCATTGTTCCAATTTACGTAACTCAACCTTCACCCACAGGCATTCAGGCAGTTATATCACATAAGCACAAAGCCTCATGGTAAGCATGCTATTATGTTAACATTCACACACATGCGAGATGCTAAAGCATAAAAGCTTACCTAGTACTCCAAGCCAAAACAGAAACTAGTTAGTAATCAATGCATGATCCTAGTTCATGTTAAGATGGCTAATGCAACACAGGCAAAATGCAGCTAGAATAGGCTCGGCTAATCTAAGATGGCATATGAGATGCTACAAATAACATGCATTCAACTTGGAATTGAAATACAATGCAGTTAGTATGATCATGGCAAGCGGTGCATACAAGACAAATGTATGGATGCATGCATGCATAGCATAAGGTATGCTAAATTAAATATGCCTTAATACTAACCATCGAAAGCAGATAAGTAAAAGGGAGAAAGAAGTGGGGATTGGAAGACATGCACACACGCACCCACACTTATTACAAATTCGCCCTCGCGAGGACCAAGAATTTAATTAACCTAACAAACTAATTAATTATTACAGACCAATTAATTAATTTAACAAAATTAACTAATCTATTAAACAATAAGCAATGACCTCGGAAGAGAGTCCAATGCATGCGCGCTCGGTTCCGCTCGGAAAGTCACTGTCATGCACAAGATGCCTCTGTTTTGGCTGTTCTACTCCTCTGAAGACTACACAAGTCTCAGGGTTGCTACTCTGAATACTGGGGAACACCACCGGCTGAGGGAAAAGATCATCGGCCATAAGAAATGCTCATAGGCTGCTGATTAAACTATCGGCCATAGATTGATGGCCGGTCGGCACAAAAGATGGCCGGTCGGCCAAAGCTTCTTCCGCAGCAAAAGGTTTGACCAAAGCATGGCAATGTATTTCAAGCAATGTATGCACCAACCACACCCCGTATCATATGTATGACTCAAAGGAGGATGGGCCTCGATTCTCGAACCACTAATCGCGCATTTTCATGCATGATGGCCCAAAGAATCAAGTGTGCATTTTAATATGGGATGCAATGCATATAAACACACAATGAAGGCCAACCTCTATCATACTCACTTCAAGAGGTCAAGCATGCATACTCATGCAATGCAATCCTAAGCATGTGAACTAGCATGCAACATGGCAATGTAAAGTGTAAATGCAAGTATGCAAGCAAACATACAAGGTGGGCATGCAAACAAGCAAAGGGGATGGACTTAGACTGATTTAGGCAGCCCTCAAACTATCCTAAAACAGTGGCCAAAGTGCTCAAACATGAGGGCCAACACACATACACACATGCACATGTTAATGGGCCAACACTTAAACATCAAAAGGCAACTCTCAAGCACACTTGAAAAGCCTAAACATGGACCAATGGCATGCATTGAAAGCTCTGAATATGCATGAAATAGAGGTGCCAAACCAACTAATCAACATAAGCAATACTAGCATAGCCAAAACTCAAGGCAAGCTAATGGGGTATTGAACCACACTTAATAAAACCAAACATGGCATGAATTAAACAACCAAAATCGAGTTTTAGCATATTAAAACAAAGTCTAAACACCACTTAGATGGCATCTAAATGACTTAGATTCAAGAGCATGCACAAAGACCAAACATGGAGCATAAGGCACAAGCTTTTAAGGCATCAAAGAGGCATCAAAGGCATGCATGCAAGCATGCTATGAGGACTGAAATAGCATGGTAAGTGGTCCCAAACCCAAAATGATGCAAGCAATGCAAACTACACACTCACACACTTGAGGCTAACATGCCAAGATGCAAAGGGGCTATGCAATGCAAGTCTTGGTCGAACAAAACAAACAAGAACAGACCTTAAGCATGGCAAAACAAACATAAAAGCTTTAGGCCTAAACATGCTTGAACAAGGGCTCAAAGCATAGGACATGTTAAGGCTAAAACAAGGCATTACAAGGCATGTATGCTAAGCAAGCATGGTGTACCAAAACCAACATACAACAATGCTATATTATGACATAATAAGCATGAAAATCAGCTAAGGCATGGTCAACATACACTTAAACATGGTGCTCCCTCAAGAGGCTAAAAATGGTCCTTTTCAAGGACAACAAGGAGAGGGGGTGGCCCTCTCCTTCTTGGGACCTCAAGGCACCATCCTCACTACTAAAATCCCTCAAGATTTCAGTGGTGAGGAGGCTCAAACACAATGGTCCCGGAGCTCAACCAAAATGGCACCAAAAGGAGCCTTACAAGGCTTAAGAGGGGTCAAACAACCCCTAATGCCAAAACACTCTTAAGAAACTATTTAAAGCAAGTAAAAACACAACTTTTATATGTTATACACTAAGCTCAAAAACAGATGCAAGATAGGTAAATAAGCTATGCAAAAATGGGGGAAAAAGAGCAAGTTTGTTACCCTTGGAGACCTCCTTTACAAATGGTGTTCCAGCAGCTTCTTTGGCTTCAAATCAGCTCAAGAACTTCAAAAACAACCCCCTAGAACCTCAGCTCCAAGAGGATGGTGTAGTGGTGGGTGTTTGTGTGCAATACTAAGGCCTAAAACACACACAAATACACCAAGGAAGAGATATAGAGATAGGATATATACAAACCCTAACCCTAGAACTCAAAGCTCTAAAAATATTGTCTAACCTAAATGAGAGAAGAGACTCTCTCTTATAGAGCTCTCTCTTGTAAAGCTTGTCAAATAAGCTTGTCAAGAGAGAGATCCCTCCATACACGTGTATGGAGGGAGAAAAGGTGGGTGCCAGCTATCACAATGGCACAAAATATCTCTGCAGATGAGCGATGTCGGCCAAAAAATGTCATTTTGACAAAATTGATGGCCGATCGGCCAAACAGAGTGCCGGTCGGCCAAATATATGGCCGATGGCAACAAAACAACAGTCGGTGGCCTCAAGCCATGGCTGGTGGAGTGTGGGGATGCCTCAAAAGGCATTCCCTGCCCCTCAAAGGCAAAACACAAGTGTTTGGTGCAAAACCAAACACAAAACAGTCGAGTCGAGAGATCTTGAGGCAAGGTGCGTATCCGAGACCTCCGGGAACTCAAGACGAACACAAACATGGATGATTACCGAGTGTTGAAGCGGTGACGTCCAAGTCTTGAGGACGGTCAAAAATGGGGTGTCTACAGTTATCTTTGAGAGATATTTTAATGACTTGATCGTTGGAGTGCCCCCGGGTGGACGAACCACCGCCGGAATCTCTTATTTCTGTTGCAGGTCATTCAGGCGCCATCTATTCTGCTAGTGCTCTCCAGTTGAATACTGAGTTGGCAGTGTGGTCGGAAATTGACACACATAATTTGGAGCCGTCTGTGGGAAAGAAAGAAGAATAGATGGCCAACGACGAACAGGACGAGAAGGTTAGGGACGACACTCCTAATGGGAGTGGAAAACCTATAGACCTTGACGTCGAAGAAGACAACTACAACAAAGAGACCTACAATAAGAATCACGAAGGAAAGGACGTCGGCCAGGAGTGCGGCGTGCAAAAGCGGACGAAAGCGGGTATTACAACGAGGGCGACCTCCGGTATGGAAAAAAGATGCTTCTGAGGGGCGATGAGGTAAAGGCCATGGTGAACAAATTGGCACATACAAATAGTGGTCAATTTCATGATGCGAGAATAACGTCATGCGACCACCATTCCCACTACAAGATCACGTCGATTCGGTGACAAGGAGGATGCCCCAAAGAGGCGACATCCCCAGTCCCCCAACACACGGGACGAAAAACAACATCACCGGCCTTCAAGGGAGGTCGAGTCAAGAAGGGAAAAATCGAGGAGGACGCATCGCACCAAGGAAGCCGACCCCAAAGAACATCGGCATGTTTAAGGGCGGGAGTTGTGCCGACGCAACCAATGGAGGAAGTCCAAAAGGACCCATAATGAAACGGGAGTAATGCGAAAATTTGAAGTCGAGGAGATAGCCGAGCTCTGGGCCGAACCAAAGAAGATCTGGGATCACCTATAGGAAGCAACAAGATCTTTGAGGTAACCTCCCGGTCAAGTCGAGAATGCCGTTCTCGGTAGAATTGGACAAATTCGAAGCCCCGAAGAGGTTTAGCATGCCGAGATTCCAGATCTATGATGGTAAGTTGGACCCTAACTTTCACGTCGGCTTGTACTTGAACTCGATGGTGTTGTACACGAGCGAGGCATTGCTTTGCAAGGTGTTCCCTCATCCTTCGGAGAAATTGCATCGGACTAGTTTCACAAGTTCTTGAAAGGCTGAAAACACAGGAAAACTGGCGAGATGTTTGTGGCGGTTAAGTGACAAACAAGCTCTGACCATTGAGGTGAACGCCCTAATGGCCACGAAGATCGGCGAGGACGCAAGCCTTAGGGCCTATGCCAAAATGTATTATGAGGTATTCAAGAATACCGAGGATACAACCAAGAGGTGGCGGTATGGTTTAAAAGCGGCTTGAAGGATGGTATGCCCGAAAATCCAAAGACATTGCCAAAAAGCATGGAGGAGCTAATGGCGGGATAAAAAGTATGCGAGCCAAGGATGACACGCGCTGGGACAAAGGCGTCCAAACAAGAGAAGAGAAATGGTTAAATCAAAGCGGCGAGATAACACTAGATACGAGAAGACAAGAGCTCGGCCAAGTGGCGGATCCGGATTCGGATCTCGAATCCCGGATCGAAGACAAGATCTCGACCTAGATGATTAA